>CM037851.1:134250217-134375672 GCA_021234595.1 Delia radicum | reverse complement strand
CCCAGATACAATACTAAAAACTATGCAATGATGTGTGACAGATTTGGTGTGCATGATAGAATGGGATCAGCATTGGCAACAGCTCTGATGGAAGACCTGGGCGTAAAAGATGCTCATGACAATCTTGTCATCATGGATAAAAGTAAACTTCGTAGAGAAAGAGAAAAATGGAGACAAGACGCACTTCGTAAGCGGTATGATGGCTCGAATTTGATATCATTTTCATTCGACGGCAGGAAAAATGATGCTCTAACTGTAGAAAAAATTGATGAGAAGTTGCATCCAAGGATGGTTAAAGAACCTCATCTAGTTGTTTTGAGGGAACCAAAATCTCAACGGAAAGACATGTCCAATTGCTTTCTGCCACTGCTAAACGAGTTGCAGGAAAGAATGTAGAAGGCGCTTTGGCGACGACATTAGAAAGCCGTACGAAAACACCCAGACTTGAAAGCAAACAAGACTTTCAGAAAAAAGAATGTTTTTTCACATTTTGTCTTTTACTACACTCAAATTGAATTTTTTTTTTGATAATAGGTTGATAGATACTTTATTATCTCTTAATTTGAATTTTTGTAGAAAAACAAATAAAAAGGGAAAAAAAAATCAAAAAGTTGGTTTTATGTGTTATTTTGTTTTAGCAATATCGCATGAATTAATCAACCGAATTCGATAAATTTGGGCTTAAACTCTTCGTTTTGAATTGTAAATTGAATTAAATAATGGATTGAGCCAAAAAAATGGCCATGAAAGTAATATTCTTGGACAAAATCATGAAAAAAATGGAAAAATGGTCCAAAATTTGGACAAAAATGCCCGTAACTTCTGAACCGTTGGACCAATGTTGAAGATTTTTTTTTGTAAATTGATCAAAACGAGCTCACCTTTCCAACGCGACTACTGGCGATTAAACCCGATCGATAGTTTTTCAGTTATGGATGTGAACGTGTAGGTAATATTTCATACGAACGTCAATTTGGGAAAAAATCTACCAACAAAAAGTAGGGGACTCGATTTTAACGATAGAGGTATGGTTCTTTGGCAAATTTTCATGGAATAACCCATAGAATACGGAAATCATAGGGAAATTGGTGAATTTTTTCACTCCCTACAAATCGACCCGCCCTAATATATATATATATATATATATATATATATATATATATATATGTAAATGCGTATATATTTTGCTAAATTAGAATAAGTATGCAAAGTTCCCAATATTTATTAATTAAATAAAAAAAATTAACAAAAACTAAACTAAATTTACTTTTGGCGATTTTTTAGTTTTTTTTTTATCAGTTTTTGGCGATTTTTTGACGTAAATATTATACTAGCTTTTTTTTGTGTCAACAAAATTTTATTTTTTTAATTAAAAAAATTAACAAAAACTGAACAAATTTGACTTTTGGCGATTTTTGGCGATTTTTGACATCCGGTTTGGCGATGGAGCTCAAAAAAATCTGACAACACTGTTACATATAATTAACACACCTACACACAAGAGACTCAACCAGTGTTGCCAGGTATATTGAGCGTAAAATCGTCAAATTTTCCAATAAAAATCGTCAAAATCGTCATTTTATTTTCAAAAATCGTCAAAAAAATCGTCAAAACAAAAAATATTTGTTACAAGTGGGATAAAGTTTTAATAAAAAAAAGAATAATAATGTAATTTATGTAATATAATTTTTTACACTTTTCTGTAATTTAAACTTCGAAAATCATGAAATTTTATAACTAAAGCACTTTACCTAATTCTGTAAACACCACTTCAGTAGCACAATTTTTAAATCTTAAATTCTTTTACATAGTTTAGAAATTCTTTTGCAATGTTATTTTCTTTAATTATTAAATTTGGACTTCCATTAACGAATTAAAGTTTCAAATTGCATTACATGTGATAACATAGTTTAATACAATAAATTTTGAAGTTTTTGATTATTTCATATTTTTGGGTTTGTTTTTAATATTGCTAAAAATTATTTATTTTACATTATTATTTATTTTTATTTAAATATTGTTAATTACTGCATGTTTTTCCATTTTCAAATATAAATTGTGAATATCTGAAGTTTCCCTTTGGAACACTTTATTTATATTATTATATTTATATATCTGTTTTTAAGCACCGGATTTATTTTTGGATTTATAAATCAGAATATTTGAACTCGATGTTTGTTTCGCAAAAACTTGGGATGTTTTTTTTTTTAATTTAAAAAAAAAAATTTTCATATCAATCTTACACAAATTAAACTTTATAAAAATATAAATATTAAAAAAAGCAGGGTTGGTATTCAATAACTTTTCATAATAATCATTGGCTATCACAGTAACACTAACAGCGGAATGGAAATTTAAAAAAAGCGATTAAATTAAAGACATGTTTCTTCTTATGTAAACGGTTTTAGTTTTCTATTTAACCTGTTTGATTTTGAAATATCTTGAACTAGTTAAAGTCAAAAATAACGCTAAAATATCGAAACGACGATTTATAACGTTATTTTGTTGATGTAACAAAATTTAATGGGTAGAATTTTGAAATAAACCCTGACACATGCCACTATTGGAATCGTAGCATGCAACTGTCATTGTAATGAAAAGGTAGTGTTTGCCAACCATGAAAAAAGTAAGCACATACTCAGGGAACTTCTGCTGTAAATATTTGTCGTTGTTTCAGTTGTAATACAGTATCTTTATTTTTAAGTGAAAAAACAGTCATTTGTAGAAGAAATTTAATTTTTGACTACAATTGTAGTTCATTTTAAAAACAAACCACATTAAACTACAGTATTATGATTTTACATTCATTTTGTACAATATTTTTTTTTTTATTTAAAAAAATAAAAGAAATTAATGTTTGTTTATATTTTACTGCACTGACTGAACCACTCATTAATAATACAATTGTAGTTAATTTTTTGAACAGTAAAAAACAAATGACTATGTTAGTTGAATTTACTAAAATGTAAGTTGTTCTTTTTTCAGGTGAAATTTCATTTGTTTTTAGCTGCATTTGCAGTGGTATTTACCGTTATTAAGTGCAGAAAATAAATTAAAATAAACCTAACATGAATCCACAAAATAACTTTTTTGCTAAACTTTCAATAAAAAATAGTTTTTAATTTTAACGAAATAATAAAAATCAAAAAATAGATCCGGTGATTTTTTAATAATAGCAAATAAACATGTTTTGCTGTCATATTAAACGTTTGTCAAAAAATCGTCATTTTGGAAGCAAAAATCGTCAAATCGTCATTTAGTAATTTAGGTACTAAAAATCGTCAAAATGACGATAAATCGTCAAACCTGGCAACAGTGGACTCAACTATAAAACAGACACTGACCACTGTTCAAGTGTATTCAGACATACGGTAAACACATATCGACTGCTTAAAAAGAAAACTAGTTGTAATAAGATAACAAACAAGTAATCACTAAAAAAAATTTTCATTTTTGTTAAATTATTAAATTAAAGATTTTAAATTATTTAATTGTTTTTAGTTTTTAGTTTTTTCTGAAGATGAAAAGCGAAGCTGTTCGAAATATCGAAAAAATAATAAATATTTCAAAATAAAACTTTAAAAATTTGAATTTTATTTTTAATTTATGACCTTGAGCCAAACCAAAAAAAAAAAAACCTCATCACATATTAAAACAACAGGTCAACTATAAATTTCTAACAGTTTTTATAATTTTTTTTTACATTGATCTTCTTATATATAAATACAGATTCATTTTGTAAAAAAACCATTAATAAACATTATAAGAAAAATAATTTTAAACTTATACCCTCGTATTCATAAAAATATTAAACAGCATTTCAAATACATTTTAGTTCAAGCACAAATTTTAGCCTTAAAACCGTATTCATAAACGAATATTAACTTTTAGGCAAGGTTTCAAATAGTTATTTTAAGCTAATATTAGTTTATGAATACACCTTAAAATGTGTTTTAACTAAAATGTATTTGAAATCTGAATTAAATTTTTTTATGAATACGGGCGTTAAGGGGACTGTATATTAAGTTATGCTTACTACTATTTGTTTACGAGTATTTAAGTTTAATTGTATCAATTTTGTTAAATAAACCTTTCGAAAAGAAAATAAAAAAATTAGTACACTGTGAGAATTATCTGCACGATATCAATAAATTTTTGAATTAGATCTCTGACTTGTCCTTTTAATGCATTGAAACTTAATGAAAATTTTTATTATACATTTCATTAAAACTCCTCCAAGGAATTCTCTCTGTGTAGTATTCATACAGAGCGCAGAATTGTTTAGAAATAGTAATCATAGAAAAAGTTGGACTAACTGTTGATCAAAAAGATTAAACCACCATCGACTTGTGTAATGGTTGATTAAGCATGTACTCCCATGTTTGGAATAATAATTTTTCTGTCTAGATTTCCTATAATAAAGTATTTTGATATAATTTCATGGAAACCGCAAAGTATATACAGGTTTCATTAATTGTATACCTTTGATTAAATAATTGCAAAAAAATCGCTAAGAAAAACTACCCTTTTCAAATCTAAACTTAACTTGATTTGTTTTACATTAATTTTAAAACTGAAGCAAATAATTAAAATTGACGTTAAACTTAAATTTTACTAAAACTGAATGCTGTTACAATATTTACCTGGACCACATAATGTTTGCATTAAGCAAAGCCATAACAATATTACTCTTTGAATAACATTTTACTACACAAAATCAAATACTAACCACCACCCCCCACTTGAAATTCAATTTCAAACCAAACCAATGTTCATTTTAGTTCCAATGCTGTGGGAGTGCAATTACATAATGTATCTTCGGAGTGTACTGTGTTAAAGTTCATTTGCTCATTGATGCTAAATATATTTAACCGAAAATGTCAATTCATTACAGATTTACGACAATTGCTTATTTAACGATTAACTAAAGTTTACACTGCTCTTACCAATGAAGACATTTTCATAATTGTCTATATAAATCAGGGATGGAAGATTTGAATTTTGTAATGGCACTGAAACTAAAACCAAATGATGCACATTGAACATGATGGTCATAGTTTTTAATAAGCTAAATAAGTAAATTGTTTTTTTATGGTCCGGTAAATTAATATTAGGATATAAAGACAATTTTAAGTTTTATATAAATAGTTTTAAATTTAAAGGATGGTACTTAGCGTGTCAAAAGTCTCCAAACCTATACAGAAATTGCTTTGGGGTGCTCATACTGAATACTGGTTATGAATAAAATAAAAAAAACTGGTTTTGGAATTTTTAAAAATCGTACTTTTCGATTTTCGGTTTTTCAACTTAAAAGCCGGTTCGAATAACCGGGTTTTACACATCTGTTTTTACAAAACGTATTTATGATTTAGTGTTATATATGTAGGATGTATTAGCATATTTTTAGCACACTTTTGTATAAAAACGCCACTCACACTTACAAAAAATACATGCACCCCAGCTGAAAATAGGAAGCATTAAAAACCGTTGACTGCATCATCACTGCTTCTCCTACCGCTTCGTAAGATGCATAGGTTCTTAAAGAGCAGAAATGAAATGCCAAATTTCATTGATGCGATGTAAACAGCATTTTGTTGTGATTTCCAAAAAGTAATGAAATGAGCAATAAGTTTTCAACACTTTCTTATTATTTCAGCAAATTTTGAGTAAAATTTGTTAAAACATGTATTTTTAATACATAAATGTTGCTCGATCAAAGATAAAATATATATTTTTTTATTATTTTTAAATTATTTAAAGTAAAATTTATATATAAAAAATAAAAAAACTCGGAAGATGGCAATAGCAATACCTTCCCCGCAGAAAATGAGAATTTCCCAACAGAAAATGAGAATTTTTTAGCGAATTTTGATAACAAAAATGTTTTTTTTTTTGGTTTTATATTCAATAAACTAAAATTTTTTTATAAAAATTTAACAATTTTTGGTTTTCAAAGTTTAGTAACTTCATGCTGCTTGTTAGAAGAATACCATAATCACGTGTTTGATTACTAAGAAGACAAGAATGAAGCAAAACTGGCGATTAACAGGTTTTTTGTTTAAGCTCTGCCTATTATGGAGGCTCCCGCTTTTCTAAAACTTCGTGTTCTGATGAGATCTTTAGCCAGATAGAAATACTAGTATCAACCTAGCTAATATGTTTGATTTTCTTTATCTTTTTTTTTTTAAATATACGGAGGTTGGAAGCTCGTTATAAATTGAAAATAACATAAAAATAATTTCGATGTCTTCAATTTTATGAAAATTGATTTATAACAAAATGAAATGTACAAAGTCAATTAAAAATTATAATTCAAAAAACATATAGTAAAGTGAAAATATATGTTCTGGAATAAATCTAATTCAAAAATATTAGGCTTATATTTTTATCATCAAATTTATATTGCATTGTTTCAAAGTCTTAAGTTTTAATATCAATGTGAAAGAAAAATTTAAGTTTTGTAAAAATGTAAAAAGTAAAATCTATGACAGATTTACCTTTTTTTATATTTTTTTCAGTTAAAAAAATATTTTTTTTAACAAAACTAAATATATATGAAACAATGCGGTGATTAAAAAATAAGATTATAATTTACATGTTTTGCTTAGAAGCTTGCATATTTAATTATAACGTTAAACACAATCTGTCAATTATAAGACACAAATAATAATGCAATATAAATCTAAAATCACTGGCAGAAGCAAGTCTAGTCTGCTTTAAAAATTAATAGTGTTTATAATTTTTAAGGAAAAACGTTTATTGTTCTTCTTAACCTCAACCTTTCTAAATTAAATGTGTCAAATGCATATTAATTAAAAATTAATTGCCACTGTCTATATGTCGTTAAAATAGCACTGTACTAAAATACATTATAAAATTTGCCCTGTGGCGATGTCTCAACTTAAACGCAAAAGTTGTTAACAGTGAACGTAAAACCCATACGTCAATCTGGTAACGTTGTGAAATAGAGACGGTCGAGCTCATATATTAGTTCCCATTAAGTGGGATAACTAGGTTATATGAATGTTTGATGTTTGCAGGGGATTGTCACTCCTTTCAAAACATGTTCTGATGATGGGAACCTAGAAAATTCCCGAAATAGATATATTAACACATTCCTGGAAGTGGTCAATTAATAAATTTGAATACAAAAACCTTTTAGATTATTTGTTGGGACAATATCCTAATAAAGAAATATAGAGTATAGCCTCGAACTTGAATAATTTTCATTTAAATGTTTTTTTATTTAAGTTAAATGCTCTGCTGGCAAACGAACTGAAAAATAAAATATTAAATAAAAACATATTTATAAAAAGTAAATTTTCTTTATGAAAGTAGTTCATTAGGTGAACGTTAAACAATTACATGATTATTTAATGTACACAGAAGCATATTTTAACGATTTGGTGTATTAGATCCGATGTTAGAACACAAAATAAAATATTTTTTGCTACACTGAGCAAGAAGGATGAGTTTATATTAAAAAATTTGCATTTTTGGGTTGGCATTATTAATGTTTTCGTATTTTTTTTCGGAAAATGAGCTATCACAATTGTGTGTTCTACAAAAAAGTTCATATATAAATGGCATCTATATGATCATACGTGTGTATAGCTAATTATTTATGACAACATTTATTTCATTTATGTCCAAATATGTGTGGATACTAAATTTGAGGGTATATATGGTCGTATATGATTATATATGCTTATATATGCTTCATATATGATTATATCTAATTACAGTCTACTCATTATATCCTAGTGGTGCCGATCCCGATCCCGACCCCGAAAATCCCGGGATTATTAAACAAACTATTGGCCAATACAACAATATGAATAATTGAACAAAAAATTGCCGGACAAACTTATGATCTAAAAAAACGAACTAGTTCAATAAAAGCAAATGAACGAAATTAAGCTATAAACTAGAACGCCGAACTCTATTTACATCGCAAACATTTTAAGGACATAGGTCCGCTGGACATTTTACAAGCCAACTTGGCAGATATATAGAAAACTGATTCATTAAGTAATGTGTTTATATTTTGTTGCATTAAACCGCCTTTTAAAAAAACTGAATAAATTTTGAAATATTCGGTCAGATTGTTGAACTAATTTTTAGCGGAAAAAACATTTTCATATTGTCTGATCCACATAACAATCAAAAATATGTAAGATTAGGCATTTCATTATTTTTGAAATAGGTACCATCAAAAGAGGTAAAAATAATTTTTTTTCAAATAATTATTTGGCAACTATGAACAACAACTTCCAACAAATTTTAATTCACGCTTGTAGTGAAGATATTATATTATGATGTTAATTAAATTTATGATACTTTTTTGATATTTCTAGAAAGAAGGGCTAAAACGATCCATTTGAATTGCAGATATAGGGTTAAATTATTCTACGAAAAAATGTCTTTTAAAATTTTGATGGGGACATCCGAACTCAGAATTTGGATCAAGAGAACTGTTACACTACTTTTTGAACCTTATTCCAGGGACAGTAATCATTATGAGTTTCATAATAAAAATTACACAATAATGATTATATTATGAGTTTTAAGGGTTTTCTTCAATGGCAATGATTATTTTTGAGTAATATTAATAAAATTCAGCCATACTCATTATTTTTGAGCAAAAAAAATAAAACTCAAATATAATCATTATTTATGATTTTTATTTTTGTCGCTCAAAATAAAACTCACTTTCAATTTATGACTTTTTTGTGAGGTTTTTTACCAACATAGTTTCATATCGTCATAAAACAAATCCAGAGGAACCTGTAAATAAAAAGACTTTTTGATTTTGCTTTTTATTATCTTTGCATAGAGCGGATTAAACGCTCCCGATGGTGTTAAGCAAAGAATTGATTTTATTGATTGAAATCGAGCTTAATTTATAGTACATAATTGCTTACTCGACATTTCTAAATACAGTGGAAAGTGTAGCAATAGACTAGGTACTTTTAGTTAGATTGTTAGTACAAAACAACGATCAATGTACAATACCAGAAGGGTTGACTGTTAATCAATGTGTACAGTGGATGTTCAACAGTCTGACTGAGCATTCTCAGCTTAGAATGTTTGTAACCACTGCAGTCGTTGTACAATGTAATAAGTGTTGATCGTTGTGTAATATGATCCTTTATACTTAAAGAACTTGAAAATATTCTTGTAGGTACTAGTCGCATACAAGTCATGCTAAACATGCTACACCTCCCTTTTACGGAAGAATGCTCATATAACAAAGTTGTATGAGTATTCTTTTACATTAAAGACATAAAATAATTTTATTACTATATTGTGTTTATGTTTACTTTTGGTTTTTATTGATTTTCTTTATTATATTGGAATTCCATATATTACTTTGTATTATTTTATTTCATTATTATTGTGTATAAATCTTAAGTCTATTCTTATGAACTATTTGTTCTTTTTCAGTTTTGTTATCAAAAATAGTTACATTATGTTTTAAATCTATGTTTTTAACTTTATATGGTCCCTTATATTGAGGGTCTAACTTATGGCCTTTCTCATTTTTAAGTAAAACTAAATCTCCTATTTTAAAATTGTAGTCTAATGTATTTTTATCGTAATTAAATTTTTGTAGTAACTTAGATCTATCTATCATCTCTCGGGCCCTCTTATGTGCTATTTCTAATCTAAATTTTACTTCCTTAGAATAATCATCTATGTTGTAAAGTGGACTAATTCTATCTACCTCATTAAATTGTTGAAACTCATTTGGAAGTCTGCCAAAAACTAACTCATATGGACAATAGTTGTGTACGGATGATGGCGTAGTGTTAAAGCAGTACGTGAAGTACTTAAGCCAATCATCCCAATCGTTTCTATCAACTGCTATGTAAGATCTTAAATACTCGTTTAAAGTTCTATGACTTCTCTCTATTGTGCCCATTGTTTGATGGTGATGAGCCGTGGAAGTGAGTTTCTCAACTTTAAGAAGCTTGAATAATTCCGTCAATACAGAATTTTTGTATTCCGTACCCATGTCCGAAATGAACGTCTTCATTGGACCATAAGTAAGAATAAAATGTTCGAAAATTGCTTTTGCAATTGTTCTAGCGCTTTTGTCTTGTATAGGTATTGTTACTAAATATTTTGTCATGTCACATATTATAGTGACTGCATATTCATTGTCATTATAGGATTTTGGTAGCGGACCTATAGTATCCACTAATACAATATCAAATGGTTTCGCCGGCGTTGGCGTTAATATCATAGGACTCTTCAAGTGCTTTGTAATTTTGGCTGTTTGACATTTTTGGCATGATTTAACGTATTTTGTTACGTCTTTCGTGATATTTTTCCAATAGTAATATCTTTTAATTTTGTTTAATGTTCTTGAAACACCGCAGTGACCTCCTTCAGCAGGGTCTTCATGGTATCGTTTCATTACATCTTGAATAGCTTTAGCATTATTATCAATTCTGGTCACCTCATTCAGTAGCGCTACTTTTATATAATTCAACATTTTATTGCCCATTTGTTTGAATTCATTAATGGAGATAAATTCGAAAATTTTCTCACTAGGTGCCATTTGTATTTTCGTAATGTTATGTTTACAGGCCACTTCTTCGAGCCTTGGGAAGAATTGTCCTAAGTCAAGTTTCCCATTAATAAACAAATCATCTATATGTATATATGCAATTACAGATTTTCCTCTTTTGATGTAACATCTTCCGGGGGTAATCTTTAATTTATAATATTTTCTGACGTCAGTGTTCTTGATTGGTACATATATACTGGGCTTTTCATTTTCATTCAGTTGATGCTGCTTATTCATATTTTTATTTTCAGCCTTGTTCTGTGTCTTGTTAGTCATTGATCTTGTTGTCATTTTTAGTATATTGCTATTTAGTATATTTAATTCTTTTAATTCGTTGATCGTGATACGCGATAGAGCGTCCGCGACGTAGTTATCTTTTCCCCTAAAATATTCAACTGTGAAATCGTATTCCTCTAGATCAAGTCTAATTCTAGTTAATTTTGAGCTGGGGTTCTTCATTGAAAATAGATAAGAAAGTGGTCTATGATCTGATCGAACAAGAAAGTGTTTTCCATAAATGTAGGGTCTAAAATGTTTCACTGCCCAATGTATGGCCGTTAATTCCTGTTCAATAGTGGATTTATTGCTTTCTCCTTTTGTGAAACTTCTAGAGGCGTATGCCACTGGCAAATGTTTTCCATCGTACTCTTGTGTGAGCACGGCGCCACAAGCATGTTTGCTAGCATCTGTTGTTATACAGAATTGTTTTTCAAAATCTGGGTATTGCAGCAATGTTGGCTTTATTGATGCATTTTTAAGATGCTCAAAAGCAATGTCGCATTCCTTTGTCCATTCAAATGGTACTCCTTTTTTCGATAATCGTGTAAGATGTCTTGAGTATTCAGAAAAATTTTGATAAAGCGTCAGTAGTAGGTGCAAAAAGCTACAAATCTCCTTGCGCTATCGGCATCAGTATGTTTTGGGTATTTTTCTATTACTGAATATTTACTGTCATCTGGGAGTATGCCTTTGTTGGTGCATTTATGACCAAGGTATGTAACCTCGTGCATGAAGAATGAACATTTTTCAGGATGCAGTTTGAGATTGTATCTGCGACATAATTCGAAAACATCTGTCAAATTTGAAAGCATGTGTTTTTCTGAACAACCTAGAACAACTAAGTCATCCATGTATAAGAAAGCTTGATCTGGTCTTAGACCGCTAGAAGCAATTGTCATAATTCTCTGGAACGAATTTGGTGCTATTTTCAGACCATATGGTAGTCTGGTAAATCTATATGAACCCTTGGTAGTTCAAAATGAAGTTATGTTCCTAGAATCTTTTTCTAATTCAATTTGATGAAATTCGGATATTAAATCTAGGCAAGAAAAATATTTGGCTCTGCCAAGTTGATCTAAAATATCATCGATTCTTGGTAATGGAAATTTATCTGCAATTAATTTCTTGTTTACTTGTCTGTAGTCTATCACCAATCTCCATCTTTTTTCCTTAGAATTTGGCAGGGATTTCTTTGGAACTAACAGAATTGGACTATTATATTCGGAATATGATGATTCTATTATTCCATCATCTATTAATTTATTTACTTGCTCTTCGATTTCTTCTTTATGGGTATGTGGTATACGGTAGTTCTTGATGTATACGGGTTCCGTATCCTTTGTTCTTAACTTTTGTTTGTAAAAATTGTTAGTTGTAACGGTTTCTGATTCCAAACCGAAAATATCACTATATTCGGTGCATATTTGTGTTAATGTTTCGTTAAAACGTTTTGGAAAATTTCTTTTCAATATATCCATAATTTTTCCCTTTCTATTTTCTTCGTTAGTGTTACATTTCATTATTTCATAATTATTGACATCTTCCGTTATAATTTTATTTTCTTTTAGTGTAGTTACTGAATTATTTGTGTTAAGTATCCTTATAAATGCATTTTTAGCTTTCACTATTGTGCTGGCTATGAAAACTCCCGAGTGGGGTTCTTGGTTAGGTACCAGTATTTCCTCAGTGCAGGAAGAAAGTTTTATTTTTCGTATAACTTCCGATCTTGCTGGTAATGCAATATCTTCATTACAAGTATTTGTGATTGGTATAACTATTTGCTGTGTTAAATTATTTGGTCTCAGGATGAGATAATCCTGGTCTTGGTTAAATTCAATAATGGAATTATATTTTTTCATAAAATCTGTACCAATTATTCCATCACATGGTATTGGGAAATTGTCTTCTACCACTTGGAAATTGTGGGGTATCAAAAATTTATCGGTTCTTAAATCGAAAAATGTTGTACCAATGGATTTAATTCTACCTTTTCCTATACCAGTAAGTGTAGTAAAATTTGCAGTATTTATTTTCTTGAAAGTGCATTGATGTTTTATTAAGGATATATCTGCTCCAGTGTCTACCAATAATGTTACAGTTGTATTTACTATATCTATTTTAATTTGAATGAAACAACTAAAGTTAAGGTTAAGGTTGTATATCCTCTTGTTCATTGACTTTATCTTAGGGGAGCGTTCGAGTTTTCCGAACTGTCTTCATTTGCAGTTATTGCTCTAGTGTGGTTTCTGTTGCCGTTATAGTTACTACGTCCTCTTCTGCCCCTGTAGTTATTATTTGAATAATTATTATTGTTGTTGCTGGTGCGGTTGTTATAATTGTTATTTCGAGAAAAATTTCCTCTTCCCCGGAATCTTCCTTTATCTCTGCGATAATTGTTATTATTGGGTCTTTGCCCATAGTATAATATAGCATTTTGCTGACCTGTTGCTTCAGTGCAACTATTTACGAATTTGCTTATTGCGTCATTCATATTATCGAATTGGCCCGCATTCCATGATTAATTTTACTTTGTCTATGGTGCAATTTTTAGTGAGTGCTTTTACAGCTACTTGGGTAGAGTATTTATTTGCCAACTCGAAGGTCAAACCATCTGATATGTATGCGTTCTCGAGTGATTTCACTAGAGATTCAATCTCACTACAATAAGCATTTGCAGACTTGTTGTTCTGCTTAATATTCATTATCTTAGCCGACAATACTTCGACTGATTCACCTTTAACTGAACTAGTCAGTTTATTAATGATTTCGGAAATCGAATTTTCATTATCAATCAGGTTTCTAGCAGTTCCTTTTAATTTTGTCTTTATCAGGGACACTGCCACTTGCTCATGTGTGTCTTTGAGTGAGTCGACCAATCGTAGCGAGTCCAAGAACGTTCGTAAATTTTCGGGCTTGCCGTCGAACTCACAAATCAGCCGTGAGGCTGTATTAAGGAATTCCACAACTGTTTGTGGCATTGTATTATTATTCGAGTAATTTTCTGAGTCTGAATCGGTTTCCGCCTCAGAAATTGGGTCAAATTTTTCGCTACTACCTGAAGCCAGTATAATATTTGTATCTATTTTCAGTGGCTGTTCAATTGAATGTGGCACCGTTTGGGTTATATTATACTTATCAAGTATTTTAACTAATTGATCTCTGAAACTCCAATAAGTTTCCAAAACAACGTTTTTGTGTTCTTCTGTAAATTTCTCTCTGTTTCTGTATGCTATTTCTCTAATTGTTTCCAGTGAATTAATAATTGTGTTTAAATGTTTTCTCACTGTTTCTGGGCGAACAAATCTACTCTTATTAATGCATTTATATGCTTTTCTAAAGTTCTCTTTTTCTGAAGAGATTAATTTTTCCACTAATTCCCATTTATCCATTTAAATTCGCTGTTCTGCTTGTATTTGTTGCTGACGCCTGTTACTTACGGCTTTACATACTATCTTTATCATATAAATGATGGCTAATATCACTATCCCCATTATAGATATGATTTCTATATAGCTGAGATCGTTGCCCTTATCAATGCTCAATTTATTATCTTCTTTAATATTGTGATTCAAAATTTCTGTTATCAGTTTCTTCTTGAGATTTACCCACTTCGTACCCAGCAATGAGTAGTGGTATAGTTTGCAATATTTTCTTCCACCAAACCATATTCTCTTTCTTCTGCTATTTATTATTATATTTTGCGATTAATTTTCTGAGTTTTATCAAATATGGAGCCAGTTGCTCCGGGGTTGGAGCTGGTTCTATTACTAATTCCCTAGTATCTATCGGTTTTTGGCACTAATTTTAATTTTTCTTCTATAAAGGACCATAATTTTAAAAAAAAAATTTAATTATAACAAAATCTTAATTTTTTGTAATTTTTAATTATTTATTGTATTCATTTTAAAAAAAAGTTTTAAATTTCATCATTTTTTTTTTTTTTTTTTTTTGAATTCAAATTTTAACATAAAAATTTTTCTTAAAAAATATTTTTTTTTTTCACTATCATAAAATTTGAACACGGGCGAAGTCGCCTCCGTTCGCTACAGGTGCATATCTAGTATGCACTCTGTTATTATCTAGTTTGGTTTTTTTTTTTTTTGTAAAAGATTTTTTTTTTTTTTTATCACAATTTTCAAAAAAATAATTTTGCCTCGAGCGATGACTCGCTTACAGGCCCTGCAAGTGCGGATAGTACGCACTTTGGTTTGAAGCTAAACAGTTTTTTTTTTTTTTATACCTGATTTAATATGGATTTTTCACGTTCTAATTTTTGAGTTGTTCCTCCTCTTCTCTTTCGGGATATTTTTGGGGTTGTTGGTTCCTCTTTTTTATTTATCTTCTGGTGACGTTTCTTATACTCTTCCAGAGTTAGTGGTTGAGGACCTTCTTTCATCCTGTCTCTTGCCCAGACAAGGAACTTCCATCACGCTGCTGGCGGATCTTTGTGGCTGATCCGCCAGGACAAATTTTTATGTATTTTTAACTGTGCAGTGAAGCACTAGTCCCAGTCGGTGCTAGTTTAAAGCACTCCTTCTTTATTTTATTATTAATATTTTTTTTTTTAATCCTTTAGACTGGCAGGATCGCCATGTAAATAAAAAGACTTTTTGATTTTGCTTTTTATTATCTTTGCATAGAGCGGATTAAACGCTCCCGATGGTGTTAAGCAAAGAATTGATTTTATTGATTGAAATCGAGCTTAATTTATAGTACATAATTGCTTACTCGACATTTCTAAATACAGTGGAAAGTGTAGCAATAGACTAGGTACTTTTAGTTAGATTGTTAGTACAAAACAACGATCAATGTACAATACCAGAAGGGTTGACTGTTAATCAATGTGTACAGTGGATGTTCAACAGTCTGACTGAGCATTCTCAGCTTAGAATGTTTGTAACCACTGCAGTCGTTGTACAATGTAATAAGTGTTGATCGTTGTGTAATATGATCCTTTATACTTAAAGAACTTGAAAATATTCTTGTAGGTACTAGTCGCATACAAGTCATGCTAAACATGCTACAAACCAACCAAGGCGAAAAAAATTATTAAAAATTATTTCATTAGTTTTTTTTAATCAATTTTATTTGTTTTTAATTATTTATTATTTAATTTTACAAAAAGTAATTTCGCCAACGACTCGTCTGATAGGTTGCATCTTTGATCCGTTAGCATTGTTTTTAATGCAGAAAAGGATCTTTCAACACTCACTTGTGTGGCAAGAACAGAGTGCACCACTTTGGCCAGCTGGTACAGATAGGGGTATTGAAATTTTTTTCCTCCCAGTACTTCATAATATTTTTGTTTAGACAAACTGGCTTTGGACAATAGTCGTCAATTTCAGAATAGCCTTTCTCTAACTCCTCAGTGTGTCAACCATCTTCTGTTTCCTCATCGGAAGCTACCTCAATTGTATTGAGATACTCGTTCAAGAGGGAGCAGGTGTTCGAATTCTGCGAAAGCAATGCACTCGCTGGGTCGAATGATGTCAATGCCTTCGGGCTACTTGAGGAAGGCTCAGGTATTGGCTTAATCTGAAATATATATATAAATTTGTGTTTGCCTTAGTTCAATTTGAATTATAACAGCTTATTTTTTTTAATTGGGTATAGATTTACATACCAGCTTTACTATTCTTCATGACAAGAATACATGCATATTAGGGCTATAACAAAATTGTTGGCATAATACCACGAGTTGGGCAATGATGTTTTATTAACGAAAAACATTATCTTAGGTTAATTTGCAGAAAAAACTTCACGCACCTAAATCATTTTCTAACTCAATTCCAAAATTTTTTTTAACATGTTATTTTATTTCATATCATAACAAGTTGTTTAACTTCATATACAATGGTTATATTATTAAGAAAACCAACAACATTACAGCATCCTTTAATTATTATTGTAGGATAACAATTTAAAGTTCAAAGTACGTGTATATTTGCAAAATGGATATATATCCTGTTCAGTTTTTATTGCACGTTCTGTAC
This sequence comes from Delia radicum, assembly GCA_021234595.1. Lineage (NCBI taxonomy): Eukaryota > Metazoa > Arthropoda > Insecta > Diptera > Anthomyiidae > Delia > Delia radicum. The sequence continues at coordinate 134,358,824 of CM037851.1, read as the reverse complement.
AAATATTACTGATGGTGCGTGATATTGCCAATTCTTATGCCAATTATGATATTTTCAAAAAAATTTAAAAAGTTATATCCCTAATGCATTTGTATGTACATTAGGGTCGTTACAAGAAATCAATTTTGGATTTTCCATCGGGGCAACCCCCTAATATGTGCCAATAGGATAGAAAATGCGATTGACAAAGTTTCAGCCCAATCGGATAACGTTAACACGTGTCTCATTGAGCATAAACTAAGGAAAAACAGCGATTTTTCACTAAAATTCGTATTTCTTTGTCTTTAAACCGAAACCATTCATTCTAGGAACCTGAGTCGGGTCTTGTTTTATAGGAAATTTTATTCTTATTAATTTTGATCTTGATAGTTTTGTTCCTTAACCAATAGATAAAAAAATATTTAGCATTTATCAGACGACGTCGTACTGGTCACATTAAAAGCATAAATTTATGTTTTAAATGATTACAATGTAAATAAAAGAGTGAAAACCCTCTATTCACACGTTTTGTACCTCTTATAATGGAGTTTAGTAAATTTACCACAAACGCTTAAACTGATCAACATGCGGCAATAAATACTCACCACTGTGTTGGATTATTTTTTCCGTTAAAGTACAGACAAATAATTATGACTCGGGGATTCCCATTGTTTATATTAACAATTCCTACATCATATTTCATTCAGTACGAGTGTCTCAATGCGAGTTGTCATATAAATATATAAAGGTACAAGCGCTTTTAGCCGTGTTTTTCGATTACATTTTTTAAATTATCTTGTCCACTTTATCAATGAGTATGATGTCAAGGCAGAGAGATACACTTTTTTTAATTGGTAACATGTCTTATCAAATAACTGGTAGTAAATTACCATCAAATTGCCAAGTCTTACGTAGTTTATTTTATAATATGCGCCAAGTTAAATTAAACAAAAGAGAAGCTGCTAGACTTACAATAAAGGAGGTTTTGGTGTTTTGGGAGAAAGCAAAGATACCAACCAAAGAAATTAAACATTGTGTCTCAAAGCTAGAAAAACTGTATGATAAATTGAGAAAACTTCAAAAAAACTCTTCGAGATCAGCAAGCGCTACTCAAAATCAAAAAGAAGAAGATTTCAAGTTGACATTTGACGACCTATTTGATGTTGCTCATCAAGATGCACTTGCCAAGACAGCTGAAGAAGACAGAGAGTTTTTGTTACTACAGAGGGAAAAAGGACGCCCTGGATGCATGGGAGGAGTCGACATGAAATTTGTTAGAACAGAAAAACGAAAGAAATTGAGGAAAGAAGCTGATATGGCAAGATTTGAAAAATCAAAAAAATATATAGGTGAGTTCGTATTTTTTATAAACTTTTCATTTATTATACATTTATTATACATATATTAATGAAAAATTCAGGCAATGTGTTTTGATACCACGGCAGTAAACACTGGTCGCCATAAGGGAACCTGCGTTGTACTAGAGCAGTTTTTGGGAAAAAATCTTCTTTATTTAGCTTGTCGTCACCATATTTTGGAAATTGTTTTAAAGGAAGTTTTTAACTGCAAAATGGGTACATCCACTGGACCTCAACCAGATATTTTTCGTAAATTCCAGAGCGAGTGGTCTAAAATAGACAAAAAGAAATACAAAACAGCTAAAGAAGATGAACATTTTAGAGACAAAATTAGTAATGCAGACCAAATTTCAAATTTCCTTTTTGAACAATTAAAAAATCAACAGCCCAGAGACGATTATAAAGAATTCATCCAACTTTGCCTCATATGCTTAGGGCGTCTGCCACCGGAAAATACTACGTTCAGAGTACCTGGAGCTATTCACCACGCCAGATGGATGGCAAAGGCTATTTATTGTCTCAAAATATATATTTTCGAGGAACAATTTTCGTTGTCTGTTTCAGAGAGTATGGGTATTAAAGATATATGCTTATTTATAATCAATATTTATATAAAAGCATGGTTTACCGCCCACAACCCCACCATGGTCCCAAACCAAGACCTAAAATTAGTAAAATCCTTAGTTCAATACAGGAGTATTAATAAAGAAATTGCGGACAAGGCATTGTCTAAAATAGTCAACCATCTCTGGTATCTTAATTCGGAGCAAATTGCTTTTTCATTTTTCGATGATACTTTGGAAAAAAATATCAAAATAAGAATGGTTAAACAATTAAAGTCCAACGTAGAAAACGATGAAGTCAATTCTGCAGACAGAGATGTTAAAGCAAAACTTAGTTTTCAAGAAGTTGATAATATATTGGATAAAGAAATTGATTACTTTGTTTCTTCTCGGACTCTAAATTTTTTCAAGAGATTTGAAATTAATACCGATTTTTTAAATACTGAACCCGATGAATGGTGTAAAAATCAACATTATTTACGAGCCAAAAAAATTGTGAAAGGCCTTAAAGTAGTAAATGACACAGCTGAGAGAGGGGTAAAATTAATCCAAGACTACAATTCAGCCTTGACAAAAGACGAAGAACAACGACAGTGTCTTTTACAAGTTGTATCTGAATGTAGGCATCTTTTTCCAGACTCTTCAAAAGTTACCTTGTCCAAGCCATTACCACCTTAATTTGTGATTTTAAATAATTATAATGTTACAAAAAAAAAACTTTTGTTACGATACACATGTTTGTATGTATATTATTTATGTAGTAACAAAAATAAAAAAAATATTTTCATTTACATTTTTATTTATTTTATTTTACAACATAGGATAAAAATTCGTTAAAAGTGTTTTGAACACTATTCTGCGATTATTGAGATATCCACTACGATCTGATAAATGCTAAATAGTGTGAAAAATAACAGTTTCAGCAAAAATATTACTAAGATCAAAATTAATAACAATAAAATTTCCTATAAAATAAGACTCGAGTCGGGTTCTTAGAATGAATGGCTTCGGTTATAAGGACAAAGAAATACGAATTTTAGTGAAAAATCGCTGTTTTTCCCTAATTTATGCTCAATGAGACACATGTTGGCGTTTTCCGATTGGGCTTAAACTTTGTCAATCGCATTTTCTAGGCTATTGGCACATTTTATAGGGGTGCCCCAAAAGATAGCCCCTAAAAAAAATTTACCATATACCTTGTAACATCCTAATGTACATGCTTATGTACATACATACGTATGTAAGTTCAAAACGACTGTTAGTAACAAAATTAATATATATAGCAAAACAAATGCAATTAAAACAAATGATTCAAAACAAGCGCTTAGTAACAAAATTATTAAGTACAAATTATATTATGGGTATTCTTGTAGGTGTAAATATATATACATATGCATAAAAATATGTAAGTACATCACACATATAAAGTCGTAAATTGAAAGTGAGTTTTATTTTGAGTGAAAAAAATAAAAATCAAAAATAATGATTATTTTTGAGTTTTATTTTTTTTGCTCAAAAATAATGATTATGGCTGAATTTTATTAATATAACTCAAAATAATCATTACCATTGAAGAAAACTTTAAAAATCAAAAATTTAAAAATCATGACGGATATGCATAGATTGTCAAAAAATAATAATAATGGTGCAATAAATTTTTTTTATGTCTCTTCTAAGTGATTGATTTTTTGATTAAAAAAAACGAGCAATAATCATTATTTACGGTAACTGCCTTATTCAATACTATTGTAAAAACCGACATTTATTACAAATTTCTAATTTTTATTGTTACAATTGAATATTTTATGTTTATGAACTATACTCTTCTATAAATAGATTCACATGCTTTCAACAAAATTTATATTATTAAAAAACTTTACTCGAACCGGCGATCTTCCGTTTGCCATGAAAGTACTTTACCTCTAGCCTAAACCCAATTTAAATATACAGTGCACTCGCGAAAATAGGAACACCCTAATATATGAACACCCCAAAATATGAACATTTTTTTTCTTACATTGACTACTCTAAAATATGAACTTAGTGCCAAAGCTTTAAAATAGCTTACTTTTGTATTTTTAACGGATATTATCAACCTACGCAGTGTTTTAAATCTAAATCAACAGGGTAGAAGAAGGAACAGCAAAAGAAAATCACAGATTTTTTCGCAAAATAACTTTTAAATTTTGTTTCTTTTTCAAAAATTAATTAATAAATAAAAAATTTAACATAAGAAACTTTTATTTTTATTGAAAAAAGTTTTTAAAGGTAAATTAGATGCCATTCGCAAATATGAACAATCTTGCAAAAGTGAACTGGCTTGGTTTTAATTAGTTCATATTATCGCGAGTGCACTGTATTTTCTTAAATTTCAACCTTGCATATTTTCTAGTTTCAAATTTAAATATTTGTCTAAAAATGATTTGTATGTACAATAGAAATTCGGTTGATAATAGGTACATTCGTTTACTTTTCCAGTAAAATCCAGTAGATGAGTAAGTTTTGGGCAAAATGAAAATTTTACTCTCAGAACTGGCTCTTGCACAAAAAAGTAAACGAACGGAAAAATTGCAAAAACTTGCAGGTTAATTCAAACATATGAGCGCTAAAAAGCTTAGTGTTGTAAAATATGTGTTATTTAGACTACCCAGTATATATTGTTTTTGGTACTTGATGCATTGCATTTTAATAATCATAAATTCGTAGCAATTGTATTTGTCAAATAAACTTTTGTGGAAGCTTTTAGACTTGTTTAGTTTGTACATGACTTCTAATTTTGTTTCTAGTTAAATAACATACGAAAATACATGAATACTTGATTTTTGATATTCGGTACCCTGAATAATATGCAGTAAGAAGTATTCATATATTCATTAGCTTTACATCTCTAATATATTAATGTAAATAAAAACAATTAACACAGATATTAGAAAACTGATAAATTGTTACACTCAAAAAAATAAGTTAGTACAAAATTTAGTAAAACGTCTTGTAAATCAGGTATATTATTTTTTAGCAAATTTTTTTTCTAAAATCGTGTATCGTGTTTTCAGCTAAAATTTTTGTTATACTTATTCAGCACTTAACTGTTTTATACTAATGCTTTACAAATATACTAATGTTTTACTAATTAATTTTGCTAAAAAAATTGTGCTGATAAGCACATTAATAGTGTGGACGACAACCAGATTGAAAGATATACGCAGAATGAAGCAGATGTCGCGGCATGTCAAGATGTAGTAGAGAAGAGGAAAATAATACTAAAAAGTACAACTCTAATAAGACATATAAAAAAATCAACCATGGAAGATTTTTGTATCTGTTTTTCATACATAAAACAAAATTGAGGATTTTAACAATTTAAATTTTGCGTTGTCACCGGCTTGTGAAAATAATTGTCTATTAATTAAATAAAAAACAAAATAAAATATTTAAATTTAATATGTATTTCTAAACTAAATGTTTATAGATTAATAATGTAGTGTGGTCAAATTGCAGACAAACATATACAGACATGTAGACAGAGTAAAGCGAAAGACAAAGACACATCTTAATTGATTTTTATGGTTCCTTTTTCTTATTGCAAAAAAGGGTTTGTTTTTTCGTTTCGTTTGTTTTTGTTTATTTTTTCGTTTCGTTTCTATAATTATCTTCGGCAGTTGCGTCCTTAAAAGATAGCATCATTTAGACAACCATTGATGTAAGTAGTTGAAAGAAAATTTTTGTTATGTTATATATATTTATTTCTATATATTTTCAGATATTAAATTACTTCATGACATCAATGTGGGAAAATGAAAATTTTTATATTTCGTTATTATAGTAAATTATTTTTAAAAGAATCACAAAAATATGTTTTATGATTTTCAGCAAATATATTAACTAAATTACAATTTTTTTACAATTTGTTGCGTTTTTTTTCAGTCTACTAAAATTCAGCAAAAAATTTATTAATTTTTACCAACCCTTTTTTATTTCTAATCTACTAAGTGTTAGCAAAACTTTTGCTGAATCTACTAATTTTGTTGCTAAAAATCAGCTCGCTGATTTTCAGCAAAAGATTTTGCTGACATTAGCAATTTTTTTGCTAGCACCCTCCTGACTAAAATTTAGCTTTACAAACTTTTTTTTTTGAGTGTACTATAATAATTGTAACTGACTACTTTAATTTGTTTCAGGTTGAAAATAATTATTTTTAGTTTTTTGCCGCACTTTTAATTCAGCTTTTAATCTTTTAAATGTTTTTATTACAAAATGTATGCTTATTTTTGTTTGTTTAATTTAATCATATGTTTTTGTTTTCTACTGGATTTTACTGGCAAAAATTTGTTCAGTAAAAATTTGCAGGTTTTTTGCTGACAACTGTCAGTTTACTCTCTTAGTAGATGCTCTCTTTTGCAAATTTATGTGTACGCGAACGCATTTCAGTAAAATCCAGTACAAATTTGTGCAAATTTTGGTGTAAACGAATGGACCTAATCTCAATATTTTATTAGAGTTACCAAAACTATAAAAATATTTATATTATCTTATTGTCAGGCAAATTAATTTACCTCTAGCCTAAACTCAACTTGAATTTCTATTTTCAAATTTCTACCTCAAATATTTGCTTTCTTTCAAGTTTAAATAATTATGCCTAAAAATAGACTAGAATCTTAATATTTAATTAGAGTTACCAAAATTATTAAAAAACTTTATATTATTTTAAAATTGTTAACGAAAACTTATATTTTAGATGGAGTGATTGATTTTTTTTTTGCTGGCGAAACTAATAATTGATTTTAACTGCAAATATTTTATTCAAGGGTTAAAATCTCCGAAAAGTGGGTTGGTTGTTGGTATTAAAGGTAATGTAGAAGACAATATTTTTTTAATATTGATTCGGAAAACCAATAGTTTGAATGATGTGACTGTGGTTTTGGTAATTTTTTTATGTGTGTGAAGTTAAATTCCAAAGTTATATTCCATTAACATAACACTGTTAACTTAGCAGTTAATAACAGTTTTTGTTTCTCACGCTCATTCTCTTTCAATTTAATTGTTTTCTGTAGCCTACTAGTTTAATGTTACATTGCAAAGTTAAATTCCATTAACAGAACATAGCAGAACTTATAAAATATGAAAACAAAAATCGCATTTAAGAACTTTCAATTTAATTTAATTTTTTTATTGAAAAAAAATAATAGGTATATACTAAATTAAAAAAAATAAAATTATATAATTTTTTTCGTTTGTTAAACAAAAACGTATATTACAAACAATTTTTTTTTTCAATTTTTTGTCTACATATACTAACGCTTAAATTAGGACTGTGACCATATTTGAAGAGAATAAGAAACCAGACCTAATACGTTTTAAAGGTACTGAGTTATAGTTTCCGATGACATATTCCATGTGACCGTGACTAACTCAGGAGTGGAGTAATTTAATAATCATAAATTCGTAGCAATTGTATTTGTTAAATAAACTTTTGTGGAAGCTTTTAGACTTGTTTAGTTTGTACATGACTTCTAATTTTGTTTCTAGTTAAATAACATACGAAAATACATGAATACTTGATTTTTGATATTCGGTACCCTGAATAATATGCAGTAAGAAGTATTCATATATTCATTAGCTTTACATCTCTAATATATTAATGTAAATAAAAACAATTAACACAGATATTAGAAAACTGATAAATTGTTACACTCAAAAAAATAAGTTAGTACAAAATTTAGTAAAACGTCTTGTAAATCAGGTATATTATTTTTTTAGCAAATTTTTTTTCTAAAATCGTGTATCGTGTTTTCAGCTAAAATTTTTGTTATACTTATTCAGCACTTAACTGTTTTATACTAATGCTTTACAAATATACTAATGTTTTACTAATTAATTTTGCTAAAAAAATTGTGCTGATAAGCACATTAATAGTGTGGACGACAACCAGATTGAAAGATATACGCAGAATGAAGCAGATGTCGCGGCATGTCAAGATGTAGTAGAGAAGAGGAAAATAATACTAAAAAGTACAACTCTAATAAGACATATAAAAAAATCAACCATGGAAGATTTTTGTATCTGTTTTTCATACATAAAACAAAATTGAGGATTTTAACAATTTAAATTTTGCGTTGTCACCGGCTTGTGAAAATAATTGTCTATTAATTAAATAAAAAACAAAATAAAATATTTAAATTTAATATGTATTTCTAAACTAAATGTTTATAGATTAATAATGTAGTGTGGTCAAATTGCAGACAAACATATACAGACATGTAGACAGAGTAAAGCGAAAGACAAAGACACACATCTTAGGTAGATTTTTATGGTTCCTTTTTCTTATTGCAAAAAAGGGTTGTTTTTTCGTTTCGTTTGTTTTTGTTTATTTTTTCGTTTCGTTTCTATAATTATCTTCGGCAGTTGCGTCCTTAAAAGATAGCATCATTTAGACAACCATTGATGTAAGTAGTTGAAAGAAAATTTTTGTTATGTTATATATATTTATTTCTATATATTTTCAGATATTAAATTACTTCATGACATCAATGTGGGAAAATGAAAATTTTTATATTTCGTTATTATAGTAAATTATTTTTAAAAGAATCACAAAAATATGTTTTATGATTTTCAGCAAATATATTAACTAAATTACAATTTTTTTACAATTTGTTGCGTTTTTTTTCAGTCTACTAAAATTCAGCAAAAAATTTATTAATTTTTACCAACCCTTTTTTATTTCTAATCTACTAAGTGTTAGCAAAACTTTTGCTGAATCTACTAATTTTGTTGCTAAAAATCAGCTCGCTGATTTTCAGCAAAAGATTTTGCTGACATTAGCAATTTTTTTGCTAGCACCCTCCTGACTAAAATTTAGCTTTACAAACTTTTTTTTTTGAGTGTACTATAATAATTGTAACTGACTACTTTAATTTGTTTCAGGTTGAAAATAATTATTTTTAGTTTTTGCCGCACTTTAATTCAGCTTTTAATCTTTTAAATGTTTTTATTACAAAATGTATGCTTATTTTTGTTTGTTTAATTTAATCATATGTTTTTGTTTTCTACTGGATTTTACTGGCAAAAATTTGTTCAGTAAAAATTTGCAGGTTTTTTGCTGACAACTGTCAGTTTACTCTCTTAGTAGATGCTCTCTTTTGCAAATTTATGTGTACGCGAACGCATTTCAGTAAAATCCAGTACAAATTTGTGCAAATATTGGTGTAAACGAATGGACCTAATCTCAATATTTTATTAGAGTTACCAAAACTATAAAAATATTTATATTATCTTATTGTCAGGCAAATTAATTTACCTCTAGCCTAAACTCAACTTGAATTTCTATTTTCAAATTTCTACCTCAAATATTTGCTTTCTTTCAAGTTTAAATAATTATGCCTAAAAATAGACTAGAATCTTAATATTTAATTAGAGTTACCAAAACTATTAAAAAACTTTATATTATTTTAAAATTGTTAACGAAAACTTATATTTTAGATGGAGTGATTGATTTTTTTTTTTGCTGGCGAAACTAATAATTGATTTTAACTGCAAATATTTTATTCAAGGGTTAAAATCTCCGAAAAGTGGGTTGGTTGTTGGTATTAAAGGTAATGTAGAAGACAATATTTTTTTAATATTGATACGGAAAACCAATAGTTTGAATGATGTGACTGTGGTTTTGGTAATTTTTTTATGTGTGTGAAGTTAAATTCCAAAGTTATATTCCATTAACATAACACTGTTAACTTAGCAGTTAATAACAGTTTTTGTTTCTCACGCTCATTCTCTTTCAATTTAATTGTTTTCTGTAGCCTACTAGTTTAATGTTACATTGCAAAGTTAAATTCCATTAACAGAACATAGCAGAACTTATAAAATATGAAAACAAAAATCGCATTTAAGAACTTTCAATTTAATTTAATTTTTTTATTGAAAAAAAATAATAGGTATATACTAAATTAAAAAAAAATAAAATTATATAATTTTTTTCGTTTGTTAAACAAAAACGTATATTACAAACAATTTTTTTTTTCAATTTTTGTCTACATATACTAACGCTTAAATTAGGACTGTGACCATATTTGAAGAGAATAAGAAACCAGACCTAATACGTTTTAAAGGTACTGAGTTATAGTTTCCGATGACATATTCCATGTGACCGTGACTAACTCAGGAGTGGAGTAATTTAATAATCATAAATTCGTAGCAATTGTATTTGTTAAATAAACTTTTGTGGAAGCTTTTAGACTTGTTTAGTTTGTACATGACTTCTAATTTTGTTTCTAGTTAAATAACATACGAAAATACATGAATACTTGATTTTTGATATTCGGTACCCTGAATAATATGCAGTAAGAAGTATTCATATATTCATTAGCTTTACATCTCTAATATATTAATGTAAATAAAAACAATTAACACAGATATTAGAAAACTGATAAATTGTTACACTCAAAAAAATAAGTTAGTACAAAATTTAGTAAAACGTCTTGTAAATCAGGTATATTATTTTTTAGCAAATTTTTTTCTAAAATCGTGTATCGTGTTTTCAGCTAAAATTTTTGTTATACTTATTCAGCACTTAACTGTTTTATACTAATGCTTTACAAATATACTAATGTTTTACTAATTAATTTTGCTAAAAAAATTGTGCTGATAAGCACATTAATAGTGTGGACGACAACCAGATTGAAAGATATACGCAGAATGAAGCAGATGTCGCGGCATGTCAAGATGTAGTAGAGAAGAGGAAAATAATACTAAAAAGTACAACTCTAATAAGACATATAAAAAAATCAACCATGGAAGATTTTTGTATCTGTTTTTCATACATAAAACAAAATTGAGGATTTTAACAATTTAAATTTTGCGTTGTCACCGGCTTGTGAAAATAATTGTCTATTAATTAAATAAAAAACAAAATAAAATATTTAAATTTAATATGTATTTCTAAACTAAATGTTTATAGATTAATAATGTAGTGTGGTCAAATTGCAGACAAACATATACAGACATGTAGACAGAGTAAAGCGAAAGACAAAGACACACATCTTAGGTAGATTTTTATGGTTCCTTTTTCTTATTGCAAAAAAGGGTTGTTTTTTCGTTTCGTTTGTTTTTGTTTATTTTTTCGTTTCGTTTCTATAATTATCTTCGGCAGTTGCGTCCTTAAAAGATAGCATCATTTAGACAACCATTGATGTAAGTAGTTGAAAGAAAATTTTTGTTATGTTATATATATTTATTTCTATATATTTTCAGATATTAAATTACTTCATGACATCAATGTGGGAAAATGAAAATTTTTATATTTCGTTATTATAGTAAATTATTTTTAAAAGAATCACAAAAATATGTTTTATGATTTTCAGCAAATATATTAACTAAATTACAATTTTTTTACAATTTGTTGCGTTTTTTTTCAGTCTACTAAAATTCAGCAAAAAATTTATTAATTTTTACCAACCCTTTTTTATTTCTAATCTACTAAGTGTTAGCAAAACTTTTGCTGAATCTACTAATTTTGTTGCTAAAAATCAGCTCGCTGATTTTCAGCAAAAGATTTTGCTGACATTAGCAATTTTTTTGCTAGCACCCTCCTGACTAAAATTTAGCTTTACAAACTTTTTTTTTTGAGTGTACTATAATAATTGTAACTGACTACTTTAATTTGTTTCAGGTTGAAAATAATTATTTTTAGTTTTTGCCGCACTTTTAATTCAGCTTTTAATCTTTTAACTGTTTTTATTACAAAATGTATGCTTATTTTTGTTTGTTTAATTTAATCATATGTTTTTGTTTTCTACTGGATTTTACTGGCAAAAATTTGTTCAGTAAAAATTTGCAGGATTTTTTGCTGACAACTGTCAGTTTACTCTCTTAGTAGATGCTCTCTTTTGCAAATTTATGTGTACGCGAACGCATTTCAGTAAAATCCAGTACAAATTTGTGCAAATTTTGGTGTAAACGAATGGACCTAATCTCAATATTTTATTAGAGTTACCAAAACTATAAAAATATTTATATTATCTTATTGTCAGGCAAATTAATTTACCTCTAGCCTAAACTCAACTTGAATTTCTATTTTCAAATTTCTACCTCAAATATTTGCTTTCTTTCAAGTTTAAATAATTATGCCTAAAAATAGACTAGAATCTTAATATTTAATTAGAGTTACCAAAACTATTAAAAAACTTTATATTATTTTAAAATTGTTAACGAAAACTTATATTTTAGATGGAGTGATTGATTTTTTTTTTTGCTGGCGAAACTAATAATTGATTTTAACTGCAAATATTTTATTCAAGGGTTAAAATCTCCGAAAAGTGGGTTGGTTGTTGGTATTAAAGGTAATGTAGAAGACAATATTTTTTTAATATTGATACGGAAAACCAATAGTTTGAATGATGTGACTGTGGTTTTGGTAATTTTTTTATGTGTGTGAAGTTAAATTCCAAAGTTATATTCCATTAACATAACACTGTTAACTTAGCAGTTAATAACAGTTTTTGTTTCTCACGCTCATTCTCTTTCAATTTAATTGTTTTCTGTAGCCTACTAGTTTAATGTTACATTGCAAAGTTAAATTCCATTAACAGAACATAGCAGAACTTATAAAATATGAAAACAAAAATCGCATTTAAGAACTTTCAATTTAATTTAATTTTTTTATTGAAAAAAAATAATAGGTATATACTAAATTAAAAAAAATAAAATTATATAATTTTTTTCGTTTGTTAAACAAAAACGTATATTACAAACAATTTTTTTTTTCAATTTTTTGTCTACATATACTAACGCTTAAATTAGGACTGTGACCATATTTGAAGAGAATAAGAAACCAGACCTAATACGTTTTAAAGGTACTGAGTTATAGTTTCCGATGACATATTCCATGTGACCGTGACTAACTCAGGAGTGGAGTAATAAATTTTTAAATTTTAGATTTTTTCGAACTTTTTTTTTTACATGCCCTAACAGTAAAATTAGGACTGTGGCCATATTTGAAGAGAATAAGAAACCAGACCTTATACGTTTTAAAGGTACTGAGTTATAGTTTCCGATGACATATTCTATGTGACCGTGACTAACTCAGGAGTGGAGTAATAAATTTTTAAATTTTAGATTTTTTCAAACTTTTTTTTTACATGCCCTAACAGTAAAATTTGGACTGTGGCCATATTTGAAGAGAATAAGAAACCAGACCTTATACGTTTTAAAGCAGGGATTACCATTTCATTGCACAATTGTGCAAACGAAAATTTATCTACCTCACACACATTCTTGTACTCTTTCATTTAGTCGTCGATGAGAATGCGACAAGTGTACATGTTCAGCGGATGCCTTAACATTTTTTTTCATGTTTACACTCAAAAAATATTGTATGATCAAAAATGCTTTTGGTGACATACAATGCCTTTATGTCATAAAACATTTAAGGAATGTGCGGAATATGTTTTTAAAAGACATTGTTTTGATACTAATATAAATAATTTAGTTAGCAGTTTAATAGTTAGTTATTTACTTATTTATTTATTTTTTTATTTAGTTGGTTAGTTATTTATTAATTTACTTATTTATTTATATATTTATTTCTTTATTTTTTATTTATTTAAAAACAAGAACAATTTTTGGTAAATATTTTTTATGGACAAGTTGTTTGTTCCATCGAAATAAAGTGAAATATGTATAAATGAAATGTAAAAATTTTATGCATTTTTTAAGACATATTTCGAAAGTTTGTGCGAATTTTTTTGTTTGATAACTTTTTAATAATATGTTTGTGTCATTAGATATATGTATCTAAAAAAAATTGTTTCCAAAGTTGTATGTTCTCTAAAAATATTTTAGTTTCATTAGGATCTGACGGTCCGCAGAAAGATACTTTCCTTGTAATTTGTATAATTTTATTTAAGTTGATGAAATTATATATAAAAACATACATATATTTGTGTGACCTTAACCGCACAAAATAACATATAATTATATAATATCATACACTGTTATATTTAAACCATTTTTAATCAGGTGTATTTGATTATCTTATTTTGTATGAATGTCAGAATGGTGTCAGTTACTAACATTTTTCTATGACTGTAATTCTCTCAATTTTTTCCTCTCTCTTACTCACTAACACACTACGGAAAATTTTTTGGTAATGCCTGTTTTAAAGGTACTGAGTCATAGTTTCCGATGACATATTCCATGTGACCGTGACTAACTCAGGAGTGGAGTAATACATTTTTAAATTTTAGATTTTTTCGAACTTTTTTTTTTACATGTACTAACAGTAAAATTAGGACTGTGACCATATTTGAAGAGAATAAGAAACCGGACCTTATACGTTTTAAAGGTACTGAGTTATAGTTTCTGATGACATATTCCGTGTGACCGTGACTAACTCAGGAGTGGAGTAATACATTTTTAAATTTTATAATATTAAAACTTTTCTAACAATTTGTTTATTATTTAATTTGTGTAGAACACATTATATTTAATTGTTTTTCCTAATTTGAAAAAAATTTGATAAAAAAGACCAAAGGCAAAGATTCAAAACACCTTTAAAACAGGCATAACATAAATAAAAAATACTAAATAATTAATAAAAGTAATCACAGCCTTGATATTCTTTAAAATGAAAATATAAGATTTAAAACTAACAAGTTGCATATCCATATTTAAAAATATGTAGAGTTTTCGTAAACCATATCATCATTATATCATTTGGGGTCAGTTTAGTACGAATTTTACTTACTAAGTAAACTAAATTTTTTAAGTAAAATCTTGCTAAACGCTGACTTTGAAGACTATATTCTTAAATAACTTTAAATATTTTACTAATTTAAACGTTAAAATAATGCACACGTCAATTCTGAAGACAAAATAATACTAACATTTAAGAGAAGATTACTAAATAAGGTCGCAATAAAAAAAATAAATCATAAACGCAGATTCACAATACTGGAGTACTCTACGCTACAGATTGCATTTTGTTCCTTTGCACTTAACTGTTTTTTGTATAATTCTAATTCTGTTTTTATTAAATCCAATTTGTAGCGTTTATTTATCCAGTATTGTGGAACCACCTTTAATTAAAAATGTTGATTGTAAATCTTAATATATTTATACAAAATTACTACCGAAAGAACCAGGAAGAAAATTATAACATTTGAATTCCAGCAAATAAACGTCCATGCAGTTAAAAACATTAAACTTTTCAGAAAAATCCATTTTTTTTTTCAATAAGCAAAATTTATTTCTACAAAAAAAAAAACATTATAATTCGCATACATGTCGTTCAAGGCATGAAAATGGTTAAAATTTTTATTTTTTAACGTACGAATGTTTAATTAAAAATCGTAAAAGGGAGACAATTTTACGAAGTATGTTTTCAGTTTTATGAGTAAAGAATTGTAAGATCTTCATGGGCGCCGTTTTCATTACAAATAAAAATATTGTTGAATATAACCAATGAAAAAGTATTTCCTAATGAGTATAAAAATAAATGGTTAAAAAATGTTTAAATGCTTTAAAATTTACTGTTGAAACCATGTATGTGAAGATAACTACGAAAGTTAAATACGATCCACAAAAATTGCAAGTTCTCTACAGAAGCTGTTATACGTGCGTAAATTTAATTTCTTTTTGCTAATAAATTTAAATTTTCTTTTCAATTTCGTAGTTATCTTCACAGCCTTGTTTAAACCGACGCCATCCAAAATCGTAACAGACAATTATAAAAACATAAAAATTATTGATACTTAAAATACTTCTGCAGTAAATGTCACTATTTTAATGGGAAATTTGCACATTATAAACACAAGCAAAACATTTAACAATATTTTCGGTTGTGTTTATATCATAATGTTCTTTTAAATATCCCACGCAAATTGATCTATTGCAATGACTGCATTTAAGAAATTAAACATTTTCAATGCCTTCGCAATGCAAACATTCATCTATCATATTTTTGCTGTATTTTATTAAATTGTTTTTCATAACTTTTCTATATTCATTTGGATGCATTATGTCGATTAAAGAAGTATTACTGAAAAGCGCTTTAATAAACTCGCAACAATAGACGCCACAGTTGTAGTCATCCTTTTGTTTTGCGTGAGTTATTTGCACATGTTTCCAACCATCTATATTTAAACCCATTTCGGTTAGGACTTTAAAGCACTTTTCACTTATAATAGATATAATTTGTGTGTTCTCACCAAATGCATCTATATAAGTGAATTGTTTTTCATCAACATTTATAAACACAAATCTGTAATGATCTTGATGCAATATTGGTATAATAACTTTATTTCCACTCTTAAACTGAAACATATTTTTAACATCATATTCTGCATTTGTAAAAAGATACCTTCTCCCTCTTCGCAAGAGCAAATCTCTACATTTTGCATTTTAAATTGGAAAATTAAAATGTGAATATAAACTTCAACAACAGAATTCCATAAAAAACCAGTTATTCTTATACTTGGTACGTTTAATGACTCGAACTCATGTAAGTAAATTACTGGGCTGTGAAAACCACTTAGTTCTTCGTATGTATATAGATAAATTCTGCGATATTCTCCGATAAAAAATTTTTGTTTCTTAACTTACGTGGAATATTTATGCTACTATATTCACAAATAATATTTGATATGTCTTTCTCAACATAAGTATTTGCTATATCTTTTTTAATATTAATATTTTCTATAACTTTTTCATTCTGATTCGTTTTCATATTAATTTTTCTCTGAGCTTTAGGAGTTATATTAATATTTTTGTTAAATTTTCCACCCTGGACCATTTTAACATTAATTCTTTCTTTAGCTTTTTTTGGAGTTCTCTTCCATACGTTTGTATTAAGATCACGTTCATAATTTTTTCTTGTCAATGCAGTGTTATTAATACAACCATATTTGTTGTCTACTTCTCTTATTTTAGCATGGCAATATTGTTTTGCTATACGAACATATTCAAATGCTCTAACAAAACGTTGTTGTTTTAATAAAATATTTTTTAGTATCGAAAAATAACCTTCTACAGGACTATTAGAAATAGTTGTTTGATCACTGTCTACAAATGTTCCCATTAAATGAGACCAAAACACTGAGTATGGCATATACTTTGTTAAAAGTAAATTCAAAAACTTCTCATTTCCAAAAATATTGGGAGCACCGCGATGAGCTAATTTATTTATTTTATTTTGAATTTTCATAAAAATGTCTAAAGCTTTTTTATAAAAGGGACATTAACAATAATTATTCTTCGATTCTTTTACGTCGAAATTTTGATCAGTTTTCAAAATTTCATCATCAATATCTTCGCAGTTATTTAACGTCAAAATGTTGTCCATAGCTGAATTAAAATCATTATTTAATGTTGGACTTAGTAAAATAATACACATACATTCGAACCATGACCAAAACTTGTCGAAATCAGATGTATTTATTGCTTTTCCTAATAATCGTTTAATTTTATTTGTTCGTCATTGGTTGCAAGAAGTTCGATGTCTTTACGAATAATTTTTACAAAATGACAATAACATAATTGCACAATTACAAAGGAACATTTAGTTTGTTTTTTGTTTAATAAAACATAGCATTTTATTAAATAGGCATTCACGGAACCAATATCATCATTAAATACTTTCAAACATGCATTAATACAAGCCCAACTCCAATCCAAAACGACTCTTTTAGATATTGGCCAAGAAATACCATTTTTAGCGCAAAACACTTTTAGATCCATAAAAAATCGTTTTACATTTAATTCGTAATGGCTACATGTAAGTGCTTCTGCGACTGGTATTAATAAACCGTTTCCAAATGGTTCTCTAACATGCAGAACTAGGCTGCATAAAAATACCCGTTTAGAGCCTTTGTCGAATTTGGACACTATTCCACCAGTTGAATCAAGGAATAAGCTATTTCTGCTGAGTTTTAACAGCATTTTGCTTTTTAATTGTGTTAGTTCGAGTTGGTCAACTGAGAACAAATATATTTCCAAAGGAATTGAAACTCTTTGGATAAAGGCCGACCATTCATTTTCTCTGCGCATGAGAACAATATCAACAACTGGATCTTTATCACGGTCAAATCTTCTTAAAAACTCGGACTTAATTTTTCAGGCAACATCATTTGTTATTACATCTCCTTTATTTCCGACTTCACTAAGTGACTTTGACATATCAACAAGTTTATTGTTTCTATAGTTTGAAGCAAAATCATATTTCATACCATATTTTGCTATATATCTCCGATAAGCATTTTTAAATCCTTTGATCTCTTGGGATGTGAAGGATCCTTATCTTTATCGCAAAACACTTCAACAACTGTTGGGTTTAAATTAAGTTTTAATGTAAATCTATATTTTTTGCATAAAAATGCTTTCGCTTATATGCATTATGCGTAAAGTCTTAAAATAGTTTCATCTGCTGAAAATTTGTGGCTACAAAAATTAATCGGACAAACATTATTAATTTTTTTGTACGATTCTCGTATCACATCTTCCAATAATTTTATAAAATCGGTGTTGTTGGAGTTATTGGTTCCATTCGGAAAATTTTCATTTAAATAAAATTGCTGACGATTTGTTAGTTCAAAAATTTGTGGTCGATAAATGTATTGAATTTTTGATTTATTTTTATTCCCTGGCTGTTTTTGTTTATTTATTAGCCGTCTCTTTATTAACTTAACATTTTGTGTTGGCACTTGTGGAATTATATTTTATATTTTTCTTCCGAATAACTTTGTATTCTTCTATTCTTCTTTGTATTCTTCTATTCTATCTATCTCCAGTTACGTTAATATCCGACAATTTCGTTGAGCAGAAAATCTGTGATACATTTACGAGTTCCGGTTTAAGTGTTTCATTAACATTTAAAACAGGGTTTGGTGTAGATAACATACTTGGTGGATCTGCTCCATCTAATGTTTCTATTTTGCTATTATCCTTTATAAATATATTCTGAGCATCAGAAGTATAATTTTGTTCAGCTATTGGAGATAAACTTTGATTATTAGAGTTATTATAAAAACTTATTTCTTCAGGTGGACAAATTCAAAACTAAATTGCAATTTATGGTTTGAAGTTATGAAAATTTAGGTCTCCTATTATAGTCAGCACAAAGTAATTTGATAACAAAAAAATATTCAGTTATTTTGTAATTAACTTAGCTGAAGTCTATTGCTATTTCTGTTCAAATTACCAAAATCATTCAATAAGAAATAAGACAACTCTTTACTTAAGTGAATTACAAAGTAGGACAATACAGTTCATAAATGAATCTCGTTTTCATATATAATATCAATTTGAGCTATAAATTTTCTAATTTCAAATATATATACAATAATAATTTCAAATATAAAAATAATTATACTTACAATATTATTTAATTGATTATAAATTTTCATCTTATTTTTGAAATTGGATTTGAAGTGTAGTTGAAATATATTGTGGAGGTTCCCAATTCCATCGACTAATTCAAAAAAGGTGTCGAAAAATCCTCCATTTTTATTCAGATACCCAAACAAGTTGTCCTGCAACTCTAGTATATTTAGGTTGTATTGACATACATAAATTTTAATTAAATATATGAATATTTCCTTCGACATTGACATTTTTTCGGCAATTTAAAATAATTCAAAAAATATTTTCTGACAATGATGATATCGAAATTTTATTCGTTGAACTTAAAACTCAATTGCTTTTGAAAAGTTGCTCGATTAAAGCAAAACTACAATTCACTCAATTATTCTCTCTAAAAGCTAACGGGATTTTTATTGTTATAGTTACTTTCTTTTTCTTCTTTTATATCAATGA
Organism: Delia radicum; assembly: GCA_021234595.1. Taxonomy (NCBI): domain Eukaryota; kingdom Metazoa; phylum Arthropoda; class Insecta; order Diptera; family Anthomyiidae; genus Delia; species Delia radicum. Next base: position 134,339,125 of record CM037851.1, on the reverse strand, counting down.
TGACACGCTTGTACATTAATCAACTAAATATCAGTGTGGCCCATATTTTATATTTTTAAGAATTACCAAAATGAATGGAAATAATAATCAATTTTTTTAATAGAATAAAAATCATAAATACATGTTTCTTTTTATTAGTCAATTAAAATGTTTTTGATTTATATTGTACAATTTGAAAGATTGATCTCATTATTTTTAAAAATTTTAATTTTAAAAAACTTTAAATGTCATAAACTCAAATACTTGATTTAATTACATCGATTGATAAAGATTTTATTCGATAACGTGTTCTCTGAAACAAATTATAGTATATTTAATTTTTAATTTGATCGAAAGTAAAATTCATTACCTGACCGAATTTGGTATACAGTGCACTCGCTATAATGTGAACTAATTAAAACCGGGAGTGTTGACGTTTTTGCGAGCTGTTCACCTTTCCGAATGCCAAAAATTTAAGGTAAAATGTATCAATAATGCCATAAGTTTAGACTAATTATACGTACAGTCAAAGCCATGTTTAACGAATGATATATTGTCAGCCCCTTTCGTTATTTCGAATAATTCGTTATATCGCAACATTTTTTTTTTTTAATTTATTAGAACAACATAAAAAAAATTCAAATTACATATATTACTATTTAATAATATTTTTGTAATTTAACATTTACAAAACAAACAAAAAAAAAATTGTACATAAACCTTCCATTTTGTACTGGATATTTTAAAAATTATTATAAACATTTAACATCTTATGTATATAATAAATATTCGTTAAAAAAACGTGTAAAATTTAAAAAAATACATGTGTACATATAGAATCCACTTTGTACTGGGTATTTTAAAAATTAATACGATTTGAAAAAAGAATTTATGGATGATTGTTTTGTTACAATATGTAGACTTTTCTGAACTGCTTCTTCCTGAAGCTCCCTTAACACCAAAGACTTAGAAAAGTTTACGTTGTTCTGTTGACTACACTGAATGCACGTTTCCAAACTTTTGATTGCATCAATATGTCTTATTTTCGTTTCAGTAGCTAGTGTTGGTCTACAATTTCACAATTTTCATCATTTTCCTCGTCTTCATCGTCGTCTATAACATGTTCCACTATATCATCTTGATTCCAGTTGTTTAAGTCATCCATTGTAAAAGATACCTAGGTTGAAAAGCATTAAAAAAAAATCAGAAACTGTTAAATGTTTAAATATATCTTACGTTAGGAAAAACTGAACTCAATAGTCTTATTCCGCGTCTCATACACACAAGTTGTCTGGATATAAAATTTTGTTCCAGCACTTTGCTAATGTATCTTGTATTAAATTATGCCAAGCTAAAGCAATCATAGATGTTGCATCAAAAAGAGTTAAGGTTTTTAGGAAACAACAATATTTTCTGGTTCAGACGACACAATTTTGGCTAGAAGACTATTCCTGTATTGTAATTTCACTAAGCGAATGGCATTTTGATCCATTGGTTGGATAGGAGGTGTCACGTTTGGTGGCATGTAAATTGTCCATATTTTTCCATCTTTTGTAGATTTGACTAGTTCCTCTGCATGAGGGTGGCTTGGCGCGTTATCAAGAATCAACAAAGCCTTTATTGGTAGGTTTTGTGATTCCAAAAATGATTCCACCTGCAAAAAGTTTTTTAAACCTGCATTTGAAAATGAACATTACACTGACCTCGGGGACAAACATTTGAAAAAACCAGACCTTGAAGATTCCAGCATTCATCCAAGCACTTTTAGAGTGAAGATAATTTAAGGGTAAAACTTTGTTACGAAATGAACGTGGCTTTTTTGCTTTTCCAATAAGAAGAGGTTTAATTTTGTTAGTGCCAGATGCATTTGCACAGAGGAGTACAGTAACTCTTTCTTTTGATATTTTTCTTCCTGGGGCAGTAGTTTCTCCAGCATGTACAAATGTTTTGTTTGGAAGCATCTTCCAATAGAGACCCGTTTCATCGGCATTGAAAATTGCATCATGTGTTAAATCGTTCTCTCTTATACATTTTGTAATTTTTGTTTAAATGGCTCCACTAAATCTTCTCTTGATGATAATTTTTCACCTGATTCTTTAAGAAGTCTTATTCCAAATCTTTTTTTGAATCTGGCTAACCAACCACTTGCATGGAAACCTCGGTCGTATAACTTGTTTTGTATTTCTATGGCTTTCGATTTTAATGCCATTCCATTCACTGGTACGAATTTCTTCCTTTGGTCAATAAACCAATCGAAAAGCTTCTTCTCCATCCTTGGATACTCGCCTTCTTTAAGCGATCGGCGATTTTTAGACCCATAGTTAGTACCTTCCAAATTTGACACAATTTTTCTTTCATTTTCTTTAATGTGCATATTGAAGACTTCGGAATTCCATATTTCTGTAAAATTTCACTAAGGCTAATACCTTTTTTACAATCATCCAAAATTTTAATTTTGTCACTTAAAGAAATTCTTTTTCTGTTTCCCATGCTTATTTACTCCAACACTCACTCAACAGTAGATAAAAAATGCACTAAAAGGCTTGCGGTGCATACGCAAAAAACAAATGAGTAATCATTGAAAAACTAACGGTATTGTAACGATGTTGGTTCCCTTTTCTATTGTTTTTGAATCCATTATTTTTTTGTGAGTTTTTTGCGTTCATTGATGTTTTTTTTTGCAAGCGTTCGTTATATCGAGTATAAAATTTTTGAATCGTTCGTTATATAAGGTAGTCAATGGGAGGAATTTGGTCGTTCGTTATATCGCGTTTTCGTTAAACCGAGTATTCGTTATACCGGGCTTTGACTGTATTAAAATAATAATTGACATTTTATTAGAATAAAAGAAGTAAATGATATATTAAGAAAATTATTTACATACATTTGTATGAAGATTTATGTAAAAATACTACATATGTAAATACGAAAAAACAACCTTTCAGCAATAAGTAAAAATAGCAACTAAAGTAGTTTCTATGTATCTTCTGTCCTTAATGCAGTGAAACAGTTAAAATAGGGGATCCCAAAACTTAGAAAAAATTTAATTCTTAATGTATTTACGCATTTTCAACTAACACATTGACTTTTTTTCTGTTCACATTATAAGGCTTTCGTATTTTGTTTACCTTTTAAAGTAGTCAATTTAAAATAAAATGTGTTCACATTAAGCGGTGTTCACGTAATGCAGTGTTTACATTATAGCGAGTGCATCGGAAACTACAACTCAGTACCTTTAAAACGTATAAGGTCTGGTTTCTTATTATCTTCAAATATGGCCACAGTCCTAATTTTACTATTAGGGCATGTAAAAAAAAAAGTTTTGAAAAAATCTAAAATTTAAAAATTTATTACTGCTCTCCTGAGTTAGTCACGGTCACATGGAATATGTCATCGGAAACTATAACTCAGTACCTTTAAAACGTATAAGGTCTGGTTTCTTATTCTCTTCAAATAGGACCACAGTCCTAATTTTACTGTTAGGGCATGTAAAAAAAAAAAGTTCGAAAAAATCTAAAATTTCAAAATTTATTACTCCACTCCTGAGCTAGTCACGGTCACATGGAATATGTCATCGGAAACTATAACTCAGTACCTTTAAAACGCATAAGGTCTGGTTTCTTATTCTCTTCAAATATGGCCACAGTCCTAATTTTACTGTTAGGGCATGTAATAAAAAAAAGTTCGAAAAAATCTAAAATTTAAAAATTTATTACTCCACTCCTGAGTTAGTCACGGTCACATGGAATATGTCATCGGAAACTTTAACTCAGTACCTTTAAAACGTATAAGGTCTGGTTTCTTATTCTCTTCAAATATAGCCACAGTCCTAATTTTACTGTTAGGGCATGTAAAAAAAAAAGTTCGAAAAAATCTAAAATTTAAAAATTTATTACTCCACTCCTGAGTTAGTCACGGTCACATGGAATATGTCATCGGAAACTATAACTCAGTACCTTTAAAACGTATTAGGTCTGGTTTCTTATTCTCTTCAAATATGGTCACAGTCCTAATTTAAGTGTTAAGGTGTTATGATACTTGCTATTTTTTGTATTGGATTTTTTTAAGATTGAGTGAAAGAAACAACAAATGCGAGAAAGAACAAGAAATACTTTTTTGTTATTTCAAAATAAAATGTAAACAAAACAAACAATACTGCCCACGTTTTGTTCCCACAAAAACCGTCAAAAAAAGCTCAAAATCGCAAAAAAAAAGTTAAAATCCGCTACTTTTGATCAAAAACTAAAAAAGTTGGCAGCATTGCTAACATTTAATCTGGAAATGTCAATTTTAAGCTAAAAATTTTTATATTTTTTTTGACAGTCTAAGTTTATTTATCGATAACACACGTATATGTGTTTGACATATCAAGATTTTTTATGGTATAATCATACTCTTTACACTTGGTCAGTTTTCCTATGCAAATATATTTGCACTGTTCTCCAATATAGAAAAAATACAAAAAATAGCAAGTATCATAACACCTTTAGTATATGTAGAGAAAAAAATGAAAAAAAATTGTTTGTAATATACGTTTTTGTTTAACAAACAAAAAAAATTATATAATTTTATTTTTTTTTTAATTTAGTATATACCTATTAATTTTTTTCAATAAAAAAATTAAATTAAATTGAAAGTTCTTAAATGCGATTTTTGTTTTCATATTTTACAAGTTCTGCTATGTTCTGTTAATGGAATTTAACTTTGCAATGTAACATTAAACTAGTAGGCTACAGAAAACAATTAAATTGAAAGAGAATGAGCGTGAGAAACAAAAACTGTTATTAACTGCTAAGTTAACAGTGTTATGTTAATGGAATATAACTTTGGAATTTAACTTCACACACATATGCCCTTATTCTATAACTTTAACATTAACGATAACAGGGTAGTAACATGACTGTTATTGTTTTTTGTATTCTATATATTTTTATTTTACAGTTTATGTTTGCTAACAGGCCTAAAATCTGTTATTATCGAAAAACTGTTATCAATACGAAAATTGAATTGCTTTACATCAAAATTCAATGTAATAAACTGTCAATTTCGACGATAGCCTATTTGGAAGTGACTATAATAACATTTTGAATTTTAACAAAAAATATAAAACATTTTATCAACAAAATTCAATTATTTTATTAAAAATAACAAAAATGGTAAATAAAAGTATTTTAAATATATAAATAGTTGTATAACCAAAAGCTTTATATAAAAATTTGCAGGATAAAGAAACAAGCGAACAATTAGAATGGCTGGTGCAAAATGTTGGAGAAGCAAAAAATAAAAAGACAACAAGAGAACAATTTGACCTGTTGGTAGCAGAGATCATGAATAACCCAACCATGGGTCGTGGAGTTCCAGTTTTTGGTTCAAATAAGTTGAAATTCGACAAATTCTGGGAGGAAACAACTTTCAAACTTAATGCTCGTGGTCCACCTGAAAGAAATGCCACAGAATGGAAAAAAGTAAGCCAAAATTGTCGGTTTAAAAACATGGATACATTGTTATAAATTTTCTTTTTTATTTGAAGGTCTGGTCCGACCTTAAGTTAAGGACAAAAAGAAAAGTATCTGATAACGCTAACTCGATAAGGGAAACTGGTGGAGGTCCATTCTTTGAAAGAAAATTGACTGGGTACGAAGAAAATGTAGATAATCTTTTATCTATTCGAACAAGTGCTGTACCAAAAGGAGCTGTTTTCGGTTTGTGTTCCGCAAAAAATACACCTAAAAGTACTACTCCATCAAACACAGAACCAACAATACAAAAGTTAGATATATCCACACAACCGTCAACATCAAAACAAGCTTTAGAAAACTTTCACTCAACTCAACAGTACACAGTTCGAGAAGCAATCCCAAATCTTATCAATCTTCAGTTTGTCAGCCTAATACTAAAGAATCATCTCAAGAAACAATGTATAGCTCTTCTCTACAACCACCAAATAAACGACGTTTAACTACCCAACAGTCCACTACACATAAATCTGCAAATCAAAGAAAAACTCATGAAACTTCTGCACCGAAAATAAAACCTACAACAATTGCTCTTCTTGAAGAAACCGTAAACAATCAAAAAATATTAATTGATGCTGTTAACACTCAAAACTCAATTTTATTGCAGTTGGTTAATGTATTGCAAGAGAAATTGAAATAAAATATTTTTAACTGTTCATAAAATTAATGAAAAATATTAAAATAAACTTGTTTATCAAATTGTTTTCTTTTAAAATAGTACTTTCTGCTAATAAAAAAACACTGCTAGTTTTACAGTAAAAAAAGATAGTTAAAACAACTGTTATTTCTGCAAAGGCAATTACCGTTAAAACAACTAAAATGTAGTTGTTTTTAACTGTTACCACTACAAAAATTTTTAAACAACTGCTAAAATAAGTAAAGACTACTGTTTTCAACAGTATTTTTTGAGAATCAGAAAAAATTTTTCCTTTCAATTACAAAAACAAATTTTTATTTCCATCATCTTGCTTAAATCTCAAAGTCAAAATTCCAAAGATGCTAAAGACATGACGTTTTAATGCATTTACGATTTTGGTAGTTGTTTACACCATTTTTTGAGGAACTGCTTCAAATAACTGTCAAAAATTACATTATTTTTTTTTTTGTTGTTTTTGGAAACAACTGTAAAAATAGTTGTTATGCCATATGCTTATTAATATTATAAATCCTTTTGTTTGTCTGTCGGGCCCAAACTACTGAACCGATATTCTCGAAAGATGGACCTTACGTTTATTGCTTACACCAGAAATTACTTTATACCATATAAGATCTTCATCGGACAATAGGGTGTGGCACCTTCCATATAAAAGTAGCCTTTTTAACAAAAAAGTACTTTTCTATAAATGTACTTTTTAAACAAAAGGTACTTTTTTCAAAAAATACTTTTTTAAAAAAAAAATCTTTTTTCAAAAAAAATACTTTTTTCAAAAAAATACTTTTTCCACAAAAGGTACTTTTTTTTAAAAAAAATACTTTTTCAAAAAAAAAATACTTTTTCCAAAAAAAGTACCAAAGAAGTACTTTAAAGTAAAATATATACAAAGTATAAGTTATATAGCTGATGACAAGTTTTTAATATAAGCCCTCGATATGTTTTTATCTTTAGTGCCAAAAAATCTTGGACCGCATGCTAGAAGTCTGGCGGGCCTGTCCGGTAGTATCATATAACAAAACCTTAGTAACAGTTAAAAGCAACTACTACTGATTACTACACAAACAACTGTCATTTAGTAATTGTAAAATTTTCTTTTGAGATCTGCTTAAAATTCAAAAACTATAAAAGAAATTAAGAAGAATTAATAATATTAACTAATAACAACAATTTATTAAACGTTTTACAATGCATTTGCTATTAAATTTCTTATATTTATTGCAACAGATCGTTGACTGTTGGAGTTTTCATTTTCAACATAGTCATCCTCATCATCTGTATCAATATTGGGATCAATTTCAATGTCGGAGTTATGCACAATACAAATGTTATGGAGCGCGCAACAGGCATTAACAATTTGAATAGATTTGTCTGCGCTGTAGTGTAATCCTCTCTCCCCTATAATACTTCTGAATCGGTTTTTTAGCACTCCATTACATCTTTCCACACAGTTACGGGCCTTTATATGTGCATCATTAAATTTTTCTTCACACCGTTGCCTGGGATTACGGTACGGAGTCAAAAGATAGGGTTGAAGAGGATATCCCGAATCTCCTGAAATATGATATTAAAAATTTTGGTTTAAAATGAATTTTACACTTAAAAAAGTTTTACAGTAGAATATACCGTAGTAGAATCTAATGGAAAAACATTTCTTTCAATTATAATAAAAATTTGTATATCCTGCATTCTACTTAAAAGCAAAGTAAAAATTTCAAACCGTTCTTTCTAACTGTCCCAGTTGGAAATGTCCTGCTGACGTCCCTTGTGACTACCTGATCAGGTCCCATACAAAAACCTCAAGACAAGATTTTACTAATTTTTACAGTTTCAAACGTTTTGTATTAAAGTCAGTTTTTGTATAATTGTCAGTTGTTTTAACGGCATTGTTAGTTGTTTTTATTACATTTGTTGGTTGTTTTCCTACAGTTAAAAACAACTATATTTTAAGCTGTTTTAATGAAATTACCTTTGTCGCCTTTTAAACTGAAATTACAGTTGTTTTAACTGTCATTTTCAGTAGATTTTACTGTAAAACTTTTTTGAGTGCATTTGTAGACAATGCTTAAAATTTGAATATGTTTTGTATTGCGTTAGTATATCTCTCTCCTATTTAAAATTATCATACCTTAAAAGAATGTGTTGGTTTAAAGCAACGGCAGTTCAAAATGGGTTAAACATTTTCTAAAATTAAAAAAAAAAAAAACGCCAAAGTTGGAAAATATAGCCCATATTGAAAAAAAACCCTTAACACCAAAAAATAATCGCCAAAATTAAAAATATTGACAAATGTGAAAAAATCTAAAAGATCCGCAAACCTGGAAAAAGTCGGTATAACAGAGAGAATAAAAATCGCTATAATTTAACAAAATTGACATAAAATCGCAAAGATTTTACAAATTTTATTTTTATTTTTTAAATTTTATCGGTAAATTAAAATTTTGCTTTTTTTTAAGTTTAGCGATTTTTCTAATTTCAACGATTTTTTTAAAGTTTTCAGCGATTTTTTTCATTTTTGGCAATATATTTTAATTCTGTAGACATTTTTTATTTTTTGCGTTTTTTTTTTAATTTTAGGGACTTTTTTTAATTTAGAAGGTATTTTTTTTGTGATTTTTTATTTTTAGCGATATTTTTAATTTTTGGCAATATTTTTTACTTTTGTTGAAATTTTTTTAATTTTAGATATTTTTTTGACGATATTTTATTTCTTTTTTCAATATTGGCGATTTTTTAAATTTTAAAGATATTTTTATTTTCTGGCTATATTTTTCAACTTGCGATTTTTCCTTTTTGGAATTTTTCAATTTTGGCGATATTTTTAAATGTTTGCGATTTTTTTTTTTCAGTTTAAGCTAAATTGTTCTATTTTGGCGATTTTTTTTAATTTTAGCAATATTATTTAATTTTGGCTATATGTTTAAACTTTGGCAATTTTTGAGAGGGAAACTTAAAGATCTTTCCAATTTTCTTAAAAAAAAGAAACACGGTTGGTTTTTTAAAACACCCTCGGTTTCTACAAGCTTAAATTACCAAAACGATTAGTATACTCAAATGTGACGCTTGTAATATTGTATTACCTAAAAGAAAAGTGTTCATCTTTCCTGCCTGGTACTTCGACTCAAAATACTCATGGGCGATACTGTTATTCCAGATGTATGAGTCGTGGTTTGCTCCTGGATAACGCGCATCTACGAACTTTATTTTAAGTTCGTGATCACAAATCTGTAATTTTTTAAGCTGTTAAAATGTAAATTTATTAACAATTATAATCTTAATGTACTTACAAGCATCACATTTAAGCTGTAATACCCTTTTCGATTGTAATAATGGTGTTTCAGTTCCGGTGACGGTGACATAATCCTGACGTGGGTGCCATCAATGCAACCAACCACTCCTGGTATGTTGTATTTTTGGTAAAATAATTCTTTAACAACCATCTCTTCTTCACGGCTACATTCTAGCTTGATGTACTTAGAACACACATGTTGCTCAAATATATCCAAGCAGCTCTGAGACAATGCGTGATACTACGGGCTGTGAAAAAGTATTTACCCAACTACTTCCTACTCCAGTTTGATAGGCACCAGTTGCCAAAAAGTTTAAAAAAGCAGCAAGCTTTAACACAGCCGGTACAAAAGTTTTGCGACGCTGTTGCTTAAGATGTGGCGAGACTTCATCCATAAGCAATATAAAAATGCTTTTATTTACCCGGAAATGTTTTCCAAATCTTAAACAGTATAAATAAATAATCACGTTAAAAATAATTTAAAACCATTAAGCAGTCTTACTTACTCTGTGTCTGGAAGGTCTAATGGATTGGATTTGTCCCTTAAACGTCTCCTTTCTATATTAAATTCATGGGATTCAATTTGAAAAAATACCAACCACCGAAAACATTTTGTTATTCTTTTTTTTTCACTAATGTGTTTGTTTTTATTTTGACAAATTTATTATTTTTTGTTGACAAATAAAAGCTGTTGCCATTCAATGTTGAAAAAAATCATGTTACCATATAGTGAAATTAAAATATTTCTGAACAAGTTTACACTTTATCTACTCTGAATTTGAACAATATTTGTATCTGGTCATTCTAAAAATTTTTAAAAGTGACAAGACGTAAGTAAAGTAAAAATAACATTTGTAACGTTATAAATGATACAGAATACAAAATTTGTATGTTAACGTTTCTTTTCTGTACAATAACAGAAATGTAAAAAAAATATAGAATAAGGGCAATAATTTTTTTATATTTTACAATATAGTTTAATTACTCTGATGATGAATTTTAAGTACTTGCAATCAAAATTATTGAATAGTGATTTAATGTTGTTGGTTACAATGGAATCCCAACCAATTTATTCTCTGTGTGTATTATTTGAAAGTCCTGAAATTTTCGCAACACTTTAAATGTAACATCTGTTAATACAAACTTGCTTAAGATAAATCCTTAGTTAAGAAACTGCTTCTGGCAGTCGCACGAAAATATTTTAATATAATTTCCCATTTCTAACACAAAATTTTGCAAAGTTTGCTAAAATTTCTTTGAATTTAAACAGATTTTGAACCGAACATAGGAATTCTTTCTTTATATTTCTAAAATCAACCAAAAGAATTTCACCCAGTCAGGAAAATACAATCGGACTACCGCTGACAAGGCACTTTAGCAAATGGTGCAAGCGCTGGCAACAAGTGCTTCCCAATCATTACACCAAAGGTTCATCTGGTAAAAGAGTGTTGGACAAGCACTGGCAAAACAACATTTCCAAAGTTGGCAAAATATTGGTAAAACCATCAAATATGTGGTCTAAAAACTTGTTTACCAAAATAAAATTAAAAAAAAAGTTCATATACAGTCAAGGAATAAAGTCTACATACACCCTACGGATTTTAAGTTCTAGTGAATTAGTAGCGATAATTGAAAAACATTTTATATCAATGTTTGAGGCATTTAAAATAGAGATTATTTGAAGAAAAAAAAATTATGAAAAAAATAAAACATAGAATTTTTTATGGAAAAACATAATTATGAGCGGGAAAAAAGTCTACATACAGCGCAGTGTGTGGTGTCAGCGGCCAAAAATAAAAAAAAAGCGACTTTTGGAATTTTAAAAATCTGTTAAAACAGTTTGATAAACTAGATTTCAGATTACAATAATCAAAAAGAATTTTTGAAAAAAAAATATTTTTGACAAAGTTCTAGCCAATCAAAGTTGAAAGTTTTTGGTAAGTATGCAATATGCACACAAAAAACGTGAAAAATAGCGTATATACAAATGGGTTAATTTAACGTAAATTGTCGATAATGCAGTTAATTTTTTTATAAATATTAAAGTATGACATTACTAAAATATGGTAAAATATTTTTTTTTTACATTTAATTCATAATGTGTTTTGTACCGTTATTCTGAATGTAAACAGAAAGCAAATTTTTTAATTTTTTACAACTTAAAAGTTTATAGAAGGTTTAAAAAAAAGTTTATTCGAGTTTATTTTTGATACTTTAATATAATATTGATACAAGTATGTACATTAAAAAAAATGGGTCTCTTTTGCAGAGCTTTGCAGAATAGTCAATTTTTTCACTTTTTCAGTGTCAAGGCAAGTGCAAATTAGGCAAATTTTCAATATTTTGCACAAACATACAACACACTCCCCAGCCCTTACGGAACTTAAAAATTATTTGGAAGATATATTTAAGACACAATTGCAACAAAAAAGTATTGTAAGACTACAGAAAGAAATCTGTGATTGAAAACAAAAACTTTTTCTGGCTAAATTCATTTTTTGATGTGGAAGAAGTTGAAGAAGTTGATGAAGAAGTGGAAGAAGTAGAAGAAGAAGAAGATATATACATTGTAATATCATTATGTGAATATTTATTTTTTATAATTTAATAAATAACATTTTTTTTTATTTATTAAAGGACCAAGTACAAGTCGTAAAGGAAGACCAAGAGTAGGCTTTAATGAAAGTTCTGAACGAACCAAAAGAAGAAAGGTAGATGATCTTGTGAGGTATACATGCCCTGAGCAATTACGAAGAGCTGTTCGAAGAGTATCTAGCCCAACTCCAGAAACTTCTATTTCCGTAGAAAAGGCTTTAGCATTCTTAATAGATAATGATCTATCGTATAGACAATATGAAAATATGCGAACGGTTGTAAATGATGTGCACAAGAACTGTTTTCCATCATATTATAGTCTACAAAAGCAAAGAAAAAATATATTCCGGAAAATATATCAATATCAGAAACGTCAGTAAAAATACCATTACAAAATTTTCTAAATATGACAGCCAAAAGTTTATTAGATTTAAATGATTTTGAAACCCAAAATGATGTAGTTTTGGAAATTAAATGGGGATTTGATGGTAGTTCAGGCCAGAGCAATTACAAACAAAAGTTTAATGATCCAAATTCGCGGGATGAATATCTATTTGTTGCTTCATTTGTTCCATTATGATTTTTAGACTGGGCTACAGAAAATAATATTTATGCGGATGATCAAGAAAATTTAATAAACCAGCTTGAAGAAAGTGACTCGGATGAATAGAGTAAACAAATTCTAACATTTTCTTTCTTATTGTATTTAATAAATAAAAATTGTTCAAAACATTATTTTTTATAATTTATTTAAATAATAAAACAAGTATAAACAATAAAAAGTAACATTTACTTTACTTTCCATTTGAATTTTTTAATTTTTAAAAAAATTTAAGACAAAAAATCGCCAAAATTTTATTAACAAAAAATTTAAAAAAAAAATTGGTAAAAATTGGGGGAAATAAATAATATTTATTCATAGCGTGTAACTTCATAAATAAAATAAGACCTTTTTCTCAAAAATCCATGCAAAAACTTCAGAAGTTACAAGCATTTATACAAAAGCAAGTACATAAATAAAGGAACATAAGCATGAAAATCAAGTAATATAAACTAAAATTTATTAATAAAAAGTTATATAGTTTCAATAATAACATAAACATAAGTTAATCACAAAATATCAATAAAACTTTTTATTTTTGTTTTACTTTTAAATAGATTTTTGAGCCAAAAAAAAAAAAAAAGAAGATTTTCTTAGGCAGGAATGAAATCCGGATAGGGACACGCCTACATCAGATTGCTTTTCACAATTTGTTAAATAAGTTTTGGGACTTTAGCACATTTAATTACTATAAATGCAATTAATGTTTATCCCGATGAAAATAAATTTAAATAACAAATATGCAGGTGCTTGTGCAAATTTAAATGTAACTGACACTAATAGAAAACATATGATTTTCTATTGTTGATTTACTTGAATAAACGTCACTACATTGCTAGGTCTGTCAAAAAAACAGAGTAGCATTTGGAAGATGACAAAGCCAATTGTGACAATTTTTTGTTATTGTTTTTGTTTTTTCTTTGATATTTTATATTTTGAATCTCGCTCCTAGACGAGGACAAGAAATTCTCATTGAGTTTGTGATTTAACATAACAAATATCTCTAGAAATTCTAATAACAAAGTCTCCTGAAGATTTCCTTAGGCAGGAATGAAATCCGGATATGGACACGCCTACATCAGATTGCTTTTCACAACTTGTTAAATAAGTTTTGGGACTTTAGCACATTTAATTACTATAAATGCAATTAATGTTTATCCCGATGAAAATAAATTTAAATAACAAATATGCAGGTGCTTGTGCAAATTTAAATGTAACTGACACTAATAGAAAACATATGATTTTCTATTGTTGATTTACTTGAATAAACGTCACTACATTGCTAGGTCTGTCAAAAAAAACAGAGTAGTATTTTAAAGATGACAAAGCCAACTGTGACAATTTTTTGTTGTTGTTTTTGTTTTTTCTTTGATATTTTATATTTTGAATCTCGCTCCTAGACGAGGACAAGAAATTCTCATTGAGTTTGTGATTTAACATAACAAATATCTCTAGAAATTCTAATAACAAAGTCCCCTGAAGATTTCCTTAGGCAGGAATGAAATCCGGATAGGGACACGCCTACATCAGATTGCTTTTCACAATTTGTTAAATAAGTTTTGGGACTTTAGCACATTTAATTACTATAAATTCAATTAATGTTTATCCCGATGAAAATAAATTTAAATAACAAATATGCAGGTGCTTGTGCAAATTTAAATGTAACTGACACTAATAGAAAACATATGATTTTCTATTGTTGATTTACTTGAATAAACGTCACTACATTGCTAGGTCTGTCAAAAAAACAGAGTAGTATTTGGAAGATGACAAAGCCAATTGTGACAATTTTTTGTTGTTGTTGTTGTTTTTTCTTTGATATTTTATATTTTGAATCTCGCTCCTAGACGTGGACAAGAAATTCTCATTGAGTTTGTGATTTAACATAACAAATATCTCTAGAAATTCTAATAACAAAGTCCCCTGAAGATTTCCTTAGGCAGGAATGAAATCCGGATAGGGACACGCCTACATCAGATTGCTTTTCACAATTTGTTAAATAAGTTTTGAGACTTTAGCACATTTAATTACTATAAATGCAAAAAAAGATATAGCCGATTTATATAGTATCGTTCATCCGATTTGAAAAAAAATTGGCATATAATTTTATACCAATAATCAAAGCAGTCTTACTAATTTTTGAGACTCAGAAATCGAATTTGCGGATTTTATTCTGTTTTTGGTATTTCGGTTATATGGGAGGTGGGCGTGGCCATTGTCCAATTTTTTCTAAACTTTGTGAAAAAACTTCTTTTGTCCAACTATTTTTTTGTACAAAATTTGGCAAAATTTCAGTTTATGGGGGACACCCCTGGAAAAAAAAAAAAAAATGCCACGCCCCCTTAAATGACCCCAGGAGTGCGAAAATCATAATGAATAAGGGGGCTCACGCCCCTTATGGGCGTGGCAGTCGAAAAAACGACCCGGCCCACCTACGTAGACAATATGGGTATCAAATGAAAGCTAATGTCTTCACGATTCCAAAAATAGCCGTAGTTGCCAGATCGGGCGATTTTTGTAGCCGATATGGCCATTTTGGCAAAATTTGGGGTGGGGGAAATTTTTTTTTTTCCTTTTTTTTTGCTTATATTTTGTTAAAATCAAACAAAAATGAGCATTTTGTGCGAAAAGATTACTATTGTTAGCGTTACCCAGGGATTACCGCGTGGAGGTCATAGTAAATCAATCCCCTTGGAGAAGCATGAGAACTCACGTAAGTTGAGTGAGTTTCCACGCTTCTCACGGCCAAGATGCCATCTGCATCTAGTCGTCTTCATCCTCATCTTCACTGTAAAGCTTAGTAAAGTTTTTCTGCTTGACCGGCCTACGGCCGGGCTTAGGGGTTTTTAACTCCAGTATGTCTTAATTCTAGACGGTGGGGATCTCGAGTGCTCGGCCTCTGGCCGAGCTAAAAAGAAATAAACAAAAAAAAGTCCTTCCCCCATTTTATAAAAATTAACATATCTTCCTCAAATTCTGGACGATCTGGCAACTACGGGTATTTTTGGAATCGTGAAGACATTTCCTTTCATTTGATACCAACATTGCCTAAGTAGGTGGCATGGGTCGTTTTTCACCCCCGCCCCTATTTAACAAAAATGGCCGTATCGGCTGCAAAAACCGCCCGATCTGGCAACTATGGCTATTTTTGGAATCGTGAAGACATTAGCTTTCATTTGATACCCATATTGTCTACGTAGGTGGGCCGGGTCGTTTTTCGACTGCCACGCCCATAGGGGCGTGAGCCCCTTATTCATTATGATTTTCGTACTCCTGGGAACATTCTGAAGGGGATGGCATATTCAGATTTTTTCTCTAGGGGTGTCCCCCATAAACTGAAATTCAGCCCAAAATGTCATTGCTCTACGGCAACTCCTTCTATTTATGGCCACTCGTTATATGACTTCACCACACTGTGCAGCGTGTCAACTCCTTACATCTTATGGAGAAATAGCTAAGACAGCTAAATTAAGTCGTGCTACTGTACAGACGATCATTAGATATTATAATAATACCAATAGTACCGAAAGTAAGCCATGATCTGGCAGACCTAAGAAACTTTCGAGACACGATGTTGGCAGTATTATTAAAGTAGTCAACCAGGATCCGAAAATAAGTGCCCCAAAATTGGCGGAACACATCGAAAAATGTTCCAATATAATTGTTACTCCACGAACAATAATAAATGTTTTATATGACAACGGATTTAATAGCAGAGTGGCACGCAAAAAACCACTAATTTCAGCGAAGAATCGTAAACTTCGCCTTGAGTTTGCTAAAGCACATCTAGCGTGTTATATTTACTGGCGAAAGTAAGTATAAAATTTTTGGAAGTGATGGTCGATCCAAAGTTTGGCGAAAACCAAACACAGAACTTGATACAAAGAATATAATACCTACTGTCAAACATGGTGGTGGTAACGTTATGGTTTCGGGCGCCATTGTGTCATCTGGAGTTGGTCGTTTGGTTTTTGTAGAGGGTAATATGGACCGCTATCAATATAAGAACATATTGGAACGTAATCTGTTGATAGCTTGGGCCTGGGAAATCAATGGATTTTCCAACAAGATAACGACCCTAAGCATACGGCACAAGTTGTTCGAGACTGGCTTCTATACTATGCCCCAAGACAGCTCAATTCACCACCCCAGTCTCCAGACTTAAACCTTATAGAGCACATATGGGACATTTTGGAAAAATCGGTACGAAAATATAACATTAGTAGCCGTTAAACATTGAAAACCGCTCTTATTCGTGCATGGGCCGAAATAACACCCGATATTACGGAAAATTTGGTGAGATCAATGCCCCGTCGTCTTCAAGCAGTTATTGATGCTCAAGGTGGACCGACCAAATACTAAAAGTTAAAATTTTTTTATTTTTTTTATATAAAATTTGTAGCTGTATGTAGACTTTTTTCCAATGAACTAATTATTATTATTAATGTTTATTATTTTAATTTTTATTTATTTTATTTATTTAATTATTAATGTTTTTGTTATAATTGGTTTTATTATGTAAAAGAATTACTTTTTTATTTTATAAATAAACTTATTTATGAATGCCTTAAATATTGACATAAATATAGTTTTTAATTTTCTTCACAAACTCTATAAAACCCCTAAATAAAAGGGTGTATGTAGACCTTTTTCCTTGACTGTTTATTGTTGGCCTTAAAAGAGCTTTTCAAGAAAAAATCAAAAAAATAATAAAAATTATACAAAGTATAAAAAAACACAAAAAAAGTATGTTTGCCTGAAACCGGGCCCGAACTCGGAACCTTCCGACTAGGGTTGCCATTTGTACTGTTTTAAACAGTACATGTACTGTTTTTTGAAAAATGTACTGTTTTATTCACAACACCTAAAACAGTACGCAAAAGTACTGTTTTTTTTTGGATTTGTACTGTTTCTGTACTGTTTTTTTGTATATTTTACATATTTTTATATAAACAAGTTTTTTTGCGTGTACAAAGAATATATATTGTTTTAACCATGTTTTTTTCGTGTGTACAATAGTTTTTTATATAAATTTTTTGAACGTCCCTGTATTAATTACACTTCGTTTCTTTGTACATATATAAGTTTGGTTTGTTTACTTTTCAATCAATGGATGTTTGTAAACACAATTTTTTTCATGACACTACCCAATGAAAAAAGTAATGGCGTTAAAACTAATAATTTTAGCCAATTTGACGAAATTTAGTCAATTTGATGAAATTTAGTCAACCGTTGCGCAGCCTATTTCTACCTCTCGTAGACCCTTTAATGAAGTTGTAAGCGATCATTTGCTTGTGGCTCTAGCAAATGTCAGTGGTGGGTTGCCTTCGCCTGTAGTAACAGAATGGAGTGCTATCGAATCCAATTTGTCAGAACTCGTGATGGCTCACGTGATCTCCAACAAGGGTAGTCCGGTGCCTCGTTTTGACTCCAGTGAAATTCACAGGGGATACAGGATAATCAAATGTATGGACTTGTTCTCCTTGGAATTCCTCAGCAAATGCGTCACTACGATAAGCGATGCATGGGATTGCCTTATTTTAAAGCTAATCCCCGCTGCAGAAATTCCAGCTAGACCTCGTGCCAGAATTTGGTTACCAAAAATGGCAATGGACAATCACAGGCTGCTAGAATGCCTCAAGGCTCAAAATCCTGAGATTCCGATGAATGACTGGTCTGTCATCCGGGCAGAGGAGCCTCAGAACAACAGCATGAGCTACGTGCTTGTCATCTCCAAACAGGGTGTGTCCGCACTCGAGAAGGTGGGCAACAAGCTCTTCTTTGGCATAAGGGAGGCCAAGGTAAAGGGTTTCCGTCCATCTGGGTCGGGTGGTGACGACGGGAAAGATGAAATCGATGACGCCAACCAGCTGCTCGATAAGATGCAGCTCGAAGAACCCCCCAATATAGCTAACAAAGATGGGGAAGCTAAAGGTCGTGCAGATTAATCTGCAGCATTCCCGGATTGCTACAGACAACCTGCGGGTTCTTCTAGCCGAGGAGGACCTTGACATAGGCATCATCCAGGAGCCCTGGGTCAATGACTCACAGGTTAAAGGGTTTCAGGGTGCCCCGTACTCAATACTATACATTAATCATAAGGGTAAGCCAAGATCCTGTATAATAGCTAAAAAGAACATAAAGATTTTTCTATGCTCTCAATTTAGCTCAGCTGACCTTACTGTTACGAAGGTTGAAATGACAGGTGGCCGCAACATCACTATTGCCTCCTGCTATATGGCTCACAATCGAGACGCCCCGCCAGAAGAAGTGAGGTTCTTGTTGTCCTCCATTGCTGCAGATGATACTTTGATCCTGGGCTGTGATGCCAATGCCAGGCACACAATCTGGGGTAGCACAGAAATCAACGAGAGAGGTGAGTTTTTTCTTGATTTTATTAACAATAACAATCTCAATATATGTAATTCTGGTACTAACCCAACTTTTATGTTTCCGAGCTCCGATAATTATAGGGGTTGGGAGGAAGTTCTAGATATCACAGCTATCTCAGGTAATTCTCACGTACGTGTTGAAAAGTGGAGGGTATCCAATAAGAAGTCCTTTTCGGATCATAATTGGATACTTTTCGATATCAACACGAACGTTAGGGAGAGCGTTTGCTTCAGGAATCCTAGGAGAACTGTTTGGCCTAAGTTCAATAGGATTCTTAGGACGAAGCTGTGTAGGGTGCCAAGGGTCGAAGAGACAATCGAAAGTCTCGAGGACTCTGTAGGGGTCCTGGAAAAGGCCATTGATGTGGCGTTCAAAGCTTCCTGCCCTCAGACTAGGGCAAGGAAGAATTTTCCTCCCTGGTGGAATTCTGAACTGTCAGAGCTTCGGAGGGAGACACGAAGAGCTTTCAACACTAGCTATTCCAGCAGACAGTGGAAGCCATACCGCGACAAGCTGAAGGTGTACAAGAAAGCATTAGCGTTTGCAAAGCGGAACTCATGGAGAGAGTTCTGCTAATCCATAGACAACACTAGGGACACTGATAGACTTAGCAAGGTGCTGGCAAAGAGTCACTCTAGCCCTACTTATGTTAAGAGGGGTGATGGATCCTGGTCAGAGTCATCGGCTGAGTCGTTGGAGATCCTTCTGAATATTAATTTTCCTGGCTGCTTGGATGCAGATACCTTGGACAATGACCAACGCAGCCGCGCTAGGGGCGCTTCTAATGGGATGGAAAACGAGATAATTACACTTGATAGGATAGCCTGGGCAATTGGCAGTTTCTCCCCATACAAATCGCCGGGTCTGGATGGCATTTTACCGATAATGCTGCAGAGGGGTCAAGATTTGATTACTCCCTGGGTGCTTGTGATATACAGACTTTGCCTCTCTTTTAACTTCGTGCCCGTAAGCTGGAGAAAGGTTACAGTAGTTTTTATTTTTAAAATTGGCAAATGTGGTCACGAGACTGCAAAGGCCTTTAGGCCAATCAGTCTCTCATCTTTTCTGCTGAAGACGCTGGAAAGACTCATTGACGTACATATAAGGCTGAAACTCGAGGGATCGCCTCAACTGTCGGGTAGACAACATGCGTATATCAAGGGACGCTCAACGGAAACTGCACTCCATGAGGTTGTGAGAGTGGTGGAGAGATCCTTGGAATTTGGACAATATACACTGGCCGCCTTTCTGGACATAGAGGGGGCTTTCAACAATGTCACGACCGATGCAATACAGGGAGCCCTCGTGGATCTGGGCGCTGAGACTTTCATCAGCGACTGGATAGTGAACATGTTGGACTCCCGTGTTGTCAGTGCTAGACTGGGAAATAGCGAGTTGTCAAAGCAGGTCAGGAGAGGTACACCTCAGGGTGGTGTGATCTCGCCCCTGTTATGGCTCCTTCTTATTAACTCAGTTCTCGTCACGCTGGATAATATGGGTGTTAAGGTTGTCGCTTATGCGGACGATGTGGTGATATTGGTATCAGGGATGTTCTTGGACGTGATTAGCGATATTATGACCAGCGCTCTGGATACTCTCAGTAGCTGGGGCACCAGTTGTGGCTTAGGAGTGAATCCGAGTAAAACAGAACTGGTACTTTTCACCACTCGGTCCAATTCGGGCTTCAGACCTCCACGGCTGCAAGGATGTGAGCTCACCCTCTCTGATCATGCAAAATATCTGGGTATCATCTTGGACTCTAAACTATCATGGCGACTTAACACCGAGCACAGGGTCAGGAAGGCAACGGTAGCCTTCTACTCCTGTAGGAGGATGTTTGGTTTAAGGTGGGGTTTGAGTCCGAAAATGGTGCTGTGGATGTACATGGCTATTGTGCGTCCAATACTTACATATGGCTCTATCGTGTGGTGGACTGCGACCGCTAAGAGGGTGGTTACGGATCGTCTGTATAGGGTGCAGCGCTCTGCTTGCATTGGGGTCACGGGCGCTCTCAATGCTCTCAATGCAATGCTTCACATTATTCCTGTTGATTTGTATATAATGGCGGTTTCTTCTAGTAGCGCAGCGCGGCTTGCTGCAACAGGTTCCTGGAAGTCCAGGACCTATGGACATGCTAGGCTTCTTGATGGACTTCACCCACGTGTGGGATTTGAGTCCGACTATGTTACTCCTAGATTGGATTTCTGCCGACCTTTTCGGGTTAGCTTTCCCTCCAGGCGGGTGTGGGATATGGGGGATCCAACATGTGGTTTTGACATCAGGGTATACACCGACGGCTAAAAGATGAGTTGTGGTGTAGGCTCCGGGGTCTTCTCGGGTGAGTGTAACTTGCGGTGTTCTTTCAGGCTACCTGATCATGCTACTGTTTTTCAGGCGGAAATTCTGGCTATCAGGGAAGCCTGCAGACTCCTCTCTGAAAGGGGGGCTCGAGGGACAGTGGGCATCTTCGCCGATAGCTAAGTGGCTTTAATGTCCCTGAGCTCGTACGTCACATCCTCTGCTCTCGTTGGTCAGTGCAGGGAGGAACTGTCCAGGCTAAGCTGTCTATCCCTAGTTACTCTAGTTTGGGTCCCCGGCCACAGAGACCTCTACGGTAATGAAACGGCAGACGAATTGGCAAGGGCAGGATCTGCTTAAACGTCTCCACATCGGTGTCAGTCGCTGCACCGCTGGGGACTGTTAAGTGGGAAATTTTCCGGCACTATTTTCGCAGGGCGGGGGACAGGTGGCATAATTTGGATACCTGTAGGACCGCGAGACTTACATGGCCCAACTACGACCTAGGGCGTACAAACTCTCTCCTGAGCAGGAGCAGGAGGGATGTCTCGAGGCTGACGGCTGTTCTGACCGGTCACTGGCTGATTGGTAGGCATGGCATTAGACTTGGGATTGTACGCGGTTCGCATTGTCGCAGCTGCGGCATACCGGGCGAGGAGGAGATTGTGGAGCATCTTCTCTGCGAATGTCCGGCACTGCAGAATATTCGACTCCGGATCTTGGGTGACCATATACTGGACGACCTCTCGGTAATATCACGTGTGGGATTCGGTGATCTCATACGTTATCTTAACCCAACGGGGTGGGTCTAATACTCCGGATACTAGTTCCTTACGGGTAGTGTGGTCTCTTCAAAACGGAGTCGCTTTTTGACTCTACTTGATGCTCACGAGTAGCGTGAGCTGCCACTTAAACCAACCAACCAACCAACCTAGTCAATTTTACTTCTTTAGAGGATGTAAACTTGGCGAAATTTTGTTGATTTGAATAAAATTTGTTAAATCTTAAAAAAAAAATTGACAAAATTTCGTTAAAGATCTACAAAATTTTTTTTGTTGATTTTACCTACGCTATTTGGTTCGGTGTATTAACTTATTTTAAGTAAATATGTGATGTATTCAAGTAAAAGTTATGTTAACAATAAATACAAAAATGTACTGTTTTTTTTTGAAAAGTACTGTTTTTTTTTCTTATTTTTGTTGTTTGGGCAAGAATTCAGTATTTTAAATTTATTGATTTTGTTAAGCTAGTAAGGCCTAAAATATTTTGTGTAAATAAAACAAAGTCTCTTTACATATTTTCCGACGTTTCGTCTATATTTGTAGACCTTTTCAAGGAAGTCGTCTATTTAGTGGAAAACAATACATTAATTTAATAAAATACACCAAAATACTATTAAACTTACAATATGAAACTATTTTACTTCTTATTAGAACCGCATTGTACATAAAACAAAAAACATAAAACATGAATTTAAATTAATACACAAAAACTTAAACTAATATCACAGAAAATGTTTACTTTATAGCAACTCTATAACTAGCGCTTATATTGTTTGTGTCTTCTTTTGTGTTCATTGTTATTCCTATGTTCTGCTGTATTCGTAGGCTTTCTATTGTGAATCGTTTTTTCTCTAAGTTTTCTTTATCAAGGATGCGAACCGTGTCAAAATCAGCTGTGTGGCCTGTTGTTATTATGTGTTGTGCTAATGCAGTTGTTTCCTTGTTTTTAATTATGTCCATTCTATGTTCTCCTATTCTAGTTTCAAGTGTTCTTTTTGTTGTTCCTATATAAACTTGTTTACAGCTGTGATCGTCGTTGCCTTTGCATTTTATCTCGTATACAACGTTGCTCTGTTGTTGTTTACTAATTGGCGCTTTAATATTAGAAAAAATGGTATTAAGAGTTGTGTTAGGTTTATAGGCAAAACATATGTTTTCTGATTGTATATTTGTTCGTAGGTTTTTCTTGTCTGTTAAACCTGGAATATATTTTACACCGTAAAATTTTTTGTGTTGATGATCACTGGGTTTATTTGTTGTTAGTGTTTTATTTTTATTTAACTTTTCTTGTTCGCCTTTAATTAATGTGTTTATGATTTTTTTAGGGAAACTATTATCCATAAGTATTTTGGTTATTGTATTTAAATTTTTTCCGTGAAATTGTTTATCGCTTATATTTAATATTCTTGAAATGAAATTTTTCGCAGTATTTAAGATTTGACTTTTGGGTAGAATGAAAATTCATTAATCTCCCTGATGATGTTTCTTTGGAGTACCAGTCGAAAATAATCTTGTTGTTGAACCTTTGTAGTTTAGTATCCAAATAAGCTATTGTTTTATCGGTTTCAATTTCAATTGTTAACTGAATTTTTGGGTGTTGATTGTTAAAAATTTTTAGGATCTCTTCCTTGTCGTCTATATTGATAATTGCAAAAATATCATCTACATACTTGACTATGTATTTGAAATATATGTTTTTACGTCTTAAATCTGTGATCGCGTCATATAATACGGAATCAAGGACTATGTCGGCAATAGTGGGGGAGAGTGGGTTACCCATTGGCATACCGAATATTTGATTAAAGACGTTTTTATCGTAGATAAAATAATTGTTGTCTGTTAGACAAAATTGTAGAATTTTTAGGAACTTCGCGCTAGGAATTTTTGTGAAATTCCGTATAATGTTCCATTTTCCCATAATAAATGAGACTAAAATTTCATTGTCCTCAAGATCAATATTTTCCAATTGTCTTTTCAGCTGTATAGAGTTTTTAATATTATAAACTTCCGACGTAATAAGCTTTAAAATCTGTCCTATATATTTTGACAAACCGTAACATGGTACCTGGACCGAGGACACTATGGGGCGAAGGGGAGTACCTGGCTTATGCATTTTTGGTAGTCCATATATCCGAGGGGCTGTTGCAGCTGATCAGAATAACTGACGCTTCGTCCACGCATCTATAATTTCATTTTGTATAGATCAGCTACTATATTATTGTTTTCCCTTTGTAATTTGTTCGTTGGGTCCATCCGTACTGTTTTATAGGTATTCTTATCTTCCAATAAAATCTCCATTTTATTTCTATAGTCATCCTTATACAAAATGACAGTTTTATTCCCCTTGTCTGCTTTGATAACGATAACCTCGTCGTGTCTTCTCATAAATTTCTTGGTTTTCTCGTAAATTGTGGTGATAAATTTGTCCCTATGTGAGTTTTTAATTTTACGTTTAAAACTAGTCACATTGTTAGCTAATTTAGTTCTAGCAACTTCCCTTTCCTTATCACCATTGTCATCCATTGCCTGAATACATTGCTCTATATCTGCAATGACGTGTAGAGGAGAAAATCATCAATGTACTTTTTTTCACTTTTCAAATATGGCAACCCTACTTCCGACTACTAACTTTTGTAGTAGTCCGACTCATCATTTTTATAAAATGAATGCTTTACCATTGGTTAGACTTTTGAGCCGTTGGTAATTTCTGTTTGGATGGCACTGGGAAAACATTTTTTCCCAACGTTGGCATAGAGGTCTCAGCCAATTCATTTCCAATTATTTTCTCTGTAGACAACTGCAATTATTGTAAAAAAAAATTGGCAAAACGCTTTTTGAAAACGCTGTTAAGTTATTTACAATTCCTCGGTTAGCCAGTGGTATACCAGTGATTGATTTTTTGTACCACTGCCAGTTGCTGACTGGGTATTTAAAAAGTTTATAAAAGTTTTAAATATTTTGTGGACAATAAAAATATTATAAAGAAATAAAAATAAAAATATTATAAAATAATTACGAACATCGATTATGACCCGATTACTAAATGTAGAGTTTAAATTTTACAAACAGTTAAATTTAAAATTTATATGGGAGACAAGAGCAAATGTGTCAGTTGAAGTCTCAGTTAGTAGCTAATGGAACATTGTGAAAATGAGGCTATAACGAACTAATTTTTCTGGTTTCTCAGAGTTCATCTTAATCGGACTTGGTTTAGCTTTCTAATGTTTTTTTTTGTTTATTTTTGGAATAGAAATCCAATTTTTGTTTGTTTCGATATTTTTGCATTTTTGTAATATATGAAAAAAAAAATTAAGTTGGTCCTTGAACCAGTAGAGGTGTTTTAAGGGGTCCGTCAATCAAAAGTTCGTGGGAATCGCAAATTAAAGGCATGTGATGAAGAATGCTAAAATCCAATCTGAAAAGTCTTTCATGCTAAAATTTAATATTGTTAAAATACGAGTTATACGAATGAAAATGTTACAAATATGTAAAAAAAGGGCATATTTCGAAAACCGATAGAGATATGACAAAACGGAAAAGTTTGTTAGTCTAGTGGAGTATACCCACATTTCGGTATCACAATTGACCCATATCCGATAGGAATTTCGAAACGCATAGCCTTAACAAAATGCTTATGAAACCATTTCATAAATATTTATAAAATAGTATCATTGGGCGAAAAACCATGAAGCTCTCATCATATTTGTCCTTTGACTGTAGATGAAGTATACTTAACAAAATCATTTTAGCAAGCTTTAAAGCACTTTTAAATTTTAGTGCTGTAAATTAAGCAAAATTTTTTGCTTTTATATAGATATCGGTGGGGTCTTAATTGTTAAAAAATTTATCATACACGCATCTTTAAACTTTCTCAGTAATTCTTTCATATATTTAGACAATCGTCTAAGACAGACAATTAAGACTTTTTTAGTAATTTTTAATTTTCACTGTATCAGCCCTATATGGGCATTTTAATACTTAAGGCAAATTAACACGTACGCGTAGTATCTGGTACTATACCCAACAAACATTTACTATTAAGACTGTGTCGATAATGATTTCAAAATTATTTAGATTTAAAATTTTTTATTCTCAAGTTGAAAATCATAGCGTTCTCTATAAAAACGGCTGTTAGATATCAAGTGTATTTTTTAAAAGTTTTTCGAGTCGACAACGATTATTAAAAATAAAATAATTCAAGCAAAATTCAAATTTTTTGTGTATTTAATTTAATTAATTTTTTGTTTTTATTTTTATTTTACACTTAAAAAAATTAAAGTTACGAAGTGTACTTAAATCAGAAATATACTGCCGTTGCGTTGGCAAAATATGACAACGTCCTTAATTTTTTTAAGAAACTTCAAAAATAATAACTCTAAAGCACCTCCAGATACAAAATAATATATCTAGTATATTAAGTCAATACAGCTAAATTTTTTATATACAAATTACATCTGGATACTTTTAAGTTGTATTAAAGTAATTGATCCCTTAAAAAAGAAAAATAGAATAAGTATCAATAAATTGAAAAGAACTAATAATTATAAAAAAATATATACGACACATTAAAAATCCTTGAGATATTTAAAGTAAACGTCATATAAAATTGTTAGCCTAAGAATAAAAATATTAAATTAAATATCCCTATTAATTAAAAAGGAATTATAATCTAAAAATTAACTAATTTTTTCACTTTGAGAATGTGTTTGTTTTTTGTAAAAGAGTTTTTATTAAGAAAAGTTCTTAAAAGAAAGTGTTTGCACCTCCGAAAAAATTTAGTTTTTAGTCGTCTATAATTGTTAACACTTTCACTATCGACTTTTTGTTTGTGGATCCATTTATATTCAGACTTCAGAATCTTATTAGGGGTCCTTAAATTAGAAAGAAAAGGGTAAATACCACCTGTATAAACGGGTTAAAAAGGTTTAGGACATTTTAATATTTATTTAAAATAAAACACATTAAGTTTTTAGTTAAACGTTATAAACTGCATATTTTTATTTATTTAAGTTTAGTGTTTAAGTTAAAATAGAGTTTATGTTCAGCCACAGTGTTATTTTCTTTAAACTTAGTTTTAGGTTGTTGTTGTTCACTTTTTTGTTTTATTTATAAGTTTCAAATATAAAATAGTTTTAGGGTTTGTTTTTATAAATTATTTTTACTTTTGGTAACTTGAAGGTTGAGAGTGTAAGAGAACAGTTGGAGTTTGCGCCATGATCTGTCAACTAGCGTCTGCCTGAAGTTGGCTGCAGTTGCGTGGGCCAACAGCTGGTGCTACTGGCAACTAGGGGGCGTTGGGGAATACGGTGTTGCCATCGCAAATTGTTCACTGGCGTGAACACCACCAAAAACATTTCTTAAAACATTAGAATCTCCAATAATATTTTACTTGATTTTGTTCTGGTTATTAGTTCAAACTTCATGCCAAATTTCAAGATTCTAACTTTGTTAGTTTAAGAGATACACGACTCTTTTTTCGAAGTTAAAAGCTAACTACACAAATCGGACTTGATTTACAAATATTGCGGCGATATAGCTTTGGTTAACAGTTTTTTCAATAACCAATATTCTAATAAACATATTTGAATAAACATATTAAGTTTTACCGCATTATTATATTTTTTATATTCTTTTGAAAATGTGTACACTGCATATAAGGGTAGCGAAAGGGTTAATATTTCTTCCAGTGATCGTATAATTTAGCACTTAACTATAATTTGCATAAAATAAATTGTATATGAATTCATTAGTAAGTCGTGTTATTGTTTTACTATTAACCTCTATTTTCTCGACATTGTAAATTTATGGATTCGTTTCCAACATAAAATATATAAAAGGTAACTTCTATTGGCGGTAAAAACGCAACATTTTCACCATTTGCTTTACACAACAAATCCGAGTCTAAATGCTCATGGTGTTTTATTAACGAAATTCGGCAAAATTGTCAACTGACTATCGTTATTCATAAAGTACCGTTACCGAAATAATTCAAATACCGTTATCCGTCAAATAGCTTTACCAATATAATTAAAATACCAATATCCTTATACCGTTACCGCAATAAATAAAATACCGTTATCGCTAAAATTCATCCACATTTAAAATACAGTTACCAAAATAACTGAAAACCGTTGTCCTTAAAATGATGTTGCCAAAACTAATTCGTTACCGAAATAAGTAACAGAAAATAGCGCTACCCTTGCCGATAACCGCACCGAATCGAACACCATCTATCATGCAATATTGTAATACGTTTACTACGCATTATTTTTCCAGCACAACGCGTTAATAGCAACTTCGATATTTAAACACACACAGAAAAATTTAGCTATTTGCCAACTGAAATTCGGTTACTACTACTCAAATTCGGTTATTGCGAATTTCAGACGGTATGCACAACTTAACTTTAGTTTTCGCAACAAAATTCGGTTAAGTCAACTGAATTTTAGTTGCAACACCCAAAATATTATGCTAACATATGTTTTAAAATTACATTTTCATTATTAATCATTACAATCATAAAAGTTTTTGAGATTTTGGGTGTGGAATCAGCATATTTCAACACGGCCTTAAAAAGTCGCAGACATTAACGAAATACTAAAATTTTACTAAATCCGGAATGCATTTATTAGATTTTTGACAAATATGAGCAAATTTCAAATTTCAATACTAACGTTTATGTGTGTCCCAAATATTTTTTTTTTTTTTTTTATTAATTAAGAATCATATAATTACAAATTATATACTATTGCCCTAACCGAGCACTAGCTACTATGGCCTTCGGCGCGTTGTAGCGAAAACAGATTAATGCCTCTGGTGGGAATCGAACCCACGACCCCCGCACAGATAAGCCAGCACGCTACCAACTAGCCTACCGGGGCGCACAAGTCACAAATATATAAGCTGATATTTCATTGGGCATACAAAAATTCCTACATAAAAAAATTCAAACTAATGCCCAGTTTTTCACTTCGTATTTAAATGCCATTTGGACTTTAAGTTCTATTTAAATACAAACGTCAGTTTTTAACTTAAAATTTAAATCACATTTAAGTGACCAATCTTGGGCATTTAAAGTCTATTTAAATTGTACAAATATAACATATGATTTTGACAGTTTGTTTTTTTTTCCGCGTGGTAAAACAAACAATAAAAAATAAATTAAATTACAGCAGCCAATAAAAATTCAACTTCGGATGAAATTTTCACTTCTCTTCATTTTTATTTTATTAATTTAATTATAATTAACATTTTATTTCTATTTATATATATATTTAAATATATGTATATATTTTATTTTTTTTTTTTTTTTATTTCTATATTTCTATATTTTATATTTTCTGCTTTTTTCTATTCTTTAAACAGCTGTTTTATGAATAATGATCATTAGTTTTTTGATATTTCATGATGCTACCATATTTTTGTCGTAAATAAATAACAATTATCATTTAAGACTGAAAAACTGAAACTGTATTTAAATACAACTTAAATTTAAATGGCAATTAACTAATTGCATATTTAAATACGAAGTTAAAAACTGGGCATAAGAATGGAAAATAATTAAATATCGATGTTAAGAATTGTACCTATAATTTTTATTAGAAAAAGGCAATTTAATGGAGACATATTAAACAATTAGTTTTTTTACAAGCCATTTCTATTATATTTTTCAATTTGAATTTAAACGCTAGATTTCTTTTGTTTAGAATGATTTGAAAAATACATTTTGACATCAAAGGAAAATCTCATTATTTCTCAAATGCCAGAATCGGTGTTTGTTCACAGAAAAAACTAAAAACGGGTTTCAATTAAAAATTTTATTCAAACAATTAATATTTTAATTGATTTTGCACCTACGACTGAAATGATAGTATTAACTTAAAAAATTTGCAGACAGTTTATTAAAACTCTTTCAATTAAAATAATAATAATATCAATTAAAAGAGTGATTGTTTTTCTTTACAACCTCAATTAAAAAGTTACGTTAAATTGATTAAAACTTTAATTGAAACTTGCGAAGAAAACAATGGTAGTTTTAATTGAAAACTCGTATTTTTTATTTTTGTTATATGTCCCCCATTAAATAAAAAAAAAAATGTAGGTTTGTAAATTAAATTGACATTTTATTTATAATAAAATTAAAGCTTTTTAATATAAAAATGTATTATAAGAAAGCAAATAAAAGTAAAGACAAAATTTTTGTTTTGCTTGTCTTGTCTTGAACTTTTTCTTGTAATTGAATTGCTTTCTTAAAAAAATCGCACACAACTTTAAAATGATAGTTTAATGACACTTTACTCATTGCAAATTTAATTATATACAAAAAAAATAGTTTAATTGTCCTTTTTCGATAAGGTTTATTTAAACACGAAACTAAATTAAGTTTTCGTGCGTACACGAATATCTCAACAAAAAGAGTGTTGCAAACTCTAGTGAAATAACTACGATTTTGCGTGTATTTGAAATCGGTAAACTATTCAACTTATTAAAAGTTAATCATTTGCGATTTCTTTTCTTTTTATTTACAAATTAAATAATATATTGATATAATTAAACCTTTGTTTGATTATTTAATCTAAATAAAATAAAAAAAAATAAATAAATACAACTTTAAAATTAAAAAAAAAATAGTTTGCCAAATTTTTAAAAATTTTGTTTACATTTTGTCAACACTGTATGGATATATTAGAAAATTCAATAAATTTTTTAATTGAATCAATTAAAAAAATTGTTTAAATTGCCATTGATATTCAAACAATCGATTAATTAGATATTTTTGGCCCATAATTTTTTCTGTGTTGGGATACATTTCACCTTAAGTGGTAAATGTATTTATTTATACTTTTTGTGTTAATCTAGTATGTGGCAGGATATGCTGGTGTTAGCAAAAAATAAAAATGCGAACAAATAAAACATGAGGTGTTATGATGGTATATCCACTTAAACCATTGTCATAAAACCAAATGTATGAACTGCTACACTCGTAAAAAAAAAATTAGTTCACAAGTCTGTTCAACTAGTTCCAATTCGGTTTAACTAATTTTTTCTGATGTTTTCGTTTAAATTTGTTATCGAACTAAAATTATTAGTTACCCCATTTTACCACATGAAAAAATTTAAGCCGTGCTTGAACCAATATTTTCTTCTGATAGTTAGTTAGTTTTTGTTAAATGATTTGAAAACGCATCTGTTAATAAAGAAATATTTATTTGTAACGTTTTTAATGTACGGCTGCGCATACATGGGAATTTTTCATTACCATTGAAATTTCATTACCATTAGTTGATACCAATTGTTGGATATCATTCATTCTGGTATTTTGGAAATTATATAGTTTAATAGATCTGGCATCGCTACCCTAAAACCTAGAATTAAGTGAAGATGTAAAGAACAAATGAAATATGAATTGACAGTAAATAAATCAGTTACGTGTTGAACTCACATTGATACACTACATAAATGGCGACGAGTTCGGTGACAGTATTGCAAACTTCTGGAATTCCAGAATTTAATTCAAATATTAGTTGGAAAATTTGGAAAGAACAACTTGAAATTCATTTTTGTGAAATTAAATGCGAAAAAGAAGATGCAAAAAAGGCTGTTCTACTTAAATCAATTGGTGCTGAAACATATTCAATTTTACATAATTTATGTGATCCAGAGTCACCTGTCAGTAAAACCTATAAAGAACTTTGCAAAATTCTTGAAACTTACTTTACTCCACCAACAATAATATTCAGTGAAAGAAAAAATTTCATACTTCTCAAAGAGACGAAGGGGAGTCTGTAAGTCATTGGTATGCTCGAGTAAAAAAATTGGCGTTAAACTGCAAATTCGGACAACATTTAAATATAATGATTTTGGACCGCTTTATAATTGGACTTCCATCTAAAATTTTCGAGAGGCTTTGCGAAGAAGACGAGAATCTTACATTGGAGCTAGCGTTAAAAAAAGCTATGATAATGGAAACAAAATTAGCCACCAAAATCACATGTGAAGACATTAATGTTAATTATGTAAACCACAAGAACTATGAAAGCCAGAGAAGAAAATATAACGGAAAAAACAAAGCAGCACATTCAAGCAGCAGCGACAGCAACTTCACAGGCAGCGGCAGAAGCAGAAAAAGATGTATACATTGTGGATGGAGTAATCATGATTCAATCTCTTGCAAATTCAAAGAGAGTAGATGTTTTTCGTGCAAACAAATCGGTCATTTGGCATCAGTTTGTCGTAAAAAGAATGAAAAATTTGTAAACTATGTCTCTGATTCAGATAGTAATAGTGATGATACAGATAACATTTTTGATTATTCTATTTTCAGTATTAAGAACAATTCTGATCGTGGTATTTACACTTTGCCAGTTACAATCGATGGTATTAAAGTTACTGTAGCTTGTGATACGGGGGCTCCTTGTACGTTGGTACCAGCACAGTTTTATGAAGATAATATTAAAAAGCCTCTGAGAGTTTGCAGAAAACCATATGTGAATTATGATGGACACAGAATTTCTATTATTGGTGAGTTTGATGCAGACATAACATACGAAGGCATGTCGAAAATTATAACAATTGTTGTCAGTAATTCCAAAAGTCCCCCATTATTGGGCCGTACGTTTTTGAGGGCATTTCATTTTGAGCTATTACAGGTAAATACTGTAGAGCAGGTGGAAAATTTTTCTATCATTGTTGACCAAATTAAAACTGAATTTTCAGAAATTTTCAAGGGTGATCTTGGTGCGTATAATATAGGTAAAGTTTCGTTGGATGTAGTTGATGGTGCAAAACCAATATTTTTTAAACCACGCCCAGTTCCTTTAGCGTGGAGGGATAAGGTTGAAGTTAAATTAAGGGAGATGATAAAGAATGGTATTCTTGAACAGGTGGATAATTCAGATTGGGGAACTCCACTTGTTCCAATACTAAAACCAAATGGTGATTTGAGAATATGTGGTGACTATAAGGTTACTTTAAACAAATATTTGGTTGATTTCAAGTATCCTCTTCCGCGCATAGAGGAAATTTTCGCTTCACTTCAGGGCGGAGAACTATTTACAAAACTTGATTTGTCAAATGCATATAATCAGCTAATGTTAGATGAGAGGTCACAAATTTTATGTTCTTGGAGTACTCATATAGGCACGTTTAAAGTAAAACGATTACCTTTTGGTATTAAAACGGCCGCGCCTATATTTCAAAAGACGATTGAGAATTTATTACGGGGTTTGTCAAACGTGGTGGTTTATCAGGACGATATAACCGTAACCGGTAGGACTTTTAAGGAACATTTACATACTCTTAGGGAAGTTTTATTTAAGCTAAAATCTTCTAATTTAAAATTGAATCTTGGAAAATGTAAATTTTTTCAGACTAGGATTTCGTATTTAGGATTTTCAATTGATAGGAATGGGTTAAGCAAAGATGAGACTCGTATATCTAGCGTTTTAAAAGCACCTGTTCCAAGTAATATCTCGGAGGTTAGGGCTTTCATTGGAATGGTGAACTACTATTCGAAATTCATAGATAATTTTTCACGGAAAATGTTGCCTCTGTACGAATTGTTGCGAAAAGGGAATACATTTTCTTGGTCTGAGGAGTGTCAGAGAACATATGACACGATAAAATCAGATATTACGTCTGATCAGGTACTAGTTCATTTTAATCCCAAGTTGCCAATTGTCCTCACAACGGATGCATCTGGCAACGCTGTTGCAGGTGTTCTGTCCCATAAAGTGGACAATGATCTAAAGCCAATTGCATTTGTTTCCAGAGCATTGGCTCAGAGTGAAAGAAATTATAGTACGCTGGAAAAGGAGGCACTGGCCATAATTTTTTGCGTTACGAAATTAAGACAATATTTACTGGGGAACAAATTTATTTTGAGGACGGATCATAAACCATTGACAACTATATTTGGCGAGTACAAGGGATTACCTGTCATGGCATCCGCTCGGATGCAGAGGTGGGCGTTGGTATTGTCAGGGTTTAATTATTCGGTTGAATTTGTAAAAGGTAGTTCAAATTATGCAGATGGGCTATCTAGGATGCCTCAATATTTTTCGTCTAAGGATGTAGAGGAAAGTAATTATATAAACTTTGTTGAGTCAGATGATAATGTTAATATAAATTTCAGAAGTATTGCTCGGGAAACGAGACGTGACCCGATATTATCAAAACTAAGTGAGTCAATACTTAGGGGCACAATTCAGGAATTGAAACATGATGATTTTACTCCGTATCGTAATAGGGGTTCCGAACTTTCTGTTGAATATGATTGCATACTGTGGGGCTACCGCGTTATTGTTCCTTTGAAACTTCGTGACTCTGTGTTGCGACAGTTACACGAATCTCATCTTGGCATAGTGAAGACAAAGGCATTGGCCAGGTCTTATGTATGGTGGCCAGGATTAGACATGGATATTGAGAATATGGTCAAATCGTGCAATTCTTGTCAGCTATTGCAATCATCTCCTGGGAAGTGCTCGTTAATACCATGGACACCTTCGGGTAATGTTTGGAGCCGAATTCACGTGGACTTCGCTGGTCCAATAAATAATTATTATCTTTTTATTGTGATCGATTCTTTTTCGAAGTTCGTTGAGGTCTTTAAAACTAAAGACATAACTTCTGCGTTTACAATCTCCAAGATCAGGGAACTATTTTGTCGTTATGGATTAGTTGATGTGTTAGTAAGTGATAATGGCAGGCAATTTACGTCAGACGAATTTCGCAAGTTTTTGAAAATTAATGGTGTTCGGCACATTTTTACCTCTCCTGGTCACCCCGCCACAAACGGCCAGGCGGAGAATTTTGTTAAGACTCTGAAGAAGTCGATAATGTCGAACTTGAAGTCAAATGGAAACTGTTCAATTGACACAGCTGTAAATAGATTTTTGGCAGATTATAGGAACACAAAACATTGCACCACTGGTGAGTCACCAGCTAAACTATTTTTTGGTCGATCGTTGAGAACCCGTTTTAGTAACTTAAAACCTCCAATGACAAGAGACCACATCATTGAATCTCAAATGAAAAGTGCTCTCAATCACAAGGGTAGGCGTAATGTTGAATTTTCAAGTGGACAAAATGTTTTAATTCGAGATTATAGGAATCCTAATAAACCAAGTTGGTCACACGCCACTATCAAAAAACAACTTGGTCCTCGTTCTTATACTTGCATCTTATCTCACAATGATCGCGAAATTAAACGTCATTTAGACCAAATTCGGAAAACTGAGGTAAAGCAAAACACTGAAACCAATGAACAAGGACAGTCCAGTATGCAGATTGCTCAAACCATAAGACCATCACCATCAATTGAAGCTGATAGAGAGTTAAGACCACGCGTTAAGGGAAAGGTAATTAAGATAAGTGAAATAGATTAAACTTTATTTAATTATGATATTTGTATCGTTTTTATAATTATAATATTTGAAGTTTAGAAAAAAAACAATTAAAGAGCATAATTACTACTAGAGCCTCATTGAATTAAACTTATTAAATTTCATAAGTTATTTCAATTTGTATATTGTAAGCTTATGGGGAAGCGTGTTGGATATCATTCATTCTGGTATTTTGGAAATTATATAGTTTAATAGATCTGGCATCGCTACCCTAAAACCTAGAATTAAGTGAAGATGTAAAGAACAAATGAAATATGAATTGACAATAAATAAATCAGTTACGTGTTGAACTCACATTGATACACTACACCAATGATAATGAAAACAATTTTCATTACCATTTAATGATAACGAAATATTTTCTATTAGAAAAATCATTATTAATGATAATGAAATCACACACACAGAAAATAGTGTTGTAGTTGCAACTGATTTTTTTGTCAACCGAATATTTGTGGTTCCACGTACTATCACTATTATTAAATTTTAATACTATTGTAACAACCGGCATTTACTTACGAATTTCGAGTTTTTATTGTAACAATTGAATATTTTAAGTTTATGGACTATAATATTATATGAATAGATTCACATTCGTTCAACAAAATTTATTTTATTAATAAAAACATGTTATGCCTCGAACTGGGCTCGAACCGGCGATCTTCCGTTTGTCAGGCAAGTACTTTACCTAAACACGAAATTACAGTACTCAGCTGCTATAATTTAGTTTACCAAAGTTTAGTTTAATAAAGCTCTGTGATTCTAATAAGATAGTTTATATTGTGATATAATTGTTGTGTCGTAAATATTTTTTTATAATTATTAATTTTGTGTCGTGAAGTCCCGTTTTTAATTTTAATTTAATGATATTTTCTGACAATGTAAAATAAAATCGTGAGTTTAAACTGTGATATTAGTTTTAAAATATATTTATTAAACATAAATGTTGTATTGCACATATTTAAAATTATTTATCTAAAAAACATTTTGTATTCTGTTTTTGCCAGAATTTAACAATAAAAAACTTCTGAAGAAATTGGAAATAAGCCAAAGAAACGTCGAGTGAAAAATTAAATAAATTGTTTTTTATTCCAATTTAAATGTTTTTTTAAATTTCAGCCTTGAATATTTTCTAGTTTCATTTTTTAATATTTGTCTAAAAATAGATTTGTATGTACAACAAAAATTCTAAACAATATTCAATATTTTATTAGAGTTAGCAAAACTATAAATTTTATATTATTTTAAAATTATTTTATTAATACAAAATTCTTATCCGCGAACTTTATTTGAACAGGCAAACTCCTGCTTGTCGGGCATTTACTTTATCTCTAACGTAAACCCAACTTGAATTTGTATTTTCCGATTTCAACCATGAATGTTTTTTTGTTTCAAATTAAAATATATATGTCTAAAAATAGATTCGGTTGCTGATCTCAATATTTTATTAGAGTTACCAAAACTATAAAAACATTAATATACTATTTAATTAATTATTTTATAAAAAAAAAATCTTATGCCGCGAACTGGAATCGAACCGGTGACCCGATTTTGATTTGGATTTTCAAATTTCTACCTTGCATATTTTTTTTTCTTTCAAGTTTAAATATGAATGTCTAAAAATACATGTGTATGTACAAGAGAAATTGTTTTGATAATCCTAATATTTTATTAGAGTTAACAAAACTATTAAAAAAAAATTGTATTATTTTAAAATTGGTGAAGATGAAAACTAATATTTTAGATAGAGTGATCGTTTGTTTGCAGGCGAAACTAATATTCGATTTCAACTGCAAATATTTTATTCAAGGGATAAAATCTCCGAAAAGTGGTTGGTTGTTGGTATTAAAGGTAATGTATTGTATACAATTTTTTCAATATTGATAAGGAAAACCAATAGTTTGAATGATGTGACTGTGTTTTTGGTTAATTCTATATATTTTCTGTTTACAATATAGTTTAATTATTCTGATGATGAATTTAAAGTACTTACAATTAAAATTATTGAATAATGATTAAAGTTTGTTGGTTACAATGGAGTTCCAAC
This sequence comes from Delia radicum, assembly GCA_021234595.1. NCBI lineage: Eukaryota > Metazoa > Arthropoda > Insecta > Diptera > Anthomyiidae > Delia > Delia radicum. Next base: position 134,301,570 of record CM037851.1, on the reverse strand, counting down.
CAATTTATTCTCTGTGTACACCAATATAAAAAAAATAATTGCAATATCATTTGTATAGCCCACCAAGACATATAGCCCACCAAGACATACAATTACAGAAGAAAAATACATTTCTTTGTTCAACAAACATAAAGGTAGATTTATAATTGGAGGAGACTTTAACGCTAAAAATATAAAATGGGGCTCACGCTTAACCACAACAAAAGGGCGTAACTTATGGAAAGCGGTAAAGCAATTGGGATGTGAAATTTTATCAACAGGCAATCCAACATACTGGCCAACTGACACAAATAAAGTTCCAGACCTAATCGACTTTTTTGTAACCAGGCATATTCCCAAAAATATTATGAATGTTGAAGACAGTGCAGATTTAAATTCTGACCATTCACCAATTTATCTTTATATTGATGGTGAACCAAAAACTCCAGAGGAAAATCTATACCTTTCGAATAAATCAACCGATTGGGAGTATTTCAAGTTCAAATTGGAAAATAATATTAGTGTTGCCTTGGATTTTCAAACCACTGAAGACATTGATTATGAAAGCGAAAAACTCACATCTCAAATACAACAAGCTGCCTGGCTTAGTACACCAAAATATAAACCAAAAATCTTTCAGCAACCATACTCTCCAGAAATTCTAGAGCTTATAAAAGAGAAAAGAAAAATTAGAAAAAAATGGCAAACATCCAGATTTCCTCCGATAAAACGCAACTAAATTATTTAACAAAGCTTCTTCAAGAAAAAATAAAAGAATATAAAAACAAAAATTTTAATATAAAAATGCAAAACTTATCCTCAGAGAAAATAAATGACTACTCTTTATGGAAAACTACATCATGTTTAAAACGTCCTATCCTTCATAATACCCCAATCAAGAAGCAAAATGGTCTATGGGCAAAATCTGACGCTGAAAAAGCTGAAGTATTTGCCCAACATTTACATACCACTTTTCAACCTTATGATATAATAAGAGATCTTAATATGCCTTGCACTGCTCAAGAATCGACAGACATAGAACCATTTACAATTTTAGAAACGGTTGAAGAAATAGCAAATCTAAAGAATAAAAAAAGTCCTGGTTTTGACCTAATAACTGCTGAAGTTCTTAAAAATCTACCACATAAAGCCCTTATCAATCTTAACGCCATAATGAATGCTTGTTTAAACTTAAAATATTTTCCTTTAAACTGGAAAGTTTCCGATGTAATAATGATACAAAAGCCTGGTAAAAACGCCAATGATGTTTCATCTTATCGACCGATTTCTTTACTACCGGTAATGGGAAAACTTTTTGAAAAATTATTTTCAAAAAGATTAAAAAAAATTATTTCATGCAAACAACTGATACCATCTCATCAATTTGGCTTTAGAGAAAAGCACTCAACAATTGACCAAGTTCATCGAATAGCTCATACAATTGAAGAAGCGTTAGAACAAAAACAAGTGTGTTCAGCTATCTTCTTAGACGTGGCTCAGGCTTTCGATAAGGTCTGGCACAAAGGGTTAAATTATAAGCTCAAAATACAACTTCCAATACAATATACATGTTTGCTTGATTCCTATATGAACGATCGTTATTTCAGAGTAAAACAAAGGCAGCAATATTCAGAGATAAAAGAAATTGGAGCTGGAGTCCCACAAGGCAGTATTCTTGGTCCTATTTTATACCTGTTATATACAGCAGATATACCCCCTCTACCAAACAACAGTAAAATAGCAACATTTGCAGACGACACCTGTATACTATCGATTGGTGATAATGAAGAGGAATCTTCTTCTAAATTACAAGCATCTGTAGATAAAATAGTTGAATGGACAGACACATGGAAAATTAAATTAAATGAATGTAAATCAACCAATGTTAATTTTACCAATAAACAAATTTCTTATAAACCAATTAAAATATCAAACTCTACAGTCCCATATGCCAACTGCGCAAAATATCTTGGAATGACGCTTGATGCGAAACTTAGATGGTCGGCTCATATCAAAATAAAAGAAACAGAACTTAATTTGAAACTCAATAAGCTGAAATGGTTAATTGGAAAAAACTCTATGGTATCAATAGAAAACAAATTACTTATTTACAATCAAATACTAAAACCTGTTTGGACTTATGGAGTTCAGATGTGGGGTTGTGCAGCTAAAAATCATATTGAAATTATTCAGCGTATGCAGAACAAAATATTAAAAAACATTGTTAATGCTCCATACTATGTTAGAATTGACGATCTACATAGAGATCTTGGTATAATGAAAGTCGACGAAGTTATAAGGCTGTTTGCAACTAAACATGCGGATAGACTTCACAGCCACATAAACTCAGAAGCTAATATTTTACGTCTAGATGAAATCTACTCGAGAAGACTAAAGAGAACCAAACCACAGGATTTGGTGGCTACTATTGCTTAAATCTTATTAAAACTTGACTTGAAATAACATATACCGATAATATTAATGTTTTAAGAGCTTCGATTCCACTCGTTCCCCGTTCCATTCCACATAGTTCCATTTTGCATCACTGTTAAATTCTATTATCGGAATGTTTAAATGTGTATTTTCATGTAAGTAAGGTAAACAAATAATTAGACACCCTTGTGTTGTTTCATAAAAAAAAATCTCTCCGGATCTTTCCTTGACCAAGAGTATTTGTATAATCATGGTGTATTAATACTATTGTGGAGCAAAAATGTTGTCCGTTTTGCCTTATCTCGCTTAGTTTCGGAGATAACATCCATTTAAAAATCACGCGATTTTATAAAATGGCTAATATCTCGAAAACTAAGCGAGATATCGCTTAGTTTTCGAGATATTAGCTAAATTTTTCTATAAAAAAAATTTAGTTTATTGAATGTAAAACCAGAAAAAAAACATTTTTGTTATCAAAATTCGCTAAAAAGTTCTCATTTTCTCCAGGGAAATTCTCATTTTCAGTGGTGAATGTATTGTTATTGCCAACTTCCGAGTTTTTTTTATTTTTTTATATAAATTTAACTTTAAATAATTTAAGAATAATGAAAAACATTTATATTTTATCTTTGATCGAGCAGCATTTTTTTTAAAACAAGTTTTAACAAATTTTACTCAAAATTTGCTGAAATAATAAGAAAGTGTTGAAAAATTGTTGCTCATTTCATTACTTTTTGGAAATCACAACAAAATGCTGTTAACATTGCATCAATGAAATTTGGCATTTCATTTCTGCTCTTTAAGAACCTATGCATCTTACGAAGCGGTAGGAGAAGCAGTGATAATGCTGTCAACGGGTTTTAATGCTTCCTATTTTCAGCTGGGCTGTATGTATTTTTTGTAAGTGTGAGTGGTGTCATTCGTAGGAAAAGAACAAAAAGGAAGGAATTTGTTTATTGCATTAGTTGAAGGCAAAAAGTGAAAAGAAGAAGACAGAAAATTTCAAAATACCAAATAATATTAAATAAATAAAATTATGTGGTAAGTTATATCACAAATATTTATTTAACTGAATAATATTAAATATTGTTGTTTTCTTCTTCCAGCTCTTCAATATGTCCTTCAATTTCTACATGACATCAAGAAAGAAAACACCAAACAAATATCATTTGCATACACATGACAAGAATGATCGAGAAAAATAAAGCGGAAAGTAAATAATAAAAGTGATGTTTAGTGTTGTAACAACGGATTTTCTCTCTTTAGCTAGGATATAACTCGCGGGGTCAGGGTAGCTGCTGAAATTTCTATTCGCACTGAAATGGTAGTGAAGGAAACAAAGTTTTATTTAAGTATAATAATATTAAATTCAAAATTTATTGTTTAATTAATAAAAAAATCGAAATATATTAACTATGTTAAAATAAAATGAATCACTTGGTAAACCTGGAGGAGACACTTTTCTTAATTGCGGTACCTGACGTTGGAGATAACTGGCGTAGTCACTTCTCTTAGTTGCAACAGAGCTAAAGTTAGAGAGACCAGTCGTACACAATTCTCTTAGTAGCGACAACTACGTTGGAGAGACCTGGCTAGGGCACTTTCCAATAAACGCGTTCAAACAAACCTTTATCGTTGAGAAAATTTCGTAGGCACTTCTCTATAGCCGATGACACTTAGGAAACCTAATACAGGCACTTCCTCTATAATTACTTAGATAAACCTAAGGTAGGCCCTTCTCCGAGATCATAATCGATCGCTGTGTTCACGCAGTCGCCGTACACCAACTGTCTGAATACAAGTTTTCCCTCGCCTTTGCTGCTAATGCATGTTTTTTATTTGATTGTGTTGCCATATGGTTGACCAGATCATTATCATGTTCAAAGCTGTGGGTGATGAAGTAACTGAGGTGTGTTTAGTTAGCACAAGTTTGGGTAAAGTAAAATATATGTTCCGGTAAATTCAAATAAGTTATTTGAATTTAACTACTATTTAGGGGAACCGCATATAAAATTAATATTTAGAGAAATAAATGTTGTGTGAGCAAAAACGAGTGTGCAACTTTTGCCCGTCACAGTGGTTTTATATAATGTTTTGTAATTTATACGAGAACAAAATGAATTGAATAATAATTGTAGGTATTTTTTTTTTTTAAATTAATAATTGATGAAAGTAATAGTAATTTAAGCAGAAAATTTAACAAAATTAACTGAATTGTTTACCTGTTTGAAATAAACTAACATTTAGCAGAAAACATGTGCTGATTTCAACTGATTTATTTTCATTTCCATTAAACAAAACTTCTTCTAAGTTATTGTATTTCAACTAAATTTGTAACCTAATATTTACATCACTTAAATTTATCAGAACATGATTCTCAACTGCACTCAAATAAAAAAGTTAGTAAAGTCAGAAAAAATTTTGCTGAGTCAGCAAAATTTTAGTCAGTAGAGTGCTTGCAAAAAAATTGCTAATGTCAGCAAAATTTTTTGCTGAAAATCAGCGAGCTGATTTTTAACAACAATATTAGTAGATTCAGCAAAAGTTTTGCTAACACTTTGGGGATTAGAAATTAAAAAACCCTTGCTTAAAATTAATAACATTTTTGCTGAATATTAGTAGACTGAAAAAAACTCAAAAAATTTGTAGAAAAATTATACTTTAGTTACTTTATTTGCTAAAAATCATAAAACATATTTTTGTGATTTTTTTTTAAATAATTTACAATACGTTACAAAATATAAAAATGCTTATACCTCCCAAATTGACGACATGAATTTAATGTAATATATAAAAACAATAGAAATAATTACATATAACATACACAAAATTATCTTTCAACTACTTACATCAATGGTTGTATAAATGATGCTATCTTTTAAAGGAACGCAAATGCCGCAGAGAATTAAACCCTTTTTTTTGCAATAAGAAAAAGGAAACATAAAAATCTACATTATATGTATGTCTTTCGCTTTAGTCTTTCTACCTGTAGTATATTTGCTTGCAATTTGACCACACTAGATTATTAATATCTATAAACATTTAGTTTACAAATACGCATTTAATCTTTATTAAATTTAAATATTATATATTGTCTTTTATTTAATTAATAGACAATTACTTTACAAAAATCTTCCATGGTTGATTTTTTATGTCTTATTAGAGTTGTACTTTTTAGTATAATTTTCCTCGTCACTACTACATCGTGACATGTAGCGACATCTAATTCATTCTGAGTATATTTTTCAATCTGGTTGTCGTTCACACTATTGATGTGCTAATCAGTACATTTTGTTTAGCAAAATAAATTAATAAAACATTAGTAACATGTTAGTAGAACATTAGTTCAAAACAGTTAAGTGCTGAATAAGTATAACTAAAATTTTAGTTTAAAACATAATTTTAGCAAAAAATTTGCTGAAAAATAGTATACCTGATTTACAAGACGGTTTACTTACTTTTCTACTAACTTATTTTTTTGAATGTACATTAAAAATGTTGCTAGCGCAAATTCAGGTATATTTTGCTGTTGTCGTAGCTGAACTTTCAACTATTCATACGAGCTTTTTTTATGAGTGTATAGAAAGTTAATATATCACAACAATAACACTAAACTGCAAAAAAAAAAAAACAGTCACAAAATGGCAACAATTATTGCCCAACAATTACTTTTAATTTCCATTATTTCATTATTCAATAACAAAGAAACCAACACCCACTTATCTGGATGATGGTCAAGAGTAAAACTCAACTTAATGATTGCTGACTGGATGGATAAATGAAACGTAGATTGAAGTTTGCCAGACAAACCGAGCGATTTTTATAAATGTTTGGGTATATTAAATTTCATTATTAACATCATCATTTTCAATCATTTTAGTATTCGTTGATAATTTATGTTGACTGTATTGAAAATAAAAACTCATAACCAGAGACAGGAACCTCATGCACTTAAATGTAAAATATATATATATGCACTTAAAATTAAAAAATTATGCACTTACATTTTTTCATTACTAAAAACAACACAAAACATAACAAAAAAAAATAATGTTTAGCTCAATCTCATTGTTTTCTTAAAATACAAAGTACACTCAAAAAAAAAAAACGTTTGTAAAGTCAGCAAAAAATTTGATGAGCCAGCCAAATTTTAGTCAGGAGGGTGCTTGCAAAAATATTGCTAATGTCAGCAAAATCTTTTGCTGCAAATCAGTGAGCTGAAGTTAATAGATTCAGCAAAAGTTTTGCGAACAGTTAGTGGATTAGAAATTAAAAAACCCTTGCTAAAAACTAATACATAGAACCCTTTTTTGCAATAAGAAAACATTAAAATCTACACGTGATGTGTAGATTTGTGTTTCGCTTTAGTCTGTCTACCTGTTGTATATTCTCTATAAACATTTAGTTTACAAATACACATTTAATCTTTATTAAATTTAAATATTTTATTTTGTCTTTTATTTAATTAATAGACAATTACTTTCACAAGACGATGACAACGCAAAATTTAGGTTGTTTCAATCCACAATTTTGTTTTATGTATCAAAAACAGATACACAAATCTTGCTTGGTTGATTTTTGTATATGTCTTACAAGAGTTGTACTTCTTAGTATCATTTTCCACGTTCCTACTACGACTTGACATTCCGTGACATCTAATTCATTCTGCGTATATTTTTCAATCTGTTTGTCTGCCACACATGTGCTTATCAGCCCAATTTTTTTAGCAAAATAAATTAGTAAAACATTAGTAAAAAATTAGTTCAAAACAGTTAAGTGCTGAATAAATATAAATAAAATTTTAACTGAAAACAAAAATTTAGCAAAAAATTTGCTGAAAAATAGTATACCTGATTTACAAGACGTTTTACTAACTTTTCTACTAACTTATTTTTATTTATAGAAACAAATAAGCTTTTTTAAATTTTCAAACGTATAATTTAATATATTTGTTCTCAAATGACCACTCAACATCGGCGGTTGTAATCGCCGCATGTTTAAATGATGTTAATTCTTGAGTATTGATTTTCTAAGTTTGTATCACAATGTGTTGCAGTAAACCAAGCCTATCACGTCTATCTTCTAAAAGGCTAAACAAGGATTTTTGGTGTTCCGAAGAAAAATAATAAAAAAAAAAACGTGAAAGGAGAGCTTTAAAGTGACACTTTTCACGTTATTAATTATTTTTAAACGATACTCTCAAAAATTTATTATTTTTCATGTTTTTAAGCAATTTTAATTAAATTTTAAAGTTAGTTTTTATTGCTTAATATATTATATGCATACGTTTAGCAGAATTTACAAAAAATTTTAATTGTTTATAGTTTTTAGTATAAACTGGGTAAGACTTAACCAATTAATTGGTCAAATATAAAACAAATTTGAAAGAGACAGTTTTACGAAACTGATGCAAAATAAATAAAAAATATGCAATAAAAATAACCATTTTAGCAAAATAAGAAAAATATGCAATAAAAATATGGATTTAAAGCAAAATATGCAAAAATATGCATTTCTAGCAATGTATGCAAAAATATTCTCTAACAAATCGATGCCATTTTAACACAAATTCTTTTATTCGCAAAATATTTTGCTTACCTTGTTCTCAGACTTAAAGAAAAAACCATGTATTTGCATGAACTGCCGGTTCCTGCTCATAACAAATTAGAGTTGATTATATTTAAATAAAATAAAAATATAAAAAAATATGTCGATAAATACGCATTTAAAGCAAATAATGTCTAAAAATACCAATTTTAAAGCTCAAAAATCTAAAGAAATAATATATTCTGGTTTTTAAGCCCAAAAATGAAAAATAAAGAAAAATGGAACATATATAAGTAAAAAGGATAAAAACAGCAAAAAAAAAGGCATATTTGTCTTCTGTGGTTATAAGTTATCCCATTTTAAAACAAGAAAAAATGTCAGCTGTACTTGAACTAATTTCCCAATCTAAAATTTAGTAATTCGTGATTCTCAAATTTTGTCAGCTAATTTATAATATTATTTTTAGTGTATACGCTATCAGTCGCACTTATAATCGTAAAATAGGCTACTTATCGCGAGAGGTTAAAATGGACAAAAATAGTTACTACGTACCTATTAAGTACGCTTTATTAACTATTTATATTTCCGATAATAAATATGGACCTGTGTCTGGTCAAATCCGGCAAGGACTTTTTATCATAAATTTCTGTTGACTTATAAATTATGTTGATTAACTAAATTCTTAGTTAATTGTTCTTCAACTGTCAACAAAAATTCAGTTCACCGTAATTTATCAGACTAATTCTTAACTTAATTAAAAATTCCGCTGGCGTAAATTCAGCAACTATTTTGACGTATCTGAAATTTCAACTTTTGTACGGGCTTTTTGTTATGAGTGTATGTTATATTTATGTTTATTATTTATTCAGGCACGAACTAAACCTGGTGGATCAAGTTTTGTACTACTAAATCTTGAATCGGTTGTTTAGGGGATGTGTTTTAAACTTTTTGCTCTTCGGAAATTTAAAAGAATATTTTGCAAATATGTATTTTAGTGGTATAACTTTTTTTCTTTAAAATTGTTAAATATCACATGGACAATATGCATAAATAACAAAACACTTTTTTCGTTCATTTTGAAACAAAAACGTTCTGCATTTTTTTGTGTAATTGATTTCAAATAAAAATAAATTTAAAATTGTATATGACACTTGATTTAATTTGATCTTACAATTAAAATTTCTTGTGGCAGATCTGATTAAATATGGTAACAATTTTTCTGCAAGGATCCTTACAGCAAAAAATGGAAACATTTTTTGGATTGTAAATTAGACCAAAAAATACATTTATCAGTGGAAAAGTTTCCCGATTTTTTCGCAACCCGAATAATTAAGTTTATATATGGTCTTATGTTTTTATATCTTAAAATATGTTATAATATATGGTGTCATTAATGACCACATCTTATTATATATTTCTTATGTGGAAACATATATAACGATATATTATAAAATCTGAATAAAATCCTGTATAAAATTAGATATTAAGCATATATGTTGTGCACAATAAGATATCCCTATTAAAAACGATTACATATATTCATGCATTATTTTATATAAATATATATGTATGTTATAGCATGCTATTATATGTGAATACATATGTTAATGTACCAATTTGTTCCTGTAAATTTTTAATACGATGCCACATATATACAATTATATATGCATGATATATACAATTATATATTGTTAATCTAATTATGTACTAATACATGTACATTTAGATATAACACAAATCAAAATCTCATATAATAACATACAGTGTAATACCAAAAAAAATAATTTGATTTTGTATAAAACGATACCTTGACCCATTCATAGTTATATATCGTTCCATACCAGAAAAATGTAGATCTTCTTTTGGATAAAACTATATCGCAGCAGGCTATATAGTTATATAATTACAGGACAGTCTAATGCCCGGAACTTAATTAATTTCCGAATTTCATCATGTACGCAAACGATAGATATTATTGAGCTATTGATGGATAAAAATCCAAACATTTTTTTGAGGCAACATACTTATAGTTGCTACTCGCGGTCTTCGTAGTGAATTTTTAAAATTTTTGAACAAAGAAGAGCTTAAAAGTTTGGCAATACTGACCATATTATGGGAAAAACATTTATAAAATATCCATAGATTAATTAGATTTTTTGAAAACCGAAAAAAATAATGTGTTTCTTAATATTTTTTATGTACTTAACGGATATGATAGGATGATCATATATTTGTATGAAATTGTGTGTATTTTGATACAATCATATACAAAAATGTAACATTTAGTGCAATTTTACCAGTAAAAAACTCGGATCTTATTATATTTAGATATGCCAGTTTGTTTACATAAAACCACATACAATTATATCAGGTCAAAATCCGGATACAATAATATTTGGTTTTTATATAATTATATATATTTATATCAGTTTAAATATAAACTAAATAATTGGATATATAACTGATGCTAAATTTTAGTAAAATAAAGTAAAGTAAACTGCAATTTAAAATTAATTTGCTAAAATCAGCAAAAATTTTGCTTAATTTTAGTTCTTACGATAGAACTTTACAGAAAAACTTTAAAAAGTAAATTAAAAATACGTTGGTTTTCAATCCTTTACAATTGTTTCGTAATAGATGAACATTATTTTTATTTTATTTTTGTTTTTGGGTAAAAATCCTATGAGATACAGTGGCTCACATCGAAAGGCGGGCAAGTTGTCAAACAAACTTTAACACATTTGAGGCTGGCAATGCAAATCCTGCTACTGAACCCTCCTCGGGGGTGCCGGCTGGAAACGTGTACCAGGTGTTACACGGCTATGGTCAGGACTTTGATAATAGTGTAACAATGTAACCCATATTGTCCAAATTATTGTGATGGGCTCTGACCATAAGTGGAAGGTAACCGGGGTTTCATTTCGGTCCGAGCGTCTGTTTTTCCATATTGGGCGGCTTGGGGCGATCTAAATTCCGGTTTCTTCGAAATCCAGGCGCGTCTGTCTCATATTGAGCGGCTTCCTGGTCCGCGTCTGTTACCCAGAGGGTCGGCGGTTTTTCCTTTTTAAAACGATGATTTGGTGAAGTTTATGAAATATGGAAAGTACGACGAATAATGAAGAAATCCGGGCGGTAATATACGCCCAAACGTCGGTGTTAGCAGTGACTGCGACCACCGGCGGGCACGGTGGGGAATCTACTTCCCCTCTGCGTGTCGCCAACGGTCACACATTCTCTGCCGTGGTGGCGTCCCACGCCGGATGTATAAAAGACGTTACGCCTAGAAAATTGACATGGATGGATGCTGATGTTGGCTCAGACTTGGATCTTGATAGTGTCAAAACTGTAACATCAAAGGAAGAACATGAGCTTCTAAAGTCTCCCACTACGCAGAAAGGTATACCTCCTCATAGGAGGGAAAGACCGAGACGCAGTAAAGAGGGTCTTAAAGCTCTATCTGAATACAAGGCTGCGATCAGAATTCAACATCGTCTTAGCTCAATAACCAATCCTTCCTCCGAAGAGAAAGATAGGCTGCAGTGGGCAACAGGCGCTATTGAAAAAGGCCGAGCTCATTTTGGTAACAACCGTAAGTATGCCGCCAACAATTCACGGTTCCCCAATTGCATTGAGGAAGCTGTGATTAAGAGCATGCAGGAGAAGAGACAACGGTCGGTCGATGATTCACCATCCGCCACCAATCCCAAAAACCCTAAAAAGCGCAAGCATCTCCACGAAGACGTAAGACCCAGCACGTCCAAAGCCGTCGTGGAACCTGTGCCTAAGGTTGCAAAGGTTAGCGAAGTAGCTAAACGCCATTTGAGCGTGGCACTTCTAGACATGAGCAATCCTTACGGTCAAATGTCCAATGATCGGTGGGATACAGTTGAGTCCCTAATCTTTGGGGAGATCGTCGCAAAGATGGAAGCTGAACCAGATCAACCGATGCCTTCATTCGATGGAGCGGGTTGGTTTAATGGAGTAAAGCTCATTAAGTGCAAGGACGATGTGACGTTGGGATGGGTGAAGAAAGTGGTTCCGAGACTCAAAGGCCTGTGGAAAGATGCGCAACTTAAGATTGTGGATCGATCCAACATCCCCGAAATCCCAAAGGCAAAAGTAAAAATTCCGCGCATTGTAAAGATGGACGTAACCCTACGCCTTCTACAGAGCCAAAATCCTGACATTCCGACTAGAGAGTGGAAGGTTTTGCATGTCGATAAAGGCAGCAAGGATGGTCAAAATTACATACTTCAGATAACAAAGGAGGCTGAGGACCTATTGTATCCGCGGTATGGTAAAATGTCATGGGGCGTGGGTAGTGTGTTTCTGAAACTCAAGAAACGACATCCGAGAGACGCAAACCCCAACACCTTAGAGGCCGATGAAGTGGGACGGGATTTAGCCGCTGCCACCGCTGCCGCAGCTGGACTTATTTTGGGTGAAACAGCCGCTGAAGCTGAGCCCCGGCGGGAGATCTTGGTTGATAATGCTAAAGATCCTGCAAATAAACCTCCAGCACAGTAAAATGGCTTCGGTCGAACTCCTTCTTGTTCTAGAGGAGGGTCGCTACGACGTAGCTTTGATTCAGGAGCCCTGGATCTCTACGGGAAATCAGGTATCTGGGTTAAGGTCACGTGCCTTTTATACATACTTCCCAAAAGTTGTAAGTAGAATTCGATCTGTTATACTTGTTAGGAAGAACCTATGCTCACATATTCTCTTTAATTACAGCACCGATGATCTCACGGTAGTGGCAATAGAAAATGGCAAAGATGATAATCTACTCTTTGCATCTTCTTATATGCCACATGGTAAAGATGCCCCTCCAGCTGAACTTCAGAGACTTGTCGTAGAAACTTGTGCCAAGAAGCAAACTCTGGTGGTGGGCACTGACGCGAACTCACACCACACGATATGGGGCGGTAATGACATCAACACTAGAGGTGAGTCTCTTATTAGCTTTATATTACAAACTAACCTACAGATTGCTAACAGGGGTGAGGCACCGACTTATATAGGGCCCACCTCTAGGAATGTTCTTGATTTGACACTGTATATGGGTGAAAGAGTGGGGGTGGAGGATTGGAAGGTATTATCACGCCCCTCCTTCTCTGATCACTGTTACATCTCTTTTAACGTGTGTTTTAATACACCGGACAGTAGGGTATTTAGGAATCCTAGAAGAACTGACTGGTCCAAATACTCTTCTCTACTGGTCAGGGGACTAAGCCATCCGCGGACGTTAAACAGTCCGGGTGAGGTAGACTCTGCGGTTGACGATTTGGTGACGAAAGTTGTAGGTTCCTATGAGGCATCATGTCCTCTTACACGGAACAGGCGTAAGTCCAAACCTCCCTGGTGGAACAGGGATCTGGACTGTCAAAGACGCGAACTCCGTGAGCTCTTTAAATTAGCGAAAGGTGCGGACCAATTAGAGTGCGGGGGGGAATACAGAGATGCACTGAGATCTTACAAGCGTGACATACGTAGGGCTAAGCGAAGCTCGTGGCGAGACTTTTGCGGCAACATCGAAGGGTTTGGGGAGACCACCAGACTAAGGAAGATGCTGGCTAGGGATCCGTCTATGCCAAGCACTATATGTACGGAGAATGGGGAGTGGACAGGAGGTAGCGGCGAGACTCTGAATGTACTGTTAGATACTCACTTTCCGGGCTACACTGACCTGTCTACCCTTGTTGAACCGGATATCTATCCGGGGGATACTGATGACGGCTTGATCACCCGGGAAAGGGTCAAATGGGCTGTCGACTCTTTTCAACCATATAAGCCGGACGGTATATTTCCGGCCTTGCTGCGATATGGTGGCCACTGTTTGGTATCGTGGTTGGCCGAAATTTTCAGGGGTTGTCTGAGACTTGGGTATGTGCCTGTATCCTGGAGGACAGCAAATGTTTTATTTTTACCGAAATCGAGTAAAAGCAATCACTTGTACCCAAAGAATTATAGGCCAATTAGCCTTACCTCATTCCTCCTGAAGACTTTGGAGAGAATTTTGGACTTCCATGTTCGAGAAAGCTAGGAGCCTAATTTTCTATGCGACAACCAGCACGCTTACACGAAGGGAAAATCTGTTGAGACAGCACTCCATTCAGTTGTTTCACAGATAGAAAGGGCCCTTCATTATGGGGAATTCGCCCTGGGAGTCTTCCTTGATATAGCTGGTGCTTTCAATAATGTGCATACAGATGCAATTTTGGAGTGTTTGGCAGGAACGGGGCTGTAAATTGGGTAGGCAACCTGCTGGGATGCGGGATAATCTCTGCGGATTAGGGAAGCGCCAGACTGCAGAGGGTGGCGCGTAGGGGAACTCCCCAAGGAGGAGTTCTCTCCCCTTTGTTGTGGACACTTGTTGTTAACGGACTTCTCGAGGAGCTTAAGTGCGATGCGGCTTCAACGACTGTGTATGCAGACGATTGTAGCCGTCATTGTCACATTCAAATACCTGGATGTCGTCAGTTCTGTGATGGAGACTACACTTGGGATCATTAACAGGTGGGCGACCAAAGTGGGACTGGGCGTAAATCCAGAGAAGACGGATTTGGTACTTTTCACTCATAAGACCAAGGTGGGCCCGTGGACCACACCTAGGCTAGGGGGAACCAATCTTGTTTTGAAGGACCACACAAAGTACCTGGGGGTCATATTGGACAGCAAGCTGTCGTGGAAACTCAATGTAGAGGAGAGAGTTAAAAAGACTACAAATGCGCTCTATGCATGTAAGCGAATGTTAAGCAAGACTTGGGGTCTATCTCCCAAACTCATGCACTGGGTTTACACGGCAGTGGCTAGGCCAATTTTACTCTATGGAGTACTTGTTTGGTGGAAAGCGTTAGAGAAAATGTCCTACTGTAGGCGGCTTGAGAGCGCGCAGAGACTCGCTGAACTTTGTATAACAGGCGCACTTCGCAGCACGCCTACCGCGGCACTGGATGTAATCCTAAATCTACAACCGATTAATCTAGTGGCAGAAGGCGCCGCCAGGAAATCCGCCGTTCGCCTTTGTGCTACGGGGCGATTTACGACGAGACCTTATGGTCACGGGAAGATCATTGAGGATAGGATCTGTAGCAGTGACTACACCATCCCGAAAATTGGCTTCACCACTGGCTTGCGTGTTACCCTGAGTGAATACGGCTGGTTGGCGGGCCTTCGTCCTGACCACAGAACCTTCAACTTCTTCACTGATGGTTCAAAGATGGGGGAGGGGGTCGGGGCAGCGGTTTTCTGTCGAGATCTGGGTATCGAGGAGTCATATAAACTTCCCGATTACTGCAGCGTCTTTCAGGCGGAAGTTATGGCGGCCAAAATGGCTGCTGACCTTGCTCTTGTTTCTGAAACGGAGGGCAGTTACGTTAATTTCTTTATTGATAGTCAGGCGGCTATCAAAGCAATCGCCGCCAACTTGACCTACTCTTCGATTGTCCAAGAGTGCAAGAACTCTCTAGGGAGACTTGGGATATCGAAGGGAATGAGGTTGCGGATGAACTGGCTAAACGGGGAGTCCATTTGCCAGTTGAAATGGCATTGGATGTTCGCGTGCCACTTCGGTCTCTGAAAAGGGATGTAGAATCCACGATGATGCGAAGAGCTGATGCGGTTTGGAGAAAAACCGAAACATGCAGAGTATCTAAAGTCATGTGGAAATCCTACGATCCCGTAGCGACCGAACTTTTACTGTCCTTATCCAGGAGCGACTGTAGACTTCTGGTGGGGGTTTTAACTGGTCACTGCTGGACGGCAGTTCTTGCCAAGAGAGCGGGAAGGCTGCAGAGTGACGAATGTAGATTCTGTGGGGTACCGGGGGACAGAGAGACAGTGGAGCACCTAATGTGCCACTGTCCGGCTCTTGCACGCTCCAGGGCGAAATGTTTAGGAGACCACCTATTCCGAGATCTGGGAGAAATCTCAGAAATCGGAATCTTGAGACTACTGTCATTTGCTAAGAGGGTGTGGGGAACTCTAGCTACCATCACTGACGACTGACCTAACGTGGGGGTTATCGTTTCTTATCTGGTAACGCTAGGGACCTAATGGTCTATGCGGGGTCTTTGACCGGCCAGCTCAACCTAACCTAACCTTAACGCATTTGAAAACAATAATACTTCACATTTTTTAAAATGTTTTTAATACATTTAATACAGCATTTATTAAGAATATAAAAAACAAAAAGTAAGTAATTCAACTATAACACAAGAGAAACAAAAATAAAATATTCTAAAAAACCTTAAAACTATGTTCACAGTGAAAGTCGGACAAACGATAAAACTTTATATTTCGTATAGTATTTAATACTTCGTAGCGTATCCTTTTTGATTTTCTACAGCTTGCAGTCTTCATGTGATGAATTCAACTAATTTTTTGCAGACATCTGGACGTATCTGACTCCATTCTTCCTGTAATGCTGCTTTTAGTTGATCTTTATTTAAGCACAATCGATTTTGCATTCTACGGCCGAGCTCATCCCACAAATGCTCGATTACATTTAAATCAGGGCTTTGGGCAGGCGTTTTTATGACCTTAGGGCAATTGTACAATAACCAGTTTTTTACTACCAGCGATGTGTGCTTAGGGTCATTTCCTTGATGAAGCTTAAAACTATCAGCAATACCCAATTTGCTCGCACTTTCGTTTACATGAGCTTTCAAAATGTCGAGATAAATGTTTTTATCCATTATACCTTCTATAAAATGAAGGTTTCCGACACCTGACGCTGCCATACAACCCCATACCATTACTGATAATCCTCCGTGCTTCACCGTTTTCTTAGTGTTTTTATATCAAAACTCATCATTACGTTTACGCCATACATAACGCCGACCATCGGACTCAAACAAGTTAAATTTGCTTTCGTCCGTGAAGAGAACCTTTAAATTGTTAAAATACTAATAAAAATAGTTTATAAAACATTAAAAAATTAGTTTTACCGTGCTACAAAACGAAAAATCCTTTGAAATATGCTCACGTGCAAGAGAAAGACGTTCTTTTCTATTTTTTTCGCTAATGCATGGCTTCTTTCGGGCTACTCGACCATTTAAATGATTTTTTCGAAGCACTCGTCTTAACGTTTCTGCATGAACTTTTTTTCCCATAATTTGTCTTTACAATTGTGGCAAGTTTTGGTGCAGAAATAAATGGATTGTTTTGTACTTCTCGACGAACAATAGATTTTTCATCTCTGTGGCATAGCTACTTCTTAAGTGCCACTCGCTGTTTATTTGATATTCTTTTATTTTCTTTATATCGTTTTATTATTGGCCTGTTTCTCGATTTCGAAAGAAAGCTTTCTTTCGCTTTCTAAGCGAACGAAAATTGATTTGGGTTTCTCTAACTAAATTTCTATGCGAACGATGACTTGAAGTACAAGTCGAATGAAAACGTAACAGTTTTCATACAAAATTTGGTTTCTCTATTTCGAACGAGTTGTCAACGCTGCGAACGTAAATGTCAAAACCAGTCACTTGGTTTTTTCATTTCGAGTAACAAAATACTTTCAAAAAATATATCATTCATTCCATGAGAAAACGCAAAAAATCTGAACACGGGTCCTCTGATTTTGTTTTTTTTTTTGAACATGAATACTCTATGGTCCCATTTGTACATTTACTTTTTCAGATCTCCAAATTTGTAAAAACTCGTGATTTTATGCACGTTTTTAGTTCTCATAAATATAAAAAAACTAAAAACGTGCATAAAATCGCGAGTTTTTACAAATTTTGAGATCTGGTGAAGGCTATGTGCAAGTGGGACTATAGAGTATTCATGTACAAAATATAAAAAAATATAAAAAACCTAAAAAAAAATCCTCATTTTTCAATATTCTTTGCTGGAATGAATGATATAATAAAAAATTATAAATATTAAAAAAAAAAGAATGTATAACAAAAGGTAAGAATAAATTAACACGAATATTTGTAGTTTTTAAGAACTTTAAATTTCAGCTTAATTCACAATGGAATAGCTGAAAACGCTGGTGTACTTTTTGATTTTCTTCTTTTGATTTATTAATTTTTCTAATACAATATTTTTCTTTTGTTTTATTTATTTGTTCTATTTATTTGTCATCTACAGCTGATCACTGTAAAGTAATGTTGTATTTGTCTTCAAACAATTTAGTAGTATTTTTGGTATTTTTAAAGGAAATTGTAATAGAAGTTTAAAATATCCGGTCTGGCACCACTATGATTTGTAAATACGTAAAACACAAAAATTGACACACGTAAGTATAGGCGAACGATAGCTTTCGAAATAGAGAAACCCAAATTGATTCGAATTCGAGTGACTAGCTTGCGTTCGCTTAGGTTTTCGTTCGAGATCGTGGAACAGGTCATATGTCACGGACTGTCGACTTGATTTTATTTTAACAATATTTGCAACTTTGCGTTCCGTTTTTCCTTCCAAATGATTATTAATAACAATTTGTCGTTCTTCTAATGTAGACTGTTTAATTATACGCTGCATTGTTAAGAAAAATTCAAAATATGACTTCTGATGACTGCACGAGGTCAACTGATGAGTTTTCAATACAAATAAAATAAGCGATGTTAAAAAATAACGGTAATTCAAATCCCATTTTTGTTATTTATTCTTTGCCCGACTTTCGTTGTGAGCACAATATGTAAGAATTTTTGCAATATGCGTTAGATGTACCGTTACATAAAATTTGTGTGACGTCATTGCTAGTGTGTTTTGTTGTTTATTGAACACTTGTTACAATGCATGAAAAATATTTTAAAAAATAGTTTGTTGAAACATTTAAAATCGTTGATGAAGTTTTGTTAATAACTTGCCCGACTTTGGCTGTGAGCCACTGTACACCCAAAAAAATAAGTTAGTAGAAAAGTTAGTAAAACGTCTTGTTAAGCAGGTATACTATTTTTTAGCAAAATTTTTTGCTAAAATCGTGTTTTCAGCTAAAATTTTTGTTATACTTATTCAGCACTTAACTGTTTTATACTAATGCTTTACTGTTGGTAGATAAAATCTGGCAACATATATCTTTAAACATAACTTTAAACAGCTGGTCTAACTACTGCACTTTTGTGCAACTATTATTATAATATTCCTTTTATTACCTCCTTCTTGTTTTACACTTCCTGTAAAGAACTCCTATTAAATAAATCTCTTTTTGTACACATTGTTCCGAAACAACTGCCTTTTATTAAAACCATCACAACAGGTTATGTGGCCCAGGAGTTGTTAAAACAATTGTACAAAACTGCTTTAAGAGATTATAAAGTGATTTTTAAAAAATGTCGTCGATTGCTACAAGTTTCAATGTAGAAAAGTTGCTTGGCCGTGAAAACTACACAACATGGTCGTTTGCCATGAAAAATTTGTTGCAGCACGAAGAATTGTGGGATACTGTTCAAGGTAATTATCCACAAGGTGGAATGAACGCGAAAATTGACAACAAGGCCAAAACAAAAATTATTTTGCTGATTGACAAAATAAATTATGTCCACATCGAAGATGCAACTACATCCAAAGAAGTTTGGGACAAATTGAAAGCACTAGAAGAGTTGGTTTATTGCGGCAGCTTATAACAACACGTTTTTCTACATCTGAAAATATCGAGGAATATGTAAGTCAGATTGTGTCTACAGCACACAAGTTAAAAGAAGTCGACATGCCGGTGAGCGATGAGTGGATTGGTACACTTCTGTTGGCTGGTTTATCCGACGAATACGCCCCGATGATAATGGGTATAGAAAGTGCAGGTGTTAAAATAACTTGCGATTCAATAAAAACCAAGTTGCTACAAGATGTTAAAAAAACAAATAGTGATGGTGCAGCATTTTTTTCTAAATCTAAAAAGAAACCTGAGTCTAAAAAAGGTTATCGGTGTTACAATTGCAATAGATATGGGCATAAAGCCGCTGATTGTCGTGCAAATAAACAACAAAAATGCAATAATAAACATGTTGGTTTTTGTACAGTTTTTGCGACAGGTGCCATCAACAATAATGAGTGGTATGTTGACTCAGGTGCAAGTATGCACATGACAATGAAAAAAGATTGGTTCATTGATATCAAAAAGTCAAACGTAGAAGAAGTTTATGTTGCTAGCAAACATAAATTGGACGTACATGGGGTCGGTGATGTTAAAATCAGTATTAAAAACAACAACGGAGATTTGTTGGATGTAACTGTCAACAACGTACTCTATGTACCCGGTCTAACCGCTAATCTTCTATCCGTACGCCAAATGCTAAAAAGAGGTTTTGTCGTGGTATTTAAAGACGACAAATGTACAATATCGAAAGATAATATCGTGGTAGTAACAGCTCAACTACAAAACGGCATGTTCAAATTAAATGGTGATATAAACGTAAGTGATGTAAGTCATAAGTGTATGGCAGTAACTCAAACCAACCCTGAAATATGGCACGCTCGTATGGGTCACTTAAATTATGCAGATTTGACAAAAACAAAACAGATGGTAACCGGTATGGAGTTTAAACCACAATCAACAGAAAATTGTGTTCCTTGTATAAAAGGCAAAATGTCAAGAAAGCCTTTTAAAACGTCAAAATCACGTACTACAAAATTGCTAGAGCTCGTACATTCGGACCTTTGTGGACCGATGGAGGAAAATTCAATTGGTGGAGCTAAGTATTTTTTAATTTTTATTGATGATTATTCGCGTAAAGTTTTTTTATATATTTTGCAGGCAAAAACGGAGGTACCGACATTTTTTGAGATCTTTATGGCAAAAGTGGAAAATGAAACTGGCCATAAAATAAAATGTCTGCGTACGGATAATGGCACAGAATTTTGCAATCGGCAAATGTCAAAGTTAATGAACAAAAATGGTATACAAAACCAGACTACAGTGCCATACAGCCCTCAGCAGAACGGCGTCGCCGAACGCATGAATCGCTCTATCGTTGAACGAGCCCGTTGCATGCTGTTTCACGCTGGTTTGAGTAAAAAATTTTGGGCTGAAGCCGTTGCAAATGCCGTTTACGTTATTAATCGTTCCGTTTCTGCTGCAAATAAAAAAACTACACCACAAGAAATATGGACTGGTGTAAAACCTGACGTAAGTCATCTTAAAGTTTTTGGTTGCCGTGCCATTTCGTATGTCCCCAAAGAAAAAAGAAAAAAGTGGGACTCCAAGGCTCAAGAATTAGTTTTTGTTGGCTACTGCGAAGACACTAAAGGGTATAGGTTGCTAGACCCAAATGGTTGGCGTGTAGTCAAAAGCCGTGAAGTTGTGTTTTTTTGAAAACGATTTTAAACAAAAACAACAAGATCGTTTTGATGAACAAGAATTTTGTTTTTTAAAACTTAATGATGATGACGATGAAGTGGAGGCTACTAGTGATGACGTCGACGAAGATGATGATGAAACAACAAATTCTGAAGATTTTGTAACTGATCAAAACAGCGATGAATCATCCGAATACTACGAACCTGATGATGATACACTTTCCAGTGAACATAACTCTACAATGGTACCTATAAACGCTGACAACGTTCGTCGTTCACAACGCGCTCCAAAACCAGTTAACATGACAGACTACCATTTATATTCAGTAAAAGTTAATGACTCAGATGACCCTTTTACTGTTCACGATGCCATGAAAAGTTGTGATGCAGCGCAGTGGAAAAATGCTATGGAAAGTGAATACAAATCGTTATTAGAAAACAACACTTGGACAATAGTCGACTTACCTATAGCTGCTAAACCCATTAAATGCAAATGGGTGTTTAAAAGAAAACGTGATGAAAATGGTAATATACAGAGGTATAAAGCCCGGTTGGTAATTAAAGGCTGCTCACAAAAACCGGGAATTGACTACCAAGAAACGTACTCGCCTGTTGTAAGATACACTTCAATTCGATATTTATTATCAATAGCAACTCAATATGATCTTGATATTGAGCAAATGGATGCGGTCACAGCATTCCTTCAAGGTGATCTGGCTGAAGATATTTTTATGGAACCTCCGGAAGGTGTTGGTGACAATCCTAAAGGTAAAGTTTGCAAACTCAACAAAGCCATTTACGGCTTAAAGCAGGCAAGCCGTCAGTGGAACAGAAAACTGGATGAAGCCCTCAAAGGTATGGGTTTACAACAATCAAAAGTGGATCCTTGTATATACTTTAAGGTGTGCGACTCCAAAATGTTTTATATTGCTGTGTATGTGGATGATTTATTGATTTTTTCCAATGACACACAACTTAAAATCAATGTTAAAAAAGGTCTACAACAAAAGTTTTTGATGAAGGATTTGGGGGAGGCCAGAAGCTGTGTTGGCATACGTATAACTAGAAACCGTAATCAAGGTGAGATACACATAGATCAATCCGTTTATATTGAGGAAATTTTGAAGCGATTTAAAATGATAGATGCTAATCCAATATCAACACCCTTTGATATAAATACAAAACTTACAAATCCAAAATCAAAAACACAAAATTTTAGTAATATTCCATACCAAGAGGCTGTTGGCAGTTTACTTTATTTAGTGCAAGGAACTCGCCCAGATATTACCTTTGCTGTAAACTATCTAAGCAAATTTAACAACAATTTTGATAACTCCCATTGGACTGCTGTAAAACGTGTTTTAAGATACATCAAAGGTACAATAAATGTGAAACTGAGATATTCTAAAAAGTTGAATCCGAATATGTATGGCTTCTGTGATGCAGATTATGCTGGTGATGTAAATGATAGGCGTTCATGTACGGGGTATGTTTTCACAAAACAAGGTGCCATTTCTTGGAATAGTAAACGTCAATCAACTGTAGCCCTGTCAACAACAGAAGCCGAATATATGGCTATGTCTACTGCTGTTCAAGAAGCTAAATGGTTGCGCCAGTTACAAGATGAACTGTTTAACAACAATCAAAATAAAATTATAATTTTTTGCGACAACAAGAGTGCCTTAAACTTAGCGAAAAATGATGCATACCATGCACGATCGAAACATATTGATGTTCGTCACCATTTCCTGCGTGATAAAATTATTGATGGAAATATTTTGCTGCAGTACAAATGTTCTGATGATATGGCTGCTGACTTTCTTACAAAACCAGTTACCAAGGAAAAACATTTGAAATGCGCAAAGATGTTAGGACTTACAAATTTCTAGCCAGCTTTAGTGGAGGTGTTGGTAGATAAAATCTGGCAACATATATCTTTAAACATAACTTTAAACAGCTGGTCTAACTACTGCACTTTTGTGCAACTATTATTATAATATTCCTTTTATTACCTCCTTCTTGTTTTACACTTCCTGTAAAGAACTCCTATTAAATAAATCTCTTTTTGTACACATTGTTCCGAAACAACTGCCTTTTATTAAAACCATCACAACATTTACTAATATACTAATGTTTTACTAATTAATTTTGCTAAAAAAAAATTGTGCTAATAAGCACATTAATAGTGTGAACGACAACCAGATTGAAAGATATACGCAGAATGAAGTAGATGTCGCGGCATGTCAAGATGTAGTAGAGACGAGGAAAATGATACTAAAAAGTACAACTCTAATAAGACATATAAAAAAATCAACCATGGAAATTTTGTATCTCTTTTTCATACATAAAACAAAATTGAGGATTAAAATAACTTAAATTTTGCGTTGTCACCGGCTTGTGAAAATAATTGTCTATTAATTAAATAAAAGACAAAATGAAATATTTATTTATTTAAACTAAATGTTTATATGTGTGGTCAAATTGCAAACAAACATATACAGAAATGTAGACAGAGTAAAGTGAAAGACAAAGACAAAGACACACATCTTAGGTAGATTTTTATGGTTCTTTTTTCTTATTGCAAAAAGGGTTGTTTTTTTCGTTTCGTTTGTTTTTGTTTATTTTTTCGTTTCTATAATTATCTTCGGCAGTTGCGATAGCATCATTTAGACAATCATTGATGTAAGTAATTGAAAGACAATTTTTGTTATGTTATATATATTTATTTCCACATATATATTTTCAGATATTAAATTAATTAATGTCGTCAATGTGGAAAAATGAAAATTTTTATATTTCGTTATTATAGTAAATTATTTTTTAAAGAATCACAAAAATATGTTTTATGATTTTCAGCAAATAAATTAACTAAATTACAATTTTTCTACAATTTTTTTGCGTTTTTTTCAGTCTACTAAAATTCAGCAAAAAATTTATTAATTTTTAGCAAGGCTTTTGTATTTCCAGTCTACTAATTGTTAGCAAAACTTTTGCTGAATCTACAAATTTTGTTGCTAAAAATCAGCTCGCTGATTTTCAGCAAAAGATTTTGCTGACATTAGCAACTTTTTTGCAAGCATCCTCCTGACTAAAATTTTGCTGACTCAGCAAAATTTTTTGCTGACTTTACAAACTTTTTTTTTGAGTGTAGCTGACACTTCATTAGCCTCAACAAAATTCGGAGATTTTCTAGACATTTCTCTACAGAAGTAAAATATTTTTAGATATCAATATTACAAAGACTAGCGTTAAACTAAATTTAAATTACTGTTTTTTTCGTAAAAAATAAGTCTTATCGCTATTTTGCACGTGTAACGAGATATCTGCCAAAGCTCGGAATTTTGTTTTTAAGATGCTGATAGAGTGACTGTTGTTTTGCAGAATTCTCGAGCAAAGTCAACAAATTTATAAAATAGCATTGTTTAGTAAGCTGATTTTTAGCCGCAAAAGCAATTTAAAATATATTTGGAAGAGCAAACAATTTTTTTTATCAATCGCTTCCCTTTCGGCAATAATGCGAAAATGATAAAATTGTATTTCAAGAAGTTTTCATCAGGAAAGTATTTGCATCCAACATTTTTGTACATATTTGTGTTTTAGAAACCCGAATATTTGTATAATATTTCCTGGTAAAAATAGTATTTTGTAATCATTTTTTTAGTTAGTTGATATTGATGATATCATATTTGATTTTTGCTTTACAAATTCCGCATTTTCTAATTGAAAAGCGAAAAATATTTTTTTCTTATATTTACCTCTAGATTTTCTATTGTAAATACATGCAACCAAATATTTTATTTTTACTCCAAATTCTTTAACAAATATTAAATAGTTCATAGGATGCATCTTTTTAATTTCGCTAAAAATTTGATGATATATAAGAAAAATTACCGTTATTTTACTACTAAAGAGGCTTATTTATAACTACCCGAGTAAAAATAACAATATATAATCTTGTATAATCTGATCCAATTTTGTGCAATTTAATATAGTTAAGTATAACATCATGTATAGTAAGACACACATTTACTTTCCACTGGAATTTTTCTTGAAAAAGCATTGTATTTAATTGTAACGTACAATATGTTATACCATATTTTATTAGACGGGCAATACATAATGTATGGGATTAACCAAAAAAAAAAATGTTATATTGTGGAAACATTCTACACAAAATTTAAAATGTTGAAAATTTTCATTAAAAATTTCTATTAAAATGATCTTAAATGAACTTCACAATTAAAAATATCAAACTCCAAAAATTTTAGTTGGACATAAAAATCTTTTATTGTTAAACATAGGTATAAAATATAAATTTAACTGTATGTTAAATTGAAATCGGACTATAGACTGATAGGAATTTGTGCGTAGTATTAATGAATTCCTTCATTAATCCAATGAATTTTTTCATAAAAAAGTCCCCAAAGAAACGTTTCATTGAGTCAATGAAAGGTGTTTCATTAAATCAATTTTAATGAATGGTTTTTGACCCAATGAAAATTTCATAAAGTCTATGAAATTTTTTCATAAATCCTAGCCTTACTGTTATGAAAGTTTCATGTGTTTAATGAATAAAATTCAAAGTTTGTATGAAATGTTTTCGTTGATATTTAATAATTTGCACTTTTTGTGATTATTTTAGCATAGCATTAATTTGGTGGTTATTGAGAAATTATCATTCGTTGATATTATTTATAAGGTCTGGTCTTTAAAGGATCTAATTTTTATGAAAAAAAGTTCGAAAGTAAGCATCACAGGCTGTTCTGCAAAAGCGATGGCAGATTTTTATTAAACTCAGCCTGATTCAGCAAATTTTCGTTACTTGGAATATTATGACATGTAAGAAAAAAAAATCTAACAAGAAAGGATTTCCCGGGGCCACCCACCCATGTAGCACGGTGGTGAAAATTCTATTGTTTCTCAACAAAATTGCTAAAGCTCATAATTTTTGACGAATTTGATGAAAGATAAAATTTGAAAAGTAGCTAATTGGATTTTAGATCGAAAACTACAAATTTTGAAAATAAAATTTTTTTTATCCACAAAAAAGAAATATTTTAATTATCGTACTTTTTTTAAATTATGTATATTAAAAACTTTAATGATTGAAAAAATCGTTTAAATATAATTAACAGGTTGTTAAAAAACAAAAATTTATTATCGTTTAGCATAACGTTTTGTGTAACATCGTCAAAACGATAACAATTTAGGTCTCGTTTTAAACAAAACTATATCGTTTTTCTTAGACAATCCGTTCCCTGGAATTTAGTGACCAACTATTCAAATCCGTCAAAAACTTTTAGCTTAAGGCAAACTTAATAAAAAAAATTATTTATATTAAAGTTTTGGTTAATTCTGTTTAAAAGAAATTTTTCAGTTTTTTTTTATTTCGAAATGATAGTATAAAAAAAAAATTTTTTTTCTTATTACAAGTTAAAAATTTTTATTGAAAAAAAATTTGAAAATTTTTCATTGTTTTAATGAATTTTTTTTATGAAATTATAAAAAATCATAAAAAATGTTAATGAAAAAAATACCAATATTAATGAATTTTCATTCAGTTAATGAAATTTTTCATTAAACCAATGAATCGATTTTAATGAAATCGTTTCATTAATACTATGAAGGAAAATTCTATCAGTGTAGTATCTAGCCCCCTGTAAGCTCGCACTTTAATGATTAAAATTGAGCAAAAAGATCTAAAATTTGCCATCATTTGAAATAATTATCCGCAAGAATTAGACTACACTGATAGCATTTTCCTTAATAGTATTAATGAAACGATTTCATTAAAATCGATTCATTGGTTTAATGAAAAATTTCATTAACTGAATGAAAATTCATTAATATTGTTATTTTTTTCATTAACATTTTTTATGATTTTTTCATAATTTCATAAAAAAAAATTCATTAAATCAATGAAAAATTTTCAAATTTTTTTCAATAAAAATTTTGACTTGTAATAAGACAAAAAAAAAAGAAAACTGAAAAAATTCTGTTAAACAGAATTAACCAAAACTTTGATATAAATAAATTTGTTTTATTAAATTTGCCTAGAGCTAAAAGTTTTTGACGAATGTGAATAGTTGGTCACTAAATTCCAGGGAACAGATTCTCTAAGAAAACGATATAGTTTTGTTCAAAACGAGACCTAAATTGTTATCGTTTTGACGATGCTACACAAAAACGTTATGTTTTGTTTTTTAACGACATTGTTAACAATATTTAACATTTTTATCTACTATGGTAGTAATTTAACTACAAAAAGTGGATTATAATCGTCGATCGTTCTACAGAATTCCAAGCCAGATCGATAAAAAATTACATATTTTGTAACGACATTTAAGAAAATATGTCATCTTTTAACGCAAATTATAAAAAATGTAAAGAAAGATTGAACAATTTTGTAAAAATAAAACAATAAAAACAGAAATAAATTAAAATTGGTTTTTTTAGTTCAGCTTTTAACATTTTAATGCCTGTTAATTATATTTAAACGATTTTTTCAATCATTAAAGTTCGTAATATACACAATTTAAAAAAAGTACAATAATTAAAATATTTCTTTTTTATGGAAAAAATAATTTTATTTTCAAAATTTGTGGTTTTTGATTTGAAATCTAATCAGCTACTTTTCAAATTTTATGTTTTTCTAATTCGTCAAAAATTGTGAGCTTTAGCAAATTTGTTGAGAAACAATAGAATTTTCCCCACTGTGCTACGTTGGTGGGTGGCCCAGGAAAACCTTTCTTGTTATATTTCTTTTTTACATGCCATCCTATTGCAAGTAACGAACATTTGCTGAATCAGGCTGAGTTTAATAAAAACCTGCCATCGCTTTTGCAGAACAGCCTGTGATGTTAACAGAAAACAAACTTTTGTAGCATACAAGTAATGATTTTGAAATGGTAGATGTTATTTTGAGCAGACATGAAGCTTGGGCACACTACCACACCGGCCTTATTGCTCGTCGAAATGGGGGGTTCATTATGGCTTCTATGCGTCAAGACCACAATGCCACGTTATAAAATAATTTGATTCTACTCAAGAAATTATACTACAAGGAAACATAAGCGGTAATCACTCTTGATAGAAAACTTTTTCTTGGAGGAAACATTATCGATTTCTTTGTCATTAAAGAGTGAGCGTCTTTTTTAGCAAGTTTGTTTTCAACACTGTCAGCTGATCTTTGTTTACATTTGTTCTAGGCTGAACACGTTTTTCACCAAATGTAATTAAAAGTTAAATAAGCAAAATGCCAAAAACATCAGAAAAAATTAAAATAATTAAATTTATAGTGGAAAATGCAATAACACAAATAGATTTTATGCAACATTTTCAACTTGGAGGTAAATTTTATTAATATATAAACATATATATAATTCACAATTTATTTAAAAAATATGAAATTATCTTGTGACGCTTAAAATCAGTTGTTCTTCTGTCAAAAAAAGTTTTTCTTGTTTTCTACTACAACTTACTCAAGGTTTGAGTCAAAGAAATTTCCTATCAAGAAAAGGAGAATCGAAGAAAACGAGAAAAAACCAATCCCATACATTTTGTTGTTGTATCTGTCAAAAGTTTTCTTCTTTTCTCGTTTTCTTCGATTCTTCTTTACTTTTCTATCAAGAGTGATTACCGCTATAGATTAAATTGGAGAGTGAAAAGAAAAGAAAAAAAACTAAAATGAACATTTAGGACTAAAAGGAATGACACCGGAATTTAAGAATAGATAAAAACAAGCCTTGTGAAAACTGCATTACCGAGGTGTTAGAGGTAATGTATAAAGCCCACCCTGCCTTGATCATATTTCATTAATTCCAACAACTAAATTAATAAATTTTATGATCCCAACAACAATTCTACAGCACACCTTACCCATGTTTAGAAATCAAACAGAAAGAATTTAGATTAACACGAAATCATATTGATTTATTCACAAATTTAAAATTATTTCATTTCAATTTAGATTTAAAGTTAATAAAAACGGTAAGAATATTGAAAATATTTTGTAAATTTAGTCTAAAAATTATCATTTAAACTTAAACCAAAATTAATCAAAAAGAATATTAAATAAACCATAAAAAAATATATAAAGTCTAGCGTACCAAAAATTTAATTAAAATTAATTAATAATTAAAATAAAAACAAACTAGGCATCTATTTGGGTTTCAAAGCTCGCGGGAAAAAAATTATTAATTGAAAAAAATATATAATAAAAATTTTCTGATTCTAGGAAAAGATTCAAATTTTGATATTTATTTAAGACTCATTACGCAATTTAATAAAACTTTGAAATTTTATTAGTATACATTTGAAATTTTGATACTGACAAAAATATTATATTAAAATTAGTTAAAAATTAATTTGTAACATTTACGTTAAATATGGTCACCCTAATGTACCAAAAGAAAAAGTATCTTTTCTTAGATCATTTAAGTTTCAAAAATAAATTTCAACAAAATTTCAAATGTAAACAAAAATAAGAATAAGAACAAGAATTGGAAGCTAAATAAAAGAGAAATAGGAAAAAAAAACTCAACTTACTTTAATGAGACATTCGTTGCTCCCTCGTCGAAAGCTTTCGATGCTATGCTAAAATAATCATAAAAAGTGCAAATAATTAAATATCAACGAAAATATTTCATACAAACTATGAATTTTATTCATTAAACGCATGAAACTTTCATAACGACTAGGCTAGGATTAATGAAAAAAATTTCATATATTTTATGAAAATTTTCATTGGGTCAATAAAACCATGCATTAAAATTGATTTAATGAAACACCTTTCATTGACTCAATGAATCGTTTCTTTGGGGACTTTTTTATGAAAAAATTCATTGGATTAATGAAAGAATTCATTAATACTACACTCAAATTTCTATTAGTTTACTGAATATACACATTAAATTAACCGAAATCATTTTAAAAAAGGACTACTTACTTTTCGTTTAAAACAATTGTATTTTTTAGTTCATTTTCAACTGTTGAAAAAATAATTGATAAAGTTGGTAAAAACAATATATTGTTGTCGTTTATGTCAATACTCAATATAATATAACAATTCTTTGGTTTAAATAGAAAATTTTAATTGAATATTTTAACTATTACCGAAAGTTTTTTAGTTTATTTTGTTTATTAAATAACAGACAGAAAGTTAAATAATATATTTCTTGGTAATTTAACTGTAAATTCCATTGAAAAAACTTTACCGATTAAATTTGTAAATAACTGTTGAACTTTTGAAAAGTTGAAAAGTTCTTGTTAGTGTAGTGCATCTTTTAAAAAATAATGAGTCTAAAAATAGATGTTAAAAGAATTTTCAGCTATAAGTATTTATGGGTAACGCATTATTTTTTGTATTCAATTAATGTAAAGATTAACCAATTATTAATAAGTCATAATTATTTGTATTTAAGTAATGTAGAGAGCAATCTGGTGTCATTACAGGCAGTGCAAAAAATAATGATATGTCATTAGCATTTCTACTCTGGGTTAGTAAAAATAAAAATAAAATATATCACAATCATTGATATAGCAATTTATTACACACCAAAGCTTACGGCAATGATGATGATTTAAAGAGCTTAAAACACAGTTAGACAAACTGTCGAATGGACAAATGGATCCCAGCAAAACCACACATTACCAAATAATGTATAAAGTAATGCATTGTCATAGAGGTCCACGCATTACAATACACCTTACTTCACTGATGAATATTACAGGCGATAAGCCTAAACGTAATGGGTGGACTCATTACCTATTAGGGGTAAAGTAACTGGTTACTTATATAGTTACCATAACTAACTAAAATTTATAAAAACAAATTTTACAAATATTTTTTTAATTAAAAAACAACTTGGTCGCGCTGGGATTCGAACCTGGGCTCTGTGGTTGTTACGCGATAACTC
Source organism: Delia radicum (assembly GCA_021234595.1). NCBI lineage: Eukaryota > Metazoa > Arthropoda > Insecta > Diptera > Anthomyiidae > Delia > Delia radicum. The sequence continues at coordinate 134,270,458 of CM037851.1, read as the reverse complement.
TACCAACTGAGCTAAATAATAATGGGTGGCTTAAAATGTAAATGAATTATTGTGCTTCTAGTTTTCGTTAGTGATGTTAAAAATATACGCCCTACCCTCATGCTAACATAAAATTACAAAGTAATGTGTCTAAATATACATTTTCAAAAATAAATTTTAAATATTACGTTTATATCTCATGCATCATGTAAGTAATGATGCGTAAATCATTATTTTTTGTTTTTAAATAATGTAAAAGGTAATGATGTATCATTACAAGGTAACCCATGAGTGTCCAAAGCACTGAATCATTACTATTTGTTGGAAAACATTGATACGGGTAAGGAGTATACGTTACAAAGTAATGCTTTACTTTATCGCACCCATTATCAAAGTTTTCCTGGGATATACAGACAGACAGATTTACTAATAACACTTCCACAGTAGTAAATCATCAGTCATTCAATTCGGCAACAGATAAATAGATGCATAGATAGATAATGTGTATGTAAATTAATTACTTAATTAGATGCAAAATTAATTTGCTCAAATAACCAAACCAGCAACATAAACAACGAATTATTATGTTTTATGTCAAATCCCCACTGAATAACTTGGGGCGGTTGATAAAAAAAAAAAAAAAAAAGAAATTTGCATAAAAATATAACAAAAATCTGTAAACACTTGTAATAAAAGGGGTTTATGTTTTAAATGTTTTTAGCATTTCATAATGCAAAAAAAAACAAAAACTGGTTGACTGGGTTGGTCTGTTATTCGGGCTTCGTAGTCGGCAGATTTCAATGGAGTCTAGTCTGTGCCAACGTTAAATACAACATTAATAGGTAAGCAATGAAATGTCCATACTACTTCTGATGTCTGATAATGTTAACAATATCTTTAGAAATTTTTAAGACAAATGAATGAAGATATGATTTAATATTTCAAACATGATAAACAATATATGTACACTTATCCCTCAATTAAAGCCATATAAAACTGTAAATAAAAATATATAGGGTAGAATTTGGGGCTTTCGACAGTGGGACACAAAAACCATCCCTGAATTTAAGAGAGCTTATAAATAAGTTCAAACGACAATTCATTCATATACTCAGGGAACTCCTGCTGTAAATATATGTAGTTGTTTGTGTTGTAGTACTCTTTGTTTTTAAGTGAAAAACAGTCATTTGTAGAAAAAATTTATGTTTTGACTACAATTATCGTTCATTTAAAAAAACAAACCACATCAAATTACTGTATTATGATTTTACATTCATTTTATACAGTAGTTTTTTTTTTTTTTGATAAACAAATAAAAGTTTGTTTATTTTTTACTGCATATGTGGTTTATTTTAACTGCAATTGTGGTTAATTTTTTGAACATTAAAAACCAAATGAGTTATTGACCGGTCTGCCCCCGGGAAAAATTAATTTGAGTGTAAAACTACGTCTTCCAAAATATTAGGCTAATGGGCCATGAAATTTAAAAGGTATGTACAAAGGTAACGATAATATATGGTAATTCCAGTTAATAAGCCTGTCCATGCCAAGCACGAATTGAGAGACTAAAAACAAAAAATATGTTTTACCCGCTGATTTACATTTTGCGAAATTAGTCGGAAACTCTTCCACATTTTGAGTACATCTGCTAAAGCGAGTTTCAAAAATGTTTCTTATCAATTTTGTATTACTTTTGTTTCCTTGATCTTATATCCGAATTAAATTTGTAGAAATAGCCCAACAAACAATTTTCAAATATATATGTCGAAAATTTTACGTATCGATATTTTAAACTATCTGAAATTGTGCATACAAAATATATGTTGGCTAATTAAGCCGCGTAATAAAAAATGGGTAAAACTATATGTGTGGTGTAATCATTAGTGATCTTAGATATTACAAAATGGAATTTTCTAGCCTTTTTCTTCAAGTGGGGTTAAAAAAACCATTTTTTATGTCACATCAAAATCATTTTACACAAAACTAAGCCGATATTAAGGCATGTCGAATCAGTTTTCGTGAATTACATATGTTTATGAGCACGTCTATTTTAAATTATAACGGTCATAAGACTTTTAAAAATAAAGTGAGTTTTAAATTCTGCTAATTAAAAATTTTTCTTTCAATAACTTTTAAAAAACAATAATTGGTTTATTTCATGTGTCAATGATACATGAACATATATAACAACAACAATTATATTTTCTCTAAGTCAATATGAGTTAATATATAATCATGTATGAATTCATGTAATAAAATTACTATCATATATGCAACAATATTTAGCATATATATCAAAGCATGATATCATACATTGTCACATGAACTTTTTGTTGCATGTTTGAACCCATATGGTAAAATATATTGTAACATGTTTACATGGCATACATTTTCATACATGCTGATACATGTAACAATATGTGCCATGCATGTTCATCTATTAGCATATATTATAATTTTCAACAGGGAGACAAAAAAATTTAAAAAAAATTTTTAATTTTTTTTTAGATTTTTTTTTTTTAATGCTAATAAAATTCTGCAATCCCGAAATCAGGAATCTACAGCAAAATTGTCTATTGATTTTAGCCAAGCGTTATTTGCATTCTACTAAAATTAAGTTAAATATAGCAGAAACTTAATTGAGTTCAGTTCAGTTTTTGTTTGCATATTTAAGTATACAAATATTCAGTGAACGCTTTTGCTAATTTTAGCAGAGTAAAATGCTATTTTCAGTTAACTCAAATTTAACACGAATATAACTCAAATTTTTTAAAGTTAACAGTTTTAGTTTTACTGCTAATATTTAAAAAAAAAAATCTGTTCATTTTAGCAGTTTTTTTCAGCAAACATTATATTTAGCAAATGTTTAGTAGCTTTTTATGCTATTTTTACAGGTTTGTTTCCATGCAAGCGGTGATCCAGGGGTGAGGGTGATATACAAACACCCCCTCCTTTCAAAACCGATTCAAAAAATAAAAATATAATACGACACAAAATAACTTTAAAATAACAGGGTTTGTAATTTATTTTAAATCATATTTTAATTAAAAGGTTTGCGCATACAAGACACTTTGGCAAAATTTGAATTACCAATTTGTCACGAAAAATTGCCTGCCAATTCCAAAAATTTCTAAAAATAACAATTGATTTAAGGCTATTTGTATAATATTTTTAATAAAAAACAGTAGCGAAGGAATTTCCCTGCAGTTAAAATGGTAATGTGTTACCGTTGTTAACAAGTATACTCAAACAAGTTTGTAAAGTTAGCAAAAAAATCAGTTGTGTCAGCAAAATATTTGCTGGGAGGATCTTTGCAGAAAAATTGCAAATATCTGCAAATTAGTAAATTCAGCAAAATGTTTTGCTGACACTTAGTTCAATGCAAATTAAATCAGCTTGTTTAAATCAAGAACATTTTTTGCTGGAGCTTAATGGATTGAAAAAAAAACTAAAAAAACTTAGTATATAATTTTTACTTTAATTAATTTATTTGCTGAAATTTAATTTAAATTTTTTTTGTAATTCTTTCAAAAATACATACAAATGTCAGGACATAAGCATATCTAACATAATGCTATTAAATAAAAAATCTGGAAGAAATCAAAATATTTTATTAATTAAATAACAAAACATTAATTCCCAATTACTTACATGAATGTACACTGCAAAAAAAAATAAATAAAGTTAGCACAAGTATTAGTCAGCTAAATTTTTGCTGGGAGGATATCTGCAGAAAAATTGCTAATATCTGGAAAAGTGTTTTGCTGAAAGTCAAGCTGGTTTTTAGCAAAAACTTCGGCAAAATGTTTTTCTGACACTTAGTTCAATGGAAATTAAATCGACTTGTTGAAATCAACAAAATTTTTTGCTGGACAATAATCAATAATTCTCTTTGTCAATTTTACATTATTTAAAGACAATCAATGCAATTAATGTGTTTATCAGTAAACATTTGTCAGCAACGAAAATTAGTTAAACATTAGTTCAAAATTAGTTTTTTGGTAAAAGCGTTTAACTAAAGTTATAGCTGAAAACGCGATGTCAGCGAAAAAATTGCTGACAGCTAAATATTTTAAATAGACGTTTAACAAAATTGTCAATTAAATTTTTTTAGTGCATGTATTACGTAATTCTACATTTTTCAAATGATAATTCTAAAATACAAAAACGAAATATAAATATCATAAAAACTAGTTAAATATAATTTTTATTATAAATAAAAATTATGTTTTTTTTCGACCTTTAATTGTGCAATGAAAATGAAAATTAGGATTAAGAAGAAGCATTCTAGTTGAGAAATGAATTGTGCATTAGTATTAGTTAATTCTGTCTCTTCTGATCGAAACAATATTTGTGTGTACGTAGTGTGACAAAACTCCACTTTAGCCCCAGTCATCGCTGTGTCGACCGTGGCTCAACTCGTTAATAGGTGAGATTACGATGCATAGCTTGATGCAAAGGCAGTGAGTTCGAATACCAGTACGACTACTAAAAAAATAAAAAGTTTTTCATATAGAGCAAATTAACAATATAAAATACTTTGTTCAATTGACACATAAATTAACCACTGACGAGTCCCAGAAGGGGGACGAGACTGCGGCAGTCTGGTGTATCCCTTGTGTCCGTAAAATTGTCCAATAAAAATGTTTTCTTCTTCTTCTTCCTGTAAAGAGACTAACTAAAGAAAATTATTCAAGTTCGAGGCCATTTTTTATTTTTTATTTTATTTATTTAAGTCTACGGGATAGATCCCTACAGACATTTTTCATAAAAATAATAAATTACAATAGTGTTTTAAATCTACGTATTTAGGAACAATATTATATTGCGTTTAATTACGTTAATATTTGTGGAAAAATCTATTAAATTATAAAATGTATTAAAGTCGTCGCATAATCTTCTAAATGGATCAGCATTAGCATAGTTTACGCGAAAGTAATCAATATATAATGGACTGAAGTAACGTGTTGGACGTTGAGGAACGTTAAATGTAAGACTGTTCACCAAAAATTCAGAGCAAACGTCGCCATTTATCAGGTTGATTAAGAATGTTACATTTAGCATTTTTCTGCGGCTAATTAATGAAGGTAATTTAATTTGAGCTAACCTTGATTTATATGAAGGAAGATTAGTAGGATCAGGAAAAAGATTTCGTAAGCAAAAAATTAAAAATTGTTTTTGAACAGACTCAATAAGATTACTGTTAACGTCGTAATACGGATCCCATACAACGCAGCAGTATTCCAAAATTGGTCTAACAAGAGACGTATATAATTGTTTTGTAATGCTTGTATCAGTAAATTCTTTAGCCCAACGTTTAATAAAGGCAAGTACCCCACGAGCTTTATTAGATGTCATAGTAATATGTTGAGTAAATGTCAGTTTTGTGTCCAGTAAAACACCGAGATCGAGAAAAACATTTACGAACTCCAACTGATGTTCACCAAGAAAATATTGACCAAGATCTCCAGAATTTCTAGAAAAACGCATGTACTTGCATTTACTTAAATTCAAATCGAATAAATTTAGATTGCACCAAACGAAGAAACTATTTAAATCACGTTGAAGGTAAGCTCGATCACCAGAATCTTTATAGCTAAGGAAGATTTTAACGTCGTCAGCATACATAAGCACGTTAGAAAATTTAATTATAGATGGAACATCATTTATAAATAGCGAAAATAAAATTGGACCCAGGTGGCTGCCTTGCGGTACCCCAGAATTTACAATTATTTCTTAGATGAGGTATTATTAAACAAAACACATTGCTCTCTAGCAGTTAGATAAGATTGAAACCAGTTTAAACAGTTTTTTGTAAATCCCATCAAGTACAATTTTTTAAGTAAAAGGCAATGATTAACTTTATCGAAAGCTTTGCTGAAATCAGTGTATATTACATCAGTATGTTTTCCTTTGATGAAACCACTGTTAATTAAAGTTGTAAGTTCTAATAGATTTGTCACTGTTGAGTATCCTTTACGAAAACCATGTTGAACCGATGATAATATGGAAGAGACTTGATGACATAAGGAATCAGTGATGCATTTTTCAAACAGTTTGGGTATTGCACTTAGTTTAGCTATACCTCTATAATTGGTAACATCAGATTTACTACCAGATTTAAATAGTGGGATAATGTAGGACTCTTTCCAAATTTTTGGGAAATAGCCATGTTTAATAGACAAATTAAAGATGATAGATAACGGAGTTGCTAAGGAATTAGCACAATTTTTAGAATGCAGCTAGGAATACCATCAGGGCCGCCTGAATAAGACGATTTAAATTTTTTTAAAGCGCTAACAATAGAAGACGTGTCAACAAGAGGAAATGAAATTGACGGATGTTCAGGTATAGTAAAAGGATAAATATTAGAACTATCATATTCAGCATCTGTGTATGTAGTGGCAAAAAAGTCAGCAAACATGTTACTGATCATCAAATCATCGCTAGATTCATGATTTAAATATTTCATTACTGGAGGGTAGCCGTCAGATTTTCTTTTAGAATTAACAAACTTATAAAAGGATTTAGGGTCACGTTTAAAGTTTAGTTTTATGTTATTAAGGTAATTTGTGTACAACTTTAGATTCAGCAAGTTGTATTCTGCGCGGGCTACGGAATATTTACCATACTCCATAAGTGAGCCAGATTTTTTATACTTTTTAAACCGTTTATTTTTCAAATTTTTCAGTTTAGTTAAAGATTTTGAGTTCCATGGAGGACCGGATTTTTTCATTACAGTGTGCTTCGGGATACATTCATCAAAGTAACCAAAAATAGTTTTATAGAAAGAAAATATCATTGTGTCTATAGCATCTGATGATCCATTAGAAAATGACAAAATTTGTAGCCAGTTTGTGTTACAAAATAAGGAATTCAAATCATTGTAGTTCGCCTTTTTAAAACAGTAATACTTAACATTATTCAAATGTCTTTTTGACTTAGTAACAAATGGCAAGTTGCAAATTAATTCAATAGCAGGGTGATGATGGTCTTCAGGTCTGGTAATAGGATTAGAGCGAGTCAAGGTACAATCAGCCGGTTCATTTACAAATACCAAATCTAGTAACTTTTTATTTTTATTATAAACACCATTTATCTGTAGAAGCCCTAAATCCGACATGTTGTTTAAAAATTCTTCATAAGTATCCTTAATATAAATGGGAGCATACATAAAAACGTCCGGTAAAAATTTCCAAGTTAAATATGGCATATTAAAGTCGCCAAAGACAAACATAGAGTCCTCAGAATTTGTTGTTTGAGCAACAGATTTAATGGCTTCAGAGTGCTGAGAAAAAATCAATTTATCAGTCAATTTATCAGTACTCGGAGGAATATATGAACAGGTTATAAAGACTTGTTTACGATTTAACTTTATTCTTACTCCAATAAATTCGATATTGCAAATAGGGTCGGTAGCAATTTCAACCGAAGGTAACTGGTTAGACACAGCAATTAAAACACCTCCACCAGTAGTATTAGTAATTCTATCCCGTCTATAAATCTGATAATTATTACACAGTATTTCAGTATTAAAGTTTTACAACTAAGCCAGGTTTCTGTGAATACGATGACGTGGTAATTGAGCGCGAAACTTTCAATATATAAAGAGGATAGTTTTGAATTAATTCCATTAACATTTTGGTATACGATACTTAAATTTTCAAGGTTTTTAGTTAGTTTTTTGGAGAATTTAGCATACGTGGAATACGAGCAGTATTATTTGAATTTTGGTTATTACGTGGAATATATTCTCGGACGAGAGCGTTTTCCGGCCAAAATCCAGGACTAACAACACGATCAAAAAATTCAAATGGTACCATAATTCTGAAGGAGGCAATACTTCTTTGCTCGAAATTTCTAAATTTATATGTCGAGATAACGGCATCGCATTTCAAATTTGATTTTATATAGTGATTAATGTCATTAATTGTAGTTTCAGAAGCAAAGCGTGAAACAAATATCGATTTTTCTGGGGGTATTACTCTTAACGGATTTGAAGGAGTTTCATTATTATTTATATGTGAATTTAAATAATTTCGATTTACATTTAACGAATTTTCAGCAGATCCACGCAAATTATTCAGTTCAGCAGTTTCCGCAGGAGCTGATACATTCATTTGTGGCACTGGGACAGCGATTTCCATAAGTTGAACAGCATTTGTATTTTCAGGGACAGTAATAACAGGACGAGGAGTAACAGAATCAGTTATGTTTTTAGGTTCAGCAATCAATGACTGAGCGTTTTGAGGTTGAAAAAGATTGTTTTCAGTTTTTTTCCGCTTAGGAGAAGAAAGTTGATGTGCACTGGTAAACTTATCCAAATTTGGGAATTTTGTAAATAGTTCACCAAACTTAGTAAGTTTTTGATGTAGTAAAACAAAGTCGCTTTTAAGTTGTTCAAAATCTTTTTTAGAACTTTTGAAAAAATTATAAAATTCCACACTGATAGGTCTGCATTTTGGACAGGTCCAGTGGAGAAATTTTCCATTGTCAGCAAGTGCATCCGCATCTCGGGCTTTAAGACCACTGCATTTCATGTGAAAGCTTCCGATGCAAAGCCAGCATGAAATCATCCGATCATTTACACCTACAATACAGTTAACATTTAAACACTCCATAACGTAAAAGTTGTACTAAGACAGGATAATTTTAATGTTTTATAAATTATATTAATTCGCTACGGGATTTGAATTTAATATATATGGTAACTCTATTACGAATAATGTTTAAGCACAGCAGTTTGTTTTTTTTTTATTCGAAGTGTTATTATTGTTGTTGTTAATAATAAAGAGTACGGCACTTGTGTTTTGAATATCTTATTGTTGTTGTTGTTCTATTTATTTTTACTTCTTTTTGTGTTGTATTCGATTGCATTTAACTTGTAATTGTTTTGATATGAATTTGATTTTTTAGTTGTAGTTATTGTTGGTAATTTTATGTATTGAAAAAAATAATGAAACAATTTTTGAAAACAATTCGGCTTTTAAGAAAACTTTTTGAAACTGTTTTTTAACATAAGAATGTGAATATTTAACCAGATTTGAAACTATAAAACACACATTTATTAACAATTTATTACAATAGTTTTAGACGAAAAACTTGGAGCACAAATTAAAACCAGCACATACAATTAAAGAGTTGCCACGATACTCTATATTGTTCTAATAAATAATAGATCTATTTCGGGAATTTTCTAGGTTCCCATCATCAGAACACGTTTTGAAAGTGGTAACAATCCTATTCCAAACATCAAACATTCATATAAACTAGTTTACTCACTACATGAGAACTAATATATATTATACAAGCCGGCTAAAGCCGGGCTTGCCCGGAGTGCACCTACACGCAGAGAAAAAGTATGATTGAAGATGATTGTCATTTAGGATAATAATGTGATTGCTACGAATATGATGCTCTTAAACTATTATAAAACGATGCTCTTTTTTCTGCGTGTCGTTCTGAATAAAAATTTTTATTCATTGTAAGTTTTGTAAATATTTAAGGAGTTGTTTTATATATTGACCAACATGTGGAATATTATACAGAATTCATGTGCTGTTGATCACAGATCCAGATCCTTGCCTGTAAACTCTAGCTGAAGGAGTTTGAAGCTTTATAACAATCTAGTTTGTGTTTGGATTTATTTGCCTATAATTAATAATTTTAATTCGTTTTTGTTTGTATAAAAACATTTATGTTTATGATTAGTATCCTTTGATAATTAACGAAATTGTGATAATTCCACATTCTATCGATTCTATTTTTATTACTTATTAAAAAATTTCTAAAATTTTTTTACGAACAGTTACCCACCATAACCGACCGAGAGGGCTCATCCCCATGACATAGTGATACGTACACACTATGGTCCGAACCATAGCGGATTAAGATGTATTTGTATTACTAATGGGGAGTATCCCCGCTGCATTGTTAGCGTGGGGACGACATTGTTTTGCCTTCAAGTTTACAATGTAATTGATTTTGGATAAGAATTTAATCTTTTAAGGAAAATAAACCACAATATATTAGTGTTGTTATCCAAACATTTAGGTAGGTATGGAATGGCATTATCCCCTTTTCAAATTTGGGGACTGCGAATAAAAATATTTCTGTCTTAACCCTTAAATCAAAATGGGAGCTATGTCTTACGTAGTTATAAGATCGTTTTTCAAAAGAATATTGTTGAATATTACAGTATTTCTGCGTAGACGGACTGCGGCAATGTTTATTGTTTTTATATTCTGTGGTATGTCCAAAGCCGGCTTCGCTGAGTAAAACATTTATGGAAGGCTGTAAAATAAAAAATTAATACTTTATTCCGTTGTCCAATAAAAATTACATTTTAAACTTTAAGGCCAAGCAAGGTGTTATCTATGATAACAACCTAGTGTTCATTGGTATATGGTCTTACTGAAAAGATAATTTCTAAAATATACAATAAAACATAGTAAAAATGGTATTCAAAAGAGAATTAGTACCGCCTATTTACGCTGCCTAAACCGCTGGAGCTTGGAATTTGAAATTTGTCATTAAGGTTCCTTCTCCATCATATACAACTAATCACGATTTTAGGAAATTGTTTGTATGTGGCACAAAAATATAAAAAGTCTTCCCCCTCATCGTCCTGCTTAAACCCCTTCGGCTAAAAATCTGAAATGTCAAGTGTATTAGCCAATAGTCTATGGGCTAAAGCACTTAAAATATACCTTTAGGAATTTCAAATAAAACTTGATAAAAATGTGGCACAAATACAAATGTTCGCTTAATCACTCAGCCCAAACCGCTTGATTTTGAAATTTGGCATGTATGTTCCTCCTCTGGCGTAAATATCCACAAATATGGGATTATTGGGAATGTTTACGTAATGGAGCAAACAGTGAAAAGGTTTCCTCTTGATTTACTGCCCAAACCCTTTTGTCTAGAAATCTAAATTTTATAATATGTATGCCCTGAGATATAGGCTAATTTACCGGAGCGAATTTCCAATAATTTCTTGTTAAACATTGTAAAAAATATTGAACTTGAAATTTGGATTAAATTAGACATCCACTAAGGAGGGGTTTTTGTAAACTTTTCAGGGGACGGACAAAAAGGAAGAAGTCTCCTTCTGTTCCAAAAATTTTTTGGAACTCACCAAAAACACTGGGTTTAAATAAGAAAAATTGGTATTAATCACAAAGCTTAAACCGCTGGAGTAATGAACTTGAAATTTTGCTTGAAGGTTCCTCGTCCGGCACAGATATTATCTAAGAAGAAATTTATATTTTGAAATTCCATAAGGTGAGTGGCAAAATCTCCCTTTTAATATTCTGCCAACTAACATTTAGCTACAAATCTGACCTTTAAAATATGTGTTTCTTTGAACTTCTAATTAAAACTTGTAAAAATGGAGTTAAAAAAGGAAAAGTGTCCGTTAATAGCCCGGCTCAAATCGTAGGGGCTAGGTACTTGAGATTTGACATATAAGTACTTCCTTAAGCGTATACATCAACCAATAGAGGAGCAAAAACGGTCAATCTCATAACCAAAACCATTAGGTAATTATATCGTAGTTCACTTAAGATATATTTTTTGCTTTTCTGATCAAAACTTGTCATAAATAGAAAACTTGTCGAAATAGTTAAACAAAATAATTAAAACAGGAAATCATTTTCTTTTTAATGTATTCCGACATTAAAAAGTATTGGTAACGATATATTGGATATTTAAGCTAGTCGAGTAATAATAAAAATTAAATTATAAAATATTTTGGATATTTAGAAGTTAACTGTATAAAAAGGGGTAAAAGTTGGTACTAATTCATAACGTTTAAATACATTTTCCTATTATCTTGAAATTTTTAGATTCCAAGTGCTGCAAATTATATACTCTTTTTGACAAATGAACACAAAAGCACAAAATTGGTAAAAAGAAATATTTGGTTCTGGACGATTTTTATAAGAAGTTAATCTTTTGGGGATCTACCTTTTTAGGCAGGAATGGCATGACATTATCCCAATTTCCGATTTGGGGATTATGGATTAAAATGTATCTATCAAAACCCCAAACCAACATGGGAACTATGCCTAACATGATTATGCGAATAATCCCCAGTAAAAAATAGTGAATATTAAAGTTTTTCTGCGTAGCCGGCCTGTGGCCGGACTTAGGGGTTTTTTACTCTGTGGTATGTCCGAAGCAGGCTTCGCTGAGTAAAAAATTCTGCAAATCTGTAAAATAAAATAGGTAATACTTTATTGTATTGTCCAATAAAAATTACATTTTGAACTTTAACGCAAAAAAAACGTCTTATATAAGCCAACAACCGTGTAGGCATTGTCCGCTAGTATAAAATATGTGTTCCTTGATGTACAGACTAATTAACTACTTTTTAAAATAAAAACATAGTTAAAGTTTGGTTCAAATGTTAATAAGTGCCGCCTAATCTCCCAGCTTTAACCGCATGGGCTTGGAACTTCAAATTTGGTATGAAGGTTCCGTCTCAGGCGTAGACACAATTCTCGGAAACATGATTTTTGGAAATAATTAAAAGGTTGCACAAAAAAAATAAAAAGTGTTTTGCTTAACGTTCTGCTTAAACCTCTTCGCTAGAAATCTGAAATCGTAGACTATTTTTGGAAATTGTTACGATAAAAAATATCCATCTTATCTTTCTGCTTAAACCTCTTAAGCATAGATTTAGGTAACCCTTATTTAACAAAATAGTAAAAATTCCCAGTGGTTTAACCAGTTATTTTCAAAACCATTTTCTAGTATTTATTTGTTAAAATTAATTGTTAAAATATGATACTACCTGGTAAATGGCGCCATCAGCTTATCTGAAGTTTTCATCACGGCGCTATTTTTTTCTTTTCTGATTTAAGAATATGACCCATAGCTTGAAAACTGAGAAAGTTAAAGCAAAATGGATTTGTATTACTCCTAGCTTCACCATACGCCAGTGCTAATGACATCTCTATCCGAAATTGGACTTTGGTGGGGACCATAACCTCGTAATTTTTTTCCAAAAATATTCTATTTTATAAAACGGACAAAATTTTCGTTTCTTTGGAGTATCCACAAATGTTCTAAATAAATATGAACCAGGTCTGGGAAAGCTTCCGTCGACCCTTAACCTCCTACAAAGAGCCCAAAACTAAAATGTAATGACGCAAATAAAAGACCAAATTTTATTATTATATTTCACATCAATGTAGCATTGTTTTTAGCTTGAATAAAAATTGTGTGTAAATTAGAATTAGAAATAAGACTGTAGATGTACTTATTTTGTACTTTAATTAAGAATTGTAAAAATTACCAAAAATACTTTTTCTGAGCCAAAAAAAAGGAATACATTTGTTAAAACGTAATAAATTTTTCTGTTGAGCGAAGAGATATATTGAGATTGAGTACATATACAACTCTCATATATGGGCAGGGCTCCATTGTCTATTCTGAAGCTTCTGGACCGTGTTCAGGGGAGGGCGGTGAAGCTTATCAATGACAGTAGTGTATCCAACTCTATTGATTCATTGGAGCATCGTCGGAATGTGGGTTGTGTGACACTTTTCTATCGATATTACCATGGGAGATGCTCATCTGAGATAAGTGAACTTATTCCACGAGCCCGAGTTTTAATTCGTAATACTCGCTTATCTAGTAGAGCACATCCGTTTGTAGTTGATTGTCCTGTGTTTCGCACAACGCATTACAGAGAAAATTCGTTTTTTAGTCGAACGATTCGTATGTGGAACAAACTTCCCGCAGAAAAATTTAAATCAAATATCCACAAACACTACTCCCTCTTTCCTCCTTCCCATACCTTATTTTCCTGATCAATACAATGCACTGCATGAGTAGGGGGCATCCCCTGAGTATTGGTTAAATTATAAAAAAAAAAGTCTGTATGTGTAGTTAGTTTTCACTTTTTCGTTCTGTTCTGTTGCGGACAAATCTATTGAAAATAGAATTGAACGTTAAGTGACACCCAAAAGTGCGTATGTATTGGTTTGTTGTAAAATCTTTTTCTCAATATTTGAATCAGGGATGATAAAGTTGGTACTATAGTACTTTTTATGGTACTATTTGAAGCTCAGATGTACAAATTTTTCTATGTATGAATTTCTTTGTCCCTTTAAAATTCAATAATTATTAATTCGATTTGCAGTCCCGTATGATCAATGAATTAATTTGGAACCAAACGCTGTGAATTCAATCACACGAATTGACTGAGTGCGGATGATTACAGATGATTATATTAGAGTTTTAGTAATCGATTAAACTAATTATTGAATTCAATCACTAAGGGTTATAATTATTAACTAATTTTGATTTTCAAAAAAGTTAATAATAAAAATCTTATAAAAATGTGAAATTGACTATTAGCAGCGTGTTTTTAAAATCGAATGAGTTCACGAACAAATTTGTTTGCAACCAATCACAAGGATTAAATTCTCAAAAAACTGTGAGAAACGTAATTCAATACAGCAAGATATTAATAGCACATTCAAAAAATATTAAAAATTTGGTGAATTTAAGAAAAAATCTCAGAATTTTAATAATTTTTTATATTAATATTTGCTAATTTTCTTAGTACGCACTGCTCGTTTTTACATTAGCTTTATGTACATTTTTCCGAAAAGTTTGGTATTGAAAATGAGCAAAACCGGTCCAGCGGTTCAAAAGTAATGAGTGACAATGTGAAAGTACCTCTAATAATATTTAAAATTCAGCGCAAATTCTTTTTTCTCCACAAAAAATTTTTTTCACCTCAAAAATAGTTTTGTTACCTCAAAAATGTTGTTCACCACACAGTTAATTTTTTTAACATCCAAAAAAGTTTTTCACCTCAAAATTTTGTTTTCGCCTCTTAACATATTTTTTTTTTAATATATTTTTGTTGTTTCATTTGTAATTGTTCATTTTGGAGGGTATAAAGATAAAAATTGGTAGAACCAGATTTATACATGCACTTGTTGTTTGTTAATTTTTATCTAAATTTTTTTTTTTTAAATTTGGATGCCGAAAAAGTACTATTTTATATGCAGGTTGTTACTATTTTAAAATCGCATTTATCATCCCTGATTTGAATGTTTTTGCTTGGATTTTCTTTTACTTTGTAAAACAGCTGATTCCTTTCACAGAAAAAGTAATTACAAAATATTACCTACAGAACAGAGCGACACAGAACGGCAACAGAAAGTAACAACTAATGAGGCCTTTAACCTGTTTTTCGAAAAGTATAATTTTGTTTTTTTTCTTCAACTTAGATTAAAATTGCTTACGTTTTAAGTTTCAGATTTAGCTTAACATTTTGATTAAGATGAGCACTTCTTAAAATTTTAAATCCCCGTAATACCACATTTTCAGTGGAAAATTCAATAAGTGAATTTTTAGTGTATTAGCCCACATCACAGGAAACCTATATTTCTACTTTTTAGCCAATGATCGTAAAATTGGACTCTTTACTCGTTTCTACGTCTTCCAGTAGTATATTAAAGATCCCCTTTTAGTGGAGGTCTTTATTTTTGCCATGTTTAATTAGTAAGTGCTTTTTTGTTTGAAGAACTTTTTGGAAATAACCCATAGCGCCATGATCATGAAAATTAATATAACATGAAAATTGTTATATGTATTCTACAAATTTTAACAAACTTACAGTTTTTTAGATTTTTTGAAAATTTGTTATCAAAAAAAAATAAAATTACTTTTTAGAATAGAATGCAGTTTTTTTTTTTGAAAAAAGCATTATTTTTTTGTTGGACAAATCTGTTTTTTATGGAAAATTTGCTACTTGGAAAAAGACCTTTGTTTTTGAAAAATGTACTTTTTTTAAAAAAGGACTTTTTCGGAAAAACACTTTACTTTTTTTTGAAAAATTATTTTTTTTTTTATTTTAAAACTACTTTTTTTGGTAAAAGCATTTTATTTTTGAAAAGTCTTTTTTTTCTGGTAAAAGCACAATTTGCGGGAAAAGTCCTTTTTTTTGGTAAAAGCACTTGTTTTAAAAAACTATTTTTTAGTGGAAAAAGTATTTTTTTTTTTTGAAAAATATTTTTTTTTGAAAACGATATTTTTTTGGAATAAGATATTTATTTTCTAAATACTTTTTGGCCATCTCCGTTGGAATATCAAAAAATTCCGTCTTATTCGAATTCTTCTTTCCAGGAGGAAACTGTATACCAATTTTTCGGTTATTTGGCCCAGTTTCTCACTTTTTGGCCATCTCCGATGTAATATAAAAAAATCCCGTCTTAGTGGAGGCCACCTTCCCAGGAGCAACCTATATGCCAAATTTAAAGTTTCTAGGAGCAGGTGCTAGGATGGGCGATGTTGAGTTACTCAGTATCTCACACTACTCTTATATATAAATAGATAGACATGTGAAAACTTCTGTTACTTTTAAAAAAAAAGGTCCATATTGTGAAAAAAAATTTTTTTTAAACCCGTTATTCTTTTGAAAAGTACCATTAATTATAAAAACCGTTAATTTTCGAAAAAAACTACTTTTTTAAAAAAATCGTTCCTTTTTTGAAAAAAAAAAAACGTTTCTTTTTGTTTTAAAATCCCGTTCTTTTTTTGTACAGTACAGTTACTTAAAAAAAACTCATTATATTTTTTAAAAACCGCTATTTTTTTTAAACAACAGTTACTTTTTAAACCCGTTATTTTTTTGAAAAATGTCGTTACTTAAAAAACAAAAACCGTTAGTTTTTTACTTAACCGTTACTTTAAAAAAACCGTTACTTTTATTTGTTTCAAAAGTAACGGTTACTTTTTTTAAAAATGCCGTTACTTATTTTGCAAAAACGGAAGACTTTTCCACTTTTTCGCACTCTCCGTTGTAAATTTCAAGTTTCCAGGTCCAGGGGTCTAGGCTAGGCGATTTTGAGTCAGTGACTCACACCACTTCTTTATATATATAGATTATTTATATACATTAATATGACAATAAAATATACACGAAATATTTTAACCTCTATTTGTAGTCTAAGATTTTAACACGATAAGTGTAAAAAACCATTAAAATTAAGTTTTAACGGGAAAAAGTGTAGAAAATTAGAACGTAATTATAACAAAATTATATTTGTAGAAAATTTTGTAGAATTCTGGTTAAACGAATTACAGGACGTCAAGGTTGTTCGTTAAATCGAGATATTCGTTAAACAGCAAAACGAATAAAAAACAAACTATGCAATTTTTATTTATATTTTCTAAATTGATATATTGTTTATTTTCGTTCGACTTGTTCGTTAAAGCGTTACTTCAGTGTGAAAAGTCTGACATTCGTTGAACCGGGTACATTGAGTGTTGTTTCTTAATTTTTTTTTTTAATTTATATACAAAAAAAATTGGAAAAAGCACTTCAAAAATTATAAATTTTTTTGGAAAAAGGAATTTTTTCAAACTGTAATTTAATTTTGGAAAAAATGTATTTTTTTGATATTTTTTTGAAGATGGTACTTTTTTAGAAAAAGTAATATTTTTTTTGAAAAATGGATGTTTTTTTTGGAAAATGTACTTTTTTGAAAAAAGTATTGTTTTGCAATTGGTACTTTTTTAGAAAAATTATATTTTTTGGGTACTTTTTTTGGAAGACACTTTTAGTTTTTTTTTGTGGAAGATACTTTAGGTGGAAAATGGAAATTTTTCAGAAAAAAGGATTTTTTTGCGGAAAAATTACAGTTCTTAGTATTTTTTATGGAAAAAGACCCTTTTGAAATTGGTATTTTTTTAGAAGAATTATTTACTTTCTTTTTGTTTGGAAATTGTATCTTTTTTTGGAAAAGGTTTTTTTTTTGGGAAGATGCACTTTTTGAAATTGGTACTCATTTTGAAAATTAAATTTTGTTGGTAGATTTTTTTGGAAAAGGTACTTCTTCGGTATATTTTTTTTTGGAAAAGGTACTTTTTTTGAAAATTTCGGTACTTTTTGGAAAGGGACATTTTGAAATTGATACATTTTTAGAAAATTAAATTTTTATGGTACTTTTATTTTGAATAAGGGACTTCTTCGGTAATTATTTTTATTTGAAAATTTCGGTACTTTTTTTGGAAAGGGACATTTTTGAAATCAGTACTTTTTTAGAATATTTAATTATCTTGGTTACTTTTTTGCCAATAGTTTGGTACTTTTTTTGGTAAAAAGAAAAATTTTTTGGTACTTTTTTTTTGAAAATGAACATTTTCGATCCTTTTGATATCCTCCATCCCATAGTGCAGGAGGGTATATTCACTTTGTCAAATGTTTGTAATTCTTTAAAAAAATTCTGGGACCCCATAAACTATAATATATTCTTGATCAGCATGAATAGAGAACTCGATATAGCCATGTCCGTCTGTCCGTCCGTCTGTCTGTGGAAACACAAAATACTCCGCCAATACAGAAGAGGTGCTGCTAATTTCAGTCAAATTGTTTGCTGATATCATGAGCAGTTTGTGTGAAAATGATCGAAATCGGTTAAAGCGTTTAAAAGTTATGAGTGAAAATGTGGGAAGACCTCTAAAAATTTTGAAGCAAATTTCAAATTATACTATTTATTTCATCATACATACATACATGCATACGTACATTCAATGCTTATACACAAGAATATACGCAATCAGGGATGGCTGTCAATATCGCTAAATACCGTTTTCATTCTAACACCTTTCAACTGACTATCGTTTTCCCTAAAATACCATTACCGATATAATTGAAATACCGTTATCCGTAAAATACTGTTACCGATATAATTAAAATATCAATACCTTAAAATACCGTTACCGAAAAAATCTAACAAGATCTAAAAACAAAAACTTCTTTAAATAGATATATTTTCCCAAAGTATGATCATAAACTAGCCAGTCAATAAAACTCGGGTATAATGGGGCTAAATATATCGGTGTGCATTAACATTACCTGAATAACGAAAATAACTAAAATTGCCGTTAATAAAATAATTGAAAAATCTTTTGCCCTAAAATAACGTTACCGAAATATCTAAAATATCGTTACCGCTAAAATACCGTTAGCGAAATAAATAAAATACCGTTAACGCTTAAAGCCTGTTACCGAAATAACTGAAGTATAGTTTCCCCTAAAATACCGTTACCGAAATAAAAGAAAATAGCGTTAATATTGCCCATAACTACATGGAAACGGTTACCATCCACGGTCATAATCAACACTTAAGCTGTTATGACACTGTATAGTTTTTGTATAGTTTCAAGATGTATTGGGAGAAAGAAACAACATTAATGTGCGAATGAAACATATATACAATTTGTAAACAAACAGTTTTGTTTTTTTTTTTAACTGACAGTTCCAAAAAGAAACTGACAACAAACTTATTTGCCTGTGAGAAATGTCAAGATAGAGTTCAAAATTTTCGTTTGCACTTTTGACAGATATCCCAATTTTTCGCTGATTTATCGATAACAAAAGTATTTGTTTTGACATTTACTACAATTTGGCACTATGTGTTCGTACTCTTTACACTAGTTAAAAAATTGAGTAACAATATATTTGTACTGATTTAATTTAGATTGTCAATATAAAAAATATACAGTGTTATACGGGCTTTACAAAGGCAAAAAAAACCCACAAAATATTGTTGTTTTGTAATACAGGGTGGCTGATAAATGCCACTACAAAAAAAAACGTAATAACTTTTTTTCTGAGTTATTAATCGGTTATATTTTTAAACCCTCCATCCCATAGTGCAGGAGGGTATATTCACTTTGTCAAATGTTTGTAATTCTTTTAAAAAAATTCTGGGACCCCATAAACTATATATATTCTTGATCAGCATGAATAGAGAAGTCGATATAGCCATGTCCGTCTGTCTGTGGAACACAAAATACTCCGACAATACAGAAGAGGTACTGCTAATTTTCAGTCAAATTGTTTGTTGATATCATGAGCAGTTTTTCTAGTGAAAACGATCAAAATCGGTTAACGCGTTCAAAAGTTATGAGTGAAAATGTGGGAAGACCTCTAAAAATTTGAAGCAAATTTTAAATTATACTATTTATTTCATCATACATACATACATACGTACATTCAATGCTTATACACAAGAATATACGCAAGCAGGGATGGCTGTCAATATCGCTGAAGTACCGTCCCCGATTCTAACACCTTTCAACTGACTATCGTTATCGCTTAAATACCGTTACCGATATTCTTGAAATACCGTTATCCGTAAACTATCGTTACCTTAAATACCGTTACCGAAATAATCTAACAAGATCTGAACAAAAAAAACTTCTGTAAATAGATATATTTTCCCAAAGTAT
>CM037851.1:134206957-134250117 GCA_021234595.1 Delia radicum | reverse complement strand
TTCTTATCAATTTTGTATTACTTTTGTTTCCTTGATCTTATATCCGAATTAAATTTGTAGAAATAGCCCAATTTTCAAAATATATATTTCGAAAATTTTACGTATCGATATTTTAAACTATCTGAAATTGTGCATACAAAATATATGTTGGCTAATTAAGCCGCGTAATAAAAAATGGGTAAAACTATATGTGTGGTGTAATCATTAGTGATCTTAGATATTACAAAATGGAATTTTCTAGCCTTTTTCTTCAATTGGGGTTAAAAAAAAACCATTTTTTATGTCACATCAAAATCATTTTACACAAAACTAAGCCGATATTAAGGCATGTCGAATCAGTTTTCGTGAATTACATATGTTTATTAGCGCGTCTATTTTAAATTATAACGGTCATAAGACTTTTTAAAATAAAGTGAGTTTTAAATTCTGCTAATTAAAAATTTTACTTTCAATAACTTTTAAAAAACAATAATTGGTTTATTTCATGTGTCAATGATACATGAACATATATAACAACAACAATTATATTTTCTCTAAGTCAATATGAGTTAATATATAATCATGTATGAATTCATGTAATAAAAGTACTATCATATATGCAACAATATTTAGCATATATATCAAAGCATGATATCATACATTGTCACATGAACTTTTTGTTGCATGTTTGAACCCATATGGTAAAATATATTGTAACATGTTTACATGGCATACATTTTCATACATGCTGATACATGTAACAATATGTGCCATGCATGTTCATCTATTAGCATATATTATTAATTTTCAACAGGGAGACAAAAAATTTAAAAAAAATTTTTAATTTTTTTTTAGATTTTTTTTTTTTAATGCTAATAAAATTCTGCAATCCCGAAATCAGGAATCTACAGCAAAATTGTCTATTGATTTTAGCCAAGCGTTATTTGCATTCTACTAAAATTAAGTTAAATATAGCAGAAACTTAATTGAGTTTCAGTTCAGTTTTTGTTTGCATATTTAAGTATACAAATTATCAGTGAACGCTTTTGCTAATTTTAGCAGAGTAAAATGCTATTTTCAGTTAACTCAAATTTAACACGAATATAACTCAAATTTTTTAAAGTTAACAGTTTTAGTTTTACTGCTAATATTTAAAAAAAAAAATCTGTTCATTTTAGCAGTTTTTTCAGCAAACATTATATTTAGCAAATGTTTAGTAGCTTTTTATGCTATTTTTACAGGTTTGTTTCCATGCAAGCGGTGATCCAGGGGTGAGGGTGATATACAAACACCCCCTCCTTTCAAAACCGATTCAAAAAATAAAAATGTAATACGACACAAAATAACTTTAAATAACAGGGTTTGTAATTTATTTTAAATCATATTTTAATTAAAAAGGTTTGCGCATACAAGACACTTTGGCAAAATTTGAATTACCAATTTGTCACGAAAAATTGCCTGCCAATTCCAAAAATTTCTAAAAATAACAATTGATTTAAGGCTATTTGTATAATATTTTTAATAAAAAACAGTAGCGAAGGAATTTCCCTGCAGTTAAAATGGTAATGTGTTACCGTTGTTAATAAGTATACTCAAACAAGTTTGAAAAGTTAGCAAAAAAATCAGTTGTGTCAGCAAAATATTTGCTGGGAGGATCTTTGCAGAAAAATTGCAAATATCTGCAAATTAGTAAATTCAGCAAAAATTTTGCTGACACTTAGTTCAATGCAAATTAAAATCAGCTTGTTTAAATCAAGAACATTTTTTGCTGGAGCTTAATGGATTGAAAAAAAACTAAAAAAAACTTAGTATATAATTTTTACTTTTAATTAATTTATTTTGCTGAAATTTAATTTTAAATTTTTTTTTGTAATTCTTTTCAAAAATACATACAAATGTCAGGACATAAGCATAGCTAACATAATGCTATTAAATAAAAAATCTGGAAGAAATCAAAATATTTTATTAATTAGATAACAAAACATTAATTCCCAATTACTTACATGAATGTACACTGCAAAAAAAATCCATAAAGTTAGCACAAGTGTTAGTCAGCTAAATTTTTGCTGGGAGGATCTCTGCAGAAAAATTGCTAATATCTGGAAAAGTGTTTTGCTGAAAGTCAAGCTGGTTTTTAGCAAAAACTTCGGCAAAATGTTTTTCTGACACTTAGTTCAATGAAAATTAAATCGACTTGTTGAAATCAACAAAATTTTTTGCTGGACAATAATCAATAATTCTCTTTGTCAATTTTACATTATTAAAAGACAATCAATGCAATTAATGTGTTTATCAGTAAAAATTTGGCAGCAGCAACGAAAATTAGTTAAACATTAGTTCAAAATTAGTTTTTTGGTAAAAGCGTTTAACTAAAGTTATATCTGAAAACGCGATGTCAGCGAAAAAAATTGCTGACAGCTAAATATTTTAAATAGGCGTTTAACAAAATGTTCAACTAGATTTTTTTAGTGCATGTATTACGTAATTCTACATTTTTCAAATGATAATTCTAAAATAAAAAAACGAAATATAAATATCATAAAAACTAGTTAAATATAATTTTTATTATAAATAAAAATTATGTTTTTTTTCGACCTTTAATTGTGCAATGAAAATGAAAATTAGGATTAAGAAGAAGAAGCATTCTAGTTGAGAAATGAATTGTGCATTGGTATTAGTTAATTCTGTCTCTTCTGATCGAAACAATATTTGTGTGTACGTAGTGTGACAAAACTCCACTTTAGCCCCAGTCATCGCTGTGTCGACCGTGGCTCAACTCGTTAATAGGTGAGATTACGATGCATAGCTTGATGCAAAGGCAGTAAGTTCGAATACCAGTACGACACTAAAAAAATAAAAAGTTTTTCATATAGAGCAAATTAACAATATAAAATACTTTGTTCAATTGACACATAAATTAACCACTGACGAGTCCCTGAAGGGGGACGAGACTGCGGCAGTCTGGTGTATCCCTTGTGTCCGTAAAATTGTTCAATAAAAATGTTTTCTTCTTCTTCTTCCTGTAAAGAGACTAACTAAAGAAAATTATTCAAGTTCGAGGCCATACTCTATATTGTTCTAATAAATAATCTATAGAGTTTTTTTGTTTTCAAATTTATTATTTGACCCTTTCAGGAATGTGTTGATAGATCTATTTCGGGAATTTTCTAGGTTCCCATCATCAGAACACGTTTTGAAAGTGGTAACAATCCTATTCCAAACATCAAACATTCATATAAACTAGTTTACTCACTACATGAGAACTAATATATATTATACAAGCCGGCTAAAGCCGGGCTTGCCCGGAGTGCACCTACACGCAGAGAAAAAGTATGATTGAAGATGATTGTCATTTAGGATAATAATATGATTGCTACGAATATGATGCTCTTAAACTATTATAAAACGATGCTCTTTTTTCTGCTTGTCGTTCTGAATAAAAATTTTTATTCATTGTAAGTTTTGTAAATATTTAAGGAGTTGTTTTATATATTGACCAACATGTGGAATATTATACAGAATTCATGTGCTGTTGATCACAGATCCTTGCCTGTAAACTCTAGCTGAAGGAGTTTGAAGCTTTATAACAATCCAGTTTGTGTTTGGATTTTATTTGCCTATAATTAATAATTTTAATTCGTTTTGGTTTGTATAAAAACATTTATGTTTATGATTAGTATCCTTTGATAATTAACGAAATTGTGATAATTCCACATTCTATCGATTCTATTTTTATTACTTATTAAAAAATTTCTAAAATTTTTTTTACGAACAGTTACCCACCATAACCGACCGAGAGGGCTCATCCCCATGACGTAGTGATACGTACACACTATGGTCCGAACCATAGCGGATTAAGATGTATTTGTATTACTAATGGGGAGTATGCCCGCTGCATTGTTAGCGTGGGGACGACATTGTTTTGACTTCAAGTTTACAATGTAATTGATTTTGGATTAGAATTTAATCTTTTAAGGAAAATAAACCACAACATATTTGTACGAGAATTTCCGAAATGAAACGATTTGATTTTCTTCTTTAAGTTAAAACATTAAACATTTATTAATATAAAAACACAATTAAATTTATTTTGTAACACAGAATTATAACTGTTGTACCGCGGTGGAGAACTGGCGTCTCTGACATATACAAACTGACTCATTTAAAATACATTTATAGAAAAACAAATAAAGTACAAAAAGGTATATGCAATAAGGAAAACAGTTACTTTTGTCTACTAACTTTAACCAGGGGTCGAGATTACAATATAATACTAATCAAATAATTAAAATTAATAAAACCTAAATAAAACTCCCATACAATATTAGTGTTGGTATCCAAACATTTAGGTAGGTATGGAATGGCATTATCCCCATTTCAAATTTGGGGACTACGAATAAAAATATTTCTGTCTTAACCCTTAAATCAAAATGGGAGCTATATCTTACGTAGTTATAAGATCGTTTTTCAAAAGAATATTGTGTGAATATTACAGTATTTCCGCGTAGACGGACTGCGGCAATGTTTATTATTTTTTATATTCTGTGGTATGTCCAAAGCCGGCTTCGCTGAGTAAAACATTTATGGAAGGCTGTAAAATAAAAAATTAATACTTTATTCCGTTGTCCAATAAAAATTACATTTTAAACTTTAAGGCCAAGCAAGGTGTTATCTATGATAACAACCTAGTGGGCTTGCCCGTTACCATAACTCATGTGTTCATTGGTATATGGTCTTACTGAAAAGATAATTTCTAAAATATACAATAAAAACATAGTAAAAATGGTATTCAAAAGAGAATTAGTACCGCCTATTTACGCTGCCTAAAGCAAAACTTGTGAGAAAGTGTTTATTTTCGATAGCTCCGTATAATCAAATTTTATAAATTAATTTCGTTGGTTTATAATTTATCTTAAAACTTGAAATACTTTTTAAAATATTATACAAATAAAACAATATTCGTGTACAGTGAAATATGGCACCGCCGAGTAGAAGAAGTGTAAAAATTAATAAATTAATTTGTGCACAATGCAAATCTGAAATAGATGAACAAAAAGAAGAAAACATCGCTTGTGACAAATGTAACAAAGTTTTTCATTCTCAATGTACTAAACTGGATAAGCGCCAATTTAATTTGTTGTTGGAGAATGACAGTGAGGAATTTAAATGTCATCTCTGCGAAGGAGGAGATAATGCAACAATAAAAGAAGAGTTGTCGCTTATTAAAAATAAACTAAATCAGCTGGATCAGCTGACACATATTCATGAATCGATAACTTTTCTATCGAAACAATATGATGACATTTTAAAAGGAATGGTAGAAAACAACAAGAAACTTGATGAAGTTAAAAAGAAAACATTCAATTAAAACAAGAAATAAATTACCTGAAGAATAATGTAAAAGTTTTGAATGATGAAAGAGTAAAAAATCAATGTATTGTAATTGGTTTAAAACCGAATGAAAATTATTCTGCTACGGAAGCTGTGTTAAATTTTTCGAAAAATATTGGTGTGGAAATTTCTAGTGATACCATAGATGATGCTTTTTACTTGAAAAGTCGCAACAAAAAATCTACAAATAAAAATGTAATTGTAAAATTTGCCAGCAAGAAAACTAAAGATAAATTTATGGCCGTTTAAACCAATTTTGAAAGAAAATGAGGGAGAAAATAAAGTTTTTGTAAATGATCTCCTTAGCAGGGAAACATTGTCATTGCTTAAATATGCTAAAAATTTAAAAACAGTAGGGTTTACATCCGTTTATCCGAATCATGGGCGCATTTTTGCGAGAAAAAGTGCTATATCTCAACCCCGTTTAATAAGAAATGAGGAAGATGTTGATGAAATTTTGTTTGAAGCCAGTACATATAAACCGAGGATGCGTAGATCTATGAATAAAACAGCTGTAACAGATTTGGTTAGCACTGATGATGAAGGGCAAGTTAATTTTATGTCACCTGTTAACAAATAATGTATAACAAAAAAAAAAAAAAAATTTTTTATTTATTTATTTTTTTTTTTCCTTTTTCAATGATTCAAAATCACTATTTTAAAACTATTAATTCTTTTGAAAATCATTTAGAAACTATTAATTATAAGTACTTAAATATTGTTTCAATAAATTTAAGAAGCATTTCTTCGCTTAATAAATTTAAAAACTTTCTTTCGAATTTACCGAGATTGCCTGATATTCTAGCTATACAAGAGACTTGGTTTGAGGAAAAATGTTCTGATATGTATAAAATACCTCACTACAACAGCGTTCATTGTTGCAGAGGAGACGGGTACGGGAGGTACTTCAATATATATTGCTAATAAATTTCAATTTACCGTGAATTGTTGTGAGAGTTTTAACTATGTTGATTTAATTTAAGTACGGCTGAATAATATCAAAGTTAATGGAAAGCCATTAGAGTTCATAGCGTATTATAGGTCCCAAAAATGTAAAGTTGAAGACTTTTTGAGCATATTAGAAAATAAGTTAATAAATTTTGCTAATAATCCATCAATTGTGGTGGGGGACTCAAATATTGATTTAATTGAAGTTGTACCATCACATGATCTTACAAATTTATTTCATTGTTTTAGCTTACAAAATTGCCATACACTAGTAACAAGGCCACAAAGCGGAACATGTATTGATCATGTTTTTAGTAACCTAGCAGATAATATTGATATTGACTCTGTTGAATGCAGTCTAACGGATCATAATCTTGTTTGTTGTAAATTTAGGTTGGAAGTTGAAGAACAGAACTATGTTGAAAGTGTAAAAATTGTTTGTGATTATGCTAAGGTAAAAAACTATCTGGAACAAAATCTTTTAAGCATTAACATCTCACAAAACGCATCAGATGCGACTGCATGCTTGTTGGAAGTGGTGAATGATGCTATTTTGGTTAACTCAAGTGAATCTATTAATAAAAAATCTATAAAACGAGATATTTCCCCATGGATTAATAAAAACTTATGGTCTCTGATTGAAATAAAAAAGAAGTTGTTGAAAAAGAGGAGAAATAATTTGAATGATGTAGCTATTAATCAAAGTCTTAAAAGAATTAGCAAGGTTATTAGAAAAGCAACGAGAATTTCAATGAATGATTATTATGAGGATAATATTTTGAGTTGTGGAGGCGATATGAAGAAATGTTGGCGATTTTTAAACGAAGTAACCGGACGTAAGCAGAATAAAACTATTAATATTACAAATGCAAATGGAATAAGTGTTATAGATAATAAAATAAAATCAACACTTTTGAATGACTACTTTATTGGTGCTGTTGACACGTTAAGAGAAAGTATTGAAAAGTATCCCAACGATAGTTGTAACTCATTGAGATCTTTAACCCAGCATAATAAACGCTTTTCGCTAAAAGCTGTCACATCAAATGAAGTAGAAAACATTATAATGAATTTGAAAAAATCAAATAGTACTGGTAATGATAATATTTCTTCAAAACTACTAATATACTGTTCTAAAGTATTGTCACCACAATTAGCTAGAATTTTCAATGTCATGATCAGTACATCTGTTATCCAGAAGCCCTTAAACTACATAAAGTCATTCCTATACCGAAAGATTCACATGCAAATGCGGTTGATAAATACCGACCTATCGCGTTACTTTCTAGTATTGATAAAGTATTTGAAAAAATAATTCACTCTCAGTTGAGGGATTTTCTTGATAAAGAATCGTTATTATACAAAAATCAATTCGGATTTGTTCAGGGTTGTGGTACTGACGAGGCAGTGGTCAGTGTTGTTAACACTATATGTGAAGGTCTGGATAAAGGGTATAGTGGAGTTGCTGGTATATTTTATAATTTCAGTAAAGCATTTGACCTGGTAGACCACAAGATTTAAATCGAAAAACTTCATTATTACGGTATTGTTGGTAATGAACTTAAACTAATTGAAAGTTTTTTAACAAACAGAAACAATATGTTGATGTCTTAGGACAGAAAAGTTCTGTTGCTTCTGTGAAGTGTGGAGTGCCGCAGGGTAGTGTGTTAGGACCTCTTCTTTTTATGTTATATCTTAATGATATCAATAATATTGGCCTTTTTGGTAAAATTGTTATGTTTGCAGATGACGTTTTCGATTTTTTATCCTTATAAATTTGACTTGGTACTCAAAACACAAATGGAACGAGATTCATCATTATTATTTGAATTTGCAAGATTAAATCGACTTGTACTTAATGCAGATAAAACTAAATTGTTACGTTTTCGACCTCACTCACAAGTTTTGAATAATAATTTTTGTATCTACGTCAACGGGAAGATAGTAAATGAAGTACATGAAATGAAATACTTAGGTATTATTTTGAAAAGTAGTTTATCATGGGATGCTCATGTGGGATATTTGAAGACCAAAATTGCTTCAGCTTCTGGTATGCTTTTTAAATTAAAGAGAAAATTAAGTTCAAGAACAAAAATGTTAATTTACCAATCTATTATACATAGTCGCCTCGAGTACCGTGCAATTATTTATGCATATAAAAATAATAATGAACTAAAATCATTGCAATCTGTTCAAAATAAAGCTCTTAAATGTGTATTTAATTTAACTCTTAGACATAGTACTTTATCACTGTTTAATGATCATTGTAAAAACATTTTACCTATACATGGTTTGTACGAAAAACAACTTTTGTATTACGTATACAAATCTATCAACAACATTGGTCATCGTTCAGTTAAACTTACTATTAATCAGAATCAATTTAACACAAGAAATGCTGGAAATCTTAGATTAAGACGATGCAGATTGGAGACAACCAAGCAAAGAATAGAATATTCGGGTAGTTTAAAGTATAATAATTTGCCAGAAAGATTAAAAATGTGTAATCGGTTATCTATTTTTAAAAGTAACGTAAAGGAATATCTTTTGGAACGAATAGAAATGCTTCTTGAATATTTTTTTTTTTTTATCTTTTTATAAAAGATGTAAATATAATGTATATAATATTATAAAACTTATTGTTACTTATTTATAAGATAAATTAATTTTGTCAACTCGTCTCACTAAGCCTTTTTGGCGCGAGACATCTGTTATTATGAATTATATTGTGAAATAAAATCTTTTTACAAAAAAAAAAAAAACCGCTGGAGCTTGGAATTTGAAATTTGTCATTAAGGTTCCTTCTCCATCATATACAACTAATCACGATTTTAGGAAATTGTTTGTATGTGGCACAAAAATATAAAAAGTCTTCCCCTCATCGTCCTGCTTAAACCCCTTCGGCTAAAAATCTGAAATGTCAAGTGTATTAGAAAATAGTCTATGGGCTAAAGCACTTAAAATATACCTTTAGGAATTTCAAATAAAACTTGATAAAAATGTGGCACAAATACAAATGTTCGCTTAATCACTCAGCCCAAACCGCTTGATTTTGAAATTTGGCATGTATGTTCCTCCTCTGGCGTAAATATCCACAAATATGGGATTATTGGAAATGTTTACGTAATGGAGCAAACAGTGAAAAGGTTTCCTCTTGATTTACTGCCCAAACCCTTTTGTCTAGAAATCTAAATTTTATAATATGTATGCCCTGAGATATAGGCTAATTTACCGGAGCGAATTTCCAATAATTTCTTGTCAAACATTGTAAAAAATATTGAACTTGAAATTTGGATTAAATTAGACATCCACTAAGGAGGGGTTTTGTAAACTTTTCAGGGGACGGACAAAAAGGAAGAAGTCTCCTTCTGTTCCAAAAATTTTTTGGAACTCACCAAAAACACTGGGTTTAAATAAGAAAAATTGGTATTAATCACAAAGCTTAAACCGCTGGAGTAATGAACTTGAAATTTGGCTTGAAGGTTCCTCGTCCGGCACAGATATTATCTAAGAAGAAATTTATATTTTGAAATTCCATAAGGTGAGTGGCAAAATCTCCCTTTTAATATTCTGCCAACTAACATTTGGCTACAAATCTGACCTTTAAAATATGTGTTTCTTTGAACTTCTAATTAAAACTTGTAAAAATGGAGTTAAAAAAGGAAAAGTGTCCGTTAATAGCCCGGCTCAAATCGTAGGGGCTAGGTACTTGAGATTTGACATATAAGTACTTCCTTAAGCGTCAACCAATAGAGGAGCAAAAACGGTCAATCTCATAACCAAAACCATTAGGTAATTATATCGTAGTTCACTTAAGATATATTTTTTGCTTTTCTGATCAAAACTTGTCATAAATAGAGATTTAAGGGGAAAAAGTGTTCTCTTAATGACATGTACAATTGCTTTATGCTTAAAATTTAAAACATCTTTTCGAAATAGTTAAACAAAATAATTAAAACAGGAAATCATTTTCTTTTTAATGTATTCCGACATTAAAAAGTATTGGTAACGATATATTGGATATTTAAGCTAGTCGAGTAATAATAAAAATTAAATTATAAAATATTTTGGATATTTAGAAGTTAACTGTATAAAAAGGGGTAAAAGTTGGTACTAATTCATAACGTTTAAATACATTTTCCTATTATCTTGAAATTTTTAGATTCCAAGTGCTGCAAAATTATATACTCTTTTTGACAAATGAACACAAAAGCACAAAATTGGTAAAAGAATATTTGGTTCTGGACGATTTTTATAAGAAGTTAATCTTTTGGGGATCTACCTTTTTAGGCAGGAATGGCATGACATTATCCCAATTTCCGATTTGGGGATTATGGATTAAAATGTATCTATCAAAACCCCAAACCAACATGGGAACTATGCCTAACATGATTATGCGAATAATCCCCAGTAAAAAATAGTGAATATTAAAGATTTTCTGCGTAGCCGGCCTGTGGCCGGACTTAGGGGTTTTTTACTCTGTGGTATGTCCAAAGCCGGCTTCGCTGAGTAAAAAAATTCTGCAAATCTGTAAAATAAAATAGGTAATACTTTATTGTATTGTCCAATAAAAATTACATTTTGAACTTTAACGCAAAAAAAACGTCTTATCTAAGCCAACAACCGTGTAGGCATTGTCCGCTAGTATAAAATATGTGTTCCTTGATGTACAGACTAATTAACTACTTTTTAAAATAAAAACATAGTTAAAGTTTGGTTCAAATGTTAATAAGTGCCGCCTAATCTCCCAGCTTTAACCGCATGGGCTTGGAACTTCAAATTTGGTATGAAGGTTCCGTCTCAGGCGTAGACACAATTCTCGAAAACATGATTTTTGGAAATAATTTAAAGGTTGCACAAAAAAATAAAAAGTGTTTTGCTTAACGTTCTGCTTAAACCTCTTCGCTAGAAATCTGAAATCGTAGACTATTTTTGGAAATTGTTACGGTAAAAAATATCCATCTTATCTTTCTGCTTAAACCTCTTAAGCATAGATTTAGGTATTTAACAAAATAGTAAAAATTCCCAGTGGTTAACCATTTGTTAGAGTTATTTTTCAAAACCATTTTCTAGTATTTATTTGTTAAAATTAATTGTTAAAATATGATACTACCTGGTAAATGGCGCCATCAGCTTATCTGAAGTTTTCATGACGGCGCTATTTTTTTCTTTTCTGATTTAAGAATATGACCCATAGCTTGAAAACTGAGAAAGTTAAAGCAAAATGGATTTGTATTACTCCTAGCTTCACCATACGTCAGTGCTAATGACATCTCTATCCGAAATTGGACTTTGGTGGGGACCATAACCTCGTAATTTTTTCCAAAAATATTCTATTTTATAAAACGGACAAAATTTTCGTTTCTTCGGAGTATCCACAAATGTTCTAAATAAATTTGAACCAGGTCTGGGAAAGCTTCCGCGACCCTTAACCTCCTACAAAGAGCCCAAAACTAAAATGTAATGACGCAAATAAAAGACCAAATTTTATTATTATATTTCACATCAATGTAGCATTGTTTTTAGCTTGAATAAAAATTGTGTGTAAATTAGAATTAGAAATAAGACTGTATATGTACTTATTTTGTACTTTAATTAAGAATTGTAAAAATTACCAAAAATACTTTTTCTGAGCCAAAAAAAAAGGAATACATTTTGTTAAACGTAATAAATTTTTCTGTTGAGCGAACAGATATATTGAGATTGAGTATAGGTTTTTGAACTAGTTTGTACGTTCTGTTCTGTTACGAATCAGCTGTTTTGTTTCTGTTCAATTGGAAGTCTGTATGTGTAGTTAGTTTTCACTTTTTCGTTCTGTTCTGTTGCGGACAAATCTATTGAAAATAGAATTGAACGTTAAGTGACAGCTAAAAGTGCGTATGTATTGGTTTGTTGTGAAATCTTTTTCTCAATATTTGAATCAGGGATGATAAAGTTGGTACTATAGTACTTTTTATGGTACTATTTGAAGCTCAGATGTACAAATTTTTCTATGTATGAATTTCTTTTTCCCTTTAAAATTCAATAATTATTAATTCGATTTGCAGTCCCGTATGAACAATGAATTAATTTGGAACCAAACGCAGTGAATTCAATCACACGAATTCACTGAGTGCGGATGATTACAGATGATTATATTAGAGTTTTAGTAATCGATTAAACTAATTATTGAATTCAATCACTAAGGGTTATAATTATTAACTAATTTTGATTTTCAAAAAAGTAAATAATAAAAATCTTATAAAAATGTGAAATTGACTATTAGCAGCGTGTTTTTAAAATCGAATGAGTTCACGAACAAATTTGTTTGCAACCAATCACAAGGATTAAATTCTCAAAAAACTGTGAGAAACGTAATTCAGTACAGCAAGATATTAATAGCACATTCAAAAAATATTAAAAATTTGGTGAATTTAAGAAAAAATCTCAGAATTTTAATAATTTTTTATATTCATATTTGCTAATTTTCTTAGTACGCACTGCTCGTTTTTACATAGCTTTATGTACATTTTTTCCGAAAAGTTTGGTATTGAAAATGAGCAAAACCGGTCCAGCGGTTCAAAAGTAATGAGTGACAATGTGAAAGTACCTCTAATAATATTTAAAATTCAGCGCAAATTCTTTTTTCTCCACAAAAAATTTTTTCACCTCAAAAATAGTTTTGTTACCTCAAAAATGTTGTTCACCACACAATTTATTTTTTTTACATCCAAAAAAGTTTTTCACCTCAAAATTTTGTTTTCGCCTCTTAACATATTTTTTTTTAATATATTTTTGTTGTTTCATTTGTAATTGTTCATTTTGGAGGGTATAAAGATAAAAATTGGTAGAACCAAATTTATACATGCACTTGTTGTTTGTTAATTTTTATCTAAATTTTTTTTTTTTAAAATTTGGATGCCGAAAAAGTACTATTTTATATGCAGGTTGTTACTATTTTAAAATCGCACTTATCATCCCTGATTTGAATGTTTTTGCTTGGATTTTCTTTTACTTTGTAAAACAGCTGATTCCTTTCACAGAAAAAGTAATTACAAAATATTACCTACAGAACAGAACGACACAGAACGGCAACAGAAAGTAACAACTAATGAGGCCTTTAACCTGTTTTTCGAAAAGTATAATTTTGTTTTTTTTCTTCAACTTAGATTAAAATTGCTTATAAGGTTTGAAACAACTTACGTTTTAAGTTTCAGATTTAGCTTAACATTTTGATTAAGATGAGCACTTCTTAAAATTTTAAATCCCCGTAATACCACATTTTCAGTGGAAAATTCAATAAGTGAATTTTTAGTGTATTAGCCCACATCACAGAAAACCTATATTTCTACTTTTTAGCCAATGATCGTAAAATTGGACTCTTTACTCGTTTCTACGTCTTCCAGTAGTATATTAAAGATCCCCTTTTAGTGGAGGTCTTTATTTTTGCCATGTTTAATTAGTAAGTACTTCTTTGTTTGAAGAACTTTTTGGAAATAACCCATACCGCCATGATCATGAAAATTAATATAACATGAAAATTGTTATATGTATTCTACAAATTTTAACAAACTTACAGTTTTTTAGATTTTTTGAAAATTTGTTATCAAAAAAAAAATAAAATTACTTTTTAGAATAGTATGCAGTTTTTTTGAAAAAAACATTATTTTTTGTTGGACAAATCTGTTTTTTATGGAAAATTTGCTACTTGGAAAAAGACCTTTGTTTTTGCAAAATGTACTTTTTTTAAAAAAGGACTTTTTCGGAAAAACACTTAACTTTTTTTTGAAAAATTATTTTTTTTTTATTTCAAAACTACTTTTTTTGGTAAAGGCATTTTATTTTTGAAAAGTCTTTTTTTCTGGTAAAAGCACACTTTGCGGGAAAAGTCCTTTTTTTTGGTAAAAGCACTTGTTTTAAAAAACTATTTTTTTGTGGAAAAAGTATTTTTTTTTTTTGAAAAATATTTTTTTTTGGAAACGATATTTTTTTGGAATAAGATATTTATTTTCTAAATACTTTTTGGCCATCTCCGTTGGAATATCAAAAAATTCCGTCTTATTCGAATTCTTCTTTCCAGGAGGACACTGTATACCAATTTTTCGGTTATTTGGCCCAGTTTCTCACTTTTTGGCCATCTCCGATGTAATATAAAAAAATCCCGTCTTAGTGGAGGTCACCTTCCCAGGAGCAACCTATATGCCAAATTTAAAGTTTCTAGGAGCAGGTGCTAGGATGGGCGATGTTGAGTTACTCAGTATCTCACACTACTCTTATATATAAATAGATAGACATGTGAAAGCTTCTGTTACTTTAAAAAAAAAAAGGTCCATATTGTGAAAAAAACTTTTTTTTTTAAACCCGTTATTCTTTTGAAAAGTACCATTAATTATAAAAAACCGTTAATTTTCGAAAAAAACTCCTTTTTTAAAAAAAACGTTCCTTTTTTGAAAAAAAACGTTTCTTTTTGTTTTAAAATCCCGTTCTTTTTTTGTACAGTACAGTTACTTAAAAAAAAAACTCATTATATTTTTTTAAAAACCGCTATTTTTTTTAAACAACAGTTACTTTTTTAAACCCGTTATTTTTTTGAAAAATGTCGTTACTTAAAAAACAAAAAACCGTTAGTTTTTTACTAAACCGTTACTTTAAAAAAAACCGTTACTTTTATTTGTTTCAAAAGTAACGGTTACTTTTTTTAAAAATGCCGTTACTTATTTTGCAAAAACGGAAGACTTTTTCCACTTTTTCGCACTCTCCGTTGTAAATTTCAAGTTTCCAGGTCCAGGGGTCTAGGCTAGGCGATTTTGAGTCAGTCACTCACACCACTTCTTTATATATATAGATTATTTATATACATTAATATGACAATAAAATATACACGAAATATTTTAACCTCTATTTGTAATCTAAGATTTTAACACGATAAGTGTAAAAAACCATTAAAATTAAGTTTTAACGGGAAAAAGTGTAGAAAATTAGAACGTAATTATAACAAAATTATATTTGTAGAAAATTTTGTAGAATTCTGGTTAAACGAATTACAGGACGTCAAGGTTGTTCGTTAAATCGAGATATTCGTTAAACAGCAAAACGAATAAAAAACAAACTATGCAATTTTTATTTATATTTTCTAAATTGATATATTGTTTATTTTCGTTCGACTTGTTCGTTAAAGCGTTACTTCAGTGTGAAAAGTTTGACATTCGTTGAACCGGGTACATTGAGTGTTGTTTCTTAATTTTTTTTTTAATTTTATATACAAAAAAAATTGGAAAAAAGCACTTCAAAAATTATAAATTTTTTTGGAAAAAGGAATTTTTTCAAACTGTAATTTAATTTTGGAAAAAATGTATTTTTTTGATATTTTTTTGAAGATGGTACTTTTTTAGAAAAAGTATTTTTTTTTTTAAAAAATGGATGTTTTTTTTTTGGAAAATGTACTTTTTTGAAAAAAGTATTGTTTTGCAATTGGTACTTTTTTAGAAAAATTATATTTTTTGGGTACTTTTTTTGGAAGACACTTTTAGTTTTTTTTTTTTTGTGGAACATACTTTAGGTGGAAAATGGAAATTTTTTCAGAAAAAAGGATTTTTTGCGGAAAAATTACAGTTCTTAGTATTTTTTATGGAAAAAGACCCTTTTGAAATTGGTATTTTTTTAGAAGAATTTATTTACTTTCTTTTTTGTTTGGAAATTGTATCTTTTTTGGAAAAGGTTTTTTTTTGGGAAGATGCACTTTTTTGAAATTGGTACTCATTTTGAAAATTAAATTTTGTTGGTAGATTTTTTTGGAAAAGGTACTTCTTCGGTACATTTTTTTGGAAAAGGTACTTTTTTTTGAAAATTTCGGTACTTTTTTGGAAAGGGACATTTTGAAATTGATACATTTTTAGAAAATTAAATTTTTATGGTACTTTTATTTTGAATAAGGGACTTCTTCGGTAATTATTTTTATTTGAAAATTTCGGTACTTTTTTTTGGAAAGGGACATTTTGGAAATCAGTACTTTTTTAGAATATTTAATTATTTTGGTACTTTTTTGCAAATAGTTTGGTACTTTTTTTTGGTAAAAAGAAAAATTTTTTGGTACTTTTTTGAAAATGAACATTTTCGATCCTTTTTTATATCCTCCATCCCATAGTGCAGGAGGGTATATTCACTTTGTCAAATGTTTGTAATACTTTAAAAAAATTCTGGGACCCCATAAACTATATATATTCTTGATCAGCATGAATAGAGAACTCGATATAGCCATGTCCGTCTGTCCGCCCGTCTGTCTGTGGAAACACAAAATACTCCGCAAATACAGAAGAGGTGCTGCTAATTACCAGTCAAATTGTTTGCTGATATCATGAGCAGTTTTGTGTGAAAATGATCAAAATCGGTTAACGCGTTTAAAAGTTATGAGTGAAAATGTGGGAAGACCTCTAAAAATTTTGAAGCAAATTTCAAATTATACTATTTATTTCATCATACATACATACATACATGCACACGTACATTCAATGCTTATACAAATTAAAACTCAAAGAGTTTTTTTATTTTAAAAAAATATTTTTTTAGGAGCGAACCCCTTCTTTATTGTTTAAAACTTAATTACTAACTGAACTTATAACATTAAATATAATATTAATATACCCTAGCTTAATATCTACATACCATCGCCTGATGCAATTCCCGGTATTTAATATTGCTGGGTAATCGTATTACTTGTGAGAACGGATGTTCAAACATGCCACGAGTTTATGCTGTAGACATATCGTCAGCATAATTGTTTGTTGTGTTGTTTTTATTTAGTTATTTAGTTATTTAGGTTTTTAACGTATGTAGCGTTAACTCCTCCCTTCTTAAGAACAATTGCCCACAATTGTTTTCTCTAGAAATATGGTATATCATTCAATCTCACATTTGATGAATTTGCGTAACCCTTGGGTTGAATGTTGGTTAATATTACTGATGGGGCAGAAGGTGAGTATAATTCTGACAGATTTATTTCGGCAACTTTTGTTTTTCTCAACGCTCTGAATTGATGAAAGATTAAGCAGCAAATGATGCTAAGAAGAATCATGAAGAATCCGGTTGACACTCCATTTACCAATGTTCCAAATTTTACCGTTTGGATTTCATGTGTATTGTTGAGATGAAGTTCGCTTAGGCTTTCGATGGTTAAAAGATTTTCAAATTTTTCTTCTAAAGGTGTCGGTTGTAGCGCCGCCTGTATGTTCTTTATATACGGAGCTTCAAGATTTCGGTATATTTTGTTTTGTGCCATAATTGTGGTGTTGTAAAATTTTATTAGAAAAGTGCCTGATAAGTTATGTTTAGCATTGTCGATTATTACCGTATCGTTGAATTCATTGAACAAGATGACTCCTGGGAATATTTCTTCTATCTGAGGGATATGTTGATTGTTGCTATAGTTGCAGGATGATGGTAGGCTTTTGATTATATTTGGTATGCAAGTATTATTACTTAAATTTATTAATTGATTATTATTACAAATTTTTATAGAATCATATTTTAAACAATTACTTTTCATTGCAAATATTTCATTATTATTTTTAATAACTTCATTAAATGGTAAGTTTATAATTTTCTTATTTTTCTTAACAGCGCGTATTACAATATTTTCGTAAATTTTTTCATTTGTTAATGGTATTTTAATAATATAAAGTATTATTGAATTCTTATACATGATATCAACCTTGGCGTATTCCACCGCCTTTTCTGGAGATGCAAAAGGCATTTCCTCCTGTTCCAATTTTTCTAAAGCTAATTTAATTTCCAATTTATTTAAAAGTATGGAACCTTGGCGTATTCCACCGCCTTTTCGGGAGATGCAAAAGTCATTTTCTCCTGTTCCAATTTTTCTAAAGCTAATTTAATTTCCAATTTATTCAAAAATATGGAGTTGATTACTCCGTTCTTAGCCCATTGAATGGCATATTTTATATTTATTATTTGCTCTTTTACGAGTCTTATTCTGTTTTGTAAATTTATTAATATTTCATCAATTAGACCATCGTCTTTGCGTATGGC
The DNA here is from genome assembly GCA_021234595.1 of Delia radicum. Classification (NCBI taxonomy): domain Eukaryota; kingdom Metazoa; phylum Arthropoda; class Insecta; order Diptera; family Anthomyiidae; genus Delia; species Delia radicum. Next base: position 134,231,778 of record CM037851.1, on the reverse strand, counting down.
ATTAGACATTTCATTAACTAAATTTGTTAAGTTATTTATTCTATCGTTTATAGATTATTCTATCGTTTATAGATTTATTACAATTTGTTTATTATTATTTTTATTTAATTCACTTAAATTAAATTCTAGCATTTCGAAATCATCGTGGTCTGGAGTGCCAGCGATGTATTTCCATGCGGTACCTATCATATTAAAGGATTTTCTTTTTCTTATACTACTATTATCATGGTTTTTAACATTATTTTCATTATTATCATTTAATTTTAAGGGAGTTATACTTTGAGCTAATTCCAAAGTTTGGATAATTTCTTGTTTAAGGATGGGATAAAAAAGGTTGGATTTTGGGATGTCGATCGTATTTATTCTCCTTGCAGACTACACAATTTTTTATTAATCTCAAAATTTTATTATTCATGGATGGAAAATAATATTTTCCGATAATTTGGGCTTTGTTTTCTCGAGCATTTCTATGTGCTCGATTATGCGTGCGCAAAATTATATTTTCCTGCTCTTGTTCACTAATAACATCCTCAACTTGTAGTTGAGTAAACCTTATCTTATAATTGTTAAAATGGGAAGGGTAGATCTCCTGAATTTTACCCATAATACGCTCATTACTTTTAATACAGTTAATAACAGAGGGATTTAAATATCGTTTCAAGATTCGTACTAGATTATCTGAATCGTAGCTTTGTTCCGTAATTATATGTCTATGATATGTTGGAAATACTATTTTAAACTGATATGACTGCGTTTGATCCTGATTTAGAAAAATTTGATTTTTGAAAACGTTAATAGGGACTTCTACAGAGTATATTAAATTATGAGCGGAACTTTTATCGCTGTGTTCGCTAGATGTTAGAGTGTTTATTTCCGCCTGAGGAATTCTTGATAGGGCATCAGCAACAACGTTTGCTTTTCCCGGTTTATAGTGCAATTCGTAATTATATTCCTCTAGAATTGCCTTCCAGCGCTTCATTTTACTGTTGTTGTTTTTGTTACTTAACGCGTAAGTAAGTGGTTGATGGTCGGTATAAATGTTTACTTTAGCAGTACCGTACAAATAGTTTCTTAAGGAGTTCAGAGACCAAATAATTGCCAACATTTCCTTTTCGTTAGCGGCATAATTTTCCTCTGTCTTACTCAGAGTCCTAGATATGAAAATAATAGGTTTATCGTCCTGCGAAAGCACTGCACCAATGGCAAAATTTGATGCATCGGTCGTTAATGCGAAATCTTTTCCGAAATTTGGGTATGCTAACATTACATCCCCGGAAACAAGAGTTGATTTTATTTTATTGAATGCTGAAATAGCATTTGAATCTAAGTTAATTTTAATTTTCGCAGACTGATTTTTGGACATACGTCCTTCCTTCCCCCTTAAAAGGGATGTCAGGGGTTTTGCGAGTTTAGCGTAATCTCGAACAAAACGACGGTAATACCCCGACAGACCTAAAAATGATCTTAATTCTTTTAGTGTCTTGGGTGGTGGAAATTTGGATATGGCATCAGTTTTTTCTGGATTCGTTGTTATTCCTTCAGAAGAAATTATAAAGCCAAGAAATTCTACAGATTCTTTAAAAAAATGACATTTGTCCAATTGGACCTTCATGTTAGCGTTTTCGAGAATTCCGAAAACTTTTTCCAAATGGTGGATATGATCGTCCTCAGTTTGGCTAAAAATGATTATATCGTCAATATAAACGAAACAACAAACTCCGATACATTCACGTAATATATCGTCAAGAGCTCGTTGAAAAATGGAAGGGGCGTTTTTCAACCCGAAAGGTAATCTCGTATATTCATATTTTCCATTGTTAATGGAAAACGCTGTTTTCTCTATATCGGATTCTTTCAAAGGAATCTGATGAAAACCGCTTTTCAAATCGAGTACAGAAAAAAAATTATTCCTCCCTAATTGCGAGAGAACTTCGGTTATATCCGGAATCGGATATCTGTCCGCTATAGTTACCGCATTCAGCTTTCTATAGTCAGTTACTACTCTATATTGTTTATTACCTGCGGAATCAGGTTTTTTTGGCACAATCCATACAGGTGAGTTGTATGGTGACCTGGATGGTCTAATGATACCATCACGAAGCATTTCATGGATTTGCTTTTCCACTTCTGCTTTTAATGCCATGGGATATGGGTAATATCGTGTATAAACGGGTGCATCATTACTGGTGCGAATCTCACCAACTACTTTGGTAGTATAGGTTAATTTTCTGTTCGGTTCAGCAAAAAGCTTAGGCATTTTTGTGACCAAACTATCAATACTTTTCTTCTGTTGCTCTGTCATATGTTCATCCCTTATGCTTATTGCGTTTACCGAATGAGATTTCTTTTGGAAAATTTTAATCTTCATTCCGTTTTCAATTGTCATGTAGTTTTCCCTAGTATAAATGACTGCTCCCAATTGTTTAAGAGTGTCATTTCCCAAAATTCCATGAAAGGATTTCAACGTGGGGAGAATATAAAATTTAAATTTTGTATCATGATTGCCAAAAAGATTGATAAATGTATGTTCTTTTATCTTTACGTCTCCTGCCACTGATCGAGCAATGAAAGGATCTTTATTCGGAAAAATTTCTTTGGGCAAAGATGGTTGAATATAATTTTTTGGTGAACCTGTATCTATTAGAATATTTAAAATTAATCCACTCTTCGTTTTAAATTTTAAATATGGTAACGAAGAGTCCGTTAACCTAAAAAATGTAAGTCGCTAAAATCCATCGGTTGTTCTTCCTGTGAAATGGTTTCCTCAGGAAGGGTTTGAAAATATTCCTGAGCATCTTGGATCTCAGAATTTTTTGATGTGTAATCATCATCACAAGATTCCACTGCCGCATTATTTGTATCAATATGATAGGTTCTCTGCATCTTGTTCCTTTGAGCTTGGAAAGATGGAGCAACCGGCCTCTTACCAAGAAGGTCGCCAGGTTTTGGCCTATTCATGTAATTTACTCTATTAGAGCGCATGCTCGAATCTACTTCCATTTGTTCGGGCCTAGCCTGTGGCTTTGGCGCAAAAGGACGCGGGGGCGCGAAATGCGCTTGTTGTGGATTGTATCCATTATAATAGTTCTGCGCTGGTCGTACAGGAAAATTGTTATGTCGGTAGGCGCTTACTTGGGGTTGTGGCATATAAGCCAATTGTGGGTAGAAACTTTGCTGGTTCCTCTGTTGAGGATTCCTTTTCGGCAAATGTGGTGGATTATTATAAACTCTCCCAGAAATATTTTGGGCATTGTGCGCATAACTAGTGCGAAAGTTTTGATTCTCTAATTTGAGACACAAATGTAGAGCCTGTGGTAAATCCACTGGTTCTCTTATACCCAAAAGGCGTGGTAAATCGCCCTTAAGGCCTCGTACAAAAGTGTCGAGTGCCTTGTCTCGATATGTTTGGGTCAAAAGTTGTAATGGCTCATTTGACAATTCCATACAACCGATTTTGTTCAATATTAGTGACAAGTGTGTATAGACTTGTTGATAAAATTCTTGAACCGTTTGGTTCCCTTGTACCAAGGATATCATCTGATACTCCAAGGTACGAATATCCCTTTTGTCTGCGTAATGCAGAGTAAGGCATTTCGAGATAGCTTTCCAATTCAAGGGTGTGTTATAGGATTCAAGGGCAACATCCGCATTGCCTATTATCTTATTACGAATCACACTAAGGATGCCGTAATATTTAGGGGTGCCTCTGATGGGCTCGTAGATCTGAAGAATGCGATCTACACTTTTCTTCCAGGAGTTAAATTCACCTGGATTTCCAGAAAATTCTCGTAAACAACGGACAACGTCCGAAACTTTATCCATTTCAGAAATATTATTAATGTGGTTTGGATCAATAGTTTGATCCAAAAAATTTGAAAAACCCTGATTAAGATTTGCTGTCGCTTGGACTAGGTTCTGAAACCGTGTTTCGAGAACATTTTGTACAACTTCTGCAATCATTGCAGAATTTATGGGATTTACGGGATTTACAGGATTAACAGGATTAGCGGGATTTAGGATTGGGGGGTCTAATAAGATTGTTGGGATTTGCCATTTTGATATAAGGAATTTATTACTTAATATTTAGTCTATTTCAATATATTATTATTTTAATTTCAATTAAATTATCAATTCTTTATCTTAAACTATTACAATAATAAAATAATTCGTTTTGCTTACAATAACATAAACAGGATCATGCTGCTGCTGATGATGAAGATGCTTAATCGCCTCTTGATAAGTGGTGGTATGATTATGATCTTCGGAATTAGTATCAGGTTTTTTTTAAGGATTATTTATTTCACTTATTGTCACTTTGTTTTTTCCTTTTTTTATTTCTAGTTTTTGATTGTGTTCCTTTAATTTTTTCTTATTATTTGAATGTCCTTTTTCTTAATTTAAAATTTATTGAAAAGATTTTATGTTTCACTTATTTATGAATAATTTTCACTTAGTATTCACTTGTTTTATTTCTAGTTTTTGATTGTGCTCCTTTTTTAATATTTAATTTTTTATATTATTTTAATGTCTTTTTATAGTACATATGTCCTTTTTATAATTTAAAATTTATTTAAAAGATTTTATGTTTCATTTATTTATAATAATTTTTAATTTGTTTTCACTTGTTTATGTTAAAGTTAATTAAATTTTTTCATTTCACTTGTTTATTAATAATTGTTAATTTGTGTTCATTTGTTTAATTTATAGTTAATTAAAATTTGTTTTATTTCACTTATTTATAATTTATTAATAATTTTTAATTTGTGTTCACTTGATAATTTAAAGTTAATAAATTTTTTTTGTTTTATTTCACTTATTTCTAATTTATTTATTAATAGATTTAATTTAAAGTTAATTATAAATTTTTTATTTCACTTATTATAATTTATTTATTAATAGTTTTTAATTTAAAGTTAATTATAAATTTTTTTATTTGACTTATTTATAATTTATTTATTAATGGTTTTTAAACTTTTGTTCACTTATTTGTACTTAAAGTTAATCGATTACCGTAGGTGAAGCGGCTGATATACAATATCGTCCCTTTTACCATTTGGCTACTTGGGGGCCTCTTTCTTCACACTTACTTCGGATTTTTTTTTTTGGCAACCGGTAGGACTTTTTTTTCTCGATCACTCCGACACAAGGCTGTTGAAGGCTCTGTGATTTTTCGGTTACACTTACGCGAGGCTATTGAAGGCTCACTGGATTTATTATTTTTTTTTATTTAAAAAAATTTTCGAGTGTCCTACCGGTCCCTGCTCGGGCGCCAATTAAAACTCAAAGAGTTTTTTTATTTTAAAAAAATATTTTTTTAGGAGCGAACCCCTTCTTTATTGTTTAAAACTTAATTACTAACTGAACTTATAACATTAAATATAATATTAATATACCCTAGCTTAATATCTACATACCATCGCCTGATGCAATTCCCGGTATTTAATATTGCTGGGTAATCGTATTACTTGTGAGAACGGATGTTCAAACATGCCACGAGTTTATGCTGTAGACATATCGTCAGCATAATTGTTTGTTGTGTTGTTTTTATTTAGTTATTTAGTTATTTAGGTTTTTAACGTATGTAGCGTTAACTTACACAAGAATATACGCAATCAGGGATGGCTGTCAATATCGCTAAAATACCGTTTTGATTCTAACACCTTTCAACTGACTATCGTTTTCCCTAAAATACCATTACCGATATAATTGAAATACCGTTATCCGTAAAATACCGTTACCGATATAATTAAAATATCAATACCTTAAAATACCGTTACCGAAAAAATCTAACAAGATCTAAAAACAAAACTTCTTTAAATAGATATATTTTCCCAAAGTATGATCATAAACTAGCCAGTCAATAAAACTCGGGTATAATGGGGCAAAATATATCGGTGTGCATTAACATTACCTGAATAACGAAAATAACTAAAATTGCCGTTAATAAAATAATTGAAAAATCTTTTTCCCTAAAATAAAGTTAAAGAAATATCTAAAATATCGTTACCGCTAAAATACCGTTAGCGAAATAAATAAAACACCGTTAACGCTAAAATCCCGTTACCGAAAAAACTGAAGTATAGTTTCCCCTAAAATACCGTTACCGAAATAAAAGAAAATAGCGTTACTACGACCAATAACCACATAGAATCGGTTACCATCCATGGTCATGATCAACACTTAAAACAAAAAAAAAACCCACAAAATATTGTTGTTGTTTTTTGTTTTGTATACAGTATGTATGTACGTATGAATTAGTAGCAATCGCATGCAGAGTTGCCAGGTTTGACGATTTGTCGTCATTTTGATGATATTTAATACCCAAAATAACTAAATGACTATTTGACGACTTTTGCTTTCAAAATGACGATTTTTTGACAATAATTTAATATGTCAGCAAGATCTACTTATTTATCATTCTCATAAAATCGCCGGCTCGATTATTAAATTTATATTATTTCGTTAAAAATTGAAAGCAAAAACATTGTTTTTTGATCGATAGCTAGCTTTTATATGCTAATATGATGTGAAATACAATTTTGCAAAAATGCAAATCCTAGAATTGAATAAAACTTAATCCAAACTGGATTTATTTTTTTATAAATTCATTACGGGTTTAGCTTAATTTAGTTTCTGTGTTTATATGTTTAGAACATTTTTTTAAATTTTATAAAATTTAATTGGAGTTAGATTTAAATAAAAATAAAAAAATGTTCATGTTAAAACACAAGGCATGGACTTTTTTTGCGAAACAAACAGATCTCTAGCCCGAATGTATTTCATGTTGAAAGATGATATATATACAACTTTAAATGAAACAAAATAAATCCAAAAATAAATCCGGTGCTTAAAAAACAGGCCTAATAATATAAATAAAGTGCCAAAATTTAATAATTAAAAAATATAACATTAAGTTTGTTCGATAACACAAAAATTTGTACAAGTTTTTACTGGAAGGTGTTCGTTTAGAGAAATACGCAGTAAAACTGGTAAAAAGAGAGAGTAAAGTGACAGTTTGATGCCAAAAAACTTACAAGTTTTTCCTGGATACATTTTTGCCAGAAAGAATTTGCAAGATAAAAAAAACATATGACTAAAAAAATATGCTTGTATTTTAGTAAACAAAAACAAAAATTAAATTAAATTTTAATTGTTTATGGATTGAAAGTGAAAATTATTAAATAATTAACTATGAAAGAAGTTAAAAAACATTTAAATTATTTTTGGTCGATAATTTCAATTAACTTTTTCCTTTTACATAATGACCAGTTGATTTTTTTTTAATATTTAAAACAAGCTATTTTATCTAATTTAATAATTCCTACAAATTTTCTGTTCGTTTACTTTTTGTAAATTTGTCTTACTATTTGTAATTTTGTTACTGAGCAGTTTTTACTGAACTTTACAGGAAAAGTAATCGAACAGACTTATTGTTAAAGAATTTCCAAATTTTGTAAAAGAATTTAATATTTAAAAAGTTGTGCCACTGAATTGTTGTTCACAGAATTATGCATATATAAGTGATTAACAGTTCAAGTGGTAAAATTTGTTTGATTTAAAGTTGTATTTATTTGATCTTTCAACATTATATTTTTGTTATTTTATTAATTAATAATCATATAATTACAAGTTATATACTATTACCCTAACCGAGCACTAGCTACTATGGCCTTCGGCGCGTTGTAGCGAAAACAGATCAGTGCCTTTGGTGGGAATCGAACCCACGACCCCCCGCACTGATAAGCCAGCACGCTACCAACTAGCCTACTGGGGCACACTGTTTCAACATTTTATAAATATGAATATCGTTGTAAAATATAATGATTTTGGTAGTTTAAACCAAAGAGAAGTGTCAAAAATCGTGTTATATTACAGCGACACCACGTTTACATTTGAAATGTGAATAACATTATTGTTATATTTTATTTTTTATTAAAACTTTATTCCTCTTCTAACAAATATATTTAATTTTGACTATTTTCAAAATAGGATGACGATTTTTTCTAGAAAATTGACGTTTTATGCTCTGTAAACCTGGCAACACTGGTTATGAGTGCATATGTTAGAAGACCTCGAAAAATGTTTAAGCTAATTTATAAAGCAGGGGTGCCCAAGGCCTATGCGCTTGGTGCTCATTTGTTTTTGTAAAAACACTTAGCTATAGGCTGTGTGTTTTAATACACATATAGAGCGCTCAGCACTAGCAATACGAAATACACAAACAACTTTGTCTTATTAGTTTTTTTGTCGTTCTTCACTGTATACACGCAAGTGCAAAGCAACAACACTTTCGTATGCTTTGCTGGTAAACATTGAAATATTTTTTTCTTTGTATGTATTGGTTTTTACAAACAAAAAATATTGAATAAAAATTAGTTTTTCTTTAAATGTATTGGTGTTTGCTCTTCCATAAGAAACTTTTGGGCACTCCTGTTATAAAGTATTCTCTTGTTTTCCAGATACCAGGCTTATCAGATACCTTTTTTTCGTTAACCCCAACAAATCAAAAAATCACCAATTAGAAAAAAGGTTGAACAAAATAGTTGAGTTGAAATTCTTTATTTATTTCACTGCATTAACCGGAGTTGCCAGACACATTAATCGTTATCAGATCAAAAAAATATCTAGAAACAAAAGCCCCGAATTCAACAATGTAAATTCATAACTTTTCTTTCGTACACTATTTTTACTTTTTCTCATTGTCAACCTTTAATAAATTTGCAAGGAAACTCTTACACTTACTTACATTATTAAAAACCCCCATTAAATTTAAAGGACATTCAATTTCAGAACTTTTTCATTTAAGACATATAAGGTGCATACTTCATCTTAAAATCTTTTGATTATATGCATTTGTTTTCCTTAAAAGCCCAAATTTTTATTTGATACATACAAAAATAATCTAAATTAAAGTATTGATGTGCAAAAACCAGTCGAATTTTGGGAAAATTTCTTAGGGTTCTTATTCTAGGAGTCGTAAACGAGAATTGCACAAGCAACTAAGCAGAAAAACAATAATTTTAAATACCAGTTTCTTTAATTTTTGTGTCTCGAAAACACCCTAAACACTCGAAAGATTTTCTTTTATAATTTTGGACAAACTTAGTTTCATCACACTTTCCGTTTTACTTATGTGATGTATAGTATAAACACATGTGTTGTAATGTAAACGGGTATTTAATAATTATTTCATTATGTATGTCTCCTCAAGCGTATTTTTGTTCACTTAAATTTATCTAAAATTCTGATTATTCGAAACTGTTTTGATGCGTTTGTATTCATTGCATCTCTTGTAACGATCCAAAAATATATTTTAATAATCCTTATTTCTTTCATTATTATATAGGCAAAGAGACGACTTTTATATACAAAACAACAGGCGAATTTTACAACAGTTTTTTTAACATCATAAGGAACTTTAAAAATATATATATTTTTCACGACACTTTCTTCTTTAGGTAATCAGAACAACCATTTCACCTTTGAAGACCCACTGTTATAAGCATGTACAATTTCAGATTAATTTTAGTGAACTTTAATTAAACATTTTTTTCTTTTGACACATCCCAAGTACATTAATCAGTCATATTTTGTTTTACTTACAAAAACAAAATTATTTTTGTTATTTTTACAAAGAATATAGATATTTATATTGTTTGCACTTTCCCTGGTTAATGAAAACATCGAGATGGAGGGTATCCAAAAATTCGGCACAGCCGAATTTAATCTTTTTTATACCAAATTCGGCACATCGGACTTTAATGCTTCCACTTGTTTTAAACTATTTTTGCTAATTTTTTTTTATTAATTTGTTTTTGCCGTGAAATTTGTAACTTTTTAATTCTATTGATTCCTTTTGCTACTTTTGTCACCATTTTCTTTCATTCCACTTGAAAAGAAATTAGATTTTGCCAATTCTTTTATCCTTTCTAAGTTCACTATTTTTTAGTAGAAATGTAAACATACAGACACAAAATCTCTGTCCGAGCTAAATGATAAACCGAATTCCCCATAATTAATAAAAGAGTAAAGTCCAATCATTGATTTTTTAAAATGTCTTCAAAAACATTTAAAAAAATATTACATTCTAAGTTCCAAAAACAGTGTTTAAAAATTCTGAACTATTTGGCACTAATTCAAAACGATTTTGCAAAACCCATAATATATAAAAAATATTAATTTGTCATTGTTTTTTTCACTACCGCTAATGATACCAAAAAATAATGCGTCACCCATTTTATTTATTTGTTTATTTTTTTATTTAATTGAAAATCCTAGCACAACAAGATTGACATCTTATAAATTACAGTGCTAGTAAATAATTTCGTAAATAATTTCGTAAATATACAATTAGCATAACATTATAACATATAAAATTTCTAAAAAGTTTAAAGACTTAAAGGAAAAAAAAATAGTTTTAACCTAACAAATTTAGACTTAATAATTAAAAAGAGCAAACAATAATAGCAAAATTTTTAGAAATGACATCAGTTAAGGGTCGATGTTAAGGGTCGAACCAGAAAAATATATTGGGCGTCACGCCCTACGCGACATAATTTGATTCTGGTTCGACGTTAACATGGATGTTTTAAAAGCTCCTTTTTAATTTGTTAATTTTCTGAATATTATGGGGAGATCGTTCCAAAGACGAGTGGTATATATGAAAAAACTGTCTTTCCGACATAAGGCTTTTGTATCTTTGTTGAATAATTCTTTTGCATCGATTCGAGCCGCTGAATCTAATCCTCTCATAAAGGTACGAACTCACTTTAGAGGCTATTATTTTTTGGAGAAAAACAAGGCTTTTGAATTTTAATAAATCACAGAAAGTAATATCAAATATACGGTAAGAAAAAGCTGATATACTAACACGCCGACTTTTATTGAAAATGTATCGTCCAATATTATTGTATGCTACTTTCATTTAACTAAAGTCGTCACTACTGCAATTTGCTAGGATTTCACAGTCATATAAAAGAACAGGGATAAGATAGGCATTGGCCAAAAGCATTCTTATTTTAAAAGGTGTGGAAAGTTGAACAGACCATAGGTTCCTTAACATCCCGTGTACGCTACCAACAGCAATGTTAATATGATTGGTCCAAGTTAGTTGATTATTAAAAGTAATACCGTGGTTTTTTGAAGATTGTACAACATTAATGATAGTGTTATTGATTCGTATATACCAAAGTGCGAGCAGTTTTGAAAATAAATATACATTTTGTCTTGGATTTATTAAGACATAATCCATTATTTGTCGCCCACTGCTGCATATTATGCAAGTCCTGATTCATATTTGAAAAGCACGTTTTGCTTTTCAACATTTGTACTTGTATATACATAAATATACATCATCAGCGTACATTTGTATGTTACAGGTCATGGATATTTCAGGAAGGTTATTAATATATAAAGAAATAAGTAGAGGCCCAAGAATGGACCCTTGAAGAACTCCTCTATTGACATATAGGGCGTTAGATACTGACCGTTTACATGTACTGATTGAGTCCGTTTATGTAGATATGATGATATTAAGTTACAAGCCATTTTTGAAAAATGAAAAAGTTTTTCAAGTTTTTTTACGAGAATAGAATGGTCAACCGTATCAAATGCCTTACTATGATCAAGGAGTACTAGAAATGATACCATGTTTTATAAAGTTTTACTCTGAGGTCTTCTACAACATCTACCAAAGCTATTATGTAGCTTTTTTCCTTAATAAATCCTGACTGTCTTTCCGATATAAGATTATTTGAGTTTAAAAAGATGTTCATGTGTTTATGCATTAATTGTTCTAGTGCCTTGGAAAGAAAAGAAAGAATTGCTACAGGACGAAAATCGCTGCCTTGTTTAGGAATTGGTATGATATTGGATTAATTCCAACTAACTTGAAATGTAGATTTAGTTAATATCTAATTAAACAAAAAGGCAAGAAATGGCAAAAGTTTTGGCAATGTAGCTTTTATAAAAACAGGATCCAAATTGTCAACACCAACAGATAGAATACTCTCACACTGGTCGACACACCTAAAATAAAAACAATTTTCAATGTTTGCAAAGCAAAGTTCGTCGTAAATATTTGCAGTTGGTTGGGGAATATTAACATTGACAAATTGTCGGTTTAAATCGTTAGTACTTATTTTTATCATTATTTTAAATATAAAGAAATAATCTAAAATGTTTTTGAAACACAATTGTTAGACTCATTATTTTTTTACTTCTAGGAAGTACATATACAACTACTTATTTTTTATTTTTTGTAAGCTAGAAAGTAATAATATAATGTGCAAGCAAGTCATTTATGCTTTTATCTACCAAGCATAAAATGTCGAGATAGCTCAGATGGTACAGTCTGAAAACATGGAGGCCCGGTTTCGAATTCGGTGTGGGTAATTTTTATTAAAAACAAAATTTTAAACAATAAAAAATGTATTTATTAAATATATACATACATGTATGTATTTTTTTTTATTTATTTTAACATTCATTATTTTTGTGCATACTGGTAAGCATACTTTTCTATTTTTTGCAAGGTGTTTAGTAATGATATGTCATTATTTTGCGCAACATCTCCACACAGAGAGAATTATTTGGAAATGAAATTTGTTCACTAAACTAATGAAATTTTCTTCACAATGTAAATGAAAAATTTCTTAAACTTAATGAAATAGTTTTAATGAAACTATTTTTAAAGAAACTTTTTCATTTGTAGCATGAAATCTTTAATGAATAACATGAAAGTTTTCATAACATTTTATACAGATTGCATTAATTGCATTTCATTTTGAATTGTCAGGTTTGAGATCACAATTAAATGTTACTATTGCAAATAGAAAACAGTAACTGTTAATAAATGTAAGATAAGATGCAAAAATCTTGTGAGGATCGGCTTTAGAGGGAGTGCCGCACTTTCGACCTAAGCGACTAGGTCATCTTCAGCCTTATTCTAATCCACCATACACAAGAAATTTAAGGTTTGATAAGGTATGAGTATATATATTAACCAACCATGAAAATCAGTGATGTTAATTGGTTACCCGAACAACATGAGTTATTTTCGCTATTAATAGCTAAATTTTTTTCCTACCCATATATGTTCATATATTTTCCTACTTACGTATATTTTCATAAAATAAAAACAATTGTTAGTTTGAAAATTCAATTTTTATTAACAAAATTATTGCTTAAATATATATTATTATATATACATAAAAAATGTATATTTTATATATGTACATTGAAAATGAAAATTGTTCAAGTTCGAGGCCATACTCTATATTTCTTCATTAGGATATTGTCCTAACAAATATTCTATAAAGTTTTTTTGTTTTCAAATTTATTATTTGACCCTTTCGGCGCTACGAAATAACCCCCAATGAAATAACCCCCAACGGCCAAAAATGAAATAACCCCCAAAAAAATTGTGTAAAATTGTTTGGGGGTTTTTTCATTTTTTTTGGGGATTATTTCATCTTACGGTTTGGAGATTATTTCATTATGAAGCAACCCCGAATGAAATAAAGCCCAAAATTTAAATTCTTTGGAGATTATTTCATATGCAATTATTTTGGGGGTTATTTCATATTTTTTGGGGGATATTTCATTTTGCTAAAAGTGAAATTTTTTTTAATATTTGTTAGTTTTTCTGCGTGGCGGCCTGCGGTCGCTCTTAGGGGTTTTCTCCTCCATGGGACGCGGCAGGTGGCTTCGCTGAATAAAGTTTCCCTGCGCGCGTCACACTAGGGAAGATAATGAGACGCGCGCAGGAAAACTGTATTAAGCGAAGCCACCTGCCGCGTCCTATGGAGGAGAAAACCCCTAAGATCGGCCGCAGGCCGCCACGCAGAAAAACTGAACAGTGCACTATAGGTAATTTGACTCATTTTTGTGGCAAAAAGTCATTTTTCTAACTTTCAAGAATGCAATTTTTTTTGTGGTATTTGATAAAGAACACATCAAAGCTAATAACGGCATGTTTTGTTTTTGTAAAAAATTAACGACGACTGCTTAGCAGGTGGTCAAAATCATTGTTTGTGAGCAAAGTGTTGTATGCAGTATATAAAGTGCGATTTGGTATAATTTTTAAGTTTCTTTAAATAGTTATAAAACAAACATAAATTTAAATCAAATATGGAAAACAAAGTGATAGTAAGTGGTTAAAAGTTTAAGAGAAAGATTTTGTTAAAAAAAATTTTTTTTTTACGAAAAAACTCATACTTCGGACATAATAAAAGTACGTTTCTAAAATTGGATTTTGGATAAGCTTTTAAAAAAATGGCCCAATTCGGCCGTGTTAAAACAATCCAAAACGTATTAAATGAAGTATTTTGAGTTTATTTTTGTCAATTTCATGTTGCGATTTTTTGCTTTTATTGAGAAATATCATTTTTTGTAGGCAGCCTCCGCTTGCAAAATAGCGAACTTGCGGAAATTTGGTTGGATAAGCAGAAGAAAGAGGAGAAGAATGCTGCTGTTTACAATTTTATTGTTGGTAAAGCTGAATGCGGGAATGTTTTTAATGAGGAATCTGCTTATGTGAAGGAGAAAGTGCGATTTTTTTGTAAAAATATCTCAAATAGATGGGAGAGTTCTCACAGAAAGATTGACGTATTTCAGAGGCAAAACGAACTTTGGCTAAATGCTGAATTTATTTTGGCAATTAATACTAAGCCAACTGGAACTTCAATAGGGCGTCCAAAGAAAGAGTATCCTGAGAAATCTGAACGAACAAAGAGGAAAGATGCGGAGGTTCTCTCGAAAAGTCAATGCTATGAAACAGAGTTGCTAGTTCGTGCAGCTTCAACTTCGGCACGAAAGCAAAATCAAGCAAATATGGCAGCAGTTCTCAAAGAAAACATTAGCTAGTCCAACAAGGCCATCGAAAATAAGAAAACTTGCACTTACTGCAGAAAAAACTCCAGTGCGCTTAACTGTAGACGAAGCACTGGCCTTTTTGTTAGAGAACAATTTCACAAAAGAGCAATATCTGAGCATAAGACGAGAAAGCAAAACTAGAAATTGTGATATATATCCGCTTTATAACGACGTCGCAGCTTGTAAAATAAATGCAGACCTGATTGTGTTCAAATAAGTGAAACCAAGGCAATGGTTCCTCTTCAAATGGTTCTGGAGCATACTGCCAAAAGAATCGTTGCAATGCAGAAAGAAGTTATAGCGTCAATAATGACAAAAGATAATATTTTAAAGGCTGATCTAATTGTTAGCTATGGATTCGATGGCAGCACGGGACATTCATCTTATAAGCAGGGATTTGAAGAACCATCTACTTCTCAAGGTTCCGATTTATCCTTGTTTGCAACAACGATGACCCCACTAAGACTTATAGATTCGGTTGGACGACCATTGTGGAATAACCGCACACCTCAATCTGTAAGGTTTTGTCGACCCATAAAACTGGAATTTGTAAAAGAAACAAAAGAGCAAATTTTGCAAGAAGACTTGGAGTTGAAACAACAGATTAGTGACTTATAT
Source organism: Delia radicum (assembly GCA_021234595.1). NCBI lineage: Eukaryota > Metazoa > Arthropoda > Insecta > Diptera > Anthomyiidae > Delia > Delia radicum. Next base: position 134,216,286 of record CM037851.1, on the reverse strand, counting down.
AATTTTAAAATAGAAATCTATGGGGGAAAACTTGTTGAAATTCACTTCAAACTGTACCTCACTGTAATTGATGGTAAAGTGTTGAACGTTTTAACTAATACAAAATCCAGTCAAGCGAGTTACGGCACCTCAACAGTAACCACCATTTATCATTATTATTATCATTACTAACACTACTATTATTATTAACACTATTATTATTATTATTAATATTACTTTAATTAAGATTTCATTCTAAACGTTCTGCTTTGTTACAATTAATGATTTAATAGTTTTGAAGTGCTGACATTTAAAATTCTAAATAATTTTGGTTGTTTACATTTTTCAAGTACATTAGCACACTTAAATTCTTGGTAAAATTGTAACAAAGAACAATGCCCTTTTCTTCAAGCAAAGCAATGTATTTTTGATTTAACTTTGTCGCAACTGTAGAATTTTGCCTACAGTTGATGTTCTAATTATAAAATCCAGACATTGTTGCAACATACAAGCTCTGCTTGTAAGTGGCACAATGAATTTCTTTGTTTAGATTTTTCCGATCAGCAATATTGATTATTCTGTCAGTATTGACTGAAGAATATAATAGATTGATTTTCTGGAGATCGATTCACTTACAGAGGGACCATTGAATATAGAACATTATTAAATTAACGGAATTCGTAAAATAAAATATATAAAACGGATTTGTAATTTTGTAAAATATATAAAACGGATTTGTAATTTTGTAAAATAAATAAAACGGAGTTTGTAATTTTGTGAAATAAAATAAAATAAATTGAATTTTGTAAACATTTTAAAAGTGCATTGAATTTTTGTGATTTTGGAAGTTTCCTATGAAATAATATCCCCTGGAAACTTAACTGGCGCAGTCAACGGAAGCTTGTATTAACAAGCAACGCTCTCAACGACAACAACAACACCTACAATACAAAAGAAGACAACTGTAATAACAACAACCGCAACAAAAAGCAACTGCAACTATAAAAAAAAAGAGAAGAATCCAACAATAATAATAATGCAAATCATCATTCTTGGGGCACTGTAAGTCTTGAAATTATAAACATAAACACACATAATTATCATAATTATCATTATTATCGTGATTTTTTTTTTGGGATATGTGATTAAGTTATAAATTATTAAAGAAAATAAAGAAAGAAAAAGAAGATAAAAGAAAAGAAAATTTACCGAACAAATATTGCAAGTTAATTTAAAAAACAAAAAAAAAAAAGAGATATTACCGGTAGTGTCCAAAATCTTTTATTCGAAATTTTATTTCCATAAAACTCTGGAAAGGAAGAAAGAACGGAAGATAAAAGAATTTGGATTTGTTGAATAAAACTCCAAAGGCTCTTTCATTTAAATCCTATTTCTATAAAACTCTGGAAAAGGAAAAAAAAAAAATTAAAGTGTTTTTGGAAAGTGTTCTTATATTTACTTTTGGACTTTTTGTTCTCTCTTCAATAAGAAGTGTTCGTGAAAGTTGTTCAATTGTAACAACACGGGAAAATATATAATTTCTTGTGACCTTAATGTCAAAAATTTCAAAAAGGTTCTCCCCTTATTCGAAATTGTTTAAAAGCAGATCCCTAGAAGCTATTCCGGAAACTGTTCAAGCGGAACTCTCCAGAATGACCTCAGTTCCTGGATCAAGTGGGTTGCAAACCGTACCGACTGGTACGGAGGGTATTATGGCAACACAGGGCGACATTTTCAATTCCTTGAGAATTCCTGATGCCATCAAAGACTTGCCAAAATTTGATGGAAATCGAAAACTCTTATACGAGTTTATTAATAACGTGGAAGAAATTCTTCTACATATACGAGGAACGGATAACACTCCTTATGGTCAGATATTATTAAGGGCCATTCGGAATAAGGTAGTGGACAAGGCGAATGAGGTTTTAAATATGTATGGCACTCCACTTATCTGGGACGACATTAAGAATAATCTGATCCTCCACTACTCGGATAAGAGAACAGAAACGTCGCTAATTCGAGATTTACATTCTATTAAACAGGAGAATAAGTTATTAGAAGTATTTTATAGTGAAATCGTGGAAATACAGTCGACACTGTATAACAACATCCTTATTCACGAAAAGGACATGGGTGTTATTCGGGCTAAAAAAGACCTTTTTGCGGAAATGTGCCTTAATGCTTTCCTGACAGGCCTTAAAGAACCATTGGGTTCATCAATCAGGGCGATGAGGCCAGAGTCTCTGGCAATAGCTCTGACATTCTGCATAAAAGAGCAGAATATATTTTATGGTCAAGCCAGAAATAGGATGAATTTTAACCAGTCTCCTGGTTATCGGGGACAATCCGATTATCGTGGATATAGACCACATTACAATTATACTACTAGGCCATACGATAGGCCTCCACAACTACAAAACCGTAGTCAACCAGGGTATTTTAGACAAAACAACCCTTCTACATTCGATAATACTGCGACAAGACCTTTTAACGCTAAATCATTCACCAACCCTTTTAACTCAAAAGCATCCAATAACACTTCCTTTACAAAGGCAATAAGACCTACGAACAATACACCAGAACCAATGGAAACTAGCACTACCTTTTCTCGTTTCGGAAATAAACAGAGTGGGTACATCAAATCGTCACCTAGTGCGAGAACTTCCAACTCCAGAATGGAGTTGCATAATATTGATAATTATCCACCACCTGGCGAATTTGGGAATTACGGTGTGAACTTTTCGGTTGTTGAGGAATCCCAACCTATTGAGGATAATCCTCCAGGAACAGAAAATTATCAGGATCTAGACGGTTATCAATTAGAACAGACAAATATTGAGGATATGCAGAATTTTTACGAATTTACCTCGATGAACCCGCCGAATACATAGACTTAAATGTTCACGGGTCGGAATTGGCATACGTAGATATTGCCTCTCCATTCGGAAGACCTCTCCGCTTTCTGATAGATACGGGGGCGTCTTCATCTTTTATTAATCCACGATTTATTAAGGAAAAAGATCAGAGGGAAATGAAATCGGTGACAATCAGAACTGTATTTAAGAACCATCGACTAAATAAAAAGGTTACCTTACATATATTTAAGGAATTCAACAAGAAAGGTAATTTTGATTTTCTTCTTTTCAAATTCCATAATTATTTCGACGGGTTATTGGGTTTAAATTTCTTAACAGAAACCGGAACGGTAATTGATTTGCCGGATAAATGCCTAAGGGTAAATGGTGAGGTCATTCCATTGAAATTTGGAACAAACAGACCATCAAAACGTTATACCCTGAAACCTAAATCGAGAAATATTGTGAAACTTCCTGTGAACATACAGAATGGACAGATTAATTTAAAAGATACGAAAAATAAATGAACATATGTTCATCCAAGGTGGCCTTTATCAGTCAAACGATGGTTACAGCTATATGGACGTTGTGAACACCTCAGACACAGATCAGGTCCTCTTTTTGGAAGACCCGTTAGACGCAGAGGCGTATAATCCTCATGACTATGTGGAAATAAATAATTTGAATGTTCACATGGATACCTGTAACACCCCGAAAATGGATATTCGACAAAAATTGCGACTGGATCACTTAAACCCGGTCGAAATTAGAGAAGTCTCAAAGATTCTACTCGAATATAGGGATATCTTCTTTAATGAAGAAGATAACTTAACCTTTACAAACAGAATCAAACATTCGATCCAAACTTCAGATGACATACCAATTTATACTAAATCGTATAGATATCCGTATGTGCACAAAGAAGAAGTTAGCAATCAAATTTCTAACATGTTGGACCAAGGGATTATAAGACCCAGTTATTCACTTTGGAGTGCACCTGTCTGGGTAGTTCCAAAGAAACTAGATGCTAGTGGTAATCGCAAGTGGCGTTTGGTCATTGATTACCGAAAACTGAACGAAAAAACCATCTCGGATAGATATCCACTCCCGAACATAACGGATATACTGGACAAACTGGGGAAATGCATGTATTTCTCTACCCTTGACTTGGCAAGTGGGTTTCATCAGATAGAAATGAATCCTGACGATATTCCAAAAACAGCATTCACTGTTGAAAATGGTCATTACGAATACGTTCGTATGCCATTCGGTTTAAAGAATGCTCCGTCAACATTCCAACGGGTTATGGACAATGTCCTTGGTGATCTTGTTGGAAAAATTTGCTTGGTATACTTGGATGACATAATTATTTACTCAACATCCTTGGACGAACACATATTAAACCTCAAACAAGTTTTCAAAAGACTTCGTGAAGCTAATTTTAAAATTCAGACGGATAAATCCGAATTTCTAAAAAAGGAAATCGCCTTCTTAGGACATATTGTCACCGGAGAGGGAATTAAACCAAATCCTGACAAGATCCATGCTGTCAAAAATTTCCCGATACCAAGAACTCAACGGGAAATAAAATCATTCCTTGGACTATTAGGTTATTATAGAAAATTCATAACAGGAAATATGGACGCTGAAGACGCAAAGAAACTCGATATGGAAATCAAAGAGATGAATAATGAAGGGATTTTGTCACACAGTAATTGGAGGGAACAAAAGCTTTTAAACAACAAGATAATACAGAGATTTGGGAACATAACAGAACACATAAATAGGGAACAAGAAATTATATCAAGAAACTTCATATTAAACTCAAATAGAATTAATAAGAATTCGAAAGAAATCTCGGAAATGCAATATTTGAATAGGGTAAATTATAACATAGATCTGTTGTATAACCATATAACGAATATAGGCGAGGCAATTATTCTCGCTAAACTGAATATTATTTCTAAATACATTCTGAATACTGAGGAACTTGCTAAAGTAAGAGATATCATGGAATATGATAAATTCCCAAATAGACAAGACGTCATGGAATATGACAATTCCTTGGGTTCAAGAAACCTCACTGCATATGAGAATTTCTTGAGTTCAGATGGCAAATATCTAAGAAACCTCACTGAATATGAGAATTTCTTGGATTCAGACGAGCATATATACGAATTGCTCGAGCTACAAGCCTTTTATAACGGTACAAATATAATATTTAATTTCAAATACCAATAATAAGTAAAGAGAATTACAAACTTTATCACATTATCCCATTACCAATTAATTACACTAAGGAGATAATCATTCCTCCATATATAATACATAACAAACATAAACTACACAAACTCACGAGCATTTGCCCCAGGGTGGAGAACATTTTTTATTGTAACTCACTACAAGAAGAACTGATGGAAGATTTAACATGCTTGGGACCACTGTTCAACGGAGGAACGGCACACTGCAATCTAAAGGATTTGGGAAAAATATCCAAAATCCTGCAAATAGAAAACAACTTTATTGTATTTATAAATATACCGACAGTACTAATAAAATCTACTTGCAGAATAAAGACTCCAGTGGGAATTAAAGGCACTGGCTTCATTTTCTTCAAAAAATTGTAGCATCGAGATCAACAATATAATTTATTACGATGAAACATCCATATTTTGGGATAAAGTCAACCTTCTACCAAATGACAACTCCACAATTAAAGTGAACTCTACAACTAAAGTAACAACATTAATGACACTAGAACAACTAAACATTGATAACATCAACAACATCACAACATTTAAAGAAACAGCAATTATCCATGTCGGCTCGATCTATGCTGCACTAACAACATTACTCATCCTAATAATAAGAATAGCATCAGTATCATCAAGGAAACAAATAATTTATACAACAACCACATCAGTTCCCGTTCCAGCCCCAACTAATTCATTGTGGCCTTCACTCTATTCTAAGGGGGGAGGAGTTACGGCACCTCAACAGTAACCATCATTTATCATTATTATTATCATTACTAACACTACTATTATTATTAACACTATTATTATTATTATTAATATTACTTTAATTAAGATTTCATTCTAAACGTTCTGCTTTGTTACAATTAATGATTTAATAGTTTTGAAGTGCTGACATTTAAAATTCTAAATAATTTTGGTTGTTTACATTTTTCAAGTACATTAGCACACTTAAATTCTTGGTAAAATTGTAACAAAGAACAATGCCCTTTTCTTCAAGCAAAGCAATGTATTTTTGATTTAACTTTGTCGCAACTGTAGAATTTTGCCTACAGTTGATGTTCTAATTATAAAATCCAGACATTGTTGCAACATACAAGCTCTGCTTGTAAGTGGCACAATGAATTTCTTTGTTTAGATTTTTCCGATCAGCAATATTGATTATTCTGTCAGTATTGACTGAAGAATATAATAGATTGATTTTCTGGAGATCGATTCACTTACAGAGGGACCATTGAATATAGAACATTATTAAATTAACGGAATTCGTAAATAAAATATATAAAACGGATTTGTAATTTTGTAAAATATATAAAACGGATTTGTAATTTTGTAAAATAAATAAAACGGAGTTTGTAATTTTGTGAAATAAAATAAAATAAATTGAATTTTGTAAACATTTTAAAAGTGCATTGAATTTTTGTGATTTTGGAAGTTTCCTATGAAATAATATCTCCTGGAAACTTAACTAGCGTGTCCAATTTGTAAAGCAACTCCAAAGGACTTCATGAGCATTACAGACTTTGGGAGTGAAAAATATCACGCAAAGGAAGGTAACCTCAAGTATGGCCTAAGCCCTTTGCATTGTTGGATACGTTTTTTGAATTCATTTTGCATGCAGGCTACAAGTGCAATATACAAAAATGGCAAGTTCGAAGAGAAGACGATCGCAAGGCTTTTTTAGAACGAAAAACAGAAATGCAAAAGTTGTTTTGGGAAAAAATGGGCCTCATAGTTGATAAGCCAAAAACGTTATAATTAGTTTTTAGTGCATATTTTCATGCATATTATAGGCGTCTAAAACACTCCTTTTTTGTGCATGAAGTTCCAGCCCCTGATAATCGCTCAACAATACTGACAATGAAATTAATATATAAAAAAACTGTAAGAAAAACTTGAAAAAAACGCAACGTTTCTGATCAAAAATCGCTAGATTTGACGAAAAAATAGCAAAATTGGCAAACAGTGGTTGCACCTGGGGTCACATTTACCATTCTGCAGCCGAAACAGTTCCTTCGGAAATATTTCTAATGGTGTGAATTACAATTTGTAGTCGTCGTAACGAATGACTTCAAATCAATATAAAGAATAATATTGTTCTTTTTATAAACGAGCTTAAGATCCTTTATTTATAAATTGTAACTATTTATTTCCAATATTTCGTCTCCACATTGGGTGATTGCTTCAGGGAACAATTAAAAAAAAACTTAAAAATTAAAAAAAAAATTAACATTTATCAACAATAATATTTAACCCTTTGACGACGAATGGTTGATATATATCACATTTTAATTTTTTGATCTATTAGCTATACTTTTAAACCCATTTTTCCGGTTGTGATGTGTATCGACAAAGGAAAGATGTAGTTTGCAGATTGTACCAACCCCTTGGAGCACTATGGTCTAAGAGCCGAATAGGGTCGATAAAGCCGGATCTGCAAAAAAAAATTGCAAATTAAGTTCGGTAGAGAATGGGTTAAACAATTGTGGTTAAATAAAAATATTCTTTTTGCTTAAGAAAGACACAATATGAAATATTATTGTAAAAATTATAATTCAAAATTCGGACTACCATGGCAATCCTGGTTGCCATTTAATTATAGACCCTTGCTTTGCAGCAAATCAGGGTTACATAGTGCTAAAATCAGCAAACATCTTTGCTAAATAATTGTAGACTAAAAACAGCAAGCAAGAGCTGTAATATCAACAAAACTATTGCTATATATACCTTAAATTTAGGTTAATGTTAAAATCAATAGAAATAGTTGCAAAAAAAATTTTAAACTGGTGACTTCAGGAGCCCTGTTAAATCGACATATATGTATCCATATATCAACACACATGCTTCATCTGTGTGCATTAACGAAAATTGAGGTAATATTTACATATATAATCATGCATGTCTATACATTTCCATACATGGCCATACTCAAAAAAATAAGTTAGTAGAAAAGTTAGTAAAACGTCTTGTAAATCAGATATACTATTTTTCAGCAAATATTTTGCTAAAATTATGTTTTCAGCTAAAATTTTAGTTATACTTATTCAGCACTTAACTGTTTTGAACAAATGTTTAACTAATATTATACTAATGTATCACTAATTTGTTTTGCTAAAAAAAATATTGCTGATTAGCACGTTAATGAGTGAATTAGATGTCACGGCATGTCAAGATGTAGTATTGACTAGGAAAATGATACTAAAAAGTACAACTCTAGTATGACATATAAAAAAATCCAACATGGAAGATTTTTGTATCTGTTTGTCAGACATAAAACAAAATTGTGGATTGAGGACTTAAATTTTTGCGTTGTCACCGGCTTGTGAAAGTAATTGTCTATTTATTAAATAAAGGACAAAATAAAATATTTTAAATGAAAATGTAGTGAACTTGAATAATTTATTTTCAATTTATAACGAGCTTTCAACCTCCGTATATTTACAAAAATAAAGCAAATCGAACATATTAGCTAGGTTGATACTAGTATTTCGATCTGGCTAAAGATCTCATCAGTACCCGAAGTTTTAAAAAAAGTTAGAGCCTCCAAAATAGGCAGAACTTTAACAAAAAACCTATTAATAATCAATTTTGCTCCATTCTTGTCTTCTTAGTAATCAAGCACGTGGTTAGGTCTTTTCCTAACAAGCATCATGACGTTACTAAACTTTGATGCTATAAACACATAGACGACTGCAGCTACACGACTGCAGCCTGTCAAAATAAAATACACACGTTTATATGAAAACGATTATTTTGGCACCAACACAAACTACACGGCTACCCGACTACTTTTGCTGCTGTAGTCAACTTAGGTTAATTTCTATTTTTGTTGGCTGCAAAACAAAAATAGTGTTGACAATAAAACAAAATATGTAACAAATTAGTGCTTAAAATATTTTATTTTGTTAAACACAAAAAACGTCGCAACATCAAATGGTATAATTGCAATTAATATTCAAGAGGGGTTTATAAATTTATTTTCTCGTTATAATAATGTATTATAAATAAATAATTGTATTTTTAAGTGAACTTTATATACGTGTCTACAACCAAGCATGTTGTTCTATTTTAATAACGAAAAAAAGATGTAATTGGCATTACTGAAATAAAAATTCATTTGTATAAAAACAGCTTTTTATTATGTTGCTGTCGTTTCCAAATAATAAGTAGCTGGCCCACACGGCGACGATTGCAGTGAACGGCATTTGTAGTCGTGTAGCTCTGCAGTCTGCTGTGGTCT
>CM037851.1:134147235-134206857 GCA_021234595.1 Delia radicum | reverse complement strand
AACAATTTATAGTAACAAAACTTCCAACAACATACAATACCACAGTCCTATTTAAATATGCTCTTAAACAAATAACTGAAAAACAATAACTAAAAAGTGAGAAGCAAAAAGTTGACAAAATCAAATATAAAATAAAAATTATTACAACAAAGAACTGAATATATCATGAAAATTATCAGCAATAAGCAAGAATTAATAAAAGAAAAATTAAAGTAAAAAAAAAAACAACAACAAAAACAATTCATAAAAAAAGAATTTAAGAATAATAAAAAACTAAATTACAAGAAGCAATAAACAAATTCTTTAAATAATAAACTAAATAAAATATAATATTAAAACATAAACCGGAAAATTAAAAAAAAAAAAAATGTACACAAAAAGGACAAAACAATAATCATAAACATTAAAACGGAAAAAATCAAGAATAGAATAAACAAATAATATTGAAATAAAAAATAATAAATCTTAACATAGAAATTATAGACCAAAACCAAAGTAGTTAAATAAAAAACCATACGAACAAGAACAAACAAACAAAATAAGAACATTTTTTGTAAAATTAATTTAATAAAAAGAGTTTCAAACAAACAAAGATAGAGCAGAGACTGATGAGAGTTATTAAAAAAATTACGAAAATAAGAAACAACTACAACTAAAAAAGTTTTTTTTAAATAAAACATCACAGCAACAACTATTAACAACAAGAAAAACTTGAAAATATAACAATAATCATCATTAGCACCGAATTATCATTAGCAATTAAATATCATCATGGCAGCAACAATAATGATCCCATTCCAGCTGTTAGCTGATGTGCCTAAGTTCGAGGAAAGCCTGAGGAGTTAGATATGTTCATAAAAAATGTTGAGGGCGTTCGTCAACATGTTGACGCAACATTTATGGATTTATTTGATTTGCGAGTGCGAAACAAACTTGTGGGTAAAGCCAATATCACACTGATAAACAACAATAACCCAACTAGATGGGAAGAAGTTAAGGTAATACTAAGAATAAATTTTAATGTTTCTGATAGCGTAGAAAGTATTATTAATAAAATTAAAACAGCCTGAATTAAAAACTTCAGTAAATGATTTTTATGAATACATGCAAACCTTATTAACTAAATTAAACTTAAAAACTAGTATTGATAGAGACAATGAACAATGGTTCAGTTGTCCAAACAATGAAAGAATGGTTTTAAAGATTTTCATAAGCAAATTACCAAACGAGTCTAAATTAATTTTACATTCAAGAAATCCATCTTCATTATTGAAAGCAAAGGAGATTCTTGTTGATACTGAATATTTTTATACTAATAAACCACTAATAAACCACAATCTTTTTCTTCTAATCGTAATTATAATCAAGGTAGAAATTATTTCAATACTAACCGTAATATGAATAGTTCTCAACAATCGGGCCAATATGGCAATCAGTATAGATCACGAAATTTTTATGGAAACAATTCGGCTAATAGTGAGAATTTTAAAAATTTTCTACCAAACAATCAGAATTTTAACGATGTTGCTCGAAATAGTAATGGGAATTATACTAATAGCTCTGGAAATCGTAATCGAAGCTTCGGTAGCGGAAATTTTAATAATAATGGAAATGCTTACGATAATTTGACACGTAATGACAACCGTAATTTTAATAGAGGAAATAGTTACAACAATAATGCAAATTTAAATAGAGATTTTAATAGAAATAGTAGTGCAAAATTTACTACAGCAAATTCACAACAGAGAACTATTAATGAGGCAGTTCCAATGGATGTCGACACTATTCAAGTGTCAAATTTTCAATTACGGGACGAACAACATTACCCTGCATAGTAGTAAAGACTAAAACAATTCCAATAAAATTACTAATAGACACCGGTTCATGTACTACGCTTGTTAGGAGGGGGCTTGTTTCATAACTCTTTTCAAACCGACCTTGTCCGTCCTATAATTTTGAATACGATTTGTTCTAGTACAGTTACAAGCACAAAAGTTACAATTCCACTGTTTAAGGAATTTATCTTACCTAATTCTAGAATAGAGATGTTAGAAACGGATATATTTAGTGATTTTGATGGCCTGATAGGTTGTATATTTTGAAAACCATTGGTGTGAAAATTGATTTGAAAGAAAATTTATTAATAACGTCAGATTCTAAAATTCCTCTTATATTTGACCACTCTTCGAATGAATATAATGAAAGAGACAATTCATATTTTGAATCTATAGTACTGGATATTAATTTAATGAACCGGAAATCGAACATTTAATAGAAAAATTAAAAACGGATGATTTATACAACGAGGAAATACGTGAGTTAACTAAATTACTTAGGGGATTTTAAATCTGTTTTTATATTGAAGGTGTGAAAATTTATCTTCAGTTGGTAAATACAAGCATATGATACCAACTATTAACGATATCCCAGTTTACTCGAGGACATGTCGCTTTCCGGAAATTCATAAGCTGAGGTAGAAAAACAAGTTAGTGAAATGTTAGACTCCGGAATTATTACGAAATCATCTAGTCCGTATAATGCTCCCATTTGGATAGTACCCAAAAAGATTGACAATTCAGGGAATCAAAAATGGAGAGTAGTAGTAGATTATAGGAAATTAAATGATTTGACAATTGAGGACAAGTTCCCTATACCAAATATGGAGGACCTGTTTGCCAAATTGGGAAACTCTCAATATTTTAGCACTTTGGATTTGGCAAAAAGGTTTCCACCAGATCCCAATTTTACCAACGGATAGGCATAAAACTGCATTTTCCACTCCAACGGGACACTACGAATTCACGCGAATGCCTTTTGGGTTAAAAAATGCCCCCGCGTCTTTCCAGAGAATGATGAACGAGGTGCTACACGATTACATAAATAATATATGTGTTGTCTACTTGGACGATATATTGGTATTTTCAACGTCGTTGGAAGAACACATTGTGTCATTAACGAAAATTTTTCGGCGATTATCCGAATATAACCTTAAAGTACAAATCGATAAGTGTAATTTCTTAAAGCGTGAATCCGAATATCTTGGGCACATTATTACACCGGATGGCATACGGCCAAATCCGTCGAAAATTAAAGTTATACAGAAAATTTCATTACCCAGAACAGTTAAAGAAATTAGATCTTTTTTAGGCTTAACCGGTTTCTATAGGAAATTCATAAGGGATTATAGTCGAATAGCTTTACCGATGATTTCTAAATTGAAAAAGGGTCAGTTATTGATGTTAATGACCAGGGATACATTGACTCCTTTAACAAGTTAAGGAGGATTTTATGTATTGATCCAGTTTTGGCGTATCCTAAATTTGATAGGTTATTTGTTTTGACAACCGATGCAAGTAATGCTGCATTGGGTGCAGTCCTTTCGCAAAACGGTCATCCAATTGCATATACTTCACGAACTCTAAATAAACATGAATTAAATTATAGTGCAATAGAAAAGGAATTATTGGCGATAGTTTGGGCGGTAAAATATTTTAGACCGTATTTATTCGGTAGAAAATTTAAAGTTCAGACCGATCATAGACCACTCGTGTGGTTAAATTCGTTAAAGGAGCCCAACATTAAATTACAACGATGGAAAATTATGTTAAACGAATACGATTTTGATGTGGAGTATATTAAGGGAAAAACGAACCAGGTAGCAGATTTTCTAAGTCGTATTGATATTAATGTTTTACAACAAGAGGAACGAACAATTGGATCTGATATAACCACAGTCCATAGTGGAAAAGAAAACCTAAATGACCATATAGCTTTTTCGGAAACACCGATTAATGTACATAGAAATCAAATTATAATTAAATTAGGAAATACTTATAAATATGAAAAGGAAATTTTATATGAAAAGAAGTTTAGATATACAATTACGTTAATAGAATATTTTGAGGAAAAGGTACTTGAAGTTTTAAGACAAATTTTTCCTATAAAGGGAACTGTGGCAATATTTTGTGATAATTTCGAAATATTTAAGAACTTACAACAAACATTGGTGCATTATTTTTCTAACTCATCGGAGATAAAATTTATACGATGCTCAAAATTTATAAAGGATATTTTTGATAGGGAAAATCTTTTAGAATTTATAGAGAAATTTCATAATGAAAAAAATCATAGAGGAATTGATGAAACATATTTGGAATTAAAGGATTTGATTTATTACCCAAATTTAAAGGTAGAAATTCACAAATTCATAAATAATTGCGTAATATGCAACATGTGCAAGTTTGATAGAAAACCAATGAAAACGAAATTGTGTGTAACAGAAACACCTGTCAGGTCCAACGAAATAATTCATGTCGATGTATGGTTTTTGAGTAAAAATATGACATTTTTGACATGCATAGATAAATTAACAAAGCATGTTTCAATTCATTATTTGAACGACAAGAATTCGTTAACTATTGTTGAGAAGCTAAGGGAAAGATTTGCAATTTTGGGAAAGCCGGATAAAATTATAGCTGACAATGAGTTTAACACCGCGCTTGTGAGAGATTTTCTTAACTCGGAAAAAGTAGATTTTCATTATACTTCGCCAAACACACACACAGGTAATGCTGATATAGAGCGTTTTCACCTCACATTGAATGAACATATAAGATTGTTTAAATTAGAACAGAAGGATAGAGATCTAGACGATAAAGCTCTTGTTTATAAGTCTGTTGAAATATATAATGAAACAATTCATCGCACCACGGGCTATAAACCTAATGAATTACTACACAATAAAGTTGATAAGTCCATTTGGCAAAAACTACATGATCACATTCATGAGAGGAAAATTGAAAGAATTGAAAAGATAAATCAAGGTAGAGATGATTGTCCTGAATATAAAGACAGGGAATTTGTGAAAAACCTAGGATTTAATAACCTAAAACAGAAACCCAAATATGTAATTAAAGAAGTTAAGGAAAAAAATAAACAAATTTTGTAGATGAAAAAGATTGTAAACGTGATAGACAAATTGTGAAGAGAACTTTTAAATACCAAAAAGAGATACCAAATGTGAAGTTTGAAAGAAAGCTTACAGGTAGAAACTATTCTAAAGTAAAGAAAAAATAAATATTGCATATATAATTTATAGAAAATTATTACAAACCATTATTCATTGTCCCTACAAAACACCAAAATGAAAACTTTGAAAATTTGTAAATAAAATAATACAATTTTTTTTATAATTTAATTTATAACTAAGGAACAACAGAATTTGCGAAAGAAAAAGAAAATTAACTAAAATAAATTTGTATTTTTTAAACAAAATATTAGAACAAAAAATCTATGAATAAATTAAAAATATACTTATGAAAAAAAATAAATATATAGTCAGTTATGATAAGATTTTAAAGAAAGCCTACAAAACTTGTATAAAAAAAAAACTATTATAAGAGTGAATTTAAATTTAAACCTTTGTTATTTTTCTCAAAATTTATGTTATATTTCTCGCATTCCAGGAGTAATGCAATTACAAAGGGTGGGGGAGTTATATATTTATGTGGGCATCCTTCATATATCCCCAATCCTTCATTCTTTTGTTTTACCATTGTTGTTTATTATCTATATAATTTTAATTGTTTTGTTTAAAGTAAACCTTAAGTTTATTAAATATTTTCATTTATTTAAAATTATCTATTTATCTGTTTTATTCATTATCATCAAATATTTTCTTTATCATTTTATTTATCCTTATTTCACTTTAATAAAAACTAGTATTAACCGTTATATTTAAATGTATAAAAGACCCCAGACTTTTAAATTCTGGGTCAATTTGTAATTGTAATTCGTTGCATAAATCTAAATAGAAAAAAACCATAAATAAAATCAATAATTTTGGAATTAAAACACACAAGCAACCCGTCTTTTATTTAAAATTATTACATGCACTCGCACTACACGTTAGACAGAGCGCTGTAGCCCACTGATCTATCGTCAGGTCGAGTTTTGTTGTGATTAAAAATAGTTTTATTCAATACACGGTTGTTAAAGAATTTCTAAAACTATGTAAAAGAATTTAAGATTTAAAAATTGTGCTACTGAAGTGGTGTTTACAGAATTATGTAGAAGGAATTAACAGTTAGTGGTAAAGTGCTATCGTTATAAAATATCATGATTTTCGAAGTTTAAATTACAGAATAGTTTAAAAAATCGTATTATATTAGCACTTGAAATGTGAATTACATTATTAATCTTTTTTTTTTATTAAAACTTTATCCCACTTGTAACAAATATTTTTGTTTTGACGATTTTTTGACGATTTTTGAAAATATAATGACGATTTTGACGATTTTTATTGGAAAATTTGACGATTTTATGCTCAACATACCTGGCAACACTGATCAAAACACACACGCATGCCTACACTCATACATACAATTGGTATTTACACAACAGACCCGGCTATGTTATGTTAGCCGTAACATGAACATGTAGGCCGCCTAACTATTAAAACATTAACGGACAACACAATTCAAATATATAATTCAAAATTAATATTAAATTAAATAATATTTAATGTAATTGTGTCGTTCAAAACGAGGCAACGACTTTGTTCCTCACACAGCATAACGAAAAAAAGACGACCTATGAGTTTATCTTTCTGTATAATACGAGGGCGGATCAATAAGTCCGTGACTTATCCCTCGTAGGTATATGAAATCAGCACTGTTCTCATCAAGTACCACCTGGTAATAGACTACTGTCAAATTTTGAGCAAGTTCCGTACTTTACTTTGCGTTTCATAGCTGGTCAAAAAATACAACCTCGTGGATTTTTTTACAAATAGAAAAAAGTGAATTTCGAGTGCTCATTAAAAATTATTTTTTGCGAAAAAAAACCCGTCAATCAAACCAAGCAAAAGATTGGTAAATACTATGGGGACTCTGCACCATCGATTTCAATGGCAACAAGTGGAAGCATTAAAGTCCGATGTGCCGAATTTGGTATAAAAAGATTAAATTCGGCTGTGACGAATTTTTGGATACCCTCCATCTCGGTGTTTTCATAAACCAGGGAAAGTGCAAACAATATTAATATCTATATTCTTTGTAAAAATAGCAAAAATAATGTTGTTTTTATAAGTAAAACAAAATATGGCTGATTGATTAATATATTTGGGATGTTACAAAAGAAAAAATGTTTAATTAAAGTTTACTAAAATGAATCTGAAATTCTGCATGCTTATAACAGTGGGTATTCAAAGGTTGTTCTGATTATCGTGTAGTGAAAAATATATATATTTTTATAGTTCCTTATGATGTTAAAAAACTGTTGTAAAATTCGCCTGTTGTTTGTCTCTTTGCCTATATAATAATGAAAGAAAGTTACTAAAATATATTTTTGGATCGTTAGAAGAGATGCAATGAATACAAACGCATAAAAACAGTTCCGAATAATCAGAATTTTAGATAAATTTAAGGGAACAAAAAATACGCTTGCGGAGACATACATAATGAAATAATTATGAAATGCCAGTTTACATTACAACACATGTGTGGAAAGTGTGATGAAACTAAGTTTGTCAAAAATTATAAAAGAAAATCTTTCGAGTGTTTAGGGTGTTTTCGAGACACAAAAAATTAAAGAAACTGGTATTTCAAATTATTGTTTTTCAGCTCAGTTGCTTGTGCAATTCTCGTTTACGACTCCTAGAATAAGAACCCTAAGAAATTTTCCCAAAATTCGATTGGTTTTTACACATCAATACTTTAATTTAGATTATTTTTGTATGTATCAAATAAAAATTAGGGCTTTTAAGGAAAACAAATGCATATAATCAAAAGATTTTAAGATGAAGTATGCACCTTATATGTCTTAAATAAAAAAGTTCTGAAAGTGAATGTCCTTTAAATTTTATGGGGTTTTTAATAAATGTAATTAGAGTGTAAGAGTTTCCTTGCAAATTTATTAAAGGTTGAGAATGAAAATAAGTAAAAATAGTGTACGAAAAAAAGTTATGAATTTACATTGTTGGATTCGGGGATTTTGTTCCTGGATATTTTTTGATCTGATAACGATTAATGTGTCTGGCAACTCCGGTTAATGCAGTCAAATAAATAAAGAATTTTAACTAAACTATTTTGTTCTACCTTTTTTCTAATTGGTGATTTTTTGATTTGTTGGGGTTAACAAAAAAAGGTATATGGCAAGCCTGGTATATGGAAAACAAAAGAATAATTTATAAATTAGCTTAACAATTTTTCGAGGGTTTCTCGCATTTGCACTCATAACCAATGTTGCCAGGTTTGCAAAGTATAAAACGACAAATTTTCTAGAAAAAATCGTCAAAATCGTCTTCATATTTTGAAAAATCGTCAAAATAAAATATATTTGTTAGAAGAGGGGTAAAGTTTTAATAAAAAATAAAATACAATAATGTTATTCACATTTCAAATGTTAACGTGTTATCGTTGTAATATAACACGATTTTTGACACTTCTCTTTGGTTTAAACTTCGAAAATCATTATATTTTACAACGATATTCATATTTATAAAATGTTGAAAACAGTGTGCCCCAGTAGGCTAGTTGGTAGCGTGCTGGCTTATCAGTGCGGGGGTCGTGGGTTCGATTCCCACCAGACTCTCTGATCTGTTTCGCTACAACGCGCCGAAGGCCATAGTAGCTAGTGCTCGGTTAGGGTAATAGTATATAACTTGTAATTATATGATTATTAATTAATAAAATAACAAAAATATAATGTTGAAAGATCAAATAAATACAACTTTAAATCAAACAAATTTTACCACTTGAACTGTTAATCACTTATATCTGCATAATTCTGTGAACAACATTTCAGTGGCACAACTTTTAAATATTAAATTCTTTTACAAAATTTGGAAATTCTTTAACAATAAGTCTGTTCGATTACTTTTCCTGTAAAGTTCAGTAAAAACTACTCAGTAACAAAATTACAAATAGTAAGACAAATTTACAAAAAAGTAAACGAACAGAAAATTTGTAGGAATTATTAAATTAGATAAAATAGCTTGTTTTAAATATTAAAAAAAATCAACTGGTCATTATGGAAAAGGAAAAAGTTAATTGAAATTATCGACCAAAAATAATTTTAATGTTTTTTAACTTCTTCCATAGTTAGTTATTTAATAATTTTCACTTTCAATCCATAAACAATTAAAATTTAATTTAATTTTTGTTTTTGTTTACTAAATATACAAGCATATTTTTTTTATTTTTTAGTCATATGTTTTTTTCATCTTACAAATTCTTTCTGGCAAAAATGTATCCAGTAAAAACTTGTAAGTTCTTTGGCATCAAACTGTCACTTTACTCTCTCTTTTTACCAGTTTTTACTGCATATTTGTCTAAACGAACACCTTCCAGTAAAAACTTGTACAAATTTTTTGTGTTATCGAACAAACTTAATGTTATATTTTTTAATTATTAAATTTTGGCACTTTATTTATATTATTAGGCCTGTTTTTTAAGCACCGGATTTATTTTTGAATTTATTTTGTTTCATTTAAAGTTGTATATATATCATCTTTCAACATGAAATATATTCGGGCTAGAGATCTGATTGTTTCGCAAAAAAGTCCATGCCTTGTGTTTTAACATGAACATTTTTTTATTTTTATTTAAATTTAAATCCAATTAAATTTTATAAAAATTTAAAAAAATGTTCTAAACATATAAACACAGAAACTAAATTAAGCTAAACCCGTAATGAATTTATAAAAAAAATAAATGCGGTTTGGATTAAGTTTTATTCAATTCTAGGATTTGCATTTTTGCAAAATTGTATTTCACATCGTATTAACATATAAAAGCTAGCTATCGATCAGAAAACAATGTTTTTGCTTTCAATTTTTAACCAAATAATATAAATTTAATAATCGAGCCGGCGATTTTATGAGAATGATAAATAAGTAGATCTTGCTGACATATTAAATTATTGTCAAAAAATCGTCATTTTGAAAGCAAAAGTCGTCAAATAGTCATTTAGTTATTTTGGGTATTAAATATCATCAAAGTGACGACAAATCGTCAAACCTGGCAACTCTGCATGCGATTGCTACTAATTCATACGTACATGCATACAACAACAATATTTTGTGGGTTTTTTTTGTTGTTTTTAAGTGTTGATCATGACCATGGATGGTAACCGATTCTATGTGGTTATTGGTCGTAGTAACGCTATTTTCTTTTATATCGGTAACGGTATTTTAGGGGAAACTATACTTCAGTTTTTTCGGTAACGGGCTTTTAGCGTTAACGGTATTTTAGCGTTAACGGTATTTTATTTATTTCGCTAACGGTATTTTAGCGGTAACGATATTTTAGATATTTCGGTAACTTTATTTTATGGAAAAAGATTTTTCAATTATTTTGGTAACGGCATTTTAGAGATAACGTTATTTTAGTTATTCAGGTAATATTAATGAACACCACAATTTTTAACCGCATTATGCCCTAGTTTAAATGACTGTCTAGTTTATGATCATACTTTGGGAAAATATATCTATTTACAGAAGTTTTTTTTGTTCAGATCTTGTTAGATTATTTCGGTAACGGTATTTTAAGGTAACGGTATTTTACGGATAACGGTATTTCAAGAATATCGGTAACGGTATTTAAGCGATAACGATAGTCAGTTGAAAGGTGTTAGAATCGGGGACGGTACTTCAGCAATATTGACAGCCATCCCTGCTTGCGTATATTCTTGTGTATAAGCATTGAATGTACGTATGTATGTATGTATGATGAAATAAATAGTATAATTTAAAATTTGCTTCAAAATTTTTAGAGGTCTTCCCACATTTTCACTCATAACTTTTGAAAGCGTTAACCGATTTTGATCGTTTTCACTAGAAAACTGCTCATGATATCAACAAACAATTTGACTGAAAATTAGCAGTACCTCTTCTGTATTGTCGGAGTATTTTGTGTTTCCACAGACAGACGGACGGACAGACGGACATGGCTAGATTAGATTAGATTATATTATAATGGCACTATGCACCGCGACCAGAAATTGGTATTTTGTGCTGCCAGCGAATACACCCTATAGGTTCAGGCTCCCTACGAAGCCAATTATCCTACCAGGTGAACAGTTCCAAACGTCCGATGGCGTCCCTATTCGATCACCAAAATAACGCACCCTCCTGTCGGAGAGCCTCGGACATTTGCAGAGAACATGCTCAGAGGCCTCGGGTTCCAATTCACAAAACCTGCAAGTATCCGTAGAGGATAGTCCCATCTTGTACAATTGATACCTAAGGCCACAGTGTCCTGTGAGGTAACCCGTTACGGTCCTTAGTTCGCCCCTCGTCATAGACAAGAGTTTCAGCGATCTCTCCCCAGAGGGAGATATAAACAGCCTCGCCTGTCGTTGCCCAGGCGATCTGGCCCAATAGGCCCCAAACTCCGACTCCCTCCATTTTCTGAGCCTCTCTCTGACATACCCATTGGGTACGCCACAGAAGGGTTCCGGGCCAATGAATTGTCGACGAGCTCCGCAGTTGGCTAAACAGTCAGCCCGTTCGTTGCCCTCATGCCCCTCATGGCCTGGAACCCAGCCCAGTGTCAAGGAGTTTGTTAAGTCCTAGACGATTTAGAGAGTCGATACATTCCTTAACCAGACCAGACGACACATCTTGAGCCCTCAAGGCACCAAGTGCCGCTTGGCTGTCAGATAGAATGTAGATCGTGGCCCCCCGTGTCCTCCTCCGCAGACACTCTTCCACACAGATACAGATAGCGAAGACCTCAGCCTGAAAAACGGAGGGATATTTGCCCATGGGCAGAGCACGCTGAAATCCGGGTCCGACGACACCCGCCCCCGTATCCATGTTCGACTGTTTCAAGCCATCCGTGAACCAGACCTGTGCACCAACCTCCTTACCCAAGATCCATTCAACCACGTGCTCCTGTCGAAAATCACAACAACGAAGTGCCTAACAAATACTTGCACAGGCAGTATATTGTCACTGACCCTAATAACAGGGTCATCAGTGAACATTTTCGCAATCTCAAGATGCCCCCTCAGATCCCCACTCCTCATGCTGCCAATCTCCCGCAGCCTTAGGGATCCCATGCACGCGTTCTCCTTTACAGAAATATGCAAAGGAGGAATACCCAGCATGACTCCAATGGCATCAGTCGGACATGATTTTGAGGCACCAGTGATGCCAATACATGCCAGTCGATAAATCCTCTTAAGAGTCATCTGAGCACCGATTTGTTCAACCTTTGTCCACGACGCCAAAGAGGCGTATGTGACCATCGGTTTCACAATGGTGTTAAAAGACCAGTAGACCATTTGAGGTCTAAGGCCCCAGGTCTTGCCAAAGAGCCTCTGGCAGGCAAACATTGCCCTAGTGGCCCTTTTAGAGATCATATCAAGGTGCTCATTCCAATTCAGAGACCTATCCAATATAACTTAACGCTATCAGAGAAGCAGATCCTCGTCCCCTGAAGCGATGGCTCAGTGAGACATAACTTACGTCTCCTAGTAAAGGGCACCAGGATGGTTTTCGAGGGATTTATAGTCAATCCCTTCTCCTGGCACCACTTTAAGGTAAAGTTCAGAGCCTGTTGCATGCGCTCAGAAATTGTCCTGTCATCCCAGCCTGTGACAGAAATAACAAGATCGTCAGCATATCCGTAGGTTCTGAAACCCAGGTCATTAAGCTGCTCAAGCAGCTCATCAATGACCAGAGTCCACAGCAGAGGCGATAGCACACCACCCTGAGGACAGCCCCTAGTCGCCCCTATGGTCCTAGAAGTGTTCCCGATGCCGAATGTAATGACTCTAGAGGTCAACATCTCCAGAGTCCAACTAACGATAACACTGGGGATGTCTTTCCTCAACATCGCAGTCCTCATCGCATCGTAGGACGTGTTGTCAAAAGCGCCCTGAATATCAACGAAAGCACACAAGGCTATTTGCTTCGCCTCCAGTGCCTTTTCGATCATAGTGACAACTTGATGGACAGCCGTCTCAGTGGATTTTCCCTGCTGATACGCAAATTGGTACCTATGAATGGGTTTGCGCAGCAGGTACACATCCCTGATATAGTGGTCCAAGGCTTTCTCCATGGTCTTAAGGAGAAAAGAACTAAGACTTATTGGTCTATAAGATTTGGGCAAATGTTCCGCTTTGCGCCCAGCCTTCGGTATGAATACTACCTTAACTTCGTTCCAAGCCAATGGAACGTGACCAAATAACAAACTCGACTTAAAAATCCTGGTCAGTTGCGGGAGTATAAGATCCATGCTCCTCTGCAGCAGACACGGATACACCCCATCTGGTCCAGGAGATTTAAACGACGAAAATTTTCTCACTGCCCATGAGATCCTTCCCTCCTGAAACACCCTGTTCGCGAGTCGTATGTCCCTCCCAGATTGGCTAGGAGTCCTAGGAATCCTAGGTAGCCTCTCAGGTGACACACAATCCGGAAAGTGTGTATTCAGTAAGAGTTCACAGGTCTCCTCGGGCGATTCAGTATAGGACCCGTCCGGTCTCTTCAGGGTACTAAGTCCGTTCGTATGATCTTGTGAAAGAGCTTTCTGAAGCCTAACCGCTTCGGGGAGATCTGAGATCTTCTCGCAGTAGCTACGCCACGTTGCCCTCTTAGATCTACGGAGTTCCTTATTGTACCCAGTTAGAGCCACCTTGTAGGCCACCCAGTTGCCTGTCTCCTTGGCCCTATTGAATAGTCTTCTCGCCTCGGTTCTGAGTTTCCCAAGTTTGTCGTTCCACCATGGAACATCACGCTTGGTTTTCCTTGCTCCCATTGGGCAGCTCAACTCATAGGCGGAAATTAGATTACACTGAATATCAGCCGCCTCCGATTTGTGTCGTGCTCAAAATAAGCCCCCTCGAGCAGTTAGCGGAGTCTTCAACATAATACCGAAAGAGATCCCAATCTGTCCTCCTGGGATTACGGAAGGACTGGATAGTACCCAAAGAACCCTCAATGTTGAAGACCAGGTGTTGGTGGTTCGACATTGAAACTTCCGAAGATACGTGCCAGTCAGAGATGGCGAAGGAAAGATTAGAGCTAGTAAGTGTGAGGTCTAAAACCTCCGATCTAACTACGTTCCTGAAAGTGGGTTCGTCACCCCTATTCGCTATATTTATGTTATTACTACTAATAAACTCTAGCAGGTACTCACCTCGCTTGTTGTTACCTGTACTTCCCCAAGTAATGTGATGAGCATTGGCATCACAGCAGATGATCCATCCAAGATTTCTGGAGTTGCAGAATTCCACAAGAGCTCTCACTTCAGATGTTGGCGCCTCATCTACATCTCCCGGCAGGTACGCGGATGCAAGTACCACCTCATGCTCACCAGATAGGGAGGGCACCCTAGCCCGTATGGCAACCAAATCCCCTAAGATAAACTCTGAGATGGGAAGAATGGTTAAATTGTTTCTAACAAACATGGCCGTTCTAGGCCTCTCATGTTGATTGTTATATATGAGCCTACCTTGTTTTGAGTTGAGCCCTTTTATTGCTCCGGCATGCACCCATGGTTCTAGGATAAAAATGACGTCCAGGTCGTCTGAGGTGAACCTTCTAATTGCCACATCTGAAGCCGCTTTAGCATGGTGAAGGTTCACCTGTAAGCACTTAATGTGCTGTTTTGCCTTACTTTTTGAGGCCATTATTTGCGAGCTTGTTTTTTGGCGCGCTTCGCCACTTTACTTCCTCGATTGCTGTTCAGCAGGGCTGCTTCTTCTGCTGATTGCCTCTCCCACTTTCTAGGCCTGTTGCTTGTATGGGCAGTGGGAAGCCTTGTTTTTGGCCCTCTGGCTATTTTGCCCGCTAGAAATTGACCTTGGCACATGCTTCGAGCAGCTTGGTTTATCGTCTGAGGTAATTGGCTTTGAAGCACTCTTATCAGACTTAGCCGAAGTTGCTGAAGCAGATGCATTGGTCGTTTCGAGTTTCTTGCGCTCGACCACATTAGGTTGACGGGTGGGTCTTACCAGCGCCGTTCCAAACTCGAATTTCACCCGATAGTTCTTTTGTTTGAGTGCATCGGCAGATATTGGATCGATCGAAAGAGTGATCTCGACTACACCACCCTTCACGACACTATTCAATACCTTCCAGTACTCAACCGAAAGATCACGGTTCTGGGCTTCAACCAGTCCAAGTATGAAGTTACTTGAGGTATCCTCCTTGTCCGGGAAGTATCCCACGAACACTTGGGCCCTCGGCGCTTCATCCTGAGCTACGACTTTGAGAACAGCACCTTCCCATGGCTTTATTTCGGGGACATGCGTCTCCATCTACTGTACCGTCTCTTTGTCGTCGCATACAAAATTGATCCATCCTGGTTTGAAGGAGCAGTTGGAAAAACTGGGCTTCAGGGGCCCCTTCTTGGGCTCAACAATTTTATACAGGATGGACCTTTTGATGGAGTGTAGCTGCTCGTCAGACCATCTCGTTGCCGGAAAATCAGGCAGTATAACGCCAATTTTTAGGGCGGCAACGACATCCTTGTATGAGGGGACCATTGTTTTTGGCGGTTTTGCCGGCACGGTTATGGCTGGTTTCACCAGTTTGCCACTATCCACCTTAAGGGGCGTGCCATCCGCAGCTGCTCCAGCGGTCCTCTTTGCAGGCTGTTTCGTTGCAGGTGGCGTTGATCCATCGGATCGCACTCTCTTACGAACACCTGGCAGTGCCTTGACTTCTTTTCGAGTCTCTCGCATCGGTTTTTGGCATAGTATGCGAGCCTTCTCGATGTCAATACCATCTTCCAAGTATTGCTTCATGCGTTTTCGAGCCGCACCAGTTAGTTTGGCTCGATTGTTTGTCGATTGCTTCGACAGAGCACTTTCAGCAGTTACGGCTTCATGAGGCTTCGAGTTTAATAGTGCATCCTCATCGTCCGTTGTAATGGTGGAGTCATCAGCCACGGGTGGACCTGAAGTCGCAATAGCCTGCTCCACAACATCCATATTTTCTGCAGGTTCGGACAACAATGTGTCCATTGGCTGCACTTTATTTTTGTCTTTAGCACATTCCAGGCCCTGAGGCACACTGTTTGCTTTAGATAGATCTGCTTCGATCTCTTCTTGCTTTTTATTATTTAGGTCATGAATTTTTCTCCATCTAAAATAAATATAAAGTAAATAGGGATTAAAAAGAACGCTAGGTAACAGAGCCCTGTGCTACCAGCGGGTTATTACAACGAGGGTTACCTCGTCCTGGAGGCCTCCGTTCAAAAACACACTCACGTAGTGCTACACATCCCATGGGCACGGGTCGGATGACTCCCGGGATTACGGGTTTTTATCGAGTTATGCCACTCTAGAGCCGCCATGTTCTGCGAAAGTAGGGGCCACCTATAACCGGGTGTGGCTCTTCACCACGCATGGTCGGTCTTGATCCTTGAATTAAGCTAAGGCATTATCGATAGTTTTGCTGTATTCGCATTCAAGGACCCTGTGGCTCACACTCACTAACCAACCAGTGAGCAGGCACCACTGCAACGCCCCCTACGGACATGGCTATATCGACTTCATGCTGATCAAGAATATATATAGTTTATGGGGTCCCAGAATTTTTTTAAAAGAATTACAAACATTTGACAAAGTGAATATACCCTCCTGCACTATGGGATGGAGGGTGTAAAAAAGTGGTTTACTGACTTTCGTTGTGGTCGCACAAGTACAAATGACGCTGAAAATGTCGAAAAAATCCACGATATGATGTTGGCCGATCGAAGAGTAAAAGTGAGTGAGATTTTTGATGCCATAGGCATTTCATGTGGCGGTGCGGTTTCGATTTTAAATGATCAGTTGGGTTTAAGAAAGCTGTCTGCAAGATGGGTGCCGCATTTGCTCTCAATTGACCATAAACGTAATCGTGTGACAACTTCAAAGGATTGTTTGGAGTGCGGCGTTTTGTAATTCATTACAACACTCCGGACCAAGCAGCAGTCTAAACAATGGGTTTCTCAAGGTGAACCGGCTCCGAAGAAGGCCAAGGTAAGTTTGTCACCCAATATGGCAACAGTTTTTTGGGATGCACGAGGGATAACCCACATCGATTACCTTCAAAAGGGAAAAACAATAAACGGCTAATATTATGCCACATTATTGGACCGATATAATGAAGATTTAAAAAAACGACCCCATATGGCCAAGAAAAAAGTTCTTTTTCATCAAGATAATGCACAGATGCACACGTGTGCAGTCTCAATAACAAAATTCCATGAATTGAGCTACGAATTGGTACCTCATCCGCCATATTCTCCGAATTTAGCCCCCAGTGACCATTTCCTATTTCCAAACCTAAAGTAATGGCTCGGTGGAAAGAGATTTAGCTCCAACGATGAAATTATTGATCAAATAAATGCCTATTTTATGGACCTTTAAAAATCCTATTTTTTGGAAGGGATACAAAAATTGGAAAAAAGTTAAACTTAAGTGTATTGTGTAATTTTTAAGTGTAATTTTTTTTTTTCAAAAAAAAACTGTGTTTCATTCAAACTTATTCATCCGCCCTCGGATGTAAACAGCTTAAAGTTAATATTTGCGGAAGTTAGTTTAACAAAAACTTTCATTAAAGTTTAAAAACCTTAAATCGCCAATCTTTAAGTAACTTCAGGTAATCTCTGAAAGCTGGTCTAAGGTGGAATGGACGATATGTGAACATTATTAAAAAAATTTGAAAATATTTTGTAGACATTCATTGTAATGAAAGTTTTTGTTAAACTAACTTTCAGTTGAGTGTTGGTACATGTATATTTTAAGCTTTTTACATAGTGTGCTTAAAGATGAACTCACATGCTTTTGAGCTATGAGTTCATATAAATTTAAGGCACATTTGGAGTTTCCGCATGAACCGCTCTTTCTCTTTTTTTTTTTTTTTTCTTTTTTACACGAACTAATTGCACATTTTTGATCCTTTGCGAAACGAGATGCTGAAATATACAGAAATAGTGAAGAACGGCGAATTAACTAGTAAGTACCACAGATTTATTAACCAAAGGTGATACACAAATATTTTTGAAGGTGTCATCATTATTTACCATAACAAATTAAGCGAAAATATCTTATATTTAAAAATGTATGTATAAAAATCTTCGTTAAAACATGAACATTTTAATGGAATTTTGCGAAAAATCTAGCCCATAACAGAAAATACTGGCTACGCCATTGAAAACAGAGTTGTCGAATTATTTATGATCAATTGATCAGTTCCCTCATTAATGCAATAATTTTTTTAATAAAAAGTCCCCAAAGAAATGTTTCATTGAATCAATGGAACATGCTTCATTAAATCAGTTTAATGAATGGTTTTATTTACCCAATGAAAATTTTGTAAAGTATATGATTTTTTCTTCATTAACTCTAGCATAAACGTTATCAAAGTTCCATGTCTCTATTGAACTATAATTTCTTTTCATGACAAAACAAAAATTTACTTCTTTTTAATAAACTTTTTAAATTAAAAAAATCTGCTTAACAATATTGATGAATTTTCATTCGGTTAATGACACTATTCATTAAATTAATGAATCCATTTTATTGAAATCGATACATTAAAACCATGAAGGAAAATTCTGTCAGTGTATGATACTCTTTTGTAGATTTTGCTGACTCAGCAAAATTTTTTGCTGACTTTACAAACTTTTTTTTTTTGAGTGTACTATGGCTTTCGGAGCGTTGTAGCGAAAACATACCAGTGCCTCTTTTGGGAATCGAACCCACGACTCCGCACTGATAAGCCAGCGCGCTACCAACGAGCCTACCGGGGCGCACTTTTCAAGATTTTATTTTTAGTTCTTCACGTTTGGCCAGGAGCAGTGGTCAATTTTTCTATCAATGGCTGGATACGATATACAAAAATGCAAAAAAGCTACAATCTGAATTGTAACTTATTTTTTCTGTGAATTATAATTATATTACAAGTTGTAATTCGAATAAACACATTATTATAGAGTATGAAATATTTTTTCCGAGCATTAGAAAAAAAAATTTTTTTTTCCTGAAAATTACTTTTTGCGTATTTTTCGCGAATGAAGACATAAATAGGTAAAATCAATGACTGACCCAAAAATACTATAAGTTAACTATGGCGTTAAGTAATAATTTGCTTGTTTGTTAAGTTATATAAATTTCACTCTAACCTACAATAAATAAAAAATAACAATACATTATTGAAACAAAAAAAAATTAAAACAAAAAAAAAAAATCAAAAAACCCAAAATTATTCACTGAATCTTAAATATTAACGCAATTAAGGTTTACAAAAACCTTTTTATTGTTCTGTCAGCAAATAAAGCACCCATGGAGATAACCTGCTGAGAGAGACATAAAACATTACTACACAATTTTCGACAAACTTGGCCTATAGTCATTAGGGTGACAGTTTAGTTAGAATGAAGTAAAATAATATTTCACATTAATTTTTTGAAAATATTTAGTTTATTGCTTTTTAAGAGCCTTTGAAAAAATATGCCACCTCACTCATATTTGTCAGATATATAGGGGGAATGTTTGCAGGTTGCCACCCCTAAGCTTTTTAGAGCATAACTCGTCATAAGATCGACGTATTGTTGTTATACTCATAGGTTAGCAATCTAGCAAAACATCGGTAATAGTTTGGTATTACGAAACATGTAACCTGGTAATAAGTTAAACTCCTTACCCTTGCATTACTTTTCCCATTAGTAATACCAAATTCACAGCATCTGTTTATTATTAGTTTGACCCACCGGCAGTTATTTGAAAAATTAAGTTAATGTTCCGTATGGATATATAATGTAAATATTTCCTTTCTAATTCCGAAACCCGTGTCGAGTTTTCTCGTAGCATATCTGAGGCATCCAGTATCAAATTGGATCTACTTGCTGATTTTGCATACACCAATTGAAACGCGCGTAACTTGTTCAATGTTTTTCTCCATAACAACTTTTAGCATATGGGTCAAACCAGTAATAAGCCTACGACATGTTTAAATGTTTTTATGGTAAAACAAGTGTTTAACCTACCAATACGATACTCCCATATGGATCTTTTCAAATTTCATGTAATGTATATTTTTAAAACCATTAGAAGAAATGTTCATCATCCCATACAGTTTACCCAAAATGCGGTACGTACACAAAGAAATACCAGACAAGCTTTAAACTTGAGCTCTGTGAGATGTCGTCTGGAGCTAACTAAGCAGCGCTTGCATTTGCTGGACCACTTGAATATAATCGATTACCGGTTAATTTGCGGAATATTCAAGTTCTTTCAACTTTTAAAAAACGAGTTAAATATTATTTGTTGCAAAATATAGAAACACTTCTTATGTAATCTATCAAATCATGTAAATATATATGTAATTATATGTCATATTATGTTTGCATATTTGAAATCTTCTAAAAATAACTTAATGAATTATATTTTATTTTTTATCTTGTAAATATGTAAAGTTGCCTTGAAGCCTCTGTAAAGCCTTTAAGGCGCTGAGGCAATAATTGAATTTGTTATACATACATTTTTTTGAATTAATAAAATTAAATTAAAAAAAAAAAAAAAAAAAGTACGATTTTTCTTTTTTTGCTAAATGGTATGAATTCATGCAAAGTCATCATCGGAATTGCAATTCGTAAACACCAAAAAAAAAAAAAAAAAATACTTCAGTTCAAATATTCTAAAAAAACACATTCGCATTTTTTGTGGACTTTTCCTGTTCTTTCGATATGACTCCCAGAAATTAGCTTTTTTATAAATTATCAAGTATAGGATTATCGCCAAAGACTGTTCGTATTCTACAGTTTACATATGAAAATACTGCTAGTCAAGTACTGTATGGAAATACGTTTTCCGAATCTTTTAATGTTAATGTTGGCGTTAAACAAGGGTGCATACTTAGTGCAATTTTGTTTGCATTATATCTTAATGACCTAGCTGATTTCCTTCCTGGCGGTGTAAACGTTGCAGACATTGCTGT
This sequence comes from Delia radicum, assembly GCA_021234595.1. Lineage (NCBI taxonomy): Eukaryota > Metazoa > Arthropoda > Insecta > Diptera > Anthomyiidae > Delia > Delia radicum. The sequence continues at coordinate 134,185,919 of CM037851.1, read as the reverse complement.
TAAAATTCTTCTTTACGCAGATGACATTGTCATTTTGGCCGATTCCCCGAGTGTACTACAAACCATGATTGATGCTCTTCATTCTTACTGCTTAATGTGGTGTCTTAAGGTAAATTTGGAAAAATCAAAGATAGTTGTTTTTCGTAGTGGTGTAAGAATATTCAACAATCTTAAGTGGAATTTTGGAGAAAATAATATAGAAATTGTCAATAACTACATATATTTGGGAATGGATATTAATTTTAACTTATCTTTTGCAAAGTACTTAGCAAACAAATTAACAACATCAAAAATGGCGATTGCATCAACGTGGTCAAAATATATAAATCATCCCAAGATATCGAACAACAATAAACTAGAAATTTTCATCGCTGCTTCGCGATCTATAATGTTTTACGGTGCTCAAATTTGGGGTTTTAAAAAATATGATAAAGTGGAAAAATTATTCAGATATTTCATAAAGAAAATGTTACTTTTACCATACAATACGCCAAACTACATTCTCTATTTAGAATTTGGTCTTAGCTCCCTGTATATTGATACATTTTTCTTACATTAATAGTCTTCTACGACTACCTGAACATAGATTACCACGAATGTTAGCTGAAAAAATTATTTTAATGAAAACCTTTTGGGCTGAGGAGTGGGTAAATATATGTAGAAAAAATGCAATATGTTCCTGAAAATGCTAATATACCCCTGTGTGAATACTGGAAACCAATACTTAAACTTTTAAAAACAAAGGAAAGAGAAAATATTATATCTAATGCGAGAGGCTTTCAATTTCATGATTTATACCCGCAATTAACTTATAGCACAAATCCTATTTTTACTTCAGAATTTTCGTCTCGTGCTACAAGTCTATTAATCAGAGTACGTGGAGGTCTTCTTGATTTAAATAGAAGAGCATTTAAACATTCTTCTGTTGGCCTATGTACCCTCTGTAATCTGGATGAACCGGAAAAAACGTTTCACTTCTTAGGAGTTTGTCCTATTTTTAATCTCAAAAATTGTATTGTATTACTTACCTTTACCTACATTAGTTCAAAATTGTTAAGTGCTGATTAAGTATAACTAAAATTTTAGCTGAAAACACAATTTCACCACAAAATTGGCTGCGGCATAGTATACAAGACGTTTTACTTATTTTTCTAATAACTTATTTTATTGAGTATATTATAAAAACAAAATTACAGTTTTTAGCCCATGTTACCCTCTTCCGATGTTGAGGCGATGGTTTGAATTTAAAACATCCAGGGAACTGTAAAATAAAATCATTAATTATAGTATCGTCTAAAATATTTGAGCATTTATATAGTTCATTTGAATAATAATTAAATCAATTGTTTACAAAATCTTTACCAAACGCACTTAGCCTGAATGTAGGGTGTATGGTTTGACATGCTCACCAATAAATTCAAAATTATAAATGCATTGTAGGGTGGGCCGAATATCCGCTTTTTGAGAATTTCGACTAGTAATAGCAAAAATTATTGTTTGTAAAAAAAAAAAAAAATTTGAAAAAAAAAATTTTTTTCGGGAAACATCTCAGGATCGCCCAATCCGGTCAAACTTTAATATTGTCAAAAATTTTGTTCACCTGTTTTAATTGGTAATTTAATTCTCTACAAAAAAGCTTAAAATTGATAGTTACTAAGATAATGTGGTAAAAAAAATATTTTTTATATAGTAGCTTTTTGAGGATGAAAAAAAATTTAATATTATAGTAAATTCGTTCCTCTACAAAAATGGTTTTTCGTAAAAACGTGAATTGAGGAAATACCACTTTTATTTTACAAAATAGAATTTTTCGCTTTTTAAAGATAAGCAAAGACTTTTAAAATTGTTCTTTAATAATAAATTTAATCCTTTACCATAAAGGCTCTTATACAAAATTATATAAGAATATTTATTATTTAGTTGAAAAAATTTTACCACTTCTATCTTTTTAATTCTTCACAAAAATAATTCTCTAGTCTATAACTATATTGTTGAAAGTAATTCGCAATATTATGTCTTTTAAACAGTGAACTTATTTGCTCAAACTTTTTATCTATAACAAAACTTAAAATTTGTTCTCATAATAAAAATTACGCTGAGTTTACCGTTAGTAATTTTTCAACTACTTAGGGCCATTATTACAACTTGCCAATAGCTAAAGTTCGGATGTTATCTGACAGATTATTAGTTTTTCGTTATTATAAGTATACTTTAAGCTAAAAGTGACCGATAAGCTAAAGGGAAGATATTGTTGCCTTTAACTTTTAACGTAAGGTTTATGTGTTTAAAGTTGCCACATTTGTCATTGTGGCATGTGTGCAAATAAATAAAAGCACGTTGCCACTACGCATTTTTATAAACCAATTCATTTGGTCAAAAATAATCGGTTTTTCCTTTGGTGCTGCCACATTATAAAAAATATTAATTTTATTTTATTGGGAAGTTGTAATAACGAAAAACATTATAGCTCACTTTAGCTAAAGTTACCTTTTACTAACATTTACTTTAAAGGCAAGTTGTAATAGTGGCCCTTAGTATATTTAATTGTTGTTGCTTTATAAACAAGAAATCACAAATTATCACAGATTTGAATCGACAGTCTAAAGTGTAAAACGAGAAAAGTATATCAATGCAAATTACATAGAGATTTTATTTGCTATCTCATTCGTGACATTACATCGCATATGATTTTTTTTAATATGTCTTTGGTAACAAATCTGTGAAAGAGAAAGAAAGAATGTCAAAACATAACAAAACTTTAATATTGCTTTAAATTTTGTATTTGTAAATTTAAATAAAATAATTTATAAAATAGTGTGTTTAAATTTAGCAGTGTTTTAATGTGTTTTTATTGTGTTTTTAAAATATCAATAATTTCTGGGAAACCTATAAGCTTCAAGAAGTTTAGTTAGACCAAGTAAGTTTTTTAAAAGTTTTCTACTGAGACAAAAGAAACTCCTCTTTACCCGGTAAGAAAAAAATTAATGATTTTAAGACTGAATCAAAAAAATTATTTGATATTAGTTCCAGCAAATGTTTTGAATTTAAAAATGTAATTGTTTAAAAGAAAAAAAAAAATACCTAAAATTTTAATTTTAATCAGATCAAAGAACTACCCGCTTGAAAAGAATTCTCCTGCAATCAGTAAGCACTATTGACAAGGATATCGAATGTTTAACACGCAGCATTTAGAATATGAGTGGAAATACTTTTATCATCTTTTACAACAATGACGGAACTGCTTCTAATAAAATACTATAAAAAAAACTACTGAATATTTTCTCAAATTTAATTTTTTATTTGAAAGTACAATCCTTCCGGTTAATAATGGAAAATAATTTCACTCAAATGGCTGCCTCGACTGGCCATGCAGTAGCCTACACGATCGGTCCAATTTTTAAGCAGATTATCGATTGTGTGGAGCTGTATTTCACCAATAGCTTCACGAATATTGTCCTTTAAATCGTCAATTGTCTCTGGCTTGTTGGCGTAACACTTATCTTTGACGGCACCCGGATGCCAGTTTCTTTCACTTTTTTCACAGGATAGCGAACATACGGAGCTGACGGTGCTTCTCTTCTTCCAAAATCCGTACGCAATTTTCGCACACATTCTGCAACATTACCATGATTTTCAAAGTAATGTCGCAATATTTTCCAGCGTTGTTCAAGCGTATACACAAATAAGCACTAGTTGAAAAAAAAACGTTAGATGGCGGACCCTTTATATGAACCCAGTTATAGGCAAAAACTACATATTAATAGTCAAAACAGGATTGAGTTTCAAGAAACAGCTCTTACTAGTCAAAGAAACAGCATCAGTAATCACGCTACTGCAGCTCTTGTGACGTCAACTTTAATAGATGTGGGATTAATTTCTAAAAATGACACAAAATTAGTTACCGACAAAAATAAGATTGTACGAGGGCAAAGAAAAACTCAAACAGTTTTAAAGAAACTTGCCGAGAAAAATACGGAATATCAAGGTATTTATTTTGACGGAATAAAAGATAATACGGTTATTCAAATAACAAAAAGAATTTAAATATTTTCGACAAACTGCGAGAGAAGAGCATATATCTCTTGTCAGTGAACCAGAACCGAAATATGTTGGGCATGTTACTCCGACTTCGGGACAATCTATTGATATTGCGAACTGTATTTGTGAATTTTTACTAGCAAAAAATCCACAATCTGTTGGAAATATTAACGTGATCGGCTGTGACGGAACCGCTGTTAACACCGGATGGAAAGGTGGAATAATTTGACGACTTGAAGAAAAATTCGTCCGTCCCCTTCAATGGATAATTTGTTTGTTGCATTTAAATGAGTTGCCCTTGGGGAATTTGTTCCTATTTCTTGATGGTACAACATCTGGTCCCAACTCTTACAAAAAATGCATTGGATATCAACTTTTGGAATGTGAAAATCTACAAGTAGTTAAGTACAAAAGCACTGAATGTGATTTACCATCGGCTCCAATCTCTGATCTGAGCAAAGACCAAAAATATTTGTTATTAATATCTACAGCAATTAAATCTGGTAAGTGTTCAGATGATTGGAACATTGTAACCCTGGTCCTATATGCCATGCTAGATGGTTAACAACTGCCAATCGAATTTTGCGAATATACATTTCTGAAAACCCTAATACTAATTTACTAAAATTAGTGATGTTTTTTTTTAAAAGTTTATGTACCGGTGTGGTTTTTAATTAAATCAAGCAACACAATTGGTCTAGGCGCAAAAAATTTCTTTGAAATTCTGAAGAGATCTAGATACTTACCCGCAAAAGAACGAAAAATTGTTTCTGATTGCCTCAAGCGAAACGCTTATTTTTCTTTTCCAGAAAACTTACGTCTTTCCATGTTAGTAGATGATAGAAAAGAAGTGCGCAGTTTCAGTTTAGAGAAAATTATTGAAGCAAGAGAAATTGCAGAGTTAACAGAGAGAACATTCCATTCGTTATTTTCAACTACCGGAACTTCAGCTTAATGCAAACGATTACACTGAAATGATAGACTGGGATCAGCAGGAAATAACACCTCCACCTGTTTTAAACAATACATGTACGGATGAATTAATGACATTGAATCGAAATATGTGTGAGAGTTTGAAAATTTTCCTTGTCACACACAAGCAGTAGAACGTACGGTAAAGCTTGTTACAGAAGCAGCAAGTACTGTTTTGCGGTTACGAAATGAGAGATGGATTTATTCGGTCAACTTTGGAATCTCGTCAGAAAAATCTCACCTTTGATTGTAAACAGCAATATAATATTTAATTTTCAATAAATAAATTTTAAGATTTAAACATTAACATGATTTAATTATTTCGATTTTTTTACTGATTCAATTCAATGTTATTCTTTATTTAGCATTTAAGTATAACTAATTTAACAATGTTTTAAGAGTTAAGGACTATTTTCCTTTTCTACTTAATAATTTAATAACCATATTGTATAATTTATTAGCAGTTAAGTTTAACATTATTTAAAGGAGGGAAAAATTTACAAAAACCTTTCTGAATTTTTTTTGATTTTTATAAAAGAAGACTTAAGGTTAGAGAATAAAATTACGTTGAGCTCAGCTCATTGATATGGTTAAACTCAGAGTTACGACATAGTGTAGCAGTTGAGTAGAATAATGCCAAGGCAAGTTATGTATCATTTTTAACAGTTTATTTTGGACTATCTGTAAGCAGCATTAAACATGATTGAGTGAAATACTGATTTAAATATGAGAGTTTTATTTGTTATGCTGAGTTTAGAGTTTCTGTTTATTAAAGAATACAGTAGTCTAATTATTTTATTAATTTTATCTATAACGTAGGGAACATGATCTCTAAATTTGAATTTGGGATCCAAAATCACGCCTAAGTATTTTACTTTGTTAGACCAGGCAATTAAGTTGTTGTTACACAAAATAGATTGTTGAGGCAGATAAAATGGTTTACGACGTCTGGAAAAATAGATTGCTTGGGTCTTCTGCGTATTGACTATTATATTCGATTTTGTAAAGTAATCATAGACTTCTGCTAAATACCTAAACAGAGAATCGCCGTATCGTCAGCAAATATGGATATTGCACACCCATTTAATATGGGGAAATCTGCGGTTAAGATATTATATAGTATTGGAGAAATACACGAACCCTGTGGGCATCCTTCATGAATTTCTGACTGAGTAGAATGTTCATGTCCAACGTGAACTAAAAATACGATTTGAAAGAAAACTATGAATCAATTTAATCAACTGTATTGGAAAATTATAATTGATCATTTTAAAAATTAAACCATTGTGCCAGACTGAGTCGAACGCAGCTTTTATATCCATCAGTAACATACCAGTAGATATCCCATTATTAAAATATCCCATTATTAAGTTCCTAATTCGAACGAGTGGCTGTACTGTGTTGTGATTTTTACGAAAACCAAATTGTTCAGATGGTAGAATATTGTGTGAGTCTACAAAAATCGTAAGTTGTTCTTTAATTATTTTCTCTAGTATTTTACTTAAGGACGATAAAAGACTAATCGGCCTGTAGGATCGAGGGCAATCGGCAGGTTTGTTAGATTTTCTTACTGGTATAACTTTGGAGTGTTTCCATGTTTTGGGAAAATAGCTTAGGCGAAGACATAAGTTAAAAATATCAGTAATATATTTTAGACTATTATTAGGCCATGCCTTTAGACATTTATTATTTATTCCGTCTAACCCAGGAGATTTTTTATTTTTTAATTGTAATTGTATAATATACTATTGCCGTAAGTATTGTCAACAACATTATACTAGCCATCATCTTTAAAAAGTGAAAATATAGTAAAAAAATAACTTTTTAAAATAAAACTTTTATTTTATCAATAACTATCAATTTCACGTTTTTACGAAAGATCATTTTTGTAGAGGAACGAATTTACTATAATATTAATATTTTTTTTCATCCTCAAAAGCTATAATATAAAAAATATTTTTTTTTTATCAAAACTGCCATTATCTTAGTAACTATCAATTTTTTTAGATTTTAAAATTTAACTTTTTTGTAGAGAATTAAATTTCCAATTAAATTAGGTGAAAAAAATTTTTTTAAACAATATTAAACTTTGACCGGATTGGGCGAGCCTGAGATATTTCCCGAAAATTTTTTTTTTCCAAAATTTTTTTTTTTTACAAAGAACAATAATTTAGCTATTACTAATCGAAATTCTCAAAAAGCGGATATTCGGCCCACCCTAATGTACAGTACTATCTTTAAGCTAGAGTTAAATGTACAAAAAACAAAATCGTTTTATGAATGGATTAAAAGTTCTAATTGGTAAAGGGTGTTTTTTTATAGTGGTATAGAACTTTGAAATGGAATAAAGCAAAGATCTTTTTTTTTTTATGGTTTTTTCCAACATTTGTGGCCGTATATTGGCAATAACGCGGCGATTGTTTTCCTCCAAGTGGTCAATCGTTTCGGGCTTATTGGCGTAGACTAGCGACTTCACATATCCCCTCAGAAAATAGTCCTGCGGCGTTAAATCGCACGTTCGTGGAGGCAAATTCACTGGTCTGAAACGTGGAACTATGCGGCTACCAAACGTTTCCTTCAATAAATCAATTGTGGCACGATCTGTATGTCACGTTGCGCCGTCTTGTTGAAACCATAGCTCTTGCACATCATGGTTGTTCAATTGATGAACGAAAAAGTCAGTAACCATGGCTCTATAGCGGTCACCATTGACTGTAAAGTTCTGACCAGCATCGTTTTTAAAGAAGTACGGACCAATTATTCCACTAGCCCATATGGCGCACCAAACAGTTAGTTTTTCTAGATGTAACGGTATGCGAAAACGTTAAATAGTTAATCGAATTAATTTCTCTGATTTACGATTATGTTGACAGTAAAATAGACGTAGTGCGCGATACGTATTTCGAACAGAGCCATGATTTTCAAAATAAATTTGCACAGATTGGAAGTGTTGCTCAAGCGTCAGTCTATTCATGTTCAAATGCCAAACCAAACAAAACATAAATCACTTGACAGCTGACAAAATGGACGCTAGTTAAAAAAGTGTTGCCAACTTAAAGTTGTATACCTGTATAAAAAACACCCTTTATAATAAAAATATTTTAAGGGGTTTTAATAATGATTTTACAAATTTGTTTGTATTTTAAATTCACATATTTTTAATAAAATTTATAAAACTCTTAAAAATTTAAAAATCTGTTACAACACTTCATATATATTCGACCATCGAGTTCACTTGTTCTTTATAAAAAGCTACAGATATAGCAAGAAACAAAATATTTCTCGATTTATTATTGATATTTATTGCATTATTTGCGTCGAGCAATAAATTACAATACTCAATACTGCGGTCGGTTGGTATAGGGGCGCGCTGCCAAAATACAAATTTATATAAAATGTAAAATACTCACTGAATTTTTTTTTTTTTTATTATTTAAATGCAATTAGAATTACATAAATATCAAACCGAAATTAGTTCAATGAAAATCTTTTTTTTTTTTTGTAAAATTTATTTTAATACCTTGTTGAGTGGTGTGATCTCAAGTTAAATGGAAAATTTTATTATTATATAAAGGTTTAGGTACTCTTTTTATTGACATTTTAAATATGTTTTTGAGAAAATAGAACTTGCACACAAAAAAATCTTTGCCAAGTAATTAGGAGCATTTTAACTAATAAAGTTTATTAACAAAAGTTATGCGAAAACTAGTATCATTTTACCAAGTTTTCACTTGGTAAAATGCTGCGTCAACGATTTTTGTGTGTGTAAAATGGGCTTATAAAATTATTTGTTAATTTTGCAAAAAAAAAATATGTAAAATTTCTCACTTTTTTAAATATAGTGTTTTTTTCTGTGTCTTAATCTAGCAATTTTTGTTTAAAAATAGTTGATGAAGTTTTGGAATTTATAAAAAATTGCAAATTAATGTCATATTCGGAATTCTGCTTGGACTATGTTGATTGGATGAAAAATCAACACAGCAAAAATATTCACATTTAATATTCCTAAAAAAATTTAAGTTTATAATTACATGAAAAACCCAGAAGTAAGATTTTTAAATTTGTAAGCAATAGTAAATCACACATTGTTCAGCAACTACTGTGTTATTGAGCCTATTCGATGCAGAAGTTGATTCAAATTGTTAACTATTCTTTTAACGGCGATTCCAGACGGAGTTTAGGGCATTTCACCGCGGGAATGCCTGCAACCTGCAAACCTTTACCCTATTTAATAGAACAACCTAGAAAATGTGAGTTTTTTATGTGTTTGTGTAAGTGTGTTTTGGGTTAAGGTTGGTCACAAATCCTTTAAAAGAATTTTATTAATTTTTACCATGTTCAACATCAGCGATAAATAAATGACAAAAACACAAAACCTGGAATACAATTTACATGTAAACTTATGTAAGAAGTAATAATTGTACCATTGACAACCACATGTTGTGTGATATGTATTATGGCCATAAATAAAACAACCAAAAATAAGGTAGAACTTGTTTTGTTTTATTTAAAAGTATAGAACTACCCAGCAAAAATACACCTTCGGGTCTAGTAATCTAAACTCGAAGGCTTGAACGTATAACTCTTTATAAAGGGTCCGCCATCTAACGTTTTTTTTCAACTAGTGCTTATTTCGTGAATGGTAACACTTAGATCATGTCTGATTTGACAGATAATTAGTTTTATCCTTCCGCTGAACGAATATGGTCCGTATGTACGTTATCTTGTGAAAAAAGTGAAAGAAACTGGCATCCTCATCGATAAACCAAAGCGTGAAAAGCCAAAAACAGTGCGTACAGCCGAGAATATTGCTGCTGTGGCAGAAAGTGTGCGTGGAGCGCCATCAACATCAATTTCACATTTCGGAGACATCATTGAGACGAATTTTGCATAAAGACCTTGGTATGACGCCATACAAAGTCCAATTGGTTCAGGAGTTCAAAAAAGAAAAGTTATTTGGCGGACCCTTTATTATAATTCTAACTTTTGTTATATGAAATGTCCTAAAATTAATGAATTATGCATAACTGGGAGCTTTACGTAAATATGAATTATAATGGGCTACCTATATGCATACAAGGGTATATAATAAGCCATTACCAGAAGGAAGAAAATAATATGCTCTAAAAATAGATTTTGAAAAAAATACGAAATAAGATTAACAGGCTACTGCTCTATAAGCCTAACGCACCTAGCCATATTAGATTTGACAGTTTAAAAGATAAATGATTTGTGTTCTATCTAAATTTATTCTAGATACACCCAAACTAACAGCTTACAAAAAGGCGAATTATAATGAGTCTAAAAATGTATTTCCAGAAAATTGTAATTATATTTGGCATGGAAGTAATAACATGAATAAGCTATTATATATGTATATGTCCTTTCCTTATTTAAATATAATATAATTACAATGTTATGATTTAAAATATTTAAATAAAAAGTTCACGAGGAACATAGGGCGTTAACAAAATCTCTCCATCTAATTCTGTCTCTGGCAAGTAGTTTTATTTTGCTCCATGTTGTTTCAGCTTTTTCATGTTGGATTCTAATACATCGAATCAATGTATTTCGTGGTCTACCTGGACGGCGCTGGCCTTGGGGGTTCCATTCAAGTGCACCTCTGGCAATATCAGTTGATGGTCGCCTGAGAATATGACCAATCCAAGTCCATTTTCGTTTACGTATTTCTGTCTCTAGGACAGCAACCTGCCTTCTCCCAAAGAGCTTCATTGGATATCCAATTGGGCCAATATATATGTAATATTTGTCTCAGACACCGATTTACAAACGTTTGTATTTTACCCACAGTTAATTTTGTTTGGCTCCATGTAGTAGAGCCATATAGAAGCACCGATTTTACGCTGCAGTTGAATATGCGAATTTTTGTCTTCTGCGAGATGTTGTTTGCACGCCAGACTTTATGTAACTTCAAAAACGCAACGCGTGCCTTATTAATACGATAGTTTATGCCTGCTATAGATCCTCCATCTTTTGTAATTTTGCATCCGAGGTAGGTGAAAGATTCTACATCTTCTATTGTCGTTCCCTCTATTATTAATCTGCATCATCTATGTCGTTTAGGTGTTCCTCAAAATTCCACCGAATGCCGGTGGGAGCCTGCCTGTTTGTTTCTTCCATTACACAATCCATAAGAAGCAAAAATAAAGTAGGGGACAATATGCAACCTTGCCTTACGCCTGTAGTAGGGCTAAAAGGTCGGCTTTCTTTTCCATTAAATCTGACCTTACACTGTGCGTATTAGGTCGACTATTATTTCCGAAATGCCTTTGCCAACTTGTGCAGACCACATATAGTTTCGAGATATTGTGTCAAAAGCTCGTTCAAAATCTACGAACAGTAAGTAAATGTGTGTGTTGTATTCTGCAGATTGCTCAATAATTATGCGTAGGGTATTGATGTGATCAACACACGATCGGCCAGGTCTAAAACCAAAATTTGTTCCAGTACTTGGGAAATTTGCTGCAGTATTAAAGAGCCATCACTTTCCCTATGGCATTTAGCACGGTTATACCACGCCAGTTCTTACAATGCGTTAGGTCACAATTTTTGGAGATTGTGACTACTACGCCTTCCTTCCATTCAGCAGGGATTTGGTTGTTAAGCCATGCAGTTCTAATTAGTGCCGTTAGAACTTCTGCTAATGCATCAGCACCATATTTCAAGAGCACGGCAGGGATGTTGTCGGGAACGGACGATTTAGAGTTTTTCATCTTGTTCAAATCCACTATCACCTCAGAATTCGTCGGGGGCTCTGTTGAAATGTTCCTTCGCAGGTTACGCTGGGTTAAAGGTATAACCATTTCAGTCTGATTATTGTTGTCAGTTGTAGTAGACTGTGATGTGAAAAATTCACGCCAACGCTCGAGATGTTGATCTGTTGTGGTTAGGTCGGAGCCATCTTCTGCTTTTAACGTGGCGCTGCCTATTGTATTATTGCCACTCAATTGGTTTATAGCTGAGTAAACGCCGCGTAAGTTTCCTGTGTTTGCGGCTTTTTCCGCCAGTGCCGCTATGTCATTAAAATATCTCTCACGATCCACTCGTACCATGTATTTTACTTTGCGCGCTGATTGATGGTATTCTAATTTTGCCTGTTTTTTCAAAGAAGTTGTTTTGGCTTGCAAGCGTGCTTTTCTAAGGCATTTACAATTTTCTATTTCTTCCCAGGTTTCGGGACTGATCCATGGCTTAATTTTTCCTTTCTTTACTCCCAGAACTGATTTTGCTGTGTTCTTACAAGACATAATTACATGTGGCCACGAATGGGGGTCGCTGTGAGACAGGTTCGTCCTTAGGCTTTGGTTATATTCCGCTTTTACAGTTGAATTTGTCAAGAGGGCTGTGTTGTACCTTTCGACTTTGCGATTGCCTACGTTTACTGCAGCGGGCCTGAGGCGGAAAACTGATACAAGTAGAGAGTGGTCACTACCAATGTCGGCACCTCTTCTAGCTTTAACGTCCATAAGAGAGCCCAGAAAAAGTTTGCTCACTAATATGTGGTCAATTTGGTTAAAAGTGCGACCGTCCGGTGATTCCCAAGTGTATTTGTTTATGTTTTTGTGTGGGAATTTCGTTCCGCCAATAAAGAGAAGGTTACGAGCGCAGAAATCCACTAGCCAGTCTCCGTTGTTGTTTCGCGATGTACCTAAACCATGTCTGCCCATTACCGTCTGTAGGTTGTTGTTATCATTTCCTACTTTGGTGTTGACATCGCCTAAAAATATTTTATTGTCTCCGGTTGGTAAAGAGATTGTTACATAATCAAGTTGGTCATAAAACTCGTCCTTAATGGCATCCTCATCTGGATCGGTTGGTGCGTAACATTGTACAACTGATAGTTTTCAAAATTTACAGTTACATCTTGCTGTTATTATGAGCTCGGAAACTGTCTTGTATTCTATTAGGGGCATTTCTAGCCTTTGAAGAGAATAGAAAACCGACAACCATTTATCCTGTATGTGTGGTTACCAGAATAAATAAAATAATGTCCAGAAGGCAGTTGGGTTGTGCCGCTGTTAAGCCATCGAACTTCGCTTAACCCCAAGATGTGAAGTTTGTAGGAGACCATTTCCTTACGTACTTGCTCGAGCCTGGATGTTTCGGAGAGCGTTCGTACATTCCAGGTGCCAATCATAAACCGTTGTTTAAAGCCAAAAGTCGTCATCGACCATAAGCTATTATTGTTCATCAATTATTTTTTGCATGAGAGTAATAAATTATAAGTTTCTTATTAGTAACACATTATTTTATTATTTAAAGTAATGTAGAAGGTAATTGGCAGTCATTACAAAGTAACGTATAAAAGAATAAGTGGTCATTTGCATGTTTTTGCTGGGTATTTAGATCGGTTACAAAAACGAAAACTTTAAGCTATATTTGTAAGAGCTTTTTTAAGCTTATATTTTACTATTAGCTTATTTTAGCTTATATGTAAATATCCCAGCAAAACTCCTAAGTATGTTGTTATTAACATGCATTTTTATTTTCCTGTAAAATCGATTTTTAAAAAATGGTTTGTTTTTTTTAAATTTAAGGCCTTTTTTACTGTTTTTCAAGCTTTTTTTAAGAGTTTGAAACATTGGTTATCAGCTTTTTGAACTAGTCATAAATTATTTTATTGCAACCCCCGAATTTTATTGCGGGATCCCGGCTGCTGTAGAAGAGAAAACATTTGATAAATTTTTAAATACAGATTAAAGTGGTTCACTTTTTTTTAATTTCAAAATTGCACCAAGCTCAAAAGTTTCAATAAGTATGTTTCGAAATGTATATGCTAAAAATTTGAGCACGCAAAAAAAATACCCAGCTAGCGGAAGCACATTAAAGTTTTCAACATGTTCGAGTGCAAATTTTGCTTCACTTATTGATTATTGTTTATGTCCACTGTCAGCTTAAATTTGCAGTCTATGTTGTTATCAGTCCAAAAAAAAAATCCGAGTAATGGAAGCTCAATTCAAAAAACTTCGAATGTAGAAGAAAATAGGGAACACTTTTCGATTGTTTTTACTTCAAAAAATTTGAAAATATCACATAATATTTTTCAAGGTATATCCTTTAAAATATAACACAAAACGATTAAAAATCAGTGAGTTATGGTGAAAAATGTTTGACCATGTTTAAAAAACTACCAAAAAATACACTAACTGGTATTGATTTATAGGGAGGTTTTAAAAACTTTAGACACACCTGTCAGATAATGGTCTTTCAAATAACATAAAACTTGGTATTTATATTCTCCTAGTTAATGTCTAGCTTACATGTTTTTTCCTTTTTCAAAATTCGCTGTAGTTGGCGTTTAATCGCTGCTCAAATTTTTTGTTTTTAACAAATGTGTAAGAAATATACAATGTTTATATTATAAACGCGTCAACAGAAAATTAAAAATTTGGTGTCATGTTGAAGATGAAATCCTCTTCTTTAAGCAGTGTTGCACAGTGTTACTCGAAAAGGACAAACAAGTTAAAGAAATTTCCTTAATTCGAGAATATTCCAAAAAACCGTAATTAATATTTCTGAAATTTATTTTGCAATTAACTCAAAGTATCACTTACAACTGGGGTTGCCAGACAGGCGGGACGCGGCTGGACTGCCCAGTTTTTTTTATGCTTGTCCAGTGTCCAGCTAAAATGAAATTTGTCCAGCTAAATAGAAATTTTCTAAACAAAATATATTCTTTTTTTTTTCTTTGTTTTTTTTTTTTTTTTGTTTTTATATACATCGATATTATCTTTTTTTTTTTGTTATTTTTATTTACTTATAACGATGCTGAAAACATCCGTATATTTACAAAAATAAAGCAAATTAATTATTATGGATAGGTTGATACATGTATTTCGATCTGGCAAAAGACCTCACCAGAACCCCAAGTTCCGAATAGGCGGAGTAATAAATATCCTTATTAGTACATTTAACATTTTACAGATTTGAGAGACTGAATTGAAAAACTTTAAGATTAATTTAATTTTTTAGTGTATTATTTTAAATCTCACATATTTCAAAGACTGAATTCAAAATGTTTAAATTTTATTGTATTTCTTTATATTCCTAAGTTCCTAGGTAATCCTAACAATGTGCAGAACTATTTTTTAAATAAAAATTCTTGAAGCAAAATAAAACTTGACAATGTTTTTTTTTGTTGAAACATGTTTTAGGAAACATGTTTCATGTTTTAGAAAACATGTTTCAATGTTTTTGTTTGCAAAATCCAGCTTTTTTAAATTCGAATGTCCTTCTTCACCAACTCCAATGCCAACGCGAATTGTAAAAGAAAAAGAAAAAAACCTAACGTGGCCATGCCCATTTCAATTTTTGTATATTTTTATATCAGGGAGGGTGTTTTTTTGCCAATGGGATGGAGCCAATATCATTATATTATTTCCCAACCCCTCTCCCGGCTCTTAACGTTGTGATGGTCCACATTGGTTGTGAGGATACCATCGGCTGGCTGGGGGAAACCTTGTTCATGCAGTTCTACTGCAGTTAAGCCCCGCCAATTGTACCTGAAATGAAAAGAGAGAAAAATAAAATTAATGAAAATTGAAAAAAAACTGAAAAGGAACAATACATAGTTACCAAAAAAGTTGCATGTGTACCGGAGTTAATAAAAACCAAAGTGCACATGTTCCAATGCTCCGAACACCTGAAACGAAAGAAGAAATAAATAAAGATTAGTTAAAAATGGTTTTTAAAGCAAAATAATTGATGATAACCTGACAAAAATAAGAATTTTAATAAAAATTATATTTTCTGTCCATACTTACCATGTGTTGTTTTGTTTATGAAATGTCAGTCAAGGGTGGATAAAAAGGTAGTAGATGGGATGAATGCACACCCCCTTGAAAAAATATTTATAATCAAAAATAACGATAAATTAGCCCTAACATATAACACTAACACAGCACTAATAATTTAAATTTTTACTAAAATTTTCGATGCCTTTTTCTTTTGTTAATTTTATATTTTTTTGGTAAATTCGCACTTTTTTGTTGTTGTTTTTTTTCAACGTAAAGTTAATTATAAATTTTAATTTTTTTTGTGACAATTGTGTCAGTAGTTGCCACATTCATTTAAATTATTTTCCTGCCAGTCAGGGTTCGAATTGATTATTCATAACGATCATCTTTCTGTCTAAAAGACTTGGATTTATTGAAATCTGAAAATATAAGATTAGAATTTAGTATAGATAAGTTAAGAGTTAGTTTATTATTAGTTTTAAATATTACGTTAATAAAATATGTCTGGAGATTATAAAAATAAAAAAATATGATTGGTTAAATTATTTAGTTAGGGGTATGTTAGTATAAAGGTAAGTGGTGTGTGTGAGCGGGTTTAAGGGGTCACATTCTGATGGAGTGGCATATGTGTGACCAAGGTTGGGAAGGGCGACTGGAGGTCAACATCTACCTCCCACTTCAGATAAGTTCAATATAAGTAAGTTTGTTTATGTGTTAGTGTTTTTTTTGTATTGCTACGGCCTTGGGCTAGGGTGATGGGATGAATGCACACCCCCTTGAGTTTCTCCATGAGCTGGTTGGCAAGTCCCCCTAGCGCCTCTGCGGTCCCGTAACAAACAAATAATCGAAATAATCATTTGTGCATTTTTACATATTTCCATTGACAACATTAGGTCATTAAATAAGCTCCGTTTCATATTTATAGCCCATGTATGAAGTTATACTTTTCAGCTGTATAAAATTTAAACTAATCAAGTTATGATATTGCCGTATTAGATTTTGTTTGTTGCTTTTCAAAAAGTTTGATCATTTTCATGATAGACAATACACTTGTTTTATTGGCAGCACCCAAATCTTCAGTTGTCTGCAATAGAAAAATATAATTGTTTTAACTCAAACCGAGATATTACATACAACAGACAAACTCTATGAGAATCTTTTTGTCTGCAATAGTGTATAAACTGCCTGATCACACTATTTGAAAAACAACAATTTAACATATTGATATACTTTGTATGTCAGTACATATATGGCTTCTATAAAGAAACCCGAAGTGAGTTACGTGCGCCCTGATCTTGAATGTAACCCAAAGACAGTATTCTCATTTACCTGAGTCTCACATAAGGCTAAAACATCTGGTCGATGAAAGCGAATGAGAGCAAATACAGAGAAATAATTTGCCATAAGCCCCCGTATGTGGCAGACGTCAATTATGCAATGACCTTTATATTATACAATGACCTTTGCTTGGTTATTGTAAACAGAATAAAAACTTAAAAAACTGGTTTCGGCAGCAGTAAAAGTGTGGTGGTGTTGTTGTAATAATAATTTTTGTAATGAGTGTGGGTGGCTTTTAATATTTCCCAGAAAAACTTGGTAATGACTGGTCATTACCGCATAGATTATTAAGTCATGACAGGTCATTACCAATTTCTTTAAAATCACGCGCGGATCCAGGAAAAGGTTTTGGGGTGGAACTTAGAGTATTTTTAATTAATTTTTTAATCTTTTTTACATTTTTGTATTGAAAAATATCATTTTGTGCGGTGGGTGGGGGGGATTTCCCATTGTCCCACCCCCTAGAAACCGCACCTGTTTTTAAATACAAAATAATGACTTACTGATAATTCGTTGTAGAATTACTTATATGCAATTGCAAATAATGAGTTACTGGTAATTGGTTACGTAAGTATCGATTTCATATTTTTGGTTCTATTATTGTATTAATTTGTTTTGAACATTTTTACAAGTCAATTTTCCAAACTAATGTTATTTTAAAATTATTTTTCAAGATTTCTTAATAAAAATAACTTAAGGATAACCACTTATTATGTAAATCCTTGGTAACCACTTATTATATCATTGTGAGTAACCACTTATTCCTAAGTAATTACTTTTTTCTTCTTATTTTAAAAGAGCTTAAGATCATTTATTTATTAATTATAATTATTTATTTCCAATATTTCGTCTCCACATTGGGTGACTTCTTCAGGGAACAATTATTACTATTTTCACTATGAGTAATAAACCAGGTAACGCATTATTCTCACTTTTTTGTAAGCGATATGATAATGACCACTCCTGAATTTTGGGTCATCGCGAAAAAAAGTAATCACGGGAGTAAATTGCCTGGTAACTAGTGAATCCTTTGCACGCTTAATTACTTTGTAATATCTGTTTTTTTCCAGGTTGGCATGTTTAGATTTTGTTTGGTTTTCGTATTGTGCTGTTTTGTCAGAAGAAAATTATGTTTGTAATTTTCTTAATTGTTTTATTGGTTTTAATTTTGTGTGTTGATTTATTAAATGTTTTGTAATTACAATTTTTTTTTCATAAGTATTGCACTATATGTAGTTTTTATTTTTAATTTCTTTAAGACTACACGATAAAAAAAAATTATGACAACACGCAGCGAAAAAATATGGTTGGAGTATGATTGCGGCCAAAAACTATGTTTCATACAGCCATAAATGGTTGCTTCAAATAAACTTGTATCAATCATATTTCATCAATAATATTGTTGCTTTAGTCATGTAATAGTAAAAATCTCTATTTTGTTCTGTTATCATATTGTTTTCTTGCCGCCACGCATAATATAGTATTTATTATCATATTAATCTCTCTAACTACAGACATATTATAGTTGCGCCAACTATAAGATGATCATTATGGTTTTTTATAAGCGTATTCGCTCTTTTAATGTAATTTTTGTTTGAGAATTTGTGAAAAAAAGTTGTGAGAAGCAGGCAGTCCGAGCAAGTTTAATAATAATAAACAAAAATGCAACGCCTTGGAGTTAATTAGTGGAAGAAGGACCAATTTTGTAGTCTCAACACGGTCTACCATGGGAGCCTAGGAAAAAGTTAAAGTGACACGTATCCCCTAATTGTTTATTATACATAAAAGTGATAAGAAAGTGATTAATTTTTAAATTTGTTGTACTCACCCAAAATAAATTGTAAACAAATAAAAAATTAAAGAAATATGGAAGAAAAATTTAAACAAAATACACGTGCTTTTAAATCTGTAGTACGAAATTATCATAATATGTTTGCAATCATCAAAATATGGAAATAAATGATGACGAAATTCTTTGCCAAGATCATAATATGATAAGTAGGACTATAATATAGTATTATAGTATAGTTATAGTGCAAATATTATGATATCTACAATTATATTGAGATCATTATAAATGTATTGAAAAATTGTATTATTAACAACATTTTAATGCGTATTAATGCTGTAATTACATGTTTCCATTATTTTATTTTCCTGACAAAATAAGATTTGTACTAAAAAAGAGAAAGTTTAGTTTTGCTATTTTAGATACGAAAACATGGTTTTTATATAACTGCAAAATAACACAATCGTATTCGGCAGCACAAAGACAATTTGATTACTTAAATTACTTTATTTAAACGTGTAATATATTAAATAAACTAATATATATTTGTACTATTGAGAAACAACGTGCATAACTTTGTAATCCAACTTCAATAGCATGCTATGAGAATAATGTAGGAATCATACTATGATAATTTATAAACATTTCTATAACCATAATATGATAATATTGAGATCAATTGGGTACCATAATATGGTAGCCCAATTATCATATTATGATACGGAAAAGGATAAGACTATTTTTGTCACAACCATAGTAATATGGTTGTAGCAATCGTAAATCCAAAAATGTAAGATGCTCATCTATTATAGTTGCCCTAACCATATTTTTTCTGAGCGTGAAGAAACGATAAAAAAAACGTGTTGATCGCACGACGGACAAGACACTATGCAAAGGCTCCCTGTACAATTACTATTTTAGAGTTCATACAATCAAGGTAAAAGCTTCATCATATTTATAAAACACTTCATAAATTTGATGAAAAACTTCATTGATTTTCGTCCAATGTAACACTTCTTAAATATGATGAAGCTGTTTCATAAAAGTGCAAAATGATGACAGGCTTTTTTATATTTATGAAATGTTTTATAAATATGAGGTAGACGTAAGATGCTCATCGAATATGGTTTCGGAAGACGTTTCATAACTTTTCATGAAATGTTTCGCAAGTAATATTAAATATTTCATACATTTTTACGAAGGTTTCATTAATTTTTAAATGTGTAATAAATAATATGAACGTTTCATATTAGAGGATTTCGTTCGCTTATAACGAACACCACTTATGACTGACTTTTTACCCAGTAAAAAACGCTGCTTACATGACAGCAGGTTTGTAAGGGAGTAAGCCGAAAAGAATCCCTTACAAACCTGCTTACATATGCAATAATTCTTATATTGCGAATTCCCACTTGGCAGCATTACTTTTTAAAAAAGCAGCATGGTTTTCAGTAAAATCACATTTCATGTCTACATTATTACGATTAAAAGTAATAATATAAATATACATAATAATTTATTCTACATAAAATTCTACAGACATTAGTTTCCTGTTCTTAAAATTTTTGATATATAATATAATTATTTTATTTTTTTACCGCTCCACGTCCAAGCTCTTCAGAACAGTTAAATGGCTAATTATTTTGTATTTCATACTCGAAGACACCAAACACAATCGGAAATCACTCTGGCAAATTTTTACAGATTGTTTATAATCTACGATATGGAACTTTCTGCATTACAACCTGCATCCTTGTAAGGGATTACAACCTGCATCCTTGTTAGGGAAAACAGTAAGCTCAAAAGTGTTGTTTGTTTGGTTCGCTTTAAATGACGACATGGCAGCAAAAAAACGAAAAAAATCCCATTTTTGGATTTTTTTTTATTTTTAGGAATTGTGGGATTGTTTTCAGAAAATCATAAATTCTGACATTTGTTTCGATTTGTTGACCTTAAAGTCTAGTTAAATCCAAAAAATCATTGGATTATGTCTATTAATAAATATTTTATTGAATAGTGAAAATTTTCATTTAAGCAAAAACTGAAATTTTTACCTTAATATTTGGATTACCCAAGTTTTTGTTTTACCAAGATGGCTAAATTCAACCTTTTTTAAAAAAATCGCAATCTACAAGTAATTTTCTTTCAACGATACCAAACACTGGTATATTATGTTCATAACTCCTAAACAGAAAATCTTCAAAAGTTAACCCTTATTCATATATTTCTTCTAATGTGTCCCCGTATTCACATCTTACATAATTGGGTCAGGTAAAAAGGGTTTTATGATGTTCTTCATTAATAATATTAAAGGTTTTGTGGGCCCACCCAAAGATACGTGTTTTATGTTTGCTATTTTAAATATATGGGCCTTAGTATTTGAAGACCCAGTTACCTGGGTTATGATAGCTAATATTTGTACCTAATATTTGTATATAAATATGAATAGGTTTAGTTTTAAGTTCATAAAAAACTCGTCAATCATGGTAATAACAGTAAATCATGAAGCATTGTGCTTAACTTTGTGGGACAACTCAAAACTACAGAGATTTGAAAAGGTTAACGTTGTAGTTGCATCAATTGAATCTTCACATCACACTAAATTGGACACTGCAGAAATATCTAAAATTGACAATTTTATTAAATTATTTGATAAAAAATGCAGTCCGTTTCCGGCTCTATTCTGAAATTTAAAACAAAATATTATAAGTGGATGAATGATAGCCTGGAGATAAATTTTTCTGCTGTTGGTGCACCCTGTAAGCCTTATAATGATTTGTGTGCAAAATCTAAAAAAAAGAACATCGATTACTCTTTCTACGCATTCAAATACAGAAGTTTCTGACACGTTTAAGGAAATGTTATAAAAAGAAAATCGCCCTAAAGAGGCGTTAAAAGGATTGTTAAAAGCATCCCCACCCCTTCATCGGATACAGATTTTACAGAAGAAGAAGCCATTGCTCTTATGTTGGAATTAGGGCTAAGCAAAAATAAATATCTTATTTTGAGAAAGGCTTTGATTGATAAAGGACACAAAATTCTGCCCTCATACAACGCAATAAAGGATAAGAAAGATAGTATCTTACCAAAACCTATTGCTGTTAATGAACATGAAGCTTGCATTGAATTGTCTACTCTGCTCGAAAACACAGCATCTAGGATTGTTTCTGACTTTTCTAGAGATCAGCTGGAAAGAGTCAATAATTGCGATGTTGTACTAATGTGCATGTGGGGATGTGATGGCTTATCAGCCCTTCCTGAATACAAAAATGCTTCCGAAGGCCAGAACAAATCAGAATATAAGAGAGTATTCATGTCATCGTTAGTTCCATTAAGAATTCGTTCATATTCTACTACTGAGCCTTCAACAAGTTATGCTTTCGATGATGTATGGATCAATTCAGCACCTGGATCCAAAGCTTTTTGCAGACCCATTGGTTTCGAGTATATAAAAGAGTCAAACTCTACTACTAATAATTTGGTGTATTATATATATATATTAGGGTGGTCTTTCGTTGCATGGGCGAAAAATAAAAACGAGATTTTGACTGAACCCCCTCTTAAAATATTTTTTTTGGGTATAAAAATTCACCATGCAAAAAATTAGAGTTCTAGCATAACGGGAAGATGTCCCGCATCGCCCTTGAAAATCGGGCCCCTTGGAAAAATGGTCATAATTTAAAAAAAAATTCAAATTTTTTTTCTTCAAAATTAAAAAAATATAAAATAATTTTTTTGTTGGGTTTAATCATAACTACTCAGATAAAAAATATTACTTTCCCAGAAAATCGCTAACTTACCCTAACTTTGTGTCAAAAAAATTAATAAATATTTTGGGGGTACCTCAAAGTGACTTTTTGCATTTTTGAAAATTGTATTCAACAAAAATCAAAAACCTAGTGTTTGCTGTCAAGTATGTGGCTCTGAAGTCTATCCGCATGTTTAGTTGCAAACAGCCTTATAACTTCATCGACTTTCATTATACCAAGATCTCTATGTAGATCGTCAATTCTAACATAGTATGGAGCATTAACAATGTTTTTTAATATTTTGTTCTGCATACGCTGAATAATTTTAATATGATTTTTAGCTGCACAACCCCACATCTGAACTCCATAAGTCCAAACAGGTTTTAGAATTTGATTGTAAATAAGTAATTTGTTTTCTATTGATACCATTGAGTTACTTCCAATTAACCATTTCAGCTTATTGAATTTCAAATTAAGTTCTGTTTCCTTCATTTTGATATGAGCCGACCATCTAAGTTTCGCATCAAGCGTCATTCCAAGATATTTGCGCAGTTGGCATATGGGACTGTAGAGTTTGATATTTTAATTGGTTTATACGAAATTTGTTTATTGGTAAAATTAACATGGGTTGTTAATGGCAATTAATAGATAACATAAACTAAATTCCTCAAAATTTGGAGTATATACCGACGAAATAACAAAACTTCTAAGGAATCGAGATTTCAAACATGCCCAATTGTTCAGTTCCAGAAAATGTTCAAGGCAATCACAGAACGAAGATATTTTCAATAACCTATTACTGTCTTCCGATCCCGTCCTGTCGTCAATGAGAAAACGATGGATTTCTTATAACACATTGGCATCTGTAAATAATGAAGATTAAAAGATTTGCTTTATCTGTTAGATATAAATAATGATGTGTCCGATTATTTTGTATTAAATAAAGAAACAACCTAATTTGTTTGTCTTTTTTTTTCATTAATGAAGAACATCATAAAACCCTTTTAACCTGACCCAATTATGTAGGATGTGAATACGAGGACAAATTAGAAGAAATATATGAATAAGGGCTAACATTTGAAGATTTTCTGTTTAGAAGTTTTTTTTTTAAAAGGTTGAATTTAGCCATCTTGGTAAAACAAAACTTGGGTAATCCAAATATGAAGGTAAACTTTTCAGTTTTTGCTTAAATGAAAATTTTTTTTTTAACTAGATTTTAAGGTCAACAAATCGAAACAAATTTCAGAAATTATGATTTTCTGAAAGCAATCCCACAATTCCTACAAATAAAAAAAAAATTTCCAAAAATGGGATTTATTTCGTTTTTTGCTGCCATGTCGTCATTTAAAGCGGAGATTGGAAATGACTTACACACTACATTAGGTATATGTTGGAGTACCTAAAACCGGTTTCCACTAACCAATTGGAGGCGTGCACAAATTTTAACTGTGAGTTAAAATTGATATTTACCTCAAAAATATGGCAACTTTGGAAGCGGATGGGGGGAAAAGTATTTAGAAGTCAAAAATTTTTTTACCACAACTCGCATTTATATAAAAAGATCTTCCAGAAAAGTATACATACTTTATATGTTCAGAAGAAAAATATTTGTCTGGAGCGATAAGAATATTGGTGCTTTTTGGGGAAAATATCGCCAAACTTTACTTTTTTTTTAATTTCTACTTTAAACTAATGTAATTTTTGACTGAAACAAGATATTGAACTAATTTTTTTTTTGTTCAATCAAGAATTTTATTGGCTAAATAACTGTTATTTTAAAACGAAAATTGGTCCCAAATTTCTCCCGATATTCGAAAAACTTTGGACCTGAGTCGGACAAAATTTGGAATTTCACATTTCCAAATCGGAATATCTGGGAAACTATTTGAGGTAACCCACACATGTAAGCATGTTTTTTGTTCATCTTTACAAGAAGATTACTAATATATGTTAATTTTTGGAAAATCGGATGAGAAACAAAAAAAATGGCAAACACTCAAAATTTTTTATGAAAAAAGTACCCATCTTTGGGCAGTCATTTTGCCGCCCCAAAGGGTCTGGAAGGTTCAAAATCAAAACTTAAACTCTATTTTATGTCTTTTATGCATGTTCCAAATTTCATTGCAATCGGACCACAAGTTAACAAATGGCCGAATTATTTCCACAAATTTTGTGATTTATCCCACTGTGCATCAGCGCAATTGTTTTATCCTGCTTCTAAAAACACGAAAATTTTTTTCTGGTTTTTATAACGATCGATTTATTGGTCCCAACGAATTTTCTAACATATGTCATACAAAATAATACGGTTATAACGAACTCATTTTTTTGACTCATTTACGGATTTTCATACAAATTTGTATGCTTATAACAAAGATATAAAAAAATCGAGGCTCTAAAATGCTGCTAATCTTAAAAAATATTGATTGTTGCTTAAAAATGTACCAAAAAAAAAAAATTAAAAATTTTGCAAACCGTAATGAATATTACAATAAAAAACTTTAAAATTAAGGAAAGTGTTTACAACACTTACAGTGAATTTCGATTATAACGAAAAAAATACCAACGAGTTCGTTATAACTGAACTTCGCTGTATATTAAAAAAATTATGTTAAATAAAGAACACATAAAATAATATTTAATTAATATTTCAGAATTCCCCAAAAATTCGGCACAGCCGAATTTAATCTTTTTTATACCAAATTCGGCACATCGGACTTTAATGCTTCCACTTGTTAAAATTAATTTCTGAATTAATTGTTTTGTAATACCAATGTAAAGCATATGCATTTCGTCAAGAATAACAAATTTGACCAGATCAAAGCCAGTAATTTCCAGAAGTGGACTGTCTTCTTTTGATAAATGATATTGAGGGTTTATTTTATTTCTAAACGACTGCACTGTTCTTTCTTCACAATTGGTTTCTTTTAAAACACGCGTGTGATTAACAGTTTCTCCTTTTACAGAACATCTTTCACACGACTAAAATCCAGTGTGACCTTTGCAACACTTTACAAACGCACGTGCTGGCATATCACAGCAGAAGCCCAAAAGTTGGATAGTGAAATGCTTTTCATTAATATTAATACATTTATTAATAAAAAATTATTGATAAATAAATTTAATCTTTAAATTTAAGTTTATTACCTTGATTGATTAAAATATTGATTTCAGACACGAGTTCTGACAAAAATCTCTTGCAGAATATGGTTTAGAATCCCCATAAAAAAGTGCAACTAAAAAAGGCTTGGTCACGTAATTCGGTGAAAAGACTTTACCAATGATAGACCAAAAGCCGTTTTTGGACTTGATAAAAATATCCATCCCATCTATATGTATTATTAGCTTAATATATTTTTCATTGTATATATTGGGATCGATAATTCTATCCAGATTATACTTAATTCCAAAGTATTTAAATTTTCCTAAAGTGCCATATATTTGATGTGCCTAACAATGATTTAGAGGACTTTGGAAGAGATGTATACCCCTCTGATCTCAAAACCATCAAAAGTTCGTCGATCGACTTTTGGGTAACAGTGCGAATATTTCTCAAAACCCAATTTTTAATTTTTAGCTCTATGTGTCCATTTATAAGTGAGCTTGTATCAAAATCTGTTGCATCCGGAATATAACCATCAGATATAGATTATTCTGTAGTATTACATTCACTAGAACTTCCAAAATGTTCTTCATCTGCGGATTCAAAATTTGAAATTTCAACCAGTCCATCTAATTCTTCTGTTTTATAGCATGTAGCTATAATTTTTTCTATTCCGATTTCTTGAACAACATCATCATCTGACAAACCTTACATATAATTCACAAAATGAATAACATTAATTTTATGGTAAAATTTCTAAAAAAAGATTTATAACTTACTTGCTACAGAATTAGTTTCTTTATTTAAAAGTCTGTGTTTCCTAAGCGCTCATACGACATAACTTCTGAAAATTTAGTTAAAAAAAATATTCAAATTTATGAAATGATTTTATTTGTACTATAGCTGTTTTATTCTTTAATTTACTTTTTAAAACACTTAAATTCGGTTACTATCAACATTTGAGAATCCTTTTATTTTCGGTACCCGGTACAGAAATGTTGTTTTTTGCTTTTATTATATATTTGGGAGTTGCATATGATAATTTAAAAGCATGGTACACATTTGAAAATAAATTTAATTTCTTTTCAAAAATTGTCTGGTATTTTTTAAAAAATTTTTTACACATGGAAAGTACTTGATAGTTAGTACTCGCTACACAATATACATATATCAACACTATTATATGTATTCTGCAATGTTGCCATTTCTGTGCTTTACGTGTTTTTTGTGCTTTTTGTACTTGACGATTTCTTTAAATACCAACATCTTTAAACAGTTCTTTTTTCTCTTATGAATAAAATAAAAAATATTCAAAATTAAAACAAAACTTAAGCAATCTCAAACTTAAGGCACATACTAGCATCAAAAACCGTTAGAAATATTGTTAATTGTTAGGTTAAATCCTCTTAATAGTAAATCCAATATAGCTCTGTAAAAACTTAAAAACAATAAGATTTTAGCAAAAAATAGGCTAAGATTATTTTAAAACCTGTTTAATGAATCTTACAAATTTTTAAAATCTAGTATTTGAAGAAATAATGGAATATAATGAACGAATTTTGTTTTCTTACAGTATTTTAAATACTATTTTTTCATTGTATTTTTTAATTCTAATTTTTTTAAATAAGTTTGGTGGCTTTTTTTTTGTAATTTTTAATGTTTATTATTTATTTTTAATCACGATTTAAACATATAATTAACAATATTTTAAATTATTTTTCCATTAATTTTATTAAATAACCTCTCAATATTATTAAATCGGAACGCTTTTTGAAAATATTCACAGATAAATGTTAACAACACTGAAAATAGCGTAGTTTTTAACATTGTTGCACTTGATCTTTCGTAAAAAATGATGCCATATTTGAATAAATAAATTGGAAATTTTATGTATGCAATGTGTAAATATCACAAAACAAGAGATTTTTTGTTATTAATGAAAAGCATAACTGTTTGCTTGTAATTTTAAATTCGTCAGCTTATAGCTTATTATACCGGTATTTTAAATTCTAATCAAAAATAAAAATTTTCAAATTATTGTTAAAAAAGTACTAAAATTTAAAAAAAAAATCTATTGATTTTCTTACTTTTTACTAAAAAGCATAACTGTCTGCTTGTAATTGGTTTATTCTATATGCGGAAAAGCCGGTATTTATTGAGAAAGCGATAAAGGTTCACATTATTATTTGTTGCAGCATATATTCCAATCAAAAATTTTCCAATTATTGTTAAAAAAGTACTATCATAAACATTGTATTCAAAAAAATCTATAGATTTTCTTACTTTTTATTGATAAAAACTATAAAAGCTTCATCACACAAATTCACAACTTCTCAATAAAATTTTCAATAAATTGTATTAAATGGCAACACTGTCATTGGAATATTGCAAAAAAACAAAAAAAAAAAAACTGCAACACTGCTGCTGCGAATTTCATCTTAAAACAGTAACTGTAAAAATGCCAAAGAAACCAAATTTTATAATTTTTTTTTCATAAACGTGGTGTCGTCGAAATTCTTTTGAGAACGTTTTTTAAACAATTAATTAAAATTTAAAAATGGGAAAAATAAAAAAGATAAAAACACTCAGAACACGCAAAATTCAGGTAAGATTAAATTTTATATTATTCAAAGGTTTATTTTAAAACAAATGTTCTAACTTTTATTGTATAACAGATGCTAAGAAGATATTGGATTCCATTAGAGATTTGGATTTTGAAAGTTCGCCAAAACGTCAAAAAAAAAACTTCAAACCGTAGAGGTATGTATAGATATGTAATCATAAAGACCTATATCTAATGACTTTATCTTAACTTTAGATGCAATTGATGAGCTACTTGACTTTGATAACTGTGACGATGGTGGTACCAGTGATAAAGAGGCTGATGTTCCCATTGTAAAGAGACATAGTGTTGGAGTTCAAGCTAACATCATTTCAATAGATAAAAGTGGTGAGTAATTGCAAATCTGTTTGCAATTTTTTATTGAACAAACTTTTATTATTTATTTTCTTAGAATTCCCAAGTTTTAGACAAGAAATTAGAAGCGATTAAAAGAAATTACGATCTAGTATCCAGTACGACATTAAAATATTGGAAAATACGGTTGTAATGTACCTTTCCACAACCAACAAATTAAGCAGTTTATCCGAGTTAACTGAAAAACTAAATTTACAACAACCAATCTCGGATTTAAAAACGTTTTATGAGTTGGACATTAAAGTTAAACTTGAAAAGGAGTTTGCTGATATTTTGGTACGTATAATGTGTATTTTATATTAATTTTTGTTACTCCTTTACTATTAAACATTAACATAGCCATTTTATTATTTTTCAGCGTGAGCTTATTTCTTTTAAAGCCACGGCCAAATCATTAACAGAAGCTATTAGTGGTGTGCTTAACACAGTTATGTCGCACGACTTACAGCATAAATTTAGCGCTTGTGGTAAGCCTAATAAGGGAGTGTCCAAGGAAAAGTTAAACGGCACACAGCTGTACACACAGTTAAATGGTAATAACACTACACTCAAAAAAAAGTATAACTTTTTTTAAGGTCAAAATGTCTTTAAATTAAGGGCATATAATTTTCTTTAATTTAAGAAAATCTTTAATGTGAAGACAAATTTACTAATTTGAAGTACAAGCAAAAATTGGTGATCTTTGATATATGGAATTTTTTTTCTTTAATTTAACCCTGTTAATATGTTCTTGAATTGAGTAAAAACTTCCTTGAAATGTGTACAATATTAATAATTTTAAAGAAAAATTCTTTATTATAAAGATTTTATATACAAAAAAAAAGTATACAAAATTTTTGTTTGAAAAATTAGAATTAAGGACATAAAAAGACATAATTTCTTTGATTGCAGTCCATAATTTTAATTTACTTAAATTAATCACACAATTTTATTTAAACCAATTACATTTTTCATACTCAGTATAAGAAAAAATTTACTCACATTAACCAAAAAATATGTTTAAAAATTTTTAATGCTAAAATTATAGAAGTTTAAAGAAAATTTCTTTAAACTATATAAAATAAAATGAGGCAGAATATTAAAGCAATGTTTACTCAATTATAAGAATATAATATAATTGGCTTAATTCGTGTTAACATTAAGTTAAGGTATTACTTCTTTAAATGTAGTCACAACATTAAATTTATTTTTTAAATATGTTGTGTATTAATGTTGACATTAAACTAAAGACATTTTCTTTAAAATTATGAAAAATCATAAAGTTTGAAATATAAAAATGTAAGTGTTGTATCGTTAATTTAAGTATACATGCCCTTAAATAACATTGGATATGAAAAAATTAGAGAGTTTTTGTCCAAGGAGGTATTTACTTAAATTTATGAAATATTACCTCAAATGAAAATAATTTCAAAATAAAATAAAAAAATTAACAAAATATCATTAAACGTTTTCCTTAAATTAAAGAATTATATAATTGGGGTAATGATGGTTATCATTAAGTTAAGGGTGTTTTTCTTTAAATCTAGCCATTATATAACAAAAACAACAATATTTTTTTTTATTAAACATTAGCTTAAAATTAAAGATATTTTCTTTAATACTATAAATAACTTTAAGTAGAATAATAAAAAAAAATATTATAGCAATAAAACCAAGGCAATATATTCATTAAATCGATTCACCACAAAGTATCAGAAAAAACTACATAATAAATTTAAGTAAAACAAAATAAAAAAAATTAAAGAGTTTTTCTCATATTCCGTACCAAGTATGTACTTACTAAACTTAAGGAAATCTTTAATAATACGAAATAATCACACCTTTGTTTTGACGACAAATTTCTTTACTACTACTAAAAAATAATAATAAAACACAAAATAGAAACAGTTTACTTAACAGTTTATTATTTATTTCCTAAAAAATCTGTTACACAACAAAAACTCTTTTTTTTTTTTTTTTAAAGATTTATTATGCATTTACTTAAAATGAAGCAAGAGCATAATAACTTCAATTATATGTGTTCCTTGTTTTTAATAAACTTCTTTGATTGGAGAATGTGAGTAATTAAACATTAAAAAAATGAGAGAGATTTACTTTACTGCTTTGCGTTAAAACACATTTGATTTTCTTTTCAGTCGAGTGAAATCCTAACAAATATAAAGTCGGTCGCGGGTGAAAGTTAAAAATTAAAAATTTTATTTAAAGTTAAATTAAAAACAATAATATTAATCGAAAGTAGTTAATAATTAAAAACTCATGTAAGTATATGAAATTAATTAACAAAAAGTGGTTCTTTAAGTGAAAAAAAGTTAAAAAATAATTTTTTACGTATGTATATATAAAAGAAATTGCTTACTTGTTATACATGAAAAAAAAAACAAACAGAATTGCCTCTACAAGCAACAAGCTACATAATATTTTATATGTATAAAAAAAAATATTTTATACAAAAGTAGCTTTTATAAAAAAGTACATTTTTATAAAAAGTTCGTTTTATAAAAAATCATTTTTTATTAAACAAAGTACTTATTATCACAAAAGTTCCTTTTATAAAGAAATGAAAAAGTACGTTTTATAAAAATGTGCCTTTTATAAAAATGGCATTTTATAGAAAAAGTACCTTTTATAAAAAGTACCTTTTATAAAAAGTACCTTTAATAAAAAGTAGCTGTAATAAAAAGTACCTTTTATAAAAAGTACATTTTATAAAAAAGTACCTTTTATAAAAAAGTAGCTTTTTAAAAAAAGTACCTTTTTAAAAAAAAAGTACCTTTTGTAAAAGGTACCTTTTACAAAAAGTAGCTTTTATTAAAAAATACTTTTATAAAAAAGTACCTTTTATAAAAAAGTACCTTTTATAAAAAAGTACCTTTTATAAAAAATTCTTTTTATAAAAAAGTACCTTTTATAAAAAAGTATCTTTTATAAAAAAATAATTTTTATAAAAAAGTACCTTTTATAAAAAAAGTACCTTTAATAAAAAGTAGCTCTAATAAAAAATACCTTTCATAAAAAAATACTTTTTTAAAAAATAGTGCCTTTTATAGAAAAACCACCTTTTATAAAAAGTAACTTTTATAAAAATATTAAATAGTACTTTTAATTAAAAGTTTATTTTATTTAAATATTTTTTAATTCCTCCTTTGATATTGTTTTTAGTTAATGGAGAATCAAAATCGACTTTTGGAATTACTCACTGCTCTAAAGGGGGAACAGTACCTAAAAATATTTATTGGTAAGTAAGAGATGTTGTCTGATGTTTTCGGAGAAACCCCTTTCTTATTTTTGTTTGACTGTTTCAATAATTTCTTATTACATGCAAATCAAAGAAAAACACTAATATATAAATTATATTATAGCTGTTGCTTTGGTGACGGTCTTATTGAAAATAAATTGTGCTCATTCTTTATAATTCTATTTTTTATATCTACACCACTCTGTTGTACAGAATAAAATATTTGTTGCTTTTTTATTGTCACCTTTTTAATACATTTCTTCCTATTATTATAATATTATTATTAATAATATTATTTTTATTACTATTTTTTTTATTATTTCATTATGTATTATCACATAATATTAATTAAAGTTTTTAATTTCTACAAGTTTAAAAAATGTAATTGTTGAGCATCAGCATAATAATGTTGTTTGTCCTTTTAATTGGCTCAGTTTGCTGTAAGGTTCGGAATTTACATTCGGCCATTGAGTTTGGGGTTAGTTAAAGGACGCGGTTCAAAGCAACATACGCTCCTATAATCATGGCTAACCCAGAATCTCGCTTGAGCATGTGTGGATCAATCATTTATTTTTGGGAAATATTTTCATTCGCTAAGTCTGGCGTGTTAAAGTATCTTTCAAGAATTAATGTTATCTGCACATGTCAATGAGCCAAGATCACTAATGTGGCTGGTAATATATGATAGCGTTTAACTGATCAAAATAAAGCTGGCCTTAAGCCAAACTTATTACGTTGTAGGGAAACCTAACGTACATCGTTATAATTTTTAAACTTGTAGGACACCTAATATAAATAAGTATAATATGAATTTTAACCTAGAATCTCTCAGGAGCATGCGTGGATCAGCATTTATTTTCAAGGATGTTATCATTCGCTAAATTGATTGATATTTTTCTTCTTTGGGGAAATGTATAGAAATTTTTATTAAGAGGTGTGCTTAAATTTGTTGCATATTTACAATTTTTCATAAATTTTAAAGCTATTCCAAGCCTTATATTATAAAAATCATAGACTTCTGTTAGTTTAAAAAGTATAATTGTTGAGCATCAGCGTAATAATGTTGTTTGCCCTTTAATGGGATCAGTTTGCTGTAAGGTTCGGTATTTATATTCGGGCATTGAGTTTGTGGTTAAATCATGCAGCGGTTCATGGTAACAATACGCGCATAATATGAATTTTAACCTAGAATCTCTCAGGAGCATGCGTGGATCAGCATTTATTTTTCAAGGATGTTATCATTCGCTAAATTGATTTTTGACACTTATTATACATATCTATTTCGAAATCAGTCAAAATATCAACTTAGCGTGTGAAAGTATCCTCTAAAGGCAGAATTAGTTTGTACGTTCTGTTCTGTTACGAATCAGCTGTTTTGTTTCTGTTCAATTGAAAGTCTGTATGTGTAGTTAGTTTTCACTTTTTCGTTCTGTTCTGTTGCGGACAAATCTATTGAAAATAGAATTCAACGTTAAGTGACAGCCTAAAGTGCGTATGTATTGGTTTGTTGTGAAATCTTTTTCTCAATATTTGAATCAGGGATGTTAAAGTTGTTACTATAGTACTTTTTACGGTACTATTTGGACTTCAGATGTACAAATTTTTCTATGTATGAATTTCTTGGTCCCTTTAAAATACAATAATTATTAATTCGATTTGCAGTCCCATATGAACAATGAATTAACTCGGAACCAAACGCTGTGAATTCAATCACATGATTTCACTGAGTGCGACTGATTACAGATGATTATATTATAGTTTTATTAATCGATTAAATCAATTATTGAATTCAATCACTAAGGGTTATAATTATTATTAACTAATTTTGATTTTCAAAAAAGTAAATAATAAAAATCTTATAAAAATGTGAAATTGAATTTGTTTGCTACCAATCACAAGGATTGAATTCGCAAAACTGTGAGAAATGTAATTCAATACAGCAAGATATTAATAGCACATTCAAAAAATATTAAAATTTGCTGAATTTAAGAAAAAATCTCAAAATTTGAAAAAATTTTTAAATCAATATCGGCTAGTTTTGTTACCTCAAAAATGTTTTTCACGACACAATTTATTTTTTTACATCCAAAAAAGTTTTTCACCTAAAAATTCTGTTTTCACCTCTTAACATATTTTTTTTTTAATATATTTTTGTTGTTTCATTTGTTATTGTTCATTTTGGAGGGTACAAAGATTTGTTTGTTAATTTATATTTAAATTTTTTTATACTTGTGATGCCGAAAAAGTACCTATATTATATGCAGGTTGGTACTACTTTAAAATCGCATTTATCCCTGATTTGAATGTTTTTGGTTTGAGTTTCTTTTACTTTTTAAAACTGCTGATTCCTCTCACAGAAAAAGTAATCACAAAATATTATCTACAGAACAGAATGACACAGAACGGCAACAGAAAGTAACAACTAATGAGGCCTTAACCCTCTAACCGGCAAGCCCGTCTCTAGACGGGGTATTTTCAATTGGCCATAAGTTCGTCAACAAAGTGTTTTATTATTAAAATGTAAGCTATATCGATAGAGAACGAAGTTAGCCACATATTTTGCGAAGTAATGTTTTGTGTACATGTCACGGTTTGGAAGCGAGAAAGCGTTATAGTTAAAGTTTTCGGTAATTTCAAAAAATAAATATTTTGAAATAACCACAATTTTGAAAAGTCCTTAAAACACATTTCTGTTATCATAAAACCATTCATATTTCACACAAAGGAAGATTGAAGCTTAAATTATTGGAAAATGCTCTAAGTTTGGTCCAAGGACATACAGGATTGTAAAAGGATACCTATAAAGGACATCATCTTAACTTGAACACGAGTAGACGGATTTTTATGAAATTTGGCAGAAATATTATATTTGGTAACACTATCAAATCTTCAAAGTTTCGTCAATATATATTAAAGTTAAGGTGTGTTTTCGCTCAATTTCTCGTTTATCTAAAAGCTCAAAAGGGCTAATTTTGGACTGTTGTTATATCTTTGTAAGAAGAATAATTTATGCCTTAACTTTTTAAATTTAATAGCTTAGTTTATGAGATAGCCTCTAAACCTATTTTGACCCATATCGACTAAAATAGGCGACGAAAAAAATTTCGCTAGAACAAAATATTCTTTATTTCTCGTGCCGAACAAGTGATATAAATTTCAGTCCAAAAAAGCTTAGGCCTGTTAGAGGGTTAAGAGTTAATGCAATCTGTTCATGTCAATGTGCTAAGGCCAAAAGATTGACTGATAAATAACGATAGCATTAACTGACCAAAACAAGGCTGGATTTAATCCCAACTTATTGCGTTGTAGGGGAACCTAACGTACATCGTTTTAATTTTTAAACTATTAGTTTGTTTAAGATAATAAAACAGAATTTTAAAATTTTTCGATTTTCTACAGATTTATTAACACAAACTTAAACATATATTATTTTAGTACGGAAATGTATAGACATGTTTATTATGAGGATTACTAAAATTTGTTGTATATTTATAATTTTTCAAACATTTTAAATTCATTAATTATTAAAAATTATTGTTATTAATAAAAACGCACAGGTAAAACATTATACAGCATTTTTCTGGTTGCCTTGGTTATAATAGATTCTTAATTGATAAACAATTTTCTTTGATCACATTTAAAAGAAAATTTAAATACTATGTAGCCAAAATTTGTTCATGCCTTAATAAATATTATTGTGTCTAACTTCAATTTAAAACTTGTTGTTAATTTGATAAATCGAAAACTGACTAAATTGAAAACTAGTTTTGGGCTTAGTAGGAATGAAGTATTATATATTTTTTATTCTAATGTGTAAATTTTTTTTATATAAATGTGTAAAGGTACGTTCACATTAATCAAATATTTGAACAAAATATTTGTTTACATATTTGCTTCCAATTGTGTCAAATAAAAAATTATTTTATTTTATGTTCAAACTATGATCAAATATTTGATGGTTTTTGTTTGTTCAAACTGCTGTCAAATAGTGTCAAATAAAATAAACGAAAAAATATTTGTCGAGCGTTCAGATTGAAACAAATATTTGCATTAAATAATTATTTAATCAAAGTGTCAAAAAAACAAAGATTTATTTGATCGAAAAGTTTAAAGGAAAATGATGAACGAAGAAGAAAATTTATTTATTTTATGTTGTAGTGCAGCTTCTCTTGTGGCTTTAGAGGAAGAGAAGGTAAAAACCAAACAAACGGGAAGACAATGGGTACACTCAAAAAATAAGTTAGTAGAAAAGTTAGTAAAACGTCTTGTAAATCAGGTATACTATTTTTTAGCAAATATTTTTGCTAAAATCGTGATTTCAGCTAAAATTTTGTTATACTTATTCAGCACTTAACTGTTTTATACTAATGCTTTACTAATATACTAATGTTTTACTAATTAATTTTGCTAAAAAAAATTGTGGTGATAAGCAGATGTCGCGGCATGTCAAGATGTAGTAGAGAAGAGGAAAATGATATTAAAAAGTACAACTCTAACAAGACAAGTAAAAAAATCAACCATGAAAAAACATATACAGACATGTAGACAGAGTAAAGAGAAAGACAAAAACACACATCTTAGGTAGATTTGTATGGTTTCTTTTTCTTATTGCAAAAAAAGGGTTGTTTTTTTCGTTTCGTTTGTTTTGTTTATTTTTTCGTTTCGTTTCTAGAATTATCTTCGGCAGTTTCGTCATAGCATCATTAAGACAACCATTGATGTAAGTAGTTGAAAGAAAATTTTTGTTATGTTATATATATTTATTTCTATATATTTTCAGATATTAAATTAATTCATGTCGTCAATGTGGGAAAATTAAAATTGTTATATTTCGTTATTATAGTAAATTATTTTTAAAAGAATCACAAAAATATGTTTTTTGATTTTCAGCAAATAAATTAACTAAATTACAATTTTTCTACAAATTTTTTGCGTTTTTTCAGTCTACTAAAATTCAGCAAAAATTTATTAATTTTTACCAACGCTTTTTATTTCTAATCTACTAAGTGTTAGCAAAAACGTTTGCTGAATCTACAAATTTTGTTGCTAAAAATCAGCTCGCTGATTTTCAGCAAAAGATTTTGCTGACATTAGCAACTTTTTTGCTAGCATCCTCCTGACTAAAATTTTGCTGACTCAGCAAAATTTTTTGCTGACTTTACAAACTTTTTTTTATGAGTGTACGGAATTGGGTTCGTAGACGGAATGAAGAAGGATGTTGCGCAAAATTGTTAAAAGAGCTACAGTCAGAGACACCCGCTCTTTATAAAAACTTTTTGCGCATGAAAGACACTGATTTCGAGTTTTTGGTAAGTAAAAATTTTGGTATAAAGCAATGATACAATTTTATTTTTCACTTTGCAGTTAAATTAGTTGCACCTATTATCACAAAGAAAACAACAGTGTTCCGTGAGCCAATTTCTGCCTCTGAGCGTTTAGCTGTTACCCTACGTTATTTGGCAACAGGAGACAGCTTTAGATCTCTACAATATATATTCCGTATTCCTTTCAATACTATTTCTGTAATTATACCTGAAGTTTGCGATGTCATTTACAAGGTTTTAGAGCCAGAATATTTGAAGGTAAAGCAAGTAAAAAAAATTGGGTTGGTTTTTATTGATTTACATTTAGATGCCATCCACTGAAAAGGATTGGAGCGCAGTAGCTAAGAAATTTTTAAAAGCATGGAATTTCCCAAATTGCATCGGCTCTTTGGATGGCAAACACGTTGTGATGACAGCCCCAGCTCATTCTGGAAGCATTTACTACAACTACAAAGGCAGTGATAGTTGCCAAATTCAAATTCTTTAATTGGTTTATTTCATATTTATAGGAACACACAGTATTGTGCTCATGGCTATTTCAGATGCCTCATACAAATTTATATATATTGATGTTGGATCAAATGGCCGAATATCTGATGGAGGAGTTTTCCGTAAAAGTTCGTTTAATGAAGCACTGATAAACAAAAAGCTAAATTTGCCTTTACCACAACCATTACCATCGAGGACGGTCGCAGTACCTTATGTTCTGGTAGCAGATGATGCTTTCGCCCTGACACAAAATCGAAAACGCATTTGGTATTATGTCAGCACGTTTTCGGGTAATGTGTTCCCCAATAAAAGTTGACCCAGAAAAAACTAAAAAAATTACTCTCGCATGCTGCGCATTGCATAATTTTTTAATAAGCCGTAAAAGCACAGCTTATTTTAATCCAACTCTTGTGGACCATTATGCTGAAGATGGCACTTTTATTCCTGGCGAATGGCGCAGTGAAGAACTTGGTAATAGTTTTCCGAACTTACAACCACACCGAAAATAACTCAGCAATAAGAGACGAATTTGCCCAATATTTTGTGGAGAAAGGTGAAGTATCATTTCAATACAAACACATATAAAAAAACTATTACACATTTATATGATACATCTTGCTCTTTAAGTGGTTTTGTAAAAATAATAATTTAGAGTTTTTAATAAAATTCCATTTTGGGACAAACTGATAAAAAAGCGTTTTATGAATTTTTTAAAAATGGCAATCTAACAGCATGTCCGTGAAGTTAAATGCAAGTAAAAGTGTTACATTCGGCAGTGCCGAATGTGATATACCTGTCGTAGAACATAGCTTGCATCAACAACTAAAAAAAAAAACTGAGATTGTGCAAGAGCAAAAATATACTCACCACTACTCCTTTTAGAATTTCAAAATAAAACCAAACAATTTCAACA
>CM037851.1:134099709-134147135 GCA_021234595.1 Delia radicum | reverse complement strand
ATTACAATGTTATGATTTAAAATATTTAAATGAAAGTTCGCGAGGAACATAGGGCGTTAACAAATTCTCTCCATCTAATTCTGTTCTCTGGCAAGTAGTTTATTTTGCTCCATGTTGTTTCAGCTTTTTCATGTTGGATTCTAATACATCGAATCAATGTATTTCGTGGTCTACCTGGACGGCGCTTGGCCTTGGCGGTTCCATTCAAGTGCACCTCTGGCAATATCAGTTGATGGTCGCCTGAGAATATGACCAATCCAAGTCCATTTTCGTTTACGTATTTCTGTCTCTAGGACAGCAACCTGCCTTCTCCCAAAGAGCTTCATTGGATATCCAATTGGGCCAATATATATGTAATATTTGTCTCAGACACCGATTTACAAACGTTTGTATTTTACCCACAGTTAATTTTGTTGGCTCCATGTAGTAGAGCCATATAGAAGCACCGATTTTACGCTGCAGTTGAATATGCGAATTTTGTCTTCTGCGAGATGTTGTTGCACGCCAGACTTTATGTAACTTCAAAAACGCAACGCGTGCCTTATCAATACGATCGTTTATGCCTGCTATAGATCCTCCATCTTTGTAATTTTGCATCAGAGGTAGGTGAAAGATTCTACATCTTCTAGTGTCGTTCCCTCTATTATTAATCTGCATATCTATGTCGTTTAGGTGTTCCTCAAAATTCCACCGAAGCCGGTGGGAGCCTGCTGTTTGTTTTTCATTACACAATCCATAAGAAGCAAAATAAAGTAGGGGACAATATGCAACCTTGCCTTACGCCTGTAGTAGGGCTAAAAGGTCGGCTTTCTTTCCATTAAATCTGACCTTACACTGTGCGTATTAGGTGACTATTATTTCCGAAAGCCTTTGCCAACTTGTGCAGACTACATATAGTTTCGAGATATTGTGTCCAAAAGCTCGTTCAAAATCTACGAACAGTAAGTAAAGTTGTGTGTGTATTCTGCAGATTGCTCAATAATTATGCGTAGGGTATTGATGTGATCAACACACGATCGGCCAGGTCTAAAACAAAATTGTTGCAGTACTTGGGAAATTTGCTGCAGTTTGTAAAGAGCCATCACTTTCCCTATGGCATTTACACGGCATGTTATACCACGCCAGTTCTTACAATGCGTTAGGTCACAATTTTTGGAGATTGTGACTACTACGCCTTCCTTCCATTCAGCAGGGCTTTGGTTGTTAAGCCATGCAGTTCTAATTAGTGCCGTTAGAACTTCTGCTAATGCATCAGCACCATATTTCAAGAGCACGGCAGGGATGTTGTCGGGAACGGACGATTTAGAGTTTTTCATCTTGTTCAAATCCACTATCACCTCAGAATTCGTCGGGGGCTCTGTTGAAATGTTCCTTCGCAGTTACGCTGGGTTAAAGGTATAACCATTTCAGTCTGATTATGTTGTCAGTTGTAGTAGACTGTGATGTGAAAAATTCACGCCAACGCTCGAGATGTTGATCTGTTGTGGTTAGGTCGGAGCCATCTTCTGCTTTTAACGTGGCGGTGCCTATTGTATTATTGCCACTCAATTGGTTTATAGCTGAGTAAACGCCGCGTAAGTTTCCTGTGTTTGCGGCTTTTTCCGCCAGTGCCGCTATGTCATTAAATATCTCTCACGATCCACTCGTACCATGTATTTTACTTTGCGCGCTGATTGATGGTATTCTAATTTTGCCTGTTTTTTCAAAGAAGTTGTTTTGGCTTGCAAGCGTGTTTTTCTAAGGCATTTACGATTTTTTTTCTTCCCAGGTTTCGGACTGATCCATGGCTTAATTTTTCCTTTCTTTACTCCCAGAACTGATTTTGCTGTGTTCTTACAAGACATAATTACATGTGGCCACGAATGGGGTCGCTGTGAGACAGGTTCGTCCTTAGGCTTTGGTTATATTCCGCTTTTACAGTTGAATTTGTCAAGAGGGCTGTGTTGTACCTTTCGACTTTGCGATTGCCTACGTTTACTGCAGCGGGCTGAGGCTGGGAAAACTGATACAAGTAGAGAGTGGTCACTACCAATGTCGGCACCTCTTCTAGCTTTAACGTCCATAAGAGAGCCCAGAAAAAGTTTGCTCACTAATATGTGGTCAATTTGGTTAAAAGTGCGACCGTACGGTGATTCCCAAGTGTATTTGTTTATGTTTTTGTGTGGGAATTTCGTTCCGCCAATAAAGAGAAGGTTACGAGCGCAGAAATCCACTAGCCAGTCTCCGTTGTTGTTTCGAGATGTACCTAAACCATGTCTGCCCATTACCGCCTGTAGGTTGTTGTTATTATTTCCTACTTTGGTGTTGACATCGCCTAAAAATATTATATTGTCTCCGGTTGGTAAATAGATTGTTACATAATCAAGTTGGTCATAAAACTCGTCCTTAATGGCATCCTCATCTGGATCGGTTGGTGCGTAACATTGTACAACTGATATTTTTCAAAATTTACAGTTACATCTTGCTGTTATTATGAGCTCGGAAACTGTCTTGTATTCTATTAGGGCATTTCTAGCCTTTGGAGAGAATAGAAAACCGACACCATTTATCCTGTATGTGTGGTTACCAGAATAAATAAAATAATGTCCAGAAGGCAGTTGGGTTGTGCCGCTGTTAAGCCATCGAACTTCGCTTAACCCCAAGATGTTAAGTTTGTAGGAGACCATTTCCTTACGTACTTGCTCGAGCCTGGATGTTTCGGAGAGCGTTCGTACATTCCAGGTGCCAATCATAAACCGTTGTTTAAAGCCAAAAGTCGTCATCGATCATAAGCTATTATTGTTCATCAATTATTTTTTGCATGAGAGTAATAAATTATAAGTTTCTTATTAGTAACACATTATTTTATTATTTAAAGTAATGTAGAAGGTAATTGGCAGTCATTACAAAGTAACGTATAAAAGAATAAGTGGTCATTTGCATGTTTTTGCTGGGTATTTAGATCGGTTACAAAAACGAAAACTTTAAGCTATATTTGTTAGAGCTTTTTAAGCTTATATTTTACTATTAGCTTATTTTAGCTTATATGTAAATATCCCAGCAAAACTCCTAAGTATGTTGTTATTAACATGCATTTATTTTTCCTGTAAAATCGATTTTTAAAAAATGGTTTGTTTTTTTAAATTTAAGGCCTTTTTTACTGTTTTTCAAGCTTTTTTAAGAGTTTGAAACATTGGTTATCAGCTTTTTGAACTAGTCATAAATTATTTTATTGCAACCCCCGAATTTTATTGCGGGATCCCGGCTGCTGTAGAAGAGAAAACATTTGATAAATTTTTAAATACAGATTAAAGTGGTTCACTTTTTTTTAATTTCAAAATTGCACCAAGCTCAAAAGTTTCAATAAGTATGTTTCGAAATGTATATGCTAAAAATTTGAGCAAAAAAAAAAAATACCCAGCTAGCGGAAGCACATTAAAGTTTTCAACAAGTGCAAATTTGCTTCACTTATTGATTATTGTTTATGTCCACTGTCAGCTTAAATTTGCAGTCTATGTTGTTATCAGTCCAAAAAAAAATCCGAGTAATGGAAGCTCAATTCAAAAAACTTCGAATGTAGAAGAAAATAGGGAACACTTTTCGATTGTTTTTACTTCAAAAAATTTGAAAATATCACATAATATTTTTCAAGGTATATCCTTTAAATATAACACAAAACGATTAAAAATCAGTGAGTTATGGTGAAAAATGTTTGACCATGTTTAAAAAACTACCAAAAAATACACTAACTGGTATTGATTTATAGGGAGGTTTTAAAACTTTAGACACACCTGTCAGATAATGGTCTTTCAAATAACATAAAACTTGGTATTTATATTCTCCTAGTTAATGTCTAGCTTACATGTTTTTTCCTTTTTCAAAATTCGCTGTAGTTGGCGTTTAATCGCTGCTCAAATTTTTTGTTTTTAACAAATGTGTAAGAAATATACAATGTTTATATTATAAACGCGTCAACAGAAATTAAAAATTTGGTGTCATGTTGAAGATGAAATCCTCTTCTTTAAGCAGTGTTGCACAGTGTTACTCGAAAAGGACAAACAAGTTAAAGAAATTTCCTTAATTCGAGAATATTCCAAAAAACCGTAATTAATTTTCTGAAATTTATTTTGCAATTAACTCAAAGTATCACTTACAACTGGGGTTGCCAGACAGGCGGGACGCGGCTGGACTGCCCAGTTTTTTTATGCTTGTCCAGTGTCCAGCTAAAATGAAATTTGTCCAGCTAAATAGAAATTTTCTAAACAAAATATATTCTTTTTTTTTCCTTGTTTTTTTTTTTTTTGTTTTTATATACATCGATATTATCTTTTTTTTTTTGTTATTTTTATTTACTTATAACGATGCTGAAA
This sequence comes from Delia radicum, assembly GCA_021234595.1. Taxonomy (NCBI): domain Eukaryota; kingdom Metazoa; phylum Arthropoda; class Insecta; order Diptera; family Anthomyiidae; genus Delia; species Delia radicum. The sequence continues at coordinate 134,142,786 of CM037851.1, read as the reverse complement.
ACATCCGTATATTTACAAAAATAAAGCAAATTAATTATTATGGATAGGTTGATACATGTATTTCGATCTGGCAAAAGACCTCACCAGAACCCCAAGTTCCGAATAGGCGGAGTAATAAATATCCTTATTAGTACATTTAACATTTTACAGATTTGAGAGACTGAATTGAAAAACTTTAAGATTAATTTAATTTTTTAGTGTATTATTTTAAATCTCACATATTTCAAAGACTGAATTCAAAATGTTTAAATTTTATTGTATTTCTTTATATCCTAAGTTCCTAGGTAATCCTAACAATGTGCAGAACTATTTTTTAAATAAAAATTCTTGAAGCAAAATAAAACTTGACAATGTTTTTTTTTGTTGAAACATGTTTAGGAAACATGTTTCATGTTTTAGAAACATGTTTCAATGTTTTTGTTTGCAAAATCCAGCTTTTTTAAATTCGAATGTCCTTCTTCACCAACTCCAATGCCAACGCGAATTGTAAAAGAAAAAAAAAAAAACCTAACGTGGCCATGCCCATTTCAATTTTTGTATATTTTTATATCAGGGAGGGGGTTTTTTTGCCAATGGGATGGAGCCAATATCATTATATTATTTCCCAACCCCTCTCCCGGCTCTTAACGTTGTGATGGTCCACATTGGTTGTGAGGATACCATCGGCTGGCTGGGGGAAAACTTGTTCATGCAGTTCTACTGCAGTTAAGCCCCGCCAATTGTACCTGAAATGAAAAGAGAGAAAATAAAATTAATGAAAATTGAAAAAAAACTGAAAAGGAACAATACATAGTTACCAAAAAAGTTGCATGTGTACCGGAGTTAATAAAAACAAAGTGCACATGTTCCAATGCTCCGAACACCTGAAACGAAAGAAGAAATAAATAAAGATTAGTTAAAAATGGTTTTTAAAGCAAAATAATTGATGATAACCTGACAAAATAAGAATTTTAATAAAAATTATATTTTCTGTCCATACTTACCATGTGTTCTTTTGTTTATGAAATGTCAGTCAAGGGTGGATAAAAAGGTAGTAGATGGGATGAATGCACACCCCCTTGAAAAATATTTATAATCAAAAATAACGATAAATTAGCCCTAACATATAACACTAACACAGCACTAATAATTTAAATTTTTACTAAAATTTTCGATGCCTTTTTCTTTTGTTAATTTTATATTTTTTTTGGTAAATTCGCATTTTTTTTTGTTGTTTTTTTTTCAACGTAAAGTTAATAATAAATTTTAATTTTTTTGTGACAATTGTGTCAGTAGTTGCCACATTCATTTAAATTATTTTCCTGCCAGTCAGGGTTCGAATTGATTATTCATAACGATCATCTTTCTGTCTAAAAGACTTGGATTTATTGAAATCTGAAAATATAAGATTAGAATTTAGTATAGATAAGTTAAGAGTTAGTTTATTATTAGTTTTAAATATTACGTTAATAAAATATGTCTGGAGATTATAAAAATAAAAAAATATGATTGGTTAAATTATTAGTAGTAGGGGTATGTTAGTATAAAGGCAAGTGGTGCGTGTGTGAGGGGGTTTAAGGGGTCACATTCTGATGGAGTGGCATATGTGTGACCAAGGTTGGGAAGGGCGACTGGAGGTCAACATCTACCTCCCACTTCAGATGAGTTCAATATGAGTAAGTTTGTTTATGTGTTAGTGTTTTATTTTTTGTATTGCTATGGCCTTGGGCTAGGGTGATGGGATAAATGCACACCCCTTGAGTTTCTCCATGAGCTGGTTGGCAAGTCCCCCTAGCGCCTCTGGGGTCCCGTAACAAACAAATAATCGAAATAATCATTTGTGCATTTTTACATATTTCCATTGACAACATTAGGTCATTATATAAGCTCCGTTTCATATTTATAGCCCATGTATGAAGTTATGCTTTTCAGCTGTATAAAATTTAAACTAATCAAGTTATGATATTGCCGTATTAGATTTTGTTTGTTGCTTTTCAAAAAGTTTGATCATTTTCATGATAGACAATACACTTGTTTTATTGGCAGCACCCAAATCTTCAGTTGTCTGCAATAGAAAAATATAATTGGTTTAACTCAAACCGAGATATTACATACTTTTTGTCTGCAATAGTGTATAAACTGCCTGATCACACTATTTAAAAAACAACAATTTAACATATTGATATACTTTGTATGTCAGTACATCTATGGCTTCTATAAAGAAACCCGAAGTGAGTTACGTGCGCACTGATCTTGAATGTAACCCAAAGACAGTATTCTCATTTACCTGAGTCTCACATAAGGCTAAAACATCTGGCCGATGAAAGCGAATGAGAGCAAATACAGAGAAATAATTTGCCATAAGCCCCCGTATGTGGCAGACGTCAATTATGCACTTACTTGACCTTCAAATAGCCTTACCGTAGTACAAGAACTAAGTACAATGACCTTTGCTTGGTCATTGTAAACAGAATAAAAACTTAAAAAACTGGTTTCGGCAGCAGTAAAAGTGTGGTGGTGTTGTTGTAATAATAATTTTGTAATGAGTGTGGGTGGCTTTTAATATTTCCCAGAAAAACTTGGTAATGACTGGTCATTACCGCATAGATTACAAGTTATGACAGGTCATTACCAATTTCTTTAAAATCACGCGCGGATCCAGGAAAAGGTTTTGGGGTGGAACTTAGAGTATTTTTAATTAATTTTTAATCTTTTTTACATTTTTGTATTGAAAAATATCATTTTGTGCGGTGGGTGGGGGGGATTTCCCATTTCCCACCCCCTAGAAACCGCACCTGTTTTTAAATACAAAATAATGACTTACTGATAATTCGTTGTAGAATTACTTATATGCAATTGCAAAATAATGAGTTACTGGTAATTGGTTACGTAAGTATCGATTTCATATTTTTGGTTCTAATATTGTATTAATTTGTTTTGAACATTTTTACAAGTCAATTTTCCAAACTAATGTTATTTTAAAATTATTTTTCAAGATTTCTTAATAAAAATAACTTAAGGATAACCACTTATTATGTAAATCCTTGGTAACCACTTATTATATCATTGTGAGTAACCACTTATTCCTAAGTAATTACTTTTTTCTTCTTATTTTAAAAGAGCTTAAGATCATTTATTTATTAATTATAATTATTTATTTCCAATATTTCGTCTCCACATTGGGTGACTTCTTCAGGGAACAATTATTACTATTTTCACTATGAGTAATAAACCAGGTAACGCATTATTCTCACTTTTTTGTAAGCGATATGATAATGACCACTCCTGAATTTTGGGTCATCGCGAAAAAAAGTAATCACGGGAGTAAATTGCCTGGTAACTAGTGAATCCTTTGCACGCTTAATTACTTTGTAATATCTGTTTTTTCCAGGTTGGCATGTTTAGATTTTGTTTGGTTTTCGTATTGTGCTGTTTTGTCAGAAGAAAATTATGTTTGTAATTTCTTAATTGTTTTATTGGTTTTAATTTTGTGTTGATTTATTAAATGTTTTGTAATTACAATTTTTTTTTTCATAAGTATTGCACTATATGTAGTTTTTATTTTTAATTTCTTTAAGACTACACGATAAAAAAAAATTATGACAACACGCAGCGAAAAATATGGTTGGAGTATGATTGCGGCCAAAAACTATGTTTCATACAGCCATAAATGGTTGCTTCAAATAAACTTGTATCAATCATATTTCATCAATAATATTGTTGCTTTAGTCATGTAATAGTAAAAATCTCTATTTTGTTCTGTTATCATATTGTTTTCTTGCCGCCACGCATAATATAGTATTTATTATCATATTAATCTCTCTAACTACAGACATATTATAGTTGCGCCAACTATAAGATGATCATTATGGTTTTTTATAAGCGTATTCGCTCTTTTAATGTAATTTTTGTTTGAGAATTGTGAAAAAAAGTTGTGAGAAGCAGGCAGTCCGAGCAAGTTTAATAATAATAAACAAAAATGCAACGCGTTGGAGTTAATTAGTGGAAGAAGGACCAATTTTGTAGTCTCAACACGGTCTACCATGGGAGCCTAGAAAAAGTTAAAGTGACACGTATCCCCTAATTGTTTATTATACATAAAAGTGATAAGAAAGTGATTAATTTTAAATTTGTTGTACTCACCCAAAATAAATTGTAAACAAATAAAAAATTAAAGAAATATGGAAGAAAAATTTAAACAAAATACACGTGCTTTTAATCTGTAGTACGAAATTATCATAATATGTTTGCAATCATCAAAATATGGAAATAAATGATGACGAAATTCTTTGCCAAGATCATAATATGATAAGTAGGACTATAATATAGTATTATAGTATAGTTATAGTGCAAATATTATGATATCTACAATTATATTGAGATCATTATAAATGTATTGAAAAATTGTATTATTAACAACATTTTAATGCGTATTAATGCTGGAATTACATGTTTCCATTATTTTATTTTCCTGACAAAATAAGATTTGTACTAAAAAAGAGAAAGTTTAGTTTTGCTATTTTAGATACGAAAACTTGGTTTTTATATAACTGCAAAATAACACAATCGTATTCGGCAGCACAAAGACAATTTGATTACTTAAATTACTTTATTTAAACGTGTAATATATATTTGTACTATTGAGAAACAACGTGCATAACTTTGTAATCCAACTTCAATAGAATGCTATGAGAATAATGTAGGAATCATACTATGATAATTTATAAACATTTCTATAACCATAATATGATAATATTGAGATCAATTGGGTACCATAATATGGTAGCCCAATTATCATATTATGATACGGAAAAGGATAAGACTATTTTGTCACAACCATAGTAATATGGTTGTAGCAATCGTAAATCCAAAAATGTAAGATGCTCATCGAATATGGTTGCCCCAACCATATTTTTTCTGAGCGTGAAGAGACGATAAAAAAACGTGTTGATCGCACGACGGACAAGTGAAGTGTTAATATCAATAAAACACTAATTGTTATTTCTTCAAGCTCTAATGAGCGACTGTTTATTATTTCTTAAACATACTTAAATCTAGATATAAATCAACTTAATACTAGCTACAGCTAAGTGGGGAAATGCTTACGTTTGCATTAATCCACACTGTAGGTTGCTTGTAGCATGGACATTTCATAGATTGTATGTTAATACTTCATACAATGTATGTGTTTATATTGCCTGTCTAGTACATGGCAATATACACTTATCAAACACGCTACACCTCCCTTTTTAGGAAAAAGATCGATCAAAGAGTAGCTTATTGATCGGTCTTTTTATATAACTTATTTAATAAAAATATTACATTAACAAGAGGAAATTTAAACAAACGGTCTTAAATAAGAAACAATTTCTAATAACATTGGTTTCAATTTTATAAAACCTTTTTTTTTTAATGAAAATAAAATAAAAATATCGTAGTAAATGATAATTAGAGAAAGGATTTAAGAGACGATTTAAATTATTGCAATTCGTCTTCATAAAAAAAATTTGTTCAAAAAATAAAATGTATCGCAAAAGCGAAATCAACCAACATTTTATTTCTGTATTATTTGTAACTTATGTTATCATTTTTCTCTATAATACTGTAATTTTTAAATTATTTGTCAAGATCAAACACATCACATGCTTTTCAATTCCATGTACCCGCCGGTATGGCCATTACCGCAAGGTCATTAATGTCAAAGAATGCGATGTTTTTAAAGAAAAATGGGACTTGGTAATAATTGTATTCCCAGTGTCCAAGTTCATAAGTAATAATTCAGGTAATAAATTTGTTGTTTGAAGTGTTATTAAAGGACATGCGAGAATTATCAGCGATATTTATTATAGATTGTGGGTATTTTAATACCATAAATAATTGCGCTGTGTTTAATATATTAAGAATTTATCATTAATTAAAGAATATTTTGCTGTTTACACTTAGTGTAAAAGCTAGTTAACCAAAAAATAAATTTTAGATATACTAAATAATTTATAGATTTTATGAGAAAATCATATTGTCAGTGCAGCTCGTTGATCACTGCAAGGTTAACTTTTTACCCTTTTCCTCTTACTGAATCGTTCTATTACTGTTTTCATTATTATTAATTATCTCTGGTTGCTACTAATATCTAATGTAATGTTCGGAATACATTAGCAATTTAGTTGTGTTATTCATTTGGCACGTCGTTTTTTCTATTAAGTTTTAAGAAAAGGACTCTATTTGCCGGTCTCGGGACCTGAGCGTGTGGAATTATTTCCAATGCCTTTAGCAATAGCTTGCCTTAACTTCACACACCTAAGTCTATTTAATAGACTCTTGGTATACTACACTTCTTCGGAATTCTAGTTCCGGTATGGTGTTTCCTGTCCCTATTTGACACAATATTTAAGCTTTGATCAGACCAGAGCACTCAAGCTGCTCGATCAATTTAAGATCAAACTCTAAATATTCGTTTGGAATACCCCGGTACTTTCAACAATCGCGATTGCGCATTTCTATAATGCTTATCAAAAAGTGCACTTTTATTCTTCCATCCAAAATATATGTGGCCTATTTAACGGGCTCCGGTTCACCTCGCCTTGCCGTCTACTTTTTCAAGACTTAGGATGATTGAGTCTAGGTCAATATCCTATTAACAAGGGCTGGCTAATGTACCGTATATATTCATCAAGAATTATCTTCATACCGCGCTGCCATTTATTATTTAAAAATTTGATGGACGTCTCCCTCAAATTTTTATTAGTCCTCATTTGAAACTATAAGCACCTCTAACAAAATTCAGTAAGGGTAAATATACTGTCAGTAATTACTAACGTATTTGCATATGGGTAGATATGTTGTGATATAATGAAGTATAAGGATCAATTTTTGGTGTTTGATGCATCCGTGTAGTCTGCACAAGTGTTGAATCCACTGCTTTTGAGGGCAATGATATGGAATCAATTTTGATTCTGATAATGAGATCCATTCCTGGTTTGTAAGAACCAATAACGTGAATCATACAAATATGACGGAAACCGAGTCCGTATCGTGCAGTTTCATTTAAGTCCACATGAAATTTATGGACGGAAACTGAGTCGAAATTGCAATGGTTTCATTTAAGTCATGTAAAGTATATAATTACTTTAATACGCGGATTAATTCAACGTTATTACATTACGAAATAATCCATAATTGGATCATTTTGTACGTACACTTAGGAAATTATGTTGGTAAAGACGACAGCAATTGTAGTCAAAAACAAATGAAATTTCATTAAAAAAAAAACGACTTACATTTCACTAAATTCAAACTACATTGTCAATTTGTTTTTTTTTTTAATGTTCAAAAAAATACTAACAATTGTAGTAAAAATGAACCACATGGTAGTAAAAAATAAACCAAAAAAAAAAATTTTTTTTTTTTTTTATTTTTTTTTTTTTTTTAAATAACAAAAAAACAACTTTAAAAAGGAATGTAAAATCATAAAACAGTCATTTGATGTGAGTTGTTTTTTTAAAATGAACTACAATGTTAGTTAAAAATTTTATTGTTCTAACAAATGACTCACATTACATTAAAATAATGAAACTGTAGTACAACCCAAACAAACTACATATCTTTAAAGCAGAAAGTTCCCTGAGTGTATTACACAAATAGTGCGTTGTAAGGAAATGGTTAATCTCAAAAAAAAAATAAAGGCTCAAGTCCGAGGAAAAAAGGATTCCTAGAGAATTTGGGAGAAATCATTAGCAATTTCAAAAGAACCTTAATATTTACAACAATAAGAAATAATAATTACACAAATTATAGTTGTAAAACAATTAAAACGCCAAAAAAAAATATGCAAAGTTTCTTTGTTGTTAATTTCTGGGAATTAAAATTATATTCCCTTAATAATGATGATTTGACTTAGCAAAGTCTACAAAAAAAATAATTTCAAAGACTCTACTATTTCAATTCACTATTATTTTAGAAAATTCCCAATGTCAATTCGCCTGTTATAAGGGTTTTTCTTGTTGTTTGCAAGGAAACTATAACGAATTTTTATCCTTGGTCATGGCAATCATTTTCATAAATACAAAAATGATTCATTAATTTTCTTTAATCTCTGAGAAACTCTATTTTGAATCGTTGGAAATTTTCCGAATTTCCAATTTAGTTTACGAAATTTATATAGGAACAAAAAAAATGATAATATTAATAACTGGATATTAGAAAATATTTTTTCTTAAAATTCCATGGATTTTATTATACTTCATTATATTTGGTTTTAAAAAAAAATAAATTAATGATTAAATAGTGTGGCATACTTTTGTGCACAGATTAGTGCTTGCCATTTAATCTTTTCTCGCATTCCTTAGTGTTGGAGTAATTGATTCCAAATAATGATAACTTTAATGTAAAGTTATTAAATTTTCGCAAATATAAGATCCTTGGCACTTTAATACACATGAAAGTGCGGCCAGTTTTTCAAAATCATGATTAAAATTTACAGTGTAAAACACTGGTCTTATCCATCTCTGTCAATAATGCAAACCCATTACATGTACAAAAATCAAGTTTACATTGATTTACTTAAACTAAGTTTAATCTGGGTTGTTATTAACAGGGATTTCGATTTGTTAGTTGTTTAGTAATTAAAAAAAAAATTATATATTTGTCGTGGCATTCGTTATCCGTCACCTTCAGATAGACAGATCCCAATTGCAACGGCAAATATAGGTCATCATCATTTGATGACCGGTAGATTTTTATTGCACTAGGGGAGTGTCCCGTAGGAAGTCACCATAGTCAATAAAAATAGTTATTAGATTGTTAGTATTTTTTTTTTAATAATCAATGAACTTCAAATAATATTCAATGATCTTGAAAAGGTAATCTTTTATTAAAATATTTTTTTTTTTTATTTAAACTTTCTTTCTCTTTTTTTTTTTATTAATTTCAGTTAACCAATTTTGTATTGTTTCTTTCGTATTTGATTATGTTTAAATTATCCTCTGTTTTTGCAATGTATATATATAAAAAATGTTAAAGAAACAAAATTAAAATTTTTCCAAAGTTTTTTTTTTTTAAAAAACTAGGGTTTTCATATGAAATATAAAAGTTTATATCAAATTTTTCAAACAAATTAAAACTTTTCGCGCAAAATTAAAAACTTTTTCTTACAAAATAAAACATTTCAAGTTTTTTTTTTTTTTTTTTATACAAAACTTAAAATTTAATGTATTTCATTCAAAATTTAAAACCATTCGGACAAAATTTTTTTTCTTACAACATTTTAAATTTTCATACAAAGAATTAAATTTGTCATACAAAATCTAAAATTTTTGATACAAAATTTTCAATTTTAAGAAAAAAAATTAAAAATAAAATTTTTAAGTATTTTAAATTAAAAACTTTAAAATTTACAAAATTTGCATACAAGTTTTTCAAAATTTTAAAAACGTAGTGTTTTAAATATTTTAAAAGTATATTAAACCCAATTTTAAAATAATTAGAAATTAACAATGCCACAATTTTAGAAGATTTATGTAGTTTTAAATTTTAAATTTTATTTAAATAAATAAAATTATAAGGTTTCTATTACCTTTAGGGGTGACTTTTTGTTTTAAGAAAAATTTCCAGAAGTTTAAATTACAGAAATAGAAAGAGTTCGATTTGGAATTAAAAATATAAAAAAAAATTTTGAAAAATTCTAAGTATTCAAATTTTTATTGAATTTAAAATTATTTAAAAACATTAAACATTATTGGACCTGAACTGTAATGTACAAAACAGACGACGCTATTCACTATGTTTACCTTATTTAAATCCGTTATTGATGTTGTATTTGTTGTAGTTTTAAGTTGTTGTAGGTTGAATTAGCATTTTTCTTCTTCCAAACCCTTATTGAAGAACATTAATGTGGTTTGATTTTGTCCATCAGTTTCACGATATTCAAACATGTCAATCATACCATTGAAGTCCATAGATTCATACCATTGAAGTCCATAGATTCACCAGTAAAGAATTGGAAGTTCTTGAAGCGACCCAAAATATCTTTCATTACTTTGTTCATGTTGGTCTTGTTTTCCTGGTGGTGTTTTGGCCACACCACCCTTGGAGCACTTGGCGTGTTGTCTCCGGCAATACACATCCGCATTGCTTTTTCATTGATTTATCCATTGTGTTATATCTATCTTTATGTACGAGTAGCTGATCACAAACATGGACGGCAACAACTTGTATTCTTATTTATTTTATTTTAGTTTTAAAATTTTTTTTTTAATTAAAATTGTATATATTAGTTTAGGCACATATTTTAATATAATTATTCTTTAAGTTTCTATTTTTTGTATTCAATTTATTTAATTTTAAATTTTATTGTTTTTAAAAATTGTTTTTATTTTGAAGTTATTTTTAATGTTTTGATTTTATATATCAAATAAATTGTTTTTTTTTTTTTTTTTTATAAGTTTAAGTATCTCAAAACCTTTTTTTTTTTTTTTTTAGTTTCACATATAAATTCCTTTAAACGGGTAGTTTATACTGCAACGTTTTAATTAAATTTTTTTTCAATTTTATAAAATTGTGTTAGTTTTTTCTGCAGTTTTTTTTTTTTTGATTTTATTGAGATATTTAGATAAGTGTTTTCACGTCTCTTTAGTCTAGATTTTATTTTTTTTTTTCAGGGTCAGGTCCTGTTGGACCCAACCCTTATGCGGTTTTATTATATATTTTTTTTTTTTACGTAGTAGGCAAGATCGCCATTAAGTGTTAATATCAATAAAACACTAATTGTTCTTTCTTCAAGCTCTAATGAGCGACTGTTTATTATTTCTTAAACATACTTAAATCTAGATATAAAATCAAACTTAATACTAGCTACAGCTAAAGTGTGGGAAATGCTTACGTTTGCATTAATCCACACTGTAGGTTGCTTGTAGCATGGACATTCCATAGATTGTATGTTAATACTTCATACAATGTATGCGTGTTATATTGCCTGTCTAGTACATGGCAATATACACTTATCAAACACGCTACACAAGACACTATGCAAAGGCCCCCTGTACAATTACTATTTTAGAGTTCATACAATCAAGGTAAAAGCTTCATCATATTTATAAAACACTTCATAAATTTGATGAAAAACTTCATTGATTTTCGTCCAATATAACACTTCTTAAATATGATGAAGCTGTTTCATAAAAGTGCAAAATGATGACAGGCTTTTTTATATTTATGAAATGTTTTATAATATGAGGAAGACGTAAGATGCTCATCGAATATGGTTTCGGAAGACGTTTCATAACTTTTCATGAAATGTTTCGTAAGCAATATTAAATATTTCATACATTTTTACGAAGGTTTCATTAATTTTTAAAATGTGTAATAAATAATATGAACGTTTCATATTAGAGGATTTCGTTCGCTTATAACGAACACCACTTATGACTGACTTTTTACCCAGTAAAAAACGCTGCTTACATGACAGCAGGTTTGTAAGGGAGTAAGCCGAAAAGAATCCCTTACAAACCTGCTTACATATGCAATAATTCTTATATTGCGAATTCCCACTTGGCAGCATTACTTTTAAAAAAGCAGCATGGTTTTCAGTAAAATCACAGTTCATGTCTACATTATTACTGTTAAAAGTAATAATATAATATACATAATAATTTATTCTACATAAAATTCTACAGACATTAGTTTCCTGTTCTTAAAATTTTTGATATATAACATAATTATTTTATTTTTTTACCGTTCCACGTCCAAGCTCTTCAGAAACAGTTAAATGACTAATTATTTTGTATTTCATACTCGAAGACACCAAACACAATCGGAAATCACTCTGGCAAATTTTACAGATTGTTTATAATCTACGATATGGAACTTTCTGCATTACAACCTGCATCCTTGTAAGGGATTACAACCTGCATCCTTGTTAGGGAAAACAGTAAGCTCAAAAGTGTTGTTTGTTTGGTTCGCTTTAAATGACGACATGGCAGCAAAAAACGAAAAAAATCCCATTTTTGGATTTTTTTTTTTATTTTTAGGAATTGTGGGATTGTTTTCAGAAAATCATAAATTTTGACATTTGTTTCGATTTGTTGACCTTAAAGTCTAGTTAAATCCAAAAAATCATTGGATTATGTCTATTAATAAATATTTTATTGAATAGTGAAAATTTTCATTTAAGCAAAAACTGAAATTTTTACCTTAATATTTGGATTACCCAAGTTTTTGTTTTACCAAGATGGCTAAATTCAACCTTTTTTAAAAAAATCGCAATCTACAGGTAATTTTCTTTTCAACGATACCAAACACTGGTATATTATGTTCATAACTCCTAAACAGAAAATCTTCAAAAGTTAGCCCTTATTCATATATTTCATTCTAATGTGTCCCCGTATTCACATCTTACATAATTGGGTCAGGTAAAAAGGGTTTTATGATGTTCTTCATTAATAATATTAAAGGTTTTGTGGGCCCACCCAAAGATACGTGTTTATGTTTGCTATTTTAAATATATGGGCCTTAGTATTTGAAGACCCAGTTACCTGGGTTATGATAGCTAATATTTGTACCTAATATTTGTATATAAATATGAATAGGTTTAGTTTTAAGTTCATAAAAAACTCGTCAATCATGGTAATAACAGTAAATCATGAAGCATTGTGCTTAACTTTGTGGGACAACTCAAAACTACAGAGATTTGAAAAGGTTAACGTTGTAGTTGCATCAATTGAATCTTCACATCACACTAAATTGGACACTGCAGAAATATCTAAAATTGACAATTTTATTAAATTATTTGATAAAAAATGCAGTCCGTTTCCGGCTCTATTCTGAAATTTAAAACAAAATATTATAAGTGGATGAATGATAGCCTGGAGATAAATTTTTCTGCTGTTGGTGCACCCTGTAAGCCTTATAATGATTTGTGTGCAAAATCTAAAAAAAAGAACATCGATTACTCTTTCTACGCATTCAAATACAGAAGTTTCTGACACGTTTAAGGAAATGTTATAAAAAGAAAATCGCCCTAAAGAGGCGTTGCAAATAGCAGATGTTCTTCCAACTGCATCACCAAAACGTCTTAAAAAGGATTGTTAAAAGCATCCCCACCCCTTCATCGGATACAGATTTTACAGAAGAAGAAGCCATTGCTCTTATGTTGGAATTAGGGCTAAGCAAAAATAAATATCTTAATTTGAGAAAGGCTTTGATTGATAAAGGACAAAAAATTCTGCCCTCATACAACGCAATAAAGGATAAGAAAGATAGTATCTTACCAAAACCTATTGCTGTTAATGAACATGAAGCTTGCATTGAATTGTCTACTCTGCTCGAAAACACAGCATCTAGGATTGTTTCTGACTTTTCTAGAGATCAGCTGGAAAGAGTCAATAATTGCGATGTTGTACTAATGTGCATGTGGGGATGTGATGGCTTATCAGCCCTTCCTGAATACAAAAATGCTTCCAGAACAAATCAGAATATAAGAGCGTATTCATTAAGGTGGACCTTGAAATGAAATTTTGCGATATTTTGGTAGATGAGGGCTCTATTCCGTGCCTTTTTGAAAAAAAATGACAATGCCGAAAAAAAAAATTAAAAAAAAAAAAAATTAGGGGTTGCGCACGAGCCGAGAAAAAAGGTCCACTTTGCCAAAATTAGGGGGGAAATTGCCATAGGTCATCAGGGGTCACCCGTAGGGGGGAAGAATGTATGGCCGACCCCCATTAACTTTTTACCGCCAACATTTTCCCCCAAGACACCCACCCCCTAGCTCCTCCCCTTAGGGGGGTCACCATACAAAAATGGAGGTTGCTCAGTATTTTCGAAAAACACCATAGTTCATCAGGGGTCACCCCTAGGGGGGCAAAATATATGACCGACCCCCATTAACTTTTCATCCCCAACATCTTTTCCGAACAAACTTACCCTCTATCTCCACTCCTTGAGGGACTCCCCATACAAAAATAAAAGAAGCTGTAATTGAGTAGTACTACTAAGCACTTTTAATATAATATAGTCAAATTAACATATTTTTGTTTCGCTGATGGGTATTTCTTGCGGTAAGAATCGATAACATGTAGTAAATACTGTTTCTCTTCTTCGCCTTGACACAGTATTCTATTATAATCTTGTATCATTTTTACTCCTCTTTCGGCAGTGTCGTTCACAACGCGCAAGTTATTTACAATTCTACGACCTTCTTGATAGTCTGCGCGAGATTTCCAGGTTACTGGATTTGCTAGAATGAAATCTTGCGATATTCCAAATCGTACAAATAAATTTTTGGTATTATGAGAGACGAAGTTGCTCAAGTCTTTAGCCAAGAATTCCTCATTCACATCTTTGAATTTCACCTCGATTTTTTTTAACGCTGGTGCTTTTGATTACGACGCGAGGAGCTGGGGGAACCGGGTCGTCTTCTTCATCTTCTTCACCTTCTTCGTCTTCTTCATCTTCTTCACCTTCGTCATTCTCATTTTCTAGCAATGCTTGGGCCATTTTGGCCTTCAACTCATTTGAAACCTTGTCGATCGAAAAAGGCAAAGGCTATGTGCTCATCGGCGAGATACCATAGGTGACCGATAAATTTCTTTATCATTACCCGAGATAAATCCTGGTCAACGGACTTGTACTCGACGATGTCCTTCAAAAACTTCCAATCTTGATTCGGCGCCTCAGCTGCTCGAGAAGAACCAAACCATGCCTTGACGTAAAGTCGCACCACAAAAATACAAACGTGTCGAATACCATTCAATTCACATACAGATAAGTGAAAAGTTCTCCGAAACAAAAACATCTTGAGGCTGTAAATGGCTTTTGCCATCCATCGAGCATGGGAAACGGGTCCTGGAGCTCGGAAATGGTAATTCTCAAGTTTTTCACCCAGAAACAAAAGAATTAATTGTAGCATTTCTTTGTAGTCATCGCGAGGGTGTTTCTCCTTCAATTGATCTAAGCAAAACTCCTTTATGCCGACTTGCATTGCCACAGGAATTTTTCTGACGACTTGATCGTCTATCAAGCCAGAATGGAATGGTTTAACCTTTACAGCGTCCCATTCCTGTTTCAAACGGTCAAAGCAAGGAACACCTGGTGCACTGGTCTTTCCCATTTTTGTCTCAAAAACTTCCCTTAGCACCAGTTCGTATACGTGGTGTCTGCAAGGTAAATATAAGATTTCTCTCTCCAACAGCCGCTCAAGAGCAACTGCGGCTCCGGAGAATGGGCCACTGTTCGTTGATGTCGTGTCGAAAGAAAGTCCTTGTATTCGATGTGTCATATGCCAAGATGCCAACAGTTGATAAACGGCATGTGCTATTCTCTGGCCTTTTCCTTTCCCATCTTCTACTTTGGGAACTCCAAGAAGTTGTTCTTTTTCTCCGTACGAGACAATTACCGGTAGACGGTCCACCTTCTTTGTACCCACAAAATCCAACAGCATTTTGCCATCCCAATGGACTACGAAGGATTTAGCTGCGACAAGCTGGAGATAAATGAAACGCGTTGAAGAATAAGAATTCTGAATGAGAGCAAATAAATCTATGCGATCTTACTTCTGGATTGTCTTTCACATAACTCAGCATGTTCTCTCGATTTGAACGCCGACATCTCCGAAGCGACGTACGGTTTATTGTGTATTGTTGAGGATCGCGTCCAAATGCTTCTGCCGCCGATATCATAATGCCGACCGCGTCTCGGTCAGTCACTTTGCACTTGTCCAAAGCTGATAGGACTCGTTCAGTAAAACATTGTTTGTAACCTCTTATGTCACCAACATTTGATGGGCCAGCTTCTGCCGGGAAGTTTTCGTCCTGTCTCCCATTATCATCGCTTGAATCACTGCTTGAAAAGTTAACCACTGCAATTGAAAGAATTTCATTTGAATATAAACATTGGACGAACACACAAAGCGCGAAATAACTTACCGCCTTTAGCGAACTGATCTCTACTAGATTCCGTTGCACGTTTGCGTCGCAACTCTTCTTGTTCTTCGCGCTCAGCTTTTCTTTTCCTCGTTCGAGTATCAGTAGCGTCCACACCTCCCATAGTTCCTGGCCGGCCATCTTCTCTTTGCTTTAGCAGAAACTCAATGTCTTCGGTATTTGTCATTTTCTCAAGGGCGTTGGCGTGTGCGATGTCGAAAAGATTATCCAAGCTATCAGAAAACTTATTCTCTTTTTCTCTAGTGGACTCAGTCTTTCTGTGAGATGACTTTCTTAAAGCATCCCACTCATCGTGCAGCGCAGCTATTTTTCTTGTAACATCTCCTCTGGCTTTCGTCGGAATAGCTGCTTGGCGCCAAAAAATCATCACTGCGCCCGCGACTATAACCGCACTATTTTCTTCGACATGTTTCGTTTGCGAATGTTGAAGAAATGCATTCTTAGCACTTGCTTCTTCGACGGTAATTTGTTCCCCGTAATATTCATGCTTGGATAACCAATCAAAAAAATATCGTCGCGCGATCTAAGTTGTGTTGTCATCTTAACTTTGGTGGAATATTGGTGGAATTTCTGTAAAAAAATCAAAAAAAATCAAAAAAATTTCGATATTGTGCAACTGTAAATACATAGATTTTCAGTATTTTGTATGGGGAGTCCCTCAAGGAGTGGAGATAGAGGGTAAGTTTGTTCGGAAAAGATGTTGGGGATGAAAAGTTAATGGGGGTCGGTCATATATTTTGCCCCCCTAGGGGTGACCCCTGATGACCTATGGTGTTTTTCGAAAATACTGAGCAACCTCCATTTTTGTATGGTGACCCCCCTAAGGGGAGGAGCTAGGGGGTGGGTGTCTTGGGGGAAAATGTTGGCGGTAAAAAGTTAATGGGGGTCGGCCATACATTCTTCCCCCCTACGGGTGACCCCTGATGACCTATGGCAATTTCCCCCCTAATTTTGGCAAAGTGGACCTTTTTCTCGGCTCGTGCGCAACCCCTAATTTTTTTTTTTTTAATTTTTTTTTTCGGCATTGTCATTTTTTTTCAAAAAGGCACGGAATAGAGACCTCATCTACCAAAATATCGACACAAGGTACACCCTAGTATTCATGTCATCGTTAGTTCCATTAAGAATTCGTTCATATTCTACTACTGAGCCTTCAACAAGTAATGCTTTCGATGATGTATGGATCAATTCAGCACCTGGATCCAAAGCTTTTTGCAGACCCATTGGTTTCGAGTATATAAAAGAGTCAAACTCTACTACTAATAATTTGGTGTATTATATATATATATTAGGGTGTCTTTCGTTGCATGGGCGAAAAATAAAAACGAGATTTTGACTGTACCCCCTCTTAAAATATTTGTTTGGGTATAAAAATTCACCATGCAAAAAATTAGAGTTCTAGCATAACGGGAAGATGTCCCGCATCGCCCTTGAAAAACGGGCCCCTTGGAAAAATGGTCATAATTTAAAAAAAAATTCAAATTTTTTTTCTTCAAAATTAAAAAAATATAAAATAATTTTTTTGTTGGGTTTAATCATAACTACTCAGATAAAAAATATTACTTTCCCAGAAAATCGCTAACTTACCCTAACTTTGTGTCAAAAAAATTAATAAATATTTTGGGGGTACCTCAAAGTGACTTTTTTGCATTTTTGAAAATTGTATTCAACAAAAATCAAAAACCTAGTGTTTGCTGTCAAGTATGTGGCTCTGAAGTCTATCCGCATGTTTAGTTGCAAACAGCCTTATAACTTCATCGACTTTCATTATACCAAGATCTCTATGTAGATCGTCAATTCTAACATAGTATGGAGCATTAACAATGTTTTTAATATTTTGTTCTGCATACGCTGAATAATTTCAATATGATTTTTAGCTGCACAATCCCACATCTGAACTCCATATGTCCAAACGGGTTTTAGAATTTGATTGTAAATAAGTAATTTGTTTTCTATTGATACCATTGAGTTACTTCCAATTAACCATTTCAGCTTATTGAATTTCAAATTAAGTTCTGTTTCCTTCATTTTGATATGAGCCGACCATCTAAGTTTCGCATCAAGCGTCATTCCAAGATATTTTGCGCAGTTGGCATATGGGACTGTAGAGTTTGATATTTTAATTGGTTTATACGAAATTTGTTTATTGGTAAAATTAACATGGGTTGTTAATGGCAATTAATAGTAAACATAAACTAAATTCCTCAAAATTTGGAGTATATACCGACGAAATAACAAAACTTCTAAGGAATCGAGATTTCAAACATGCCCAATTGTTCAGTTCCAGAAAATGTTCAAGGCAATCACAGAACGAAGATATTTTCAATAACCTATTACTGTCTTCCGATCCCGTCCTGCCGTCAATGAGAAAACGATGGATTTCTTATAACACATTGGCATCTGTAAATAATGAAGAATTAAAAGATTTGCTTTATCTGTTAGATATAAATAATGATGTGTCCGATTATTTTGTATTAAATAAAGAAACAACCTAATTTGTTTGTCTTTTTTTTTCATTAATGAAGAACATCATAAAACCCTTTTAACCTGACCCAATTATGTAGGATGTGAATACGAGGACACATTAGAAAAAATATATGAATAATTGCTAACATTTGAAGATTTTCTGTTTAGAAGTTTTTTTTTTTAAAAGGTTGAATTTAGCCATCTTGGTAAAACAAAAACTTGGGTGATCCAAATATGAAGGTAAACATTTCAGTTTTTGCTTAAATGAAAATTTTTTTTTTAACTAGATTTTAAGGTCAACAAATCGAAACAAATTTCAGAAATTATGATTTTCTGAAAGCAATCCCACAATTCCTACAAATAAAAAAAAAATTTCCAAAAATGGGATTTATTTCGTTTTTTGCTGCCATGTCGTCATTTAAAGCGGAGATTGGAAATGACTTACACACTACATTAGGTATATGTTGGAGTACCTAAAACCGGTTTCCTCTAACCAATTGGAGGCGTGCACAAATTTTAACTGTGAGTTAAAGTTGATATTTACCTCAAAAATATGGCAACTTTGGAAGCGGATGGGGGGAAAAGTATTTAGAAGTCTAAAATTTTTTTACCACAACTCGCATTTATATAAAAAGACCTTCCTGAAAAGTATACATACTTTATATGTTCAGAAGAAAAATATTTGTCTGGAGCGATAAGAAGATTGGTGCTTTTTGGGGAAAATATCGCCAAACTTCACTTTTTTTTTAATTTCTACTTTAAACTAATGTAATTTTTGACTGAAACAAGATATTGAACTAATTTTTTTTTTGTTCAATCAAGAATTTTATTGGCTAAATAACTGTTATCTTAAAACGAAAATTGGTCGTAAATTTCTCCCGATATTCGAAAAACTTTGGACCTGAGTCGGACAAAATTTGGAATTTCACATTTTCAAATCGGAATATCTCGGAAACTATTTGAGGTAACCCACACATGTAAGCATGTTTTTTGTTCATCTTTACAAGAAGATTACTAATATATGTTAACTTTTTGAAAATCTTATGAGAAACAAAGAAATGGCAAACACTCAAAATTTTTATGAAAAAAGTACCCATCTTTGGGCGGTCATTTTGCCGCCCCAAAGGGTCTGGAAGGTTCAAAATCAAAACTTAAACTCTATTTTATGTCTTTTATGCATGTTCCAAATTTCATTGCAATCGGACCACAAGTTAACAAATGGCCGAATTATTTCCACAAATTTTGTGATTTATCCCACTGTGCATCAGCGCAATTGTTTTATCCTGCTTCTAAAAACACGAAATTTTTTTTTCTGGGTTTTATAACGATCGATTTATTGGTCCCAACGAATTTTCTAACATATGTCATACAAAATAATACGGTTATAACGAACTCATTTTTTTGACTCATTTACGGATTTTCATACAAATTTGTATGCTTATAACAAAGATATAAAAAAATCGAGGCTCTAAAATGCTGCTAATCTTAAAAAATATTGATTGTTGCTTAAAAATGTACCAAAAAAAATTAAAAATTTTGCAAACCGTAATGAATATTACAATAAAAAACATTAAAATTAAGGAAAGTGTTTACAACACTTACAGTGAATTTCGATTATAACGAAAAAAATACCAACGAGTTCGTTATAACTGAACTTCACTGTATATTAAAAAAATTATGTTAAATAAAGAACACATAAAATAATATTTAATTAATATTTCAGAATTCCCCAAAAATTCGGCACAGCCGAATTTAATCTTTTTTATACCAAATTCGGCACATCGGACTTTAATGCTTCCACTTGTTAAAATTAATTTCTGAATTAATTGTTTTGTAATACCAATGTAAAGCATATGCATTTCGTCAAGAATAACAAATTTGACCAGATCAAAGCCAGTAATTTCCAGAAGTGGACTGTCTTCTTTTGATAAATGATGTTGAGGGTTTATTTTATTTCTAAACGACTGCACTGTTCTTTCTTCACAATTGGTTTCTTTTAAAACACGCGTGTGATTAACAGTTTCTCCTTTTACAGAACATCTTTCACACGACTAAAATCCAGTGTGACCTTTGCAACACTTTACAAACGCACGTGCTGGCATATCACAGCAGAAGCCCAAAAGTTGGATAGTGAAATGCTTTTCATTAATATTAATATATTTATTAATAAAAAATTATTGATAAATAAATTTAATCTTTAAATTTAAGTTTATTACCTTGATTGATTAAAATATTGATTTCAGACACGAGTTCTGACAAAAAATCTCTTGCAGAATATGGTTTAGAATCCCCATAAAAAAGTGCAACTAAAAAAGGCTTGGTCACGTAATTCGGTGAAAAGACTTTACCCATGATAGACCAAAAGCCGTTTTTGGACTTGTTAAAAATATCCATCCCATCTATATGTATTATTAGCTTAATATATTTTTCATTGTATATATTGGGATCGATAATTCTATCCAGATTATACTTAATTCCAAAGTATTTAAATTTTCCTAAAGTGCCATATATTTGATGTGCCTAACAATGATTTAGAGGACTTTGGAAGAGATGTATACCCCTCTGATCTCAAAACCATCAAAAGTTCGTCGATCGACTTTTGGGTAACAGTGCGAATATTTCTCAAAACCCAATTTTTTAATTTTTAGCTCTATGTGTCCATTTATATGTGGGCTTGTATCAAAATCTGTTGCATCCGGAATATAACCATCAGATATAGATTATTCTGTAGTATTACATTCACTAGAACTTCCAAAATGTTCTTCATCTGCGGATTCAAAATTTGAAATTTCAACCAGTCCATCTAATTCTTCTGTTTTATAGCATGTAGCTATAATTTTTTCTATTCCGATTTCTTGAACAACATCATCATCTGACAAACCTTACATATAATTCACAAAATGAATAACATTAATTTTACGGTAAAATTTCTAAAAAAAGATTTATAACTTACTTGCTACAGAATTAGTTTCTTTATTTAAAAGTCTGTGTTTCCTAAGCGCTCATACGACATAACTTCTGAAAATTTAGTTAAAAAAATTTTTAAATTTATGAAATGATTTTATTTGTACTATAGCTGTTTTATTCTTTAATTTACTTTTTAAAACACTTAAATTCGGTTACTATCAAAATTTGAGAATCCTTTTATTTTCGGTACCCGGTACAGAAATAGTTGTTTTTTGCTTTTATTATATATTTGGGAGTTGCATATGATAATTTAAAAACATGGTACACATTTAAAAATAAATTTAATTTCTTTTCAAAAATTGTCTGGTATTTTTTAAAAATTTTTTACACATGGAAAGTACTTGATAGTTAGTACTCGCTACACAATATACATATATCAACACTATTATATGTATTCTGCAATGTTGCCATTTCTGTGCTTTACGTGTTTTTTGTGCTTTTTGTACTTGACGATTTCTTTAAATACCAACATCTTTAAACAGTTCTTTTTTCTCTTATGAATAAAATAAAAAATATTCAAAATTAAAACAAAACTTAAGCAATCTCAAACTTAAGGCACATACTAGCATCAAAAACCGTTAGAAATATTGTTAATTGTTAGGTTAAATCCTCTTAATAATAAATCCAATATATAGCTCTGTAAAAACTTAAAAACAATAAGATTTTAGCAAAAAATAGGCTAAGATTATTTTAAACCTGTTTAACGAATCTTACAAATTTTTAAAATCTAGTATTTGAAGAAATAATGGAATATAATGAACAAATTGCATTAAAATACAAAATACAAATAATTTTGTTTTCTTACAGTATTTTAAATACTATTTTTTCATTGTATTTTTTAATTCTAATTTTTTTAAATAAGTTTAGGTGGCTTTTTTTTGTAATTTTATAATTTTTAATGTTTATTATTTATTTTTTAATCACGATTTAAACATATAATTAACAATATTTTAATTATTTTTCCATTAATTTTATTAAATGACCTCTCAATATTATTAAATCGGAACGCTTTTTGAAAATATTCACAGATAAATGTTAACAACACTGAAAATAGCGTAGTTTTTAACATTGTTGCATTTGATCTTTCGTAAAAAATGATGCCATATTTGAATAAATAAATTGGAAATTTTATGTATGCAATGTGTAAATATCACAAAACAAGAGATTTTTTGTTATTAATGAAAAGCATAACTGTTTGCTTGTAATTTTAAATTCGTCAGCTTATAGCTTATTATACCGGTATTTTAAATTCTAATCAAAAATAAAAATTTTCAAATTATTGTTAAAAAAGTACTAAAATTTAAAAAAAAATCTATTGATTTTCTTACTTTTTACTAAAAAGCATAACTGTCTGCTTGTAATTGGTTTATTCTATATGCGGAAAAGCCGGTATTTATTGACGAAAGCGATAAAGGTTGACATTATTATTTGTTGCAGCATATATTCCAATCAAAAATTTTCCAATTATTGTTAAAAAAGTACTATCATAAACATTATATTTAAAAAAATCTATTGATTTTCTTACTTTTTATTGATAAAAACTATAAAAGCTTCATCACACAAATTCACAACTTCTCAATAAAATTTTCAATAAATTGTATTAAATGGCAACACTGTCATTGGAATATTGCAAACAACAAAAAAAAACAACTGCAACACTGCTGCTGCGAATTTCATCTTAAAACAGTAACTGTAAAAATGCCAAAGAAACCAAATTTCATAATTTTTTTTTCATAAACGTGGTGTCGTCGAAATTCTTTTGAGAACGTTTTTTAAACAATTAATTAAACTTTAAAAATGGGAAAAAATAAAAAAGATAAAAACACTCAGAACACGCAAAATTCAGGTAAGATTAAATTTTATATTATTCAAAGGTTTATTTTAAAACAAATGTTCTAACTTTTATTGTATAACAGATGCTAAGAAGATATTGGATTCCATTAGAGATTTGGATTTTGAAAGTTCGCCAAAACGTCAAAAAAAAACTTCAAACCGTAGAGGTATGTATAGATATGTAATCATAAAGACCTATATCTAATGACTTTATCTTAACTTTAGATGCAATTGATGAGCTACTTGACTTTGATAACTGTGACGATGGTGGTACCAGTGATAAAGAGGCTGATGTTCCCATTGTAAAGAGACATAGTGTTGGAGTTCAAGCTAACATCATTTCAATAGATAAAAGTGGTGAGTAATTGCAAATCTGTTTGCAATTTTTTATTGAACAAACTTTTATTATTTATTTTCTTAGAATTCCCAAGTTTTAGACAAGAAATTAGAAGCGATTCAAAGAAATTACGATCTAGTATCCAGTACGACATTAAAATATTGGAAAATACGGTTGTAATGTACCTTTCCACAACCAACAAATTAAGCAGTTTATCCGAGTTAACTGAAAAACTAAATTTACAAGAACCAATCTCGGATTTAAAAACGTTTTATGAGTTTGACAGCAAAGTTAAACTTGAAAAGGAGTTTGCTGATATTTTGGTACGTATAATGTGTATTTTATATTAATTTTTGTTACTTCTTTACTATTAAACATTAACATAGCCATTTTATTATTTTTCAGCGTGAGCTTATTTCTTTTAAAGCCACGGCCAAATCATTAACAGAAGCTATTAGTGGTGTGCTTAACACAGTTATGTCGCACGACTTACAGCATAAATTTAGCGCTTGTGGTAAGCCTAATAAGGGAGTGTCCAAGGAAAAGTTAAACGGCACACAACTGTACACACAGTTAAATGGTAATAACACTACACTCAAAAAAAAGTATAACTTTTTTTTAAGGTCAAAATGTCTTTAAATTAAGGGCATATAATTTTCTTTAATTTAAGAAAATCTTTAATGTGAAGACAAATTTACTAATTTGAAGTACAAGCAAAAATTGGTGATCTTTGATATATGGAATTTTTTTTCATTTAATTTAACCCTGTTAATATGTTCTTGAATTGAGTAAAAACTTCCTTGAAATGTGTACAATATTAATAATTTTAAAGAAAAATTCTTTATTATGAAGATTTTATATACAAAAAAAAATTAAACAAAATTTTTGTTTGAAAAATTAGAATTAAGGACATAAAAAAACATAATTTCTTTGATTGCAGTCCATAATTTTGGATTTACTTAAATAAATCACACAATTTTATTTAAACCAATTACATTTTTCATACTCAGTATAAGAAAAAATTTACTCACATTAACCAGAAAATATGTTTAAAAATTTTAAATGCTAAAATTATAGAAGTTTAAAGAAAATTTCTTTAAACTATATAAAATAAAATGAGGCAGAATATTAAAGCAATGTTTACTCAATTATAAGAATATAATATAATTGGCTTAATTCGTGTTAACATTAAGTTAAGGTATTACTTCTTTAAATGTAGTCACAACATTAAATTTATTTTTTAAATATGTTGTGTATTAATGTTGACATTAAACTAAAGACATTTTCTTTAAAATTATGAAAAATCATAAAGTTGGAAATATAAAAATGTAAGTGTTGTATCGTTAATTTAAGTATACATGCCCTTAAATAACATTGGATATGAAAAAATTAGAGAGTTTTTGTCCAAGGAGGTATTTACTTAAATTTATGAAATATTACCTCAAATGAAATAATTTCAAAATAAAATAAAAAAATTAACAAAATATCATTAAACGTTTTCCTTAAATTAAAGAATTATATAATTGGGGTAATGATGGTTATCATTAAGTTAAGGGTGTTTTTCTTTAAATCTAGCCATTATATAACAAAAACAACAATATTTTTTTTTATTAAACATTAGCTTAAAATTAAAGATATTTTCTTTAATACTATAAATAACTTTAAGTAGAATAATAAAAAAAAATATTATAGCAATAAAACCAAGGCAATATATTCATTAAATCGATTCACCACAAAGTATCATAAATAACTACATAATAAATTTAAGTAAATGCATACTTAAATAAAAATATTGAAAACATCCCTAATTTTTAAAACAAAATAAAAAAAATTAAAGAGTTTTTCTCATATTCCGTTCCAAGTATGTACTTACTAAACTTAAGGAAATCTTTAATCATACGAAATAATCACACCTTTGTTTTGACATACGAAATAATCACACCTTTGTTTTCCTAAAAAATCTGTTACACAACAAAAACTCTTTTTTTTTTTAAAGATTTATTATGCATTTACTTTAAATGAAGCAAGAGCATAATAACTTCAATTATATGTGTTCCTTGTTTTTAATAAACTTCTTTGATTGGAGAATGTGAGTAATTAAACATTAAAAAAATGAGAGAGATTTACTTTACTGCTTTGCGTTAAAACACATTTGATTTTCTTTTCAGTCGAGTGAAATCCTAACAAATATAAAGTCGGTCGCGGGTGAAAGTTAAAAATTAAAAATTTTATTTAAAGTTAAATTAAAAACAATAATATTAATCGAAAGTAGTTAATAATTAAAAACTCATGTAAGTATATGAAATTAATTAACAAAAAGTGGTTCTTTTAAGTGAAAAAAAAGTTAAAAAATAATTTTTTACGTATGTATATATAAAAGAAATTGCTTACTTGTTATACATGAAAAAAAAACAAACAGAATTGCCTCTACAAGCAACAAGCTACATAATATTTTATATGTATAAAAAAAAATATTTTATACAAAGGTAGCTTTTATAAAAAAGTACATTTTCATAAAAAGTTCGTTTTATAAAAAATCATTTTTTATTAAACAAAGTACTTATTATCACAAAAGTTCCTTTTATAAAGAAATGAAAAAGTACATTTTATAAAAATGTGCCTTTTATAAAAATGGCATTTTATAGAAAAAGTACCTTTATAAAAAGTACCTTTATAAAAAGTACCTTTATAAAAGTACCTTAATAAAAAGTAGCTGTAATAAAAAGTACCTTTTATAAAAAGTACATTTTATAAAAAAGTACCTTTTACAAAAAAGTACCTTTTATAAAAAAGTACATTTTTAAAAAAAAGTACCTTTTGTAAAAGGTACCTTTTACAAAAAGTAGCTTTTATTAAAAAATACTTTTTATAAAAAAGTACCTTTTATAAAAAAGTACCTTTTATAAAAAAGTACCTTTTATAAAAAATTCTTTTTATAAAAAAGTACCTTTTATAAAAAAGTATCTTTTATAAAAAAATATCTTTTATAAAAAAGTACCTTTTATAAAAAAAGTACCTTTAATAAAAAGTAGCTCTAATAAAAAATACCTTTCATAAAAAATACTTTTTTTTAAAAAATAGTGCCTTTTATAGAAAAACCACCTTTTATAAAAAGTAACTTTTATAAAAATATTAAATAGTACTTTTAATTAAAAGTTTATTTTATTTAAATATTTTTTAATTCCTCCTTTGATATTGTTTTTAGTTAATGGAGAATCAAAATCGACTTTTGGAATTACTCACTGCTCTAAAGGGGGAACAGTACCTAAAAATATTTATTGGTAAGTAAGAGATGTTGTCTGATGTTTTCGGAGAAACCCCTTTCTTATTTTTGTTGTTGTTTTGTTTGACTGTTTCAATAATTTCTTATTACATGCAAATCAAAGAAAAACACTAATATATAAATTAGATTATAGCTGTTGCTTTGGTGACGGTCTTATTGAAAATAAATTGTGCTCATTCTTTATAATTCTATTTTTTATATCTACACCACTCTGTTGTACAGAATAAAATATTTGTTGCTTTTTTATTGTCACCTTTTTAATACATTTCTTCCTATTATTATAATATTATTATTAATAATATTATTTTTATTACTATTTTTTTTTATTATTTCATTATGTATTATCACATAATATTAATTAAAGTTTTTAATTTCTACAAGTTTAAAAAATGTAATTGTTGAGCATCAGCATAATAATGTTGTTTGTCCATTTAATTGGCTCAGTTTGCTGTAAGGTTCGGAATTTACATTCGGCCATTGAGTTTGGGGTTAGTTAAAGGACGCGGTTCAAAGCAACATACGCTCCTATAATCATGGCTAACCCAGAAACTCGCTTGAGCATGTGTGGATCAATCATTTATTTTTGGGAAATATTTTCATTCGCTAAGTCTGGCGTGTAAAAGTATCTTTCAAGAATTAATGTTATCTGCACATGTCAATGAGCCAAGGTCACTAATGTGGCTGGTAAATATATGATAGCGTTTAACTGATCAAAATAAGGCTGGCCTTAAGCCAAACTTATTACGTTGTAGGGAAACCTAACGTACATCGTTATAATTTTTGAACTTGTAGGACACCTAATATAAATAAGTATAATATGAATTTTAACCTAGAATCCCTCAGGAGCATGCGTGGATCAGCATTTATTTTTCAAGGATGTTATCATTCGCTAAATTGATTGATATTTTTCTTCTTTAGGGAAATGTATAGAAATTTTATTAAGAGGTGTGCTTAAATTTGTTGCATATTTACAATTTTTCATAAATTTTAAAGCTATTCCAAGCCTTATATTATAAAAATCACAGACTTCTATTAGTTTAAAAAGTATAATTGTTGAGCATCAGCGTAATAATGTTGTTTGCCCTTTAATGGGATCAGTTTGCTGTAAGGTTCGGTATTTATATTCGGGCATTGAGTTTGTGGTTAAATCATGCAGCGGTTCATGGTAACAATACGCGCATAATATGAATTTTAACCTAGAATCTCTCAGGAGCATGCGTGGATCAGCATTTATTTTTCAAGGATGTTATCATTTGCTAAATTGATGTTTTGACACTTATTATACATATCTATTTCGAAATCAGTCAAAATATCAACTTAGCGTGTGAAAGTATCCTCTAAAGGCAGAATTAGTTTGTACGTTCTGTTCTGTTACGAATCAGCTGTTTTGTTTCTGTTCAATTGAAAGTCTGTATGTGTAGTTAGTTTTCACTTTTTCGTTCTGTTCTGTTGCGGACAAATCTATTGAAAATAGAATTCAACGTTAAGTGACAGCCTAAAGTGCGTATGTATTGGTTTGTTGTGAAATCTTTTTCTCAATATTTGAATCAGGGATGTTAAAGTTGTTACTATAGTACTTTTTACGGTACTATTTGGACTTCAGATGTACAATTTTTCTATGTATGAATTTCTTGGTCCCTTTAAAATACAATAATTATTAATTCGATTTGCAGTCCCATATGAACAATGAATTAACTCGGAACCAAACGCTGTGAATTCAATCACATGATTTCACTGAGTGCGACTGATTACAGATGATTATATTATAGTTTTATTAATCGATTAAATCAATTATTGAATTCAATCACTAAGGGTTATAATTATTATTAACTAATTTTGATTTTCAAAAAAGTAAATAATAAAAATCTTATAAAAATGTGAAATTGAATTTGTTTGCTACCAATCACAAGGATTGAATTCGCAAAAAACTGTGAGAAATGTAAGTTCAATACAGCAAGATATTAATAGCACATTCAAAAAATATTAAAAATTTGCTGAATTTAAGAAAAAATCTCAAAATTTGAAAAAATTTTTAAATCAATATCGGCTAGTTTTGTTACCCTCAAAAATGTTTTTCACGACACAATTTATTTTTTTACATCCAAAAAAGTTTTTCACCTAAAAATTCTGTTTTCACCTCTTAACATATTTTTTTTTAATATATTTTTGTTGTTTCATTTGTTATTGTTCATTTTGGAGGGTACAAAGATTTGTTTGTTAATTTATATTTAAATTTTTTTATACTTGTGATGCCGAAAAAGTACCTATATTATATGCAGGTTGGTACTACTTTAAAATCGCATTTAGCCCTGATTTGAATGTTTTTGGTTTGAGTTTCTTTTACTTTTTAAAACTGCTGATTCCTCTCACAGAAAAAGTAATCACAAAATATTATCTACAGAACAGAATGACACAGAACGGCAACAGAAAGTAACAACTAATGAGGCCTTAACCCTCTAACCGGCAAGCCCGTCACTAGACGGGGTATTTTCAATTGGCCATAAGTTCGTCAACAAAGTGTTTTATTATTAAAATGTAAGCTATATCGATAGAGAACGAAGTTAGCCACATATTTTGCGAAGTAATGTTTTGTGTACATGTCACGGTTTGGAAGCGAGAAAGCGTTATAGTTAAAGTTTTCGGTAATTTCAAAAAATAAATATTTTGAAATAACCACAATTTTGAAAAGTCCTTAAAACACATTTCTGTTATCATAAAACCATTCATATTTCACACAAAGGAAGATTGAAGCTTAAATTTTTGGAAAATGCTCTAAGTTTGGTCCAAGGACATACAGGATTGTAAAAGGATACCTATAAAGGACATCATCTTAACTTGAACACGAGTAGACGGATTTTTATGAAATTTGGCAGAAATATTATATTTGGTAACACTATCAAATCTTCAAAGTTTCGTCAATATATATTAAAGTTAAGGTGTGTTTTCGCTCAATTTCTCGTTTATCTAAAAGCTCAAAAGGGCTAATTTTTGGACTGTTGTTATATCTTTGTAAGAAGAATAATTTATGCCTTAACTTTTTAAATTTAATAGCTTAGTTTATGAGATAGCCTCTAAACCTATTTTGACCCATATCGACTAAAATAGGCGACGAAAAAAATTTCGCTAGAACAAAATATTCTTTATTTCTCGTGCCGAACAAGTGATATACATTTCAGTCCAAAAAAGCTTAGGCCGGTTAGAGGGTTAAGAGTTAATGCAATCTGTTCATGTCAATGTGCTAAGGCCAAAAGATTGACTGATAAATAACGATAGCATTAACTGACCAAAACAAGGCTGGATTTAATTCCAACTTATTGCGTTGTAGGGGAACCTAACGTACATCGTTTTAATTTTTAAACTATTAGTTTGTTTAAGATAATAAAACAGAATTTTTCGATTTTCTACAGATTTATTAACACAAACTTAAACATATATTATTTTTAGTACGGAAATGTATAGACATGTTTATTATGAGGATTACTAAAATTTGTTGTATATTTATAATTTTTCAAACATTTTAAATTCATTAATTATTAAAAATTATTGTTATTAATAAAAACGCACAGGTAAAACATTATACAGCATTTTTTCTGGTTGCCTTGGTTATAATAGATTCTTAATTGATAAACAATTTTCTTTGATCACATTTAAAAGAAAATTTAAATACTATGTAGCCAAAATTTGTTCATGCCTTAATAAATATTATTGTGTCTAACTTCAATTTAAAACTTGTTGTTAATTTGATAAATCGAAAACTGACTAAATTGAAAACTAGTTTTGGGCTTAGTAGGAATGAAGTATTATATATTTTTTATTCTAATGTGTAAATTTTTTTTATATAAATGTGTAAAGGTACGTTCACATCAATCAAATATGTGAACAAAATATTTGTTTACATATGTATTTGCTTCCAATTGTGTCAAATAAAAAATTATTTTATTTTATGTTCAAACTATGATCAAATATTTGATGGTTTTTGTTTGTTCAAACTGCTGTCAAATAGTGTCAAATAAAATAAACGAAAAAATATTTGTCGAGCGTTCAGATTGAAACAAATATTTGCATTAAATAATTA
Source organism: Delia radicum (assembly GCA_021234595.1). Classification (NCBI taxonomy): domain Eukaryota; kingdom Metazoa; phylum Arthropoda; class Insecta; order Diptera; family Anthomyiidae; genus Delia; species Delia radicum. The sequence continues at coordinate 134,111,914 of CM037851.1, read as the reverse complement.
TTTAATCAAAGTGTCAAAAAACAAAGATTTATTTGATCGAAAAGTTTAAAGGAAAATGATGAACGAAGAAGAAAATTTATTTATTTTATGTTGTGGTGCAGCTTCTCTTGTGGCTAGGGTTTGGGGTTCGGGAATTCCCGGGATTTCCCGGGAAAAGTTTGGCGGGAATTCCCGGGAAAAAAAATATTTTTCCCGGGAAAACGGAAATTTTAAAAAAACTAATTTTTTTTTAAAAGTTGTGTGTTTATACAACATATTTTTTTTATTTTAGTCATAAAAAATATTTTGAATACCAAAACTAAAACTTTTTTGTTAAAAACTCTTAAAATAAAACAAAATTGTTTCATAAAAACGGCAGATTTTAATTTATATTGTGGCCACCATATCATAAAGAAGTTCAATTAATTCTCGACGTCAGAACTAGATGGAATAGCATGGTTGGAATGATAGAATCTTTTTTGAAAACAAAAAATTCCATCAAAAAAACGTTAATAGATTTTAGTTCCACAGACTTTTAGAAGTTTTGGTTGAAGTTTTAAATCCAATTAAGGATGCTGTAGAGGCCCTAAGTCGACGTGACTCTAATATTTTAATTGCAGATGTCATAATGAATACGCTATACGAGCAGCTTTTATCTACCAATTCTTCACTTTCCCGAAAGCTGGTTGACACAATTATAACCAAAATTAATGATCGTCGTGACAATAATATGGTATCATTAATTAATTATTTAAAAGACTGTGAATATATTAAAAACTGTTCAAATAATAATAGTTTAAAAATATTCGCCGAACAAATGTATAAACGCCTGCTTGGGCAATGTGATAAGGAAGTATCATCTAGTATTGATGACGACGTTTCCGAAGTACAAGCTGATAAAACTTCTAAAATAAATTAAATAATGCAATTAACAATACGAAAGCTATACCCAAAATATCAGCAGGAAAAAATAAAAATATTTTCAAAAAGGAATTGGCTCTTTTTGAAACTTCTAACCACCGTACCAAAAATTTGGATAAACTGTATAATGCTCTAATAACAATAAAGCCAACATCAGTGGAAAGCGAACGTGTTTTCTCAGTTGCTGGAAATCTTGTAACAAAGATTCAAAACAGAATGTCAAATGATTTGTTATATGAATTGATAATTTTAAAAGCTGGTTTTTCGAAAACCTAATGTTTTTACATCACTGTATATATCTTTAATACTAAGTGATCTCAAATTTATAAATTTAATTTTTTATTATTTTTTTTTTTTTAGTTTTAATGCTCAACAGACTGAATTTGTGTATTTTTAATTTGTTTTTTAAAAAAAAAAAAAAAATCATAAAAAATTTTCCCGGGAAACACATTTTTTATACCCGTTTCCCGGGAAATGAAAAAGTCCGGGAAATCCCAAACCCTACTTGTGGCTTTAGAGGAAGAGAAGGTAAAAACAAAACAAACGGGAAGACAATGGGTACGGAATTGGGTTCGTAGACGGAATGAAGAAGGATGTTGCGCAAAATTGTTAAAAGAGCTACAGTCAGAGACACCCGCTCTTTATAAAAACTTTTTGCACATGAAAGACACTGATTTCGAGTTTTTGGTAAGTAAAAATTTTGGTATAAAGCAATGATATAATTTTATTTTTCACTTTGCAGTTAAAATTAGTTGCACCTATTATCACAAAGAAAACAACAGTGTTCCGTGAGCCAATTTCTGCCTCTGAGCGTTTAGCTGTTACCCTACGTTATTTGGCAACAGGAGACAGCTTTAGATCTCTACAATATATATTCCGTATTCCTTTCAATACTATTTCTGTAATTATACCTGAAGTTTGCGATGCCATTTACAAGGTTTTAGAGCCAGAATATTTGAAGGTAAAGCAAGTAAAAAAAAATTGGGTTGGTTTTTATTGATTTACATTTAGATGCCATCCACTGAAGAGGATTGGAGCGCAGTAGCTAAGGAATTTTTAAAAGCATGGAATTTCCCAAATTGCATCGGCTCTTTGGATGGCAAACACGTTGTGATGACAGCCCCAGCTCATTCTGGAAGCATTTACTACAACTACAAAGATAGTGATAGTTGCCGAAATTCAAATTCTTTAATTGGTTTATTTCATATTTATAGGAACACACAGTATTGTGCTCATGGCTATTTCAGATGCCTCATACAAATTTATATATATTGATGTTGGATCAAATGGCCGAATATCTGATGGAGGAGTTTTCCGTAAAAGTTCGTTTAATGAAGCACTGATAAACAAAAAGCTAAATTTGCCTTTACCACAACCATTACCATCGAGGACGGTCGCAGTACCTTATGTTCTAGGTAGCAGATGATGCTTTCGCCCTGACACAAAATTTATTGAAGCCATATAGTGTGCGCAACATGAATGCCATACAAAGAATTTTTAATTATCGGCTATCAAGAGCCAGGCGTGTTATCGAAAACGCATTTGGTATTATGTCAGCACGTTTTCGGGTAATGCGTTCCCCAATAAAAGTTGGCCCACAAAAAACTAAAAAAATTACTCTCGCATGCTGCGCATTGCATAATTTTTTAATAAGCCGTAAAAGCACAGCTTATTTTAATCCAAATCTTGTGGACCATTATGCTGAAGATGGCACTTTTATTCCTGGCGAATGGCGCAGTGAAGAACTTGGTAATAGTTTTCCGAACTTACAACCACACCGTTCCTACATAGCCGAAAATACCTCAGCAATAAGAGACGAATTTGCCCAATATTTTGTGGAGGAAGGTGAAGTATCATTTCAATACAAACACATATAAAAAAAAAAACTATTACACATTTATATGATACATCTTGCTCTTTAAGTGGTTTTGTAAAAATAATAATTTAGAGTTTTTAATAAAATTCCATTTTGGGACAAACTGATAAAAAAAAGCGTTTTATGAATTTTTTAAAAATGGCAATCTAACAGCATGTCCGTGAAGTTAAATACAAGTAAAAGTGTTACATTCGGCCGTGCCGAATCTGATATACCCGCCGTAGACTATAGCTTGCATCAAAAACTAAAAAAAAAAAACTGAGATTGTGCAAGAGCAAAAATATACTCACCACTACTCCTTTTAGAATTTCAAAATAAAACCAAACAATTTCAACAAAAAATTACTTATATTTATTTATAAAAGTGAGATCAATAACTATATCTATATATACATTTTACAAATTAAATTTATTCATGTGCATTTGATGCAAATAGTTTTGTACTTTGGATTTTTAGAAAAAAAAATCGATAAAATTTTGTAATGTAAATTTTGGTAATTTTAATTTTTCGGTATCTTAGCAAATAGGGGGGAGCACAAGTTAGTGCACGGTAGTCCTTTTTTCTTTGTTAATCCTTGCCCATAACTTTATAGTAAGGAGTGAGATCGAATAAATCCTAACACAGATTATCACTTATAACTTTTTTTATGTTTCATAGTTAACTTTTTATTTAATCAATTATCTTTTAAAAAGTCGACAGATGATGTATATAAATTATTAGCGAAATCGAATCATTACTTTGTTTACAAATGGAAGCTGAACAAAAAGTGAGTAAAGGAGCTTTTTTTTGACATCTTTAGTGCCCTAATTGATAGGAGCAGACCATTTCCAAAAAAAGTGATAGTATTGGGAACTTGCTTTGCAGCCTTCATCAATAATTTAAAAGAATCTTCATATAATTTAATTTTTCTGAGTTCTAAACAATTAAGCATATTTTTTTCTACGAAAATTAAGGTTTTTTTGTGAAAATGCTACTTTTTTTGTTTTCACTTTTTGTTCAAATCCATTTGTAAACAAAATAATGACTCGATTTCGCTAATAATTTATACACATCATCTGTCGACTTTTTAAAAGATAAATTGATTAAATAAAAAGTTAAGTATGAAACATAAAAAATGTTATAAGTGATAATCTGTGTTAGGATTTATTCGATCTCACTCCTTATTAGAAAAAAATTAGATGTTTTTAAAGGACTTTAGTGGTCTTAATCCGAATATAAACACAGAATTGATGTTGTTTCGTTTGTTTTCACAATTTTTTTTTTCCATTTTGGGAATGCCGTTTGCCAGTAGTAGAGTTTGTATTAAAAATAATTATTTAAATTATTAGGAACTGTTAATTCTTCTCTTTAAAAACACTTTTTGTTTTACTAAAATAGTGTATATTTTGAAACAGATATCGTTGATTGAAATAGATAGTAATCATTTACATAGAAAAGTTCTTAAAAATCGCCAAAAAGTAAAATTGTAATTGTAAAATACGCTATTCTATTAAAACAAAAAGTGTTTTGAAAAATAAGAAATAGTAGTTCCCAATCGTGTTAACACATGTTTAAACTTTACCACAAGAAAATAGCGTTGAGAAAATTGCAAAAAAAAACTGCATATTTTTCCTTATGATATTATGAAAGAAAACAACATTTCTGAGTTTATATTTGGACTTGTTAAAAAAAACATATTGTTTTTCTAAAGCCATTATGAAACGGCCTAGGTTTAACAATGAAATAGAACTACACCATTTTCAATTGCATTTCATAAATTATAAGATTAATTTCAGAAATTTTAACATTAATTTCAGAAATTATAACATTAATTTGAGGAATTATAAATTGTATTTCAGAAGTTATCAATTGTATTTAAAAAATTATTACATAAATTTCAGAAATTATCAATTTTAATTCAGAAATTATCAATTGTATTTCAGAAAAAAGTAAACAAAAATAAGTTTTATTCTCTGAAATACAATTGATAGTTGATAACTTCTGAATACAATTGATAATTTTTTTTTTTTTTTTTTTTTTATTAAAATTTATTAAAATTAATATCTTAACCTATTGTTATCACACAATTTACAGAGTTTTAGTTATTTACTTAACTTTTCATCTTAAAAATAATATTTTATATTACAGTATACAGAATTTGAAAAAGGAAAAGTATTTGTTTCAGAGGAAACTTAATTGTAAAAACCCCTGATTTATGTATTTTTGAAGACAATAGTATTTGTCAATTAAATAAATTTAGATATAAATAATTATTTTCGTAAACACGTTTAAATTTTATGATATAAAAGAAAGTGTTGAACAAAATCCCCACACATGCGTACAAACAAAAAGGGTTATTTGTATACATATAGGACATTCATTCATATAAGTTAGATATAAGCGGATTTTCAGATAAACCACTTGAAAATTTAAAGCGTTCGGTGACAGTGTTAATTCTATCACGTATTAGCCTAATATTGTTGCGGTTGTGAAGTATTCTGGTGGAGAAATGCCATGGTAGATTTAGCATCATTTTTAGCAATTTGTTTTGACAAATTTGTAGCTTTTTAACATGCGATGCAGCGCAAACACCCCATACTGGGCATGCGTATAGAATAATTGATTGAAAAACTACCTTGGCTAAAATAATTTTGTTTTCATGGCTTAAGGGGGATCCACGCCTTATGAGTGGATATAACATATTTTTAGCTAAGTTGAATTTTTCAATTTGTTTTTTAATATGTAGTTCAAATATAAGTTTTCTATCCATGTACACTCCTAAATACTTAACATTGTCACTCCATGGTATAAATGTGTCATTAATTTTCAATTGGGTGGTGGGATAAAAACAAGCTCTGCGTTTTCGAGTAAAAAATACAGCTTGAGTTTTTTCCTCATTAATTTTAATTCTCCATTTTTGAAAATAAGCTACCAAATTTTCTAATGCGCATTGTAATTTAGTCACTGTAATTTGACCAAATTCATGCGAAAAAAATAGGCAAGTGTCGTCAGCAAATGTAGCGCAATTACAACCATTAAGATTTGGCATATCTGAACAATACAAAATATATAAAATTGGCCCTAAAACTGAGCCTTGTGGCACTCCAGCTGGGATTTCTAGGAGATCAGAATACTTTTCATTTAGACTAACACAAAACAGTCTGTTTTTTACAAATGATTCGATAATTCTGATAAGATAAAGCGGAAAATTAAATTGAATCATCTTGTACAATAACCCGTTGTACCATACGGAATCGAACGCTTTTTCGATGTCCAAGGTAACTAAAATTGTAGAACTTTTATTTTTAAAACCGGTATTTATGTGGTTATATAACCGCTTTATTTGATGGGTTGTGCTGTGAAATGGTCTAAAGCCAAACTGATTTTGTGGAACAATGCTATGTTGATCCATAAATTTTGAGATATTATTTTTTAGAACCTTTTCAAGAACTTTACTAAGGCTGCTAAGTAAACTTATTGGGCGGTAACTACTAACTAAATTTGATGGTTTATTTGGCTTAACAATCGGAATTACTTTAGCCGTTTTCCAAATTTTTGGAAAATATTGGATCTTTAAACAGCAATTTATTATATAGCAGAAATACACAACAGCAGAATTAGGTAATTGCTTTAACAATAAATTTTTTACCCCATCAATACCAGCTGCTTTTCGGGGTTTTAATTCCTTAATAATTGATTTAATTTCATTTGTGGTTACAAAATCGCTTGGATCTGTTGCAATAGCAAGAGAGGAAAATTGTTGATTAACGCCATCAACCATTGAAGCATGCGCTTGATTCCCTAAATCCTTTGAAATTTGATGGTTTTTCAAAAAATTAAAAGCCAGTTGATTCATCTTTTCTTCATCGCTATAGTGTGCAGTCGCGTTTTCTACTAATGGTGGTATAAATAATTTTTTCTTCCTAAGGCATTTCGCTATGTTCCAAAATGGTTTTGATGCCTTATCTAGATCTTTTATTTTATTATTCCATGTTAAATTTCTAAGTTTAGATATTTCGTAACGAATTTTAGCACAATATTTGTTCATATTGACAAGGTCTGCTGTGTGTCGATATCTCATCCATTGCCGTCTATAATAATTTCGAGTAATTATTAGTTGTTTAATATGGGGTGTTATTAACTCCGATTTAAATTCTGATTTTATTTTTGGAATTGCGACATCCGCTGCATTTAAAATGCTGTTAGTTAAAATTTCTACACTAAGATCAATTGCATTACAATTTGTTGTATTACTTATATTACATGGTAAATGAGAGACTGATTTATGAACAGAAGCTTTAAAAAGTCCCCAATTTGCTCTTTTGTAGTTGAAAAATAAACGTTCGTTTTCTGAGGCACTTAGAGTAAGTTTGTAAGAAACAGGTAAGTGATCAGAACCTAAAGAATTTATGGTTTTGGGATTCGTAATATATTGTGGAACATTTGAAATAACTATATCTAAAATGGAAGGCATTTTATTTCTAGAAGTAGGAATGTATGTGGGTGTACTGGGGTGTAAAATATTATAAGGAAGTATAGATACTGTATCGGATAAAATATTACCCCAGGCATTTGCTCTATTACACATCCAATTTCTGTGTCTGCTGTTCAAATCCCCGCAGATTATAACATTTCTATCGGTTTTAAGGAGTTTTCTTATATCTTTTCTAAAAATGCCCTGGGATTGAGAATTTGACTCGCCTCCAGGGAAATAAACTGAAAACAAATTTATTTCCATCCCATCTGAAGTTTTCAAACATACTCCTACATTTTCAATTTTATTTGTTTTAACAAATAAAGGTTTAAAATTCGATATATTTTTTTTTATAAGTATTGCTACTCCTCCACCAGTCCGATCAGCACGATCACAACGAACACAATAATATCCCATTTGGGGAATATTTACATTGTTAGTTAACCAAGTTTCTGTTAAAAAACATAAATCTATGTTGTTCGTATTCAAAAAATCATAAAGTTCTAAATATTTATTTCTAATGCTTCTACAATTCCAAAAGATTATATTTAATTGTGTAGTAGTTGCCATTATAACTTATATATTATACAAATATTTAGTTGCTAATTGTGTGATAACATAAAATTGTTCATCTTTTGATTTACAAGATTTTAATTTGTTTACTACATCTAAAGTCAGCTGACTTATCTCTTCTACCGTAAAGAGTTCATTTGATGTTTGAGTATTGCTTCTTTTATTATTGTTTTGGGATCGTGGCCATATCAATGTGTTATTCTCAAATCTAGTATTAGAGTTTGGAAGATGAGGAAATTCATTGTTCTCCAATGTATTGAAATTTGTTACATTATTGTTATTTCTGATTTGGTACATTCTATTACCACGACTTGGATAACGATTGTTTTTACGTTGAATATTTTCTCTTATATCAAGAAATGATGCTCTTACTGGACATGTAATGTCAGTTGCCGTATGCGCGTTGTTGCAATTTGCACATTTAACTTTGTTTTTTTCATTACAATCTTTGGTTTTGTGTCTACCAGAGCAATGAGCACATTTTGTTTTAATAGAGCACCCTTTTTCACCATGTCCAAACATTTGACAATTGTGACATTGAATTGGTTTGTTTTTAATCTTTCTTTGGTAATCCCATCGAATTATCATATGAAAAAGAGATTTGACGTTTTTTTTTAAGTCATGAAGTTTAACTGTTCCGTTTGCAAAAGAGACAATATAAAGAGTATCAATATAATTGTTGTATTTCTTTTCGACTTTTTTAACTTCTGTGCAATTGTACTTAAGAGCAACTAGTTGTTTTTTTTACTTCATCCTCCGATTTGCCTTCAAGGCCAAATAAGACAAACTTGAATGGTTTATCATGCTTTGATTGATGAATAAAAAATTGGCAATTATGTTCTTTTAAAATAGTAACAATAATGTTGAAAGTGTCTTTAGTTTCACAAATTATTTTAATTCCAATTGAAATCTTTTTAATGCAGTATTTAGTCATACCAGAATTTTTAAACATTTTATGAAAACATTCACTATTATGTGAAAGCACTTTATAGGTGAAATAAATTCTTTTTGGTGTTTTGCACTTGAGTGTCTGTGTTTTCAGCATTTTCAGAATCATCTTCATCCAATGCTTGCAAAGGTGTCCAATAATTAGACTTCCGCATTTTACTGCCAGAAGAATTTTCTGAGGACCTTAAGTCCTCAGATTTAACTGGAGCTTTTCGTTTATGAATTTTGATCGTTTTTTTTTTTTTTTTTTTTTTTTTTTTTTGTTTTTTTTTTTCGTTTTGTTAAGCGAAAGAAAAGACACGTCATTCACAGCTGACAGTCGTCAGAGAACTGAATTGATAATTTCTGAATTAAAAATGATAATTTCTGAAATACAATTGAGAACTTCTGAAAAACAATTGATAATTTCTGAATTCAAATTTAAAATTTCTGAAAAACATTTGATAGTTTCTAAAATACAATTGATCATTCCTGAAATGAATGTTATAATTTTTAAAAAACAATTGAAAATGGTGTAGAATGTACTCACTAGTGCTCCTCACTGTATCTAGCCACAACTGGAAAAAGTATCATCCAACTTATTGTCACAATGTATTAAATCAAAGATATTTACGTCCATAACATTTTTTTTAATTCAGTTTACTAGTGTTATGGTCAAATATAAAAACATAAAAATGCAAAAATTTAAATTAAAATTAAAATCAAATTATTATATAATCAAAAAAGAAAAAGTAAGAGTAATTGAATATATGCTTCAAATTGATAACTTTTCTCTTTTTTTAATAATCAATAGGATGATACTTATTTAAGCTGTGGCTGGATATGTTAAGATCCTAAAAAAATCCCAAAATTAAAAAAAAAAAACAAAATAATAAAACTTAAAAAATAAGCTTCATACCGCTGAAAATATTTAATTTCGAGCTTCATCTAAGCAGTCTAAAAACAATACGTCATTTTTTTACGGACTGCTGCCGCGCTTTGTCCTCGGTCAAAGTTTTTCAATTCGCTTACCAAATAATTAGCGAATGATACATTTGGTTTCAGTGGATTGGCATTCCTTTCCTTCATTGCAGCTACTGCCTCCCGCATTGAAGCTGCAATTTGGGTTGAGGCTGACTGCGTAGAGTAGATTTTAAATCTACGAGGTGTTGTTGTAGAGGCAGATGGTCGAGGTGATGATAAAGGTGGCGTTGGTGTTGCGTTCAGTTCAGAAGCTATAAGTGTTCCAATGTATTATTTAGCTTTTAGTTATATTTGCAAAGATATACTTACCATTTTTTTCGAGCTCCACTTCTACAAATAGGTTGGAAATTGTTTGTTGGGTTTGCTGATCTTCAGCTCGACCAACAAAAGAAATTGCATTGTAAAACTTCCATTTTACAGTTTCGACAGTACCTTGGCCGGACTTAGTTTTGATCTGGCAGCGTAACTTCGATACTGAATTCGGAGATTCGTCCACTTCGCCGTAATTTCGCCTTGAGCAAAACTTGGCCCAAGACTTTCACAAATGTTTCCCCAAGCAGCGTCCCTTACCGGCTTGTTGTGGTAGCCATCACAAGCTGCCTTCCACAGGCATGGTTCATCTTCCACGAGGGAAATTAATTTGTATACGTCCTCATCCTGCCAGTCTTTTAAAACCTTGCCCTTTCTTTGTTTTTTGTTGAGAGGAACCTCAGCTATATATTCCATTTTCTGTAAAAGAAGAAAGATTATTTTATTATTTGTCCTTTTTTAAAAAATAATTTTACTTACATTATTCCTTGCTAACGATGTACATTTAAAGTAAATGTAGATTTTTTTATCAGCTGCCTTGATTTTAATGAGGCAACCTTGGCTCTTTTTTAACGATGATATAAGAAGGAAAGCACTTAAAAGTTAAAACACAATCATTACGAAGGCGCCTGTCGAATTTTTTATGAAGTTTACTTTTTCGGGCACAACTCAAAAATTTTTAAAAAAAAAATGATCATCCCCGGAATAAAAAAATTTTTAGTAAGTGACGTTAAGGGGCCGGGGCCTCGCTCGATTGACCCCCCATACCCTAAAAACTGATACTCCAACTAACATTCAAGTATGGGTACTCAAATGAAAGGAAACTTATCAGGAGTCCAAAAACAACTTCTCTTTCGTGATCCGCAAAGTTTGGATCCTACTAGACCCATTTAAAAAATACTTATTTTTCTTAAAAAACGAGGAAAAATTAAAACATGTTTTGCGATTCGGTCGGAAATTAAAAAAAAAAGAAATATTGTGGTCATATGACATTAAGGGCGCTGAGGCCTCGTTTAGGCCCCCAGACCCTAAAAACTGGTATGCTTACAAATATACAAATATGGGTCCTCAATTAAAAAAAAAAATTGTCGGGACTTCGAAAATCACTTTAGTTTTGTGATCTGGACCAAACTTTTTCAATTTTGAACAACAAATTTTCACATCCAACGCTATGTTTCGCGGCGCTGACAACACACACCAAACAATTAAATATTAATGTTTTTTAATAACTAACAAGTTAGGTACACTAAACTGCTATTTTGATTGTATAAAATTTACCCATATTATTTGCCATCTAAATAATTTAAAAACAATAATAATGACGTTTTGTTTTAAATAATCGCTAGATTTTTTGTTCAAAGTGGAAAAAAATGTGGTCAGATCACACAACTAAAGTGATTGTTGATGTCCCGAGAAATTTTTTTTTTTGAATTGAGAACCCATATTTGTATATTTGTAAGCATACCAGTTTTTGGGTCTGCGGGCCAACCGAGGCATCAGTACCCTTATATAACCACAATATTTCTTTTTTTTTAATTTCCGACCGAATCGCACCACATGTTTTCAATTTTTTGCTCGTTTTTTTAGAAAAAAAAGTAGTTTTTAAATGGATCTAGTAGGATCCAAACTTTCGGATCACGAAACAAAAGTGATTTTTGGACTCCTGATAAAATTCCCTTTAATTTGATTTAAAACTGCATATTTTTCCATTTATCAATATTTTATTAAAATTTCTCAAAATATTGTATCATCAAATTTCGCTTTTAAATATCTATTTACATTTCAGATTTTTCATAAAGCCTTTTATTAATAAATTTATTTTGTATTTTATTGATTACTTTCAATTTTATAAATACTTTCACGGTTTATGACGCCGCATTGTTAAGGCGCTAAACAATCATAGAGATTCTGTAGTAATTTATTCAAACTAAATTTTTATTATATTTATATATTATTATATCTTTTTTATATATTATTATATCAAATTTATTGTTTTGTTCTCACATTATAATAATAAACGATTTTAGAATAACTTAAGTTTTAAACGTTGACAACACGGTATGTACCCCTGTTATTTGCCATTGTTTTGTTCTTACATTTTTTTGTAAATCAAATAAATATTTGCTCAAATCAGAAGAAATATTTGATAGCTAGTGTTCACACTATGGTTAAGTTTGTCAAAT
>CM037851.1:133950234-134099609 GCA_021234595.1 Delia radicum | reverse complement strand
CGATATAGATAAATATGAGAAGGTAGTCAACGACATACAGTCTATCGTCTACTCAAATGTGAGCACCTCCCATTCCCTTTATCCTTCCTTTCCTATGAAATAGAACAACTACAGATGCATATTGATATTTAAAACCGAGAAACAAGAGATCCTTAGTTTATTGGATCAGCATGGAAAGGGTTGCAGGTAACCCCGATCATGCTGATTTTGAAATCATTGAACAAAAATAAATAATGCATTACAAAATAATAATAAACAGGTTATAATTAATAGAATGTCATTAGAAAAATTAAATGAATTAACTTCGCAAACGAATAAAATCTTTAAATCAGTAAAAAACGAAGAAACAAAAAATTCTCTAATAGACGAATTAAAGTACAAATTACAAATTATTAAAATGAAATCTCAAACCTTAAATACGCGATAGACTGGGCAAAAGTAGGGGTCATTAATTCGTTCATATTATCCAAATATGAAATGGATATGATCAAAACTTTAGCTGACAAAGAAAATAACCTATTTAAATATCGAAGAATCTCTTGATTTCGGTGAGATAAGAATAGCCACTAGTAAAAATTCCTTAATTTATATTATCAATATTCCTACTACCTATAATGAAACCTGCAATAAGTTATTGATAAAACCTGTGAAAATTAAAACAAATTACTACCAAAATAGAATTTATGAAATCTTAAACTGTAATAAGAAAATATTCGGTATAAAAATAAATGTAAGAACTACAAACATGCTGACAATGTGCAAGGACGAGATATTGAGAATTATCAGTGATTCAGAATGTCTACCTAATTTAATCCACAGCCAACCCCTCTAATTGTACTTTCATAAATAACTCCCATATCCCCACTGTACAGGAAATACTCCCTGGAACCATTGTTATTAAACCAATTTAATGGCACAATTTTCATAAGCCAAGAATCTTATGATTTGACTGGTACCTTCATCATTAAATTCATAATGAAACGAATTTCGGTGAACGGGACTACTTTTTCATTCTCAGAGATTAACTTCTCTAATCCATTACCAGCCATAGTACAGTCAATGACTGGAACCCCCATGTAGAAGAAATCCTTTCACTGGAGTTGATTAAAGAAATGCATACCAATAATACGGAAGCAATTAAACTTCTGAGCGTTGAAACCAAAATTGGTGATGCTATTGCCTACGTCCTAACGATTCTTCCACAATAACCATACTGCTGTCCGTTTGTCTGAAGAAAAACTGCGATAAAAAAGGTTACAGTGCCCAAGGTCATAAATATTAATACTTCAAATATCCATCACCATTACAGAATATTACTATGGGAGCAAACGAGCCTACAGGGCACCCCATAGAACGAATTGGTCAATACCTTACTTTTGATTGAGGACAATCAATCTAAAGGGGGAAGAGTTAACGAAATAAATATTCCATATTTTTGCTGGGTTAAGTTGTTTTGATTACCTTTCATTTTTATGCCGCACGCGTCACATATTGAAGTTCACTTTGCTTGCTCTCATTATAATTTTATTAATACCAAAACTGCTGACGATATGTCTGCTGTTTTGTAATTGTAGTATTTCTAAATAATTTATATCAACTCTTTTGTTCTTACGAAACTTACCTTTTCCTAAGCTAAGCAGAATTGTAAATTGTAAATTTATTTTCATGTCAATAAAATATTTAGTTGCAGTCAAGTACTCAAATAAAAGGTAGTTTAATTTCTACTAACTTGTATAAGCATTGAATGTACGTATGTATGTATGATGAAATAAAAAAAAAAATTTTAGAGGTCTTCCCACATTTTCACTCATAACTTTTGAACGCGTTAACCGATTTTGATCATTTTCACTAGAAAACTGCTCATGATATCAACAAACAATTTGACTGAAAATTAGCAGTACCTCTTCGTATTGGAGGAGTATTTTGTGTTTCCACAGACAGACGGACGGACAGACGGACAGACGGACAGACGGACATGGCTATATCGACTTCTCTATCCATGCTGATCAAGAATATATATAGTTTATGGGGTCCCAGAATTTTTTTAAAAGAATTACAAACATTTGACAAAGTGAATATACCCTCCTGCACTATGGGATGGAGGGTTTAAAAACTGAGATTGTGCAAGAGCAAAAATATACTCACCACTACTCCTTTTAGAATTTCAAAATAAAACCAAACAATTTCAACAAAAAAAAATTTTTTATATAAATAGAACATTTTTGGTCTTCAAAATTTAGTAACGTCATGATGCTTGTTAGGAAAAGACCTAACCACGTGGTTGATTACTAAGAAGACAAGAATGGAGCAACATTGATTATTAATAGGTTTTTTGTTAAAGTTCTGCCTATTATATAGGCTCTAGCTTTTCTAAAACTTCGGGTTCTGATGAGATCTTTAGCCAGATCGAAATACTAGTATCAACCTAGCTAATATGTTTGATTTGCTTTATTTTTGTAAATATACGGAGGGTTGAAAGCTCGTTATAAATTGAAAATAACATAAAAATAATCTCGATGTATATAAAAACAAAAAACTAATATAACTGTAAAAAAATAAAAAAAAAAAAATATTACTTGAGCCAGAGTACACACTAAAAATTTTTTATATAAATAGAACATTTTTGGTCTTCAAAATTTAGTAACGTCATGATGCTTGTTAGGAAAAGACCTAACCACGTGGTTGATTACTAAGAAGACAAGAATGGAGCAACATTGATTATTAATAGGTTTTTGTTAAAGTTCTGCCTATTATATAGGCTCTAGCTTTTCTAAAACTTCGGGTTCTGATGAGATCTTTAGCCAGATCGAAATACTAGTATCAACCTAGCTAATATGTTTGATTTGCTTTATTTTTGTAAATATACGGAGGTTGAAAGCTCGTTATAAATTGAAAATAACATAAAAATAATCTCGATGTATATAAAAACAAAAAACTAATATAACTGTAAAAAAAAAAAAAAATATTACTTGAGCCAGAGTACACACTAAAAATTTTTTATATAAATAGAACATTTTTGGTCTTCAAAATTTAGTAACGTCATGATGCTTGTTAGGAAAAGACCTAACCACGTGGTTGATTACTAAGAAGACAAGAATGGAGCAACATTGATTATTAATAGGTTTTTTGTTAAAGTTCTGCCTATTATATAGGCTCTAGCTTTTCTAAAACTTCGGGTTCTGATGAGATCTTTAGCCAGATCGAAATACTAGTATCAACCTAGCTAATATGTTTGATTTGCTTTATTTTGTAAATATACGGAGGTTGAAAGCTCGTTATAAATTGAAAATAACATAAAAATAATCTCGATGTATATAAAAACAAAAAACTAATATAACTGTAAAAAAAAAAAAAAATATTACTTGAGCCAGAGTACACACTAAAATTTTTTATATAAATAGAACATTTTTGGTCTTCAAAATTTAGTAACGTCATGATGCTTGTTAGGAAAAGACCTAACCACGTGGTTGATTACTAAGAAGACAAGAATGGAGCAACATTGATTATTAATAGGTTTTTTGTTAAAGTTCTGCCTATTATATAGGCTCTAGCTTTTCTAAAACTTCGGGTTCTGATGAGATCTTTAGCCAGATCGAAATACTAGTATCAACCTAGCTAATATGTTTGATTTGCTTTATTTTTGTAAATATACGGAGGTTGAAAGCTCGTTATAAATTGAAAATAACATAAAAATAATCTCGATGTATATAAAAACAAAAAACTAATATAACTGTAAAAAAATAAAAAAAAAAAAAATATTACTTGAGCCAGAGTACACACTAAAAATTTTTTATATAAATAGAACATTTTTGGTCTTCAAAATTTAGTAACGTCATGATGCTTGTTAGGAAAAGACCTAACCACGTGGTTGATTACTAAGAAGACAAGAATGGAGCAACATTGATTATTAATAGGTTTTTTGTTAAAGTTCTGCCTATTATATAGGCTCTAGCTTTTCTAAAACTTCGGGTTCTGATGAGATCTTTAGCCAGATCGAAATACTAGTATCAACCTAGCTAATATGTTTGATTTGCTTTATTTTTGTAAATATACGGAGGTTGAAAGCTCGTTATAAATTGAAAAAAAAAAAATTACTTATATTTATTTATAAAAGTGAGATCAATAACTATATCTATATATACATTTTACAAATTAAATTTATTCATGTGCATTTGATGCAAATAGTTTTGTACTTTGGATTTTTAGAAAAAAAAATCGATAAAATTTTGTAATGTAAATTTTGGTAATTTTAATTTTTCGGTATCTTAGCAAATAGGGGGGAGCACAAGTTAGTGCACGGTAGTCCTTTTTCTTTGTTAATCCTTGCCCATAACTTTATAGTAAGGAGTGAGATCGAATAAATCCTAACACAGATTATCACTTATAACTTTTTTTATGTTTCATAGTTAACTTTTTATTTAATCAATTTATCTTTTAAAAAGTCGACAGATGATGTATATAAATTATTAGCGAAA
Organism: Delia radicum; assembly: GCA_021234595.1. NCBI lineage: Eukaryota > Metazoa > Arthropoda > Insecta > Diptera > Anthomyiidae > Delia > Delia radicum. The sequence continues at coordinate 134,095,134 of CM037851.1, read as the reverse complement.
TCGAATCATTACTTTGTTTACAAATGGAAGCTGGACAAAAAGTGAGTAAAGGAGCTTTTTTTTGACATCTTTAGTGCCCTAATTGATAGGAGCAGACCATTTCCAAAAAAAGTGATAGTATTGGGAACTTGCTTTGCAGCCTTCATCAATAATTTAAAAAGAATCTTCATATAATTTAATTTTTCTGAGTTCTAAACAATTAAGCATATTTTTTCTACGAAAATTAAGGTTTTTTTGTGAAAATGCTACTTTTTTTGTTTTCACTTTTTGTTCAAAATCCATTTGTAAACAAAATAATGACTCGATTTCGCTAATAATTTATACACATCATCTGTCGACTTTTTAAAAGATAAATTGATTAAATAAAAAGTTAAGTATGAAACATAAAAAATGTTATAAGTGATAATCTGTGTTAGGATTTATTCGATCTCACTCCTTATTAGAAAAAAATTAGATGTTTTTAAAGGACTTTAGTGGTCTTAATCCGAATATAAACACAGAATTGATGTTGTTTCGTTTGTTTTCACAATTTTTTTTTTCCATTTTGGGAATGCCGTTTGCCAGTAGTAGAGTTTGTATTAAAAATAATTATTTAAATTATTAGGAACTGTTAATTCTTCTCTTTAAAACACTTTTTGTTTTACTAAAATAGTGTATATTTTGAAACAGATATCGTTGATTGAAATAGATAGTAATCATTTACATAGAAAAGTTCTTAAAAATCGCCAAAAAGTAAAATTGTAATTGTAAAATACGCTATTCTATTAAAACAAAAAGTGTTTTGAAAAATAAGAAATAGTAGTTCCCAATCGTGTTAACACATGTTTAAACTTTACCACAAGAAAATAGCGTTGAGAAAATTGCAAAAAAAACTGCATATTTTTCCTTATGATATTATGAAAGAAAACAACATTTCTGAGTTTATATTTGGACTTGTTAAAAAAAACATATTGTTTTTCTAAAGCCATTATGAAACGGCCTAGGTTTAACAATGAAAATAGAACTACACCATTTTCAATTGCATTTCATAAATTATAAGATTAATTTCAGAAATTTTAACATTAATTTCAGAAATTATAACATTAATTTGAGGAATTATAAATTGTATTTCAGAAGTTATCAATTGTATTTAAAAAATTATTACATAAATTTCAGAAATTATCAATTTTAATTCAGAAATTATCAATTGTATTTCAGAAAAAAGTAAACAAAAATAAGTTTTATTCTCTGAAATACAATTGATAGTTGATAACTTCTGAAATACAATTGATAATTTCTGAATTAAAAATGATAATTTCTGAAATACAATTGAGAACTTCTGAAAAACAATTGATAATTTCTGAATTCAAATTTAAAATTTCTGAAAAACATTTGATAGTTTCTAAAATACAATTGATCATTCCTGAAATGAATGTTATAATTTTTAAAAAACAATTGAAAATGGTGTAGAATGTACTCACTAGTGCTCCTCACTGTATCTAGCCACAACTGGAAAAAGTATCATCCAACTTATTGTCACAATGTATTAAATCAAAGATATTTACGTCCATAACATTTTTTTTAATTCAGTTTACTAGTGTTATGGTCAAATATAAAAAACATAAAAATGCAAAAATTTAAATTAAAATTAAAATCAAATTATTATATAATCAAAAAAGAAAAAGTAAGAGTAATTGAATATATGCTTCAAATTGATAACTTTTCTCTTTTTTAATAATCAATAGGATGATACTTATTTAAGCTGTGGCTGGATATGTTAAGATCCTAAAAAAATCCCAAAATTAAAAAAAAAAAACAAAATAATAAAACTTAAAAAAATAAGCTTCATACCGCTGAAAATATTTAATTTCGAGCTTCATCTAAGCAGTCTAAAAAACAATACGTCATTTTTTTACGGACTGCTGCCGCTTTGTCCTCGGTCAAAGTTTTCAATTCGCTTACCAAATAATTAGCGAATGATACATTTGGTTTCAGTGGATTGGCATTCCTTTCCTTCATTGCAGCTACTGCCTCCCGCATTGAAGCTGCAATTTGGGTTGAGGCTGACTGCGTAGAGTAGATTTTAAATCTACGAGGTGTTGTTGTAGAGGCAGATGGTCGAGGTGATGATAAAGGTGGCGTTGGTGTTGCGTTCAGTTCAGAAGCTATAAGTGTTCCAATGTATTATTTAGCTTTTAGTTATATTTGCAAAGATATACTTACCATTTTTTTCGAGCTCCACTTCTACAAATAGGTTGGAAATTGTTTGTTGGGTTTGCTGATCTTCAGCTCGACCAACAAAAGAAATTGCATTGTAAAACTTCCATTTTACAGTTTCGACAGTACCTTGGCCGGACTTAGTTTTTGATCTGGCAGCGTAACTTCGATACTGAATTCGGAGATTCGTCCACTTCGCCGTAATTTCGCCTTGAGCAAAACTTGGCCCAAGACTTTCACAAATGTTTCCCCAAGCAGCGTCCCTTACCGGCTTGTTGTGGTAGCCATCACAAGCTGCCTTCCACAGGCATGGTTCATCTTCCACGAGGGAAATTAATTTGTATACGTCCTCATCCTGCCACTCTTTTAAAACCTTGCCCTTTCTTTGTTTTTTGTTGAGAGGAACCTCAGCTATATATTCCATTTTCTGTAAAAGAAGAAAGATTATTTTATTATTTGTCCTTTTTAAAAAATAATTTTACTTACATTATTCCTTGCTAACGATGTACATTTAAAGTAAATGTAGATTTTTTTATCAGCTGCCTTGATTTTAATGAGGCAACCTTGGCTCTTTTTTAACGATGATATAAGAAGGAAAGCACTTAAAAGTTAAAACACAATCATTACGAAGGCGCCTGTCGAATTTTTTATGAAGTTTACTTTTTCGGGCACAACTCAAAAATTTTTTAAAAAAAAAATGATCATCCCCGGAATAAAAAAAATTTTTAGTAAGTGACGTTAAGGGGCCGGGGCCTCGATTGACCCCCCATACCCTAAAAACTGATACTCCAACTAACATTCAAGTATGGGTACTCAAATGAAAGGAAACTTTATCAGGAGTCCAAAAACAACTTCTCTTTCGTGATCCGCAAAGTTTGGATCCTACTAGACCCATTTAAAAAATACTTATTTTTCTTAAAAAACGAGGAAAAATTAAAACATGTTTTGCGATTCGGTCGGAAATTAAAAAAAAAAGAAATATTGTGGTCATATGACATTAAGGGCGCTGAGGCCTCGTTTAGCCCCCAGACCCTAAAAACTGGTATGCTTACAAATATGGGTCCTCAATTAAAAAAAAAAATTGTCGGGACTTCGAAAATCACTTTAGTTTTGTGATCTGGACCAAACTTTTTCAATTTGAACAACAAATTTTCACATCCAACGCTATGTTTCGCGGCGCTGACAACACACACAAACAATTAAATATTAATGTTTTTTAATAACTAACAAGTTAGGTACACTAAACTGCTATTTTGATTGTATAAAATTTACCCATATTATTTGCCATCTAAATAATTTAAAAACAATAAATAATGACGTTTTTTTAAATAATCGCTAGATTTTTTGTTCAAAGTGGAAAAAATGTGGTCAGATCACACAACTAAAGTGATTGTTGATGTCCCGAGAAATTTTTTTTTTTGAATTGAGAACCCATATTTGTATATTTGTAAGCATACCAGTTTTTGGGTCTGCGGGCCAACCGAGGCATCAGTACCCTTATATAACCACAATATTTCTTTTTTTTTAATTTCCGACCGAATCGCACCACATGTTTTCAATTTTTTGCTCGTTTTTTAAGAAAAAAAAGTAGTTTTTAAATGGATCTAGTAGGATCCAAACTTTTCGGATCACGAAACAAAAGTGATTTTTGGACTCCTGATAAAATTCCCTTTAATTTGATTTAAAACTGCATATTTTTCCATTTATCAATATTTTATTAAAATTTCTCAAAATATTGTATCATCAAATTTCGCTTTTAAATATCTATTTACATTTCAGATTTTTCATAAAGCCTTTTATTAATAAATTTATTTTGTATTTTATTGATTACTTTCAATTTTATAAATACTTTCAAGGTTTATGACGCCGCATTGTTAAGCACGCTAAACAAAAGCATAGAGATTCTGTAGTAATTTATTCAAACTAAATTTTTATTATATTTATATATTATTATATCTTTTTTAATATTATTATTATATCAAATTTATTGTTTTGTTCTCACATTATAATAATAAACGATTTTAGAATAACTTAAGTTTTAAACGTTGACAACACGGTATGTACCACCTGTTATTTGCCATTGTTTGTTCTTACATTTTTTTTGTAAGATCAAATAAATATTTGCTCAAATCAGAAGAAAATATTTGATAGCTAGTGTTCACACTATGGTTAAGTTTGTCAAATATTTATTTGAATGCAAATAATTTTATTTGACCAAAATCAGCTGATTTGCTGTTTGACACATAAAAATATTTTGTGTTCAGATTACGGCAAAGAAATATTTCATGTTTTTTGTCAAATATTTGACTAATCTGAACGTACCTTAAGTTAACTATTATAAAAATTTTGTGTATATAAATTTTAAAAAATGTAATTGGATAAATAAGAAAGAAAAAATATTTTATATGAACAAAATTTTTAAATCATCAAATTTAATGAAGATAGCCTGAAATATGTAGACAGTCATCACCTAGATAAGCTTCTTTCAGATTCTGCATATGGACCTCGAGTCATTTTTGAATATCAATTGAAAATGTGGCAGCATCAAAACGTAACGTTAAAGATTTTTTTAATTTTGCTTTGAGTTTATTATAAAAATTCAATATTTTTATACAGAATATTCAAGTAAATAGTTCAACAAATTTGTCTGATCCCGAAACAATGTTATCAACTTTAAAAGATTTGTTTGAAGAACATCATTTTGAAGAGGTTTGTTAAAGAGTATCAACACTCAAAAAAGTTTTACAGTTACTACATGACAGCTGTAGTAGATTCTACTGGAAAACTTTTTTGAAAAAACGGCCAAACTTTTTCAGTTTTGATGCTTTTATAACATTATTATAGATTTCCATTGAAGGGGTACTTAATACAACATTAGCTGGCAAGCAAATTTTGAGATATTATTCACAAAACAATACACTAAATCTTAAGTATAGAAAAATGCTCACAAACTGCATGACAGATTATTTGCTAGAAAAACAGGTGAATCCGACCCGAAATCTTTTCAGTTTATTGCTGAAAAAATTGTTAACTATTTCCCAAATGAGAGCAAAGTAAGAAATTTTGGAATAAAAACAAACATTTTGAGTCACCTCTACCTTTGTAAATTTCATTTAAATTTCACTGTTTAAAGACAAATCAATTTTATAGTTAAAATGTTGCTTTAAATTTTTTACCAAGCTTTAATTTTTTATACAAATCGCAAGAGGTTATATATCTAGATCAAATTTCTGACAAAGATTGGCTTAAATACAATATTGACCCATTGGATGAAGTCCTACAAAAGTGGGACAATACTTTTTTCTTAAGAAAATTATATATTAGAGGAGATCACACATTGTCGGAAATTTTTGAAGAGTGGCCCCTATTGAAACAATCTTTTGGACATAAATTGGTTAGGTTAATTTTAATTAAAAACGAATAGTTATAACTTAAGATATTTATTTTAGATTGATGCTGATTTTACAAAATTATACCCAGAAAAAAGCAATTTAATATTTGAAAAATGGGAAGAATTCTCGAAGAAATTTATAAAGTTAATTGAAATACAGGTTAAAGATACTGAATGTTTGTAAATGATATCACATTTGAAAGGCGATAAATACAAATCCGGTAATAGTAATTTTGAATGTAGTAGTTCCCATGTATGGTATATACATGTAATTTAAACTTCTTTAGCACATTTTAAATCTTTGTAGGTAGAATAAACATTAATTTAAATTTATGTAGTAGTTGCTTTATATTTACTGTATTAACTATTTTTTTAAAATTACTTACTATTTCGTATACAGTCTGCTAAAAATCAAAGCGTTTAGAAATAAGAAAAAAAGAAATCCAAAGACATTGATTCCAAAAAAAAACTAAAATCTAGTCTAAAAGTTTTGATGTTTCTCATAACGAAATAGGATTTTCATTATAAATGCTTTGATTCTTTGGCGGACTAAACTTTTTTAACATCAGTGCAATTTTAATTCCTATTACTTTTTTTAGATGTTCAAAACGCAGTTATCTTATTTGTTATACATTCGCTTATTAAACCAACTTCAAGAATCTGCTCAACTGACAAGATAACAAAAAAAACGATCATATGTAAAACCATCTATAGTCGATTCAAGGCACTATTTCTTTCTCCTGGCACCTACTAGTTGTGAGTTGCAATCCCTGATTAAAGCTACAACTGATTTAGCTTTTGAGAAAAAAGAAAGGTTGCAGCCACTCATTTGCTGCGTTGGCGAAGATATTTTTCAAATTAAAGAATATTTTATTTATTATGCATCTGTTTTTTACAGTTGACGTTGCATTTAAAATATTTCATGTGCTTAATTTAGAGTATCCAGTAAATTGTAAAAATGTATATTATTTTTTTCAACAGTACTTTTATAATATTGATTAAAAAAATAGTCAAAAAAACAACAATTTTGTCAAGTGTCTTAAACGATATAAAAATGATACGCATTTAGAAAACTTTTAATGTAAACATTACATAGAATTAATATGTCAATATATAAAAAATTAAACAATTTAAAAATTTTATTTTTATAATTATTAACATTATTTTAACATTATTTAGTGAAAATGGATATTTTCTGCTTTATTTGTAGACACAGTTTTAAGGATTGTAAAAAACTTTTTTGTCACATAAAAAGTTTACATCATTTACCATCAAATTATGTATATGAATGTGGTTTCTCTTCGTGTTCCCAAAAATTTAATTGTTTTAAAGCCTTTTCTAAGCATTTGCGTAACGAATATTCCAAAAAACTTGCAAAAGATTCAAATATCAAAAAAAAATCAGTAAGTACAAATTTGTTACCAAGTAATAAAAACAATGGTATATCTAGTAATACCATTGAAAATTCTGATATTCCAACATTTACATCTAATAATTTATCTCAAACTCAAAATATAAATTCTTCGAAAGCAGCAAACATTAATTCTAAATTGTTATCATTACATTCATTTAAATTAACATTGCAAACTTATGTAAACAAACACTTCGCAAGAAAAGAAGCTACAAAACTTCAAAAAAATATTGAAAAAAATATAACTCATCCGCTTAGAGTTGAACTACAAAAAATGATTAATAATATTAACACAGATAACTTGGAACAAACTAAAAATGTAGAGTTGTGTAGTTCGTGAACGACCTAGTTCAATTGAACTAGTCTTTTCTTTGAACTAGTGAGCTGGATCACAATCTTCAGCTCTTTAGGTCTTTCGCTCTTTTCGTTCTTTTTGTCTTTTGAGTAATATTTCTTTTCTTTATGTTGCTTTTGAGTTTTTTTTAATGTGGCCAGCTCAATTTTTTTTTTAATTTTTTTAAAATAATTTAAAATTTTTATAATTACGTACCATTTTATGATTTAACAATCATTTTAAATATATTTTAAAGTGTTGGATTTTTCTCCGAAAGTAAATTTAAATTTAAAGTTACACATTTTGTTTCGCATCATGTGATTCAATTCACTTCAAATAGTTCGTGTCGCATAGCTCAATTAAGGATAAAGAGCTGTTGAACTAGAAGAGCGAACTAGTTCATTGAAAGGAGCTGAACTGTAAAGAGCGATCTTTAGAAAGACCTAAAATGCCCAAGCCTATAAAAATGGCCTGCTAAACTCGTCACATTTTGCAATACACCTTTCGATGATTTTGATACAGAATATAAATTTATAAAAAAATTAAAAACATTAAACATGTACGAAAATCCCAAAGTTATTTATATAGATAACTTAATTTCCACGTTATACTTAAACCAAGTTAATACACTAGATCCAATTAAAGTAAAAGGAATTTTATTTCCAATGAAGTTTCAAATAAAAAAAATTTTTTAAATTGATGGAATTTATGAGGCATTTGCAAATAATTTAAAATCTTTATATGAAAGCGGCACCTTGAACAGCTTTTGTAACGGAATATATTGGAAAAATAAAATCAAACAATATGATAATAAATTTGTTTTGTTTACGGCAAAAATGTATAGATTTAGTCTTTTCATATGAGATTTTTGCACCAAATTCATTACACCAGTCGTTTAGATCAGAAAATAGATTATCAATTTTCGCTTGATTTAAGTTTTTGTCATGTTTGAATATAATACACAAATCATCAGCATACATGCAATGATTAAATGTTGGGTGTTTGAGTATAATTGAATTTATTTTTTCATAGGCAATGTGGAAGAGAACGACGGATATGGGTGACCCCTGCGGTACACCATTTTCAAGTGGAAAAATTGCTGAGAAGGTGTTATTTACTCTTATTCTAAATTTTCTATTAGTTAAAAAGTTGAAGATAAATCTGAGCATTTTGATGCCGATTCGCCAATGTTTTAGCTGAGATAAAATAGCATGTACCCCTATTCTGTCGAAGGCTTTTTCAAAGTCCATTGATAGAAGTGTTAAATGGTTGCTCGTGGATAGAGATTTTGTGATTTGTTGGTCTAAAAAGATTAAGGCGTCACTGGTACCTTTATGTGGTTTGAATGCTACTTGTTTTGGGTGTATAAGTCTGTTTTTCTGTAAGAACCAAGATATTCTCCTAGCCATTATCTTTTCCATCAGTTTGCTCATACACGAAAGTAACGATATAGGTCTATATCCACTAAGCTTATTTTTTTCTTTTCCCGGTTTTGGTATTGGAATTATAGTTGATATTTTCCAGTCTTGTGGAATGTGACCAGTGTTGAAAATTTTATTAAAAATATTTAATAATATTAATTTACCTGAGATTGGCATATTTTTTAACATGGGATAATTAATTTTGTCGAATCCAGGGGTTGTTCCCTTTAATGAATGTAATGCTGAGTGTAGTTCTATTATCGATATATCACGGTCGATGAAATTTGCGGCGGCATTGGGGGTGTAGTCAATTGAAGTGTTTATTCTGTTTTTGCTGTTTATGAAATTTTGATTGAAATTAATATTACTTGATTGGAAAGACCACTCTCTACCGAAGAGCTCTGCTATTTCTCCAGGATTTGTAAGGTTATTGTTTTGGTGCTCAATGCTATGAATTTTTTGCATACTATATTTTCCATAAAGTTTATTAACATTGCTCCAGATTTTTTTAATAGACGAGTTTGGATTTATTTCCGATGTAAATTCATAGGAGCTCTCTTTTTTTGCTATTTTTGCTTGTTTTTTGAATAGGGCGTTTGCTTTTCGATATTCAATTTTGTTTTCTAAAGTAGGGTTGTTTTTGAAGATGTGCCATCTATCTTGTTTATTGTTTCGGAGAATTGATAAGTTATTGTTCCACCAGTGAACTGTCTTATGTTTTAGTTTATTGAGGCTTTTGGTATTGATTCGTTAGCGGCAGATATTATGATTTTTTTGAATATTGCAACATCTTTATTGCTATTATTGTTAAGTGATATGTTCATTATCTTATTGCTTACTAAATTTGTGTATTTTGGCCAATTTGCTAGATTTGTTTTAAACTTAAAAAGTTTTATAGTAATTAAATGTGCTAAAGTCCCAAAACTTATTTAACAAATTGTGAAAAGCAATCTGATGTAGGCGTGTCCCTATCCGGATTTCATTCCTGCCTAAGGAAATCTTCAGGGGACTTTGTTATTATAATTTCTAGAGATATTTGTTATGTTAAATCACAAACTCAATGAGAATTTCTTGTCCTCGTCTAGGAGCGAGATTCAAAACTTAAAATATCAAAAAAAAAAAAAACAAAAACAACAACAAAAAATTGTCACAATTGGCTTTGTCATCTTCCAAATACTACTCTGTTTTTTTGACAGACCTAGCAATGTAGTGACGTTTATTCAAGTAAATCAACAATAGAAAATCATATGTTTTCTATTAGTGTCAGTTACATTTAAATTTGCACAAGCACCTGCATATTTGTTATTTAAATTTATTTTCATCGGGATAAACATTAATTGCATTTATAGTAATTAAATGTGCTAAAGTCCCAAAACTTATTTAACAAATTGTGAAAAGCAATCTGATGTAGGCGTGTCCCTATCCGGATTTCATTCCTGCCTAAGGAAATCTTCAGGGGACTTTGTTATTATAATTTCTAGAGATATTTGTTATGTTAAATCACAAACTCAATGAGAATTTCTTGTCCTCGTCTAGGAGCGAGATTCAAAACTTAAAATATCAAAAAAAAAACAAAAACAACAACAAAAAATTGTCACAATTGGCTTTGTCATCTTCCAAGTTTTGTTGGTGTGTTATCCATATTCACAGTATTCTTTTGGAAAGTAATGTATATGGGAAAGTGATCACTCCCATGTAGTTGGTTATCTATCTGCCATGTTAAAAAAGGTAATAAGCTAGCTGAAGCTAGTGAAATATCTACGTGTGTGAACGTTGAATGAGTGGAGTAATGTGTAGGTTGTCCGTTATTCAAGATTGTCAGGTTGGATTGTTGATAGAATTGTTCGATAGTTCTACCTTTTGGGTCAGTGTTATCTGAACCCCAGATGGTATTGTGTGCATTAAAATCTCCTTGTAATAGAGTTGTCGAATCAATTAAATTATATAATGTGTTGGTATCTGAGTTTGATATGGATGTTGATGGTGGTATATATACGGATATGATTTTTATTTTAATTTCTGTTTCAATTGTTATGCCAACTGCATAAAAGCTAAGATTGATGTTATAAGTGGAGTGCTGTATTGATTTTTTAACCAGAATTGCTACGCCACCCTTGGCACGAGTGGAGTTTGTATTTTGTACATAAGAGTCGTACTTATGTAGGTTTATTGTATTTTTTTTAAGATGGGTTTCCTGTAAAACTATCACATCTGGTGATGTATTATTTATGATTAGTTGTAGTTCATGTAAATTATTCTGGTATCCGTTCATATTCCATTGAAGAATATTCAGGACCATAAAAATATAATGAAATAAGTATTCACCAGTGAGTGATATACAAATGTATATCAATGTGATACTTTATCTGGTATCCATATTGCTTGCTGGGTTAGTGTTATTGTCTATTTCATTGTTAAGAGTTGTTTTAGTAGTTAATGTTGAAATATTTTCTGCTGTATTGTTAGTTGTATTCTTTGAACGAGAGAAATTTTTTAAAGTTTGTTCTGTAGATAATTTAAGAGAGTTGTTTCGTTGTAAAATAGATTCAATTGTATTTGTTTTTGTTGTATGATAAGAGTTGTTATTTGGGTTATGTTTTGTTGTTTCTAAGTAGTATGTTTCATTTGGTTGTTGTTTAATTTGTGATATTCTTTTTTACGTTTTTCCATTGCTTCTGCTAGAGATTCAATTGGTATTTCAGTTGATATTGCTTTGTTATCGCCATTTACCTTTGTATAGCTTCATTAAATGAACAGTTATTTATAATTTTTATTTTAATAACTTGTTGTCTTTTTTGGAAACTTGGGCATTTTTTATTGAGAGCACGATGCTCACGTTGACAATTTACACATTCTACCTTTTCGCATGGTGAGGGGTCATGTGACGCAGATGAACAGACTTCACATTTCGACTCCGATTTGCAATGTTTTTTTGTATGTCCTAATTTAAAACAATTTTTACATTGGATTGGTTGTGGTACATACGGGTTGACTTTTACGTTTAAAAATCCTATTTTTATTTCATTAGGTAAAGAGTAACGTTCAAATGAAAGTATTTGCAGACAGGTGTTTGTTAATTGGCCATCTATAAATTTTTTTACTTTTTGGCATTCTACAACTCCTTGATCTTTCAAACCATCGGTGATTTCTTCCTCTGATAAATTTTTTAATGCGGGTGCAAACACAACGCCTTTAGTTGTGTTAAGAGTAGGGTGCAGTATGGTTGTTACTGGACAAACTCCTATTAGATATTTTGTATTTAAAAATTTCTTAGTCTGAGTTGTGTTATTGGTTAATAATAGTAAATCACCATCCCGAGTAAATGATATTTTTTCTAGTTTTTCTGAGGTAATTGCTTCTAATGCTTTTGAAACTAAAAATATGTTGAAATCTTTAAGAGATTTTTCGGGTTTTTCACTTTTCATTATTATGTATTTTGGATTGTAATTTTTTGATTTTTGGGTAGAGTTCATTAAGGGAAAATCATTAACGTTATTTAAATTCGCAATTGGGCTTTTTTTACGTCTCCGTTTGGGGTTAGGGTCTGGATCTGGGTCCAGGGAGGCAAAATAATTGCCTCCAGGCTTAGTGGTCATATTTAAAAAATAATATTGTCTCTATGAGAGTTTTTATTGATCTATGCACTTGTAACAAAATAAAGTTTATTTAAGAGTTATTGGGTAAACAGAAACACTTGTTAAAAGAACACTGATAATATATGCGGTTGTTTTTTACGACGTCTTTGTTCAATGAGCGATCGTTTTAAACTGTTATAAATTCTAAAAATATATAATTTGTTGGTAAAAAAGTAACTTTGTAAAAAATATTATATTTTTATTAATGATAAAAATTTATAAAAATTGTTAGCTAATACTCAATTTATTTATATATTTAGTATTATTTTTAAAATATTTATAAATAATTCTTTCTTATTAAACACTTTTCGAACACAAAAACTAATTAAATAACTTTTAATGTGTTATTTATTATTTACGGAATTATTTTAATAAAATACAATATATTAAAAAAAAAATTAAATGAAAAATAGTTTTCTTTATAAAATATAAAATATTGGGGGATGGGGTCTTTCATAGAGGTGCACTTGTGCGGAAAGCTTTCTGTCTGCCATCCACTAAGGGATGGCAAGAAGCAATTCCTCTATCGAATTTCCCAAGCAGCTCACAACTTCCGGTCTTATGCCCTTGGTTTCAAGCAGGGATACCTACCGGTGTTAAGATATGTCTTGACACCGGTAGGTATCTTTGCTTGCAATTACGGGCGTTAGAGCAAGTATCCCCTGGAAATGTTGTCCAGACACCCGTCTGGCGGCAGCTAAAGTGAGAAGGCATGCAGTTGAGTGCCCGAATGGCATACTAACAACATGCGTCTCGGGTTAGTAGGTGTGAAACACTGAAACTTAACTATCTCATTAGCCGTCTTTTGGCTAACCTGCCTAGATGTTGTTGGCAGCCCCAACACTAGGATCGGTCAAGGTGGCCCAATCAGTCGCTTTGACCTAAATTAAGTCTATTAATGAAACCACAACAAATATATATAACCAACGGATCCCCACGATGACGACCTTCAGCTTGAAAAAAATTTCGCGAATTGGAACATGGAACGTGCGCACACTCCTTGATCCATCTAAACTGGCCCAAGTAAGCAGTGAATTCGTGAACTACAACCTGCTACTTTTAGGATTGTGCGAGACTAGATGGCCAGATACCATAGAAATTAACACCTCCAAAAATCTTAAGTTTATATATTCCGGCAAGCCGGATAACCAGCCTAGATCAAGCGGTGTCGGATTTTTATTATTGATGCTATGATCAATTGGAAGCCATACGGAGACAGAATAATAACAGCTAGATTCCGTACAAGAGCTCGAAATCTCACCTGTGTGCAGTGATATGCACCAACTGAAGCATCGGACACATCACAAAAGGAAAATTTTTACAGTCGTTTAAATAGTGTCCTATTCGCAATTCCCCGCGGAGACATCGTTGTCCTAATTGGCGACTTAAATGCACAACTAGGTTCCGATAATACAGGTCGGGAGCATGTAGTGGGCAAACACGCAATTGGAAGACTTACTGAAAACGGTAGCCTCTTCACTGAAGCATGCAGCAACGCCAATCTTGTGATAGGGGGCACCCTATTTCCTCACAGAAGAGCTCATAAAACCACTTGGGTTTCTCCAGACAGTGCAACGGAGAACCAAATCGACCACATAGCTATAATCAGGACCTGGCGCAGAAGCCTTCTGGATGTGCGTTCGAAACGTGGTGCGGATTGCAACTCAGATCACCATCTAGTAATTGGTTGCTTACGAATAAAGGTTGCTGCTATACTTAAATCTGAAACTACGGCGCAAAAATTCGACGTATCTAAGCTCAAAAGCCTGGAAATACTAAATAACTACGTATTAGAATTGAGATCTGGACTAGCTGTGCAACAATCACATCCTGCCCCTGACTGGATGTCAATAAAAAGTCATTTTGTAGATGCTGCAAGAGAACACATCGGCATTAAAATTCCTAAAAGAACCAAATGGATGTCTGAGGCCACCTGGAACCTCATTCTCGAAAGGAAGGACCTAAAAGAAAAAATAAATGCAGCCAGAACAAGCTGGGAAGAAGTCCTTGCTAAGAGGGTCATATTCCCAACAAGACAAACTGGTCAAACGCAGCGCTAGAAATGACAAAAGAAGGTGGTATAACCAACTTGCGTCTGATGCTCAAAAAGCTTCAACAGAGCATAGATCTAAGGATCTATATAGTATTACCAAGAGGCTCACCGGTAAAAAACTTTCAAATCAAAGCCCTCTTAAGAACGCCGAAGGAGATCTATCAACATCCACGAAAGATCAGTTGGAAATTTGGAAACAGCATTACTCCGATATGCTTTCAATGACAACCTCCAACTTCCCAAATTTATGTACCTGTGATTCTCATGTAGTAAGGCAAGATATCTCCGTAGAATGCCCAGCCTTAGCAGAAGTTATCGCTGCAATAAATTCTTTGAAATCAAATAAGGCCCCTGGAACCGACAATATATCGCCTGAAATGCTTAAAGCTGACTCGCATATCACAGCCAGCATATTGCTTCCCCTGATTCAAAATTTCTGGCGCACACACGAACTTCACTCGAATTTAAAAGAAGGCCTTATAGTTAACATCCCCAAAAAAGGAAACCTGTCGGAATGTAGGAACTGGAGGGGCATCACCATCCTTAGTGCAGTTAATAAAGTAATAGCACAGATAATAAACAAGAGAATATCCGACACTGTACTTGGGGGACCTTATATCCGAACAAGCTGGCTTCCGGCCCCAAAAGACTTGTGTAGACCACATCAATAGTCTACGTATAATTTTAGAACAATCCACAGAACTTCGCTCACCGCTTTACCTGGTATTTATCGACTTTGAAAAAGCTTTCGATACAATAGATCAAAACGCAATATGGGGCGCTCTTGCCTGCAAAGGGGTTCCTCCTAAAATCATTAGCCTTACCCAGTCTTTATACTGTGATGTTAAATGCCGTATTGTCCACAATAATGCTCTGAGTAGCAGTTTTGATGTCGTGGCTGGCGTCCGCCAGGGCTGTGTGTTATCACCCTTGCTTTTTAACATCGTTCTAGATGTTATAGTTCGCAATGCTACTAGAGTAAATAGAGGTATCTGCTGGGGTCTCAACCAACAACTCGAGAGCCTTGATTACGCAGACGATATCTGCTTACTTTCCCACAGCCATGAAAATATGAAATCGAAGCTAAAGTGCCTCGAAACAGAGGCAGCAAAAGCTGGCCTGAAAATAAACATTGGCAAGAGTAAAGTAATGCGCTGCAATACCGTGAACAATAACAAATTTCGCATAGGAAATATTGAATTGGAAGAGATCACATCATTTTGCTACCTGGGTAGCATCTTAACAAATACAGGTGGTTCCAGCAAGGATGTTGCGTATCGAATATCTAAAGCCAATCAAGCATTCGGTACCCTCCGGTCGATATGGAAATCTTCTGCATTATCCAGGTACACTAAGATAAGCATCTTTAACTCCTGTGTCAAATCTGTGCTGCTTTATGCATGCGAGACGTGGAACACAACAGAACACGAGATAAACTCCCTACAAGTGTTTGTTAATCGATGTCTCCGAAGAATCCTAAAAGTTTTTTGGCCTAACACCATATCCAATGGAGAACTTTGGAGACAAACAAACCAGCGGGCAATCCATATAGAAATAATGAATCGCAAATGGCGTTGGAAAAAAAATCGCCATTGAGTGGAACCCACAGGGTAGGACGAGAAGAGTAGGCAGACCGTCTCACACATGGCGCCGTCAACTGAATATAGAAGTCATATCTACATATCAAAGCTGGGGAGAAGTGAAGAGAATATCATCCAACCGGTCCGAATGGAATAAATTCGTTGTGGCCCTTTGTTCCCAATAGGAACCACAGGACATAATATATAATAAATTTAACATGAATTGTAATAAGCTTAAGACATTATCCTCAACTTGATTTACTTATAATTATTTATAAAAGTGTACCAGAATTTTGATTAAAATAGACAAAATTTTTACAGTTGTAAGTAAACGTTTTCACTTTTTAAGTATATTATAATAATCAGCGTGAGTACATTCACAATGCTGTTTTCTTTTTAGCAAAACTATTTGCTTTTTTCTGCCCTTTTTCCAAAATTTCGTTTTTGAATAGTACTAATATTGACAAATTTGATATCAAATTAAAGTTTTGCATATTTTGAAGAAATTTTTACTTTTGTTTAGCAAAAATGTACTTTCTTTGAAGAAATTTTACACTTTATTACAAAAAAATACAAAATTGTTAAATATATTAAAGACAATTTTACTTAAAATAAAGAAAAAAAAATTCTGTTTTACTGACTATTTTACTATACCCAAATATATTTTACTCAGTTGGAGTATATTTTTTCCTTAAAACTTGGAAACATTTGCGTATTAATAGGAAGTATTTTCCTCTTGTTTGATAAAATATACTCAATTGAAGTATGAAACTTCCTTAAAACAAAGAAAGATTTACATATTTTGAAGAAATTTTACACTTTGTTACAAAAAAATATAAAATTTTAATTATATTAAAGACAATTTTACTTAAAATAAAGAAAAATACATTCTGTTTTACTGACAATTTTACTATGCCTAAATATATTTATACTTATTTTTGGTAAAAATAAATACAATTTTATATCCTAAATTTAAGGAAAAATGTATACATTTTTTTTAGAAAATGTGGCTTTGGAGCTAAATCATTTCTATTTTTTACACAATTTAAGTAAAATTTCTTTAATCCGAAACAAGTTTTTTTTTGAGTGTATATAAGAATTTTATACTGTCTTATAATGAAATTTGTGTTATTCCTACAGATTGTTTGTTGTAACATTTCGTCACAGAAACAGACTCTACAATATTATCTAAAACAAGCCGTTGGCTTGCATCAGCCGTAGATAGACAAGGAGGTCGCAATGAAAGATAAACACTTATATTTATCTTTTGCCATTAAAATTATTTAAGTTATTTATTTTACTTTTTTTGTATATGTGCGACATGGCTAAATTAGTTATAAGCGGGATTCAAAAAAAATCTTAAAATTTAATTCTTTTTTTCAAATCTTAAGTGAATTTAAAATCAACTAACCATAAGCATATGGTATTCAAATCAAATTCATACACTAAAAAAGTCTGTAAAGTAAGCAACATTTTTGTTCAAAGTAACCTTGTAGAAAAATTGTTAATGTAGCAATTTTTTTGCTGATATTAGCAATTTTTCTACAAGTATCCTCCCAGTAAAAATTTTGCTGACTTTACAGACTTTTTTTGAGTGTATAATAAGTATTTACTCAAATCGTATTTAAAAACTTTTATAATCTATAACTATATAGGTCATAAATAAATCTCGTTTTCAAATTATTAATTTAATTAAAAATTTTAATTTCAAATGGATAATCAATTTGAGTTATAAATTTTCTAATTTCAAATATATAAAATCAAATTTTTTTCGAAAATTTCCCAATTTTTAATTTGAATTTACCCAATTCTAAAAGAGAATCTTTTTTATAAATTTCAATTGTCTCTATGAAAAATTACAAATGATTTTCTTAATTGAATTTAATTTAAATTTATATTGCAGAAATTGAATTTGTGTGTTTATTTTTTGAAATAATTTTATTATTTTAAATAATAAAAACAAAATTTTATAAAAAATTATAATAAGTAGACTGTTTTTTTATTAATTTATTATGTACTTTATTAGTTGTTTTACCAATGCTTTGCCAACGTTTTAAAGTTATGATTTTGATACTGGCGAAGCACTCATTGCCAGTGCTTTGCCAACGTTTTAAAAAAGAAACGGCCAAGCCCTGCCCGGTGTTATCATTTTGGGGTTGGCAAAGCACTTATTTTATGATTAAAAAAGCACTTTATTGGTTGTTATTCCAATGCTTTGCCAACGTTTTAAAATTATGGTTTTGGTACTGGCAAAGCGCTCATTGCCAGTGCTTTGCTAACGTTTTAAAAAAGGAACGGCCAAGCCCTGCCCGGTGTTATCATTTTGGGAAAGCACTTAAATCTTCAGAAATCCAACGCTCTGCCAACGGTTATACCACCGTTGAAAGCACTGGGCCAATCCGTATTTTTCTAGCTGGGTATTCTTTTAATAAGCAGAGTTTAACTTTAACCAATAATATTTACATACAAAAATGACATTCATAACTATGGTTAAGTCTTAAACTTTGATTAATTTGAGATAAGTTAGCAGGTCCAAATTGTAAATCGTCAGGCTAGCCTGCAAGTTCTGCCATGTGTTATTTTGACTTTTTTTATTGTACCATTGAGAAGCTGTATTGCTCATACATACATCTCTACCAAGCGGTTTTGCGATATCTTAATGGGTTTAGAAGATAGTAAAAAAAGTTTTAAAAAGTCTAAAGTCGACTGACTTTTCTATGAATAACCAGAGTTTAACAATAACCAAAAATATTTCCATACAAATATGACATTCATAACTATGGTTAAACTTTAAACTTTTGTTAATTTGAGATAACTTAGCAGTTCTAAATTGCAAACCGTCGGCTAGTCTGCAAGTAGTGCCATGTGTTATTTTGACATTTTTTTATTGTACTATTCAGAAGCTCTATGGCTGTGATATCTTAATGGGTTTAGATGATAGCAGAAAGTGCTCATATAAAAAAAAACTAAACTTTATCCGATTAACAAAAAGTGCTATGTATAGAAACTAGTATGAACATATTTTGAAAAAAGGCTTCATAAAATGCTGTTATGTATAGTTTTTCTTAAAAACCACGCACCGTTCTGTAACAGAGACGTGAATTTCCAATAAAAAATTTAAATAAAAAGCTAAAATTTATTTACACAAAGTTTATGAAACTTTTTATGAAATGATGAACCTCAATGAAACTATTGGAGAAAAATGAAAGCTAAAACATTATTGGACTATCACTCCCGAATGGGCAACGATTTTGTCATAATTCAAAAATAGTAACCATTTGAGTATAAACTTAAGACTGAAATTTTAATATTAGAAAAACTAAAAACAAAAACGCGAAAAAATCAGAAAATTATGTTGGCTTTCGGTTGACCTTGTAATGCTTTGAGACGATCAGCCTACAATTTACAGGTATCACTAAAAACCTACTTCTCTCCAGTGTCGATCACAGGCTTTCTTAATATTGCATAAAGTAAAAATGGAATATTTATCAACCGTTCGTAGTCAAAGTGTTAAAGAATTCTTAGCAAAATAACACTAAAAAAGCAGTTAACTTTTTCGAAATATTTAATAGAGTCCATATCTTAATATTTTCACTTTCATTGAACAGCTATGAATAATTCAAAAGTTTAACCCTGATTATGCAAAAAAAAAAAAAAAATTCAATTTTCGATTACATATTTAAATGTTAAGATAAATAGATGGGTGAGTAAAAATTAACATGCACAACTATCAAATTAACACCAAAAAGCAGCCCTTTGTGTGTTTATTGAAATTTCTGTTGTATTTAAATCATAAATATTTATGAATATATAACTAGAAAAGATATTTCAAGTCATTAAGAAATTTTGTTTCATAAAAATTTGATATAAAAGAATAAAATTTATATTCAAACATAATAGCAAAAGAAAAAATATTTTGTATGTACATTAGACTGGCCCATACAGGGGAATTTTTCATAACCATTGCAATTTCATTACCATTATTTGATACTAATGAAAATGAAAACAATGTCATTCCTATTTAATGATAATGAAATATTTTCCGATAAAAAAAATCATTATTAATGATTATGAAATCACACTAATGCATAAAAAACTAATTAGAATTGTTAAAAACTCCATTTGTTTACAAAAAAATCCTGGGTTGGAAAATAAAAATACAAATAAAATGAGTGGAATTGTTGTGCTTCATATTGGGAACGAAATTTAATGAAACGGAGAGTAAGTGGTATTTAAAAACTAAACATGAAGAACGATATGGAATTGGGAACGAGTGGAATTGGAATATTTATTACAGGTAACGAAATTGTATTGAACTGGGAACGAACTTAGTTTTATCTTGATAATGGAATCCTCGTTATCTTTTCCGGACCTAGCATATTTGTATTAGTAGTGTGTATTGTGTTGTCCGTTTGGCTCTATCTTGTTTAATTTCGGAGATACCGGAAATTTAAAAACTTAATTTTATAAAACGGCTAGGAAGTCGAAAACGGACAATACTTTTGTAAAACTTGACTCACGTAACACATACCGATAATGCATATGTTTAAAGTGTTCCGATTTCACTCGTTCCCCGTTCTATTCCATATAGTTCCATTTTGGACCAATGTTCTATTCTATTATCAGAGTCTTTAAATTTGTAATTTCATATAAGTATACAGTTAAGGAAAAAAGTCTACATACACCTTTCGGTTTTGGGCTTTTAGGGAATATGTAAAGAAAATTAAATAAAAAGTTTACGTCTGCATCAATAGATAAGTTTATTTATAAAATAAAAAAGTAAATCATATATATAACAAAAACAGTAATAAAAAAAAATTCATATGAAAAAGGGTACATCCAGCCACTAAAAATTAATATTTTTTCAGAATTTTATGTAAACGAAATTTGTTTTTTGAACTTCTAGTATTTGGTCGGCCTTTAGCATCATTTAATGCTTGAAGGCGACGGGGCATTGATGTCACTATTAAAGAAGCAAGTCTTGAAAAACGTGCGCTGTATGCGTTATCTTTTTGCAAAATCCATTGATTTCGCAGACCCAAGCTATCAACAGATGCCTTCAGATTTTGTTCCAATATGTTTTTATATTAAAAGCGGTACATATTATCGTCTACAAAACCCAAACGACCAACTCCAGATGCCGTCATGGCTCCCCAAACCAAAATGCTGCCATCATGTTTGACTGTAGGTAACGGCCTTCAATTCCGAAAATGTTGTACTTACTTTCATCCGCAAATATAACATGATTCCAAAAATCTATACTTTTCTCTAGATGCGCTTTAGCAAACTCAATTAAAAAACGTTCCGTATTGTTCCGTATTTTCGGATCCTTGTTGACTTCTTTAATAATGCTGCGTACAGCCCGTCTATTAAGCTCTTGGGTCTGACAGATCGTTGCTAGTTTTTTATACTATTGGTATTTTTATAGTTTCGAATGATCGTCTGTACAGTAGAACGACTTAATTCCTATCTTAGCAATTTCCGCGTGAGATTTATTCTTTTTTCGGAGATTTATCACTAGATTTCAAACTGACATCAGTATTTCTTTCAGATTTTCCATTTTCAAAGAAAAAAAAATCAAATAATAGCTTTTAAAATCACGTTATCCACTTAATTGATTGTAATACATGTAAAATTTAAGAAATCAGCAATGTGGGCAGCGATTACGTGATTTTGCTTTTAATTTTCTCTTTGATGTTGGGAGTTTCAGCGCTGTATGTAGACTTTTTCCCACTAATTTGTGTGCTTATCCCCAACAATTTCTATGTTATTTCTATTTCAATATATTTTTTTTTTTTCATAATCTTAATTATCAATGCCTTAAACATTGATAAAAAATCTTTCTCAAATATCGCTACTAATTTTCTAAAGCTTCAAAATCTTAGGCTGAATGTAGACTTTTTTCCTTGACTGTTTGTTTAAATAAATAGTTAAGCAAAAATGTTGTCCGTTTTGTGTTTAGTGTTCCAATTTCACTCGCTCCATTTCGTCCTACTTTACTTGGTTACAAATCAGACTAAAAATTTACATCTTATTTCAAATTAGCATGAGCTATTTTTAAAAATTTGAGCCATTTTTAAAAATCTATTAAAAGTCTAAATCTATTAAAAGTCTTTTTATGCCCTCCATCCCATAGTGCAGGAGGGTATATTTTTGTCAAATGTTTGTAATTCTTTTAAAAAAATCTGGGACCCCATAAACTATATATATTCTTGATCAGCATGAATAGAGAAGTCGATATAGCCATGTGCGTCTGTCCGTCTGTCCGTCCGTCTGTCTGTGGAAACACAAAATACTCCGACAATACAGAAAAGGTACTGCTAATTTTCAGTCAAATTGTTTGCTGATATCATGAGCAGTTTTCTAGTGAAAATGATCAAAATCGGTTAACGCGTTCAAAAGTTATGAGTGAAAATGTGGGAAGACCTCTAAAAATTTTGAAGCAAATTTTAAATTATACTATTTATTTCATCACACATACATACATACGTACATTCAATGCTTATACACAAGAATATACGCAAGCAGGGATGGCTGTCAATATCGCTGAAATACCGTCACCGATTCTAACACCTTTTAACTGACAATCGTTATCGCTTAAATACCGTTACCGATATTCTTGAAATACCGTTATCCGTAAAATACCGTTACCTTAAAATACCGTTACCGAAATAATCTAACAAGATCTGAACAAAAAAACTTCTGTAAATAGATATATTTTCCCAAAGTATGATCATAAACTAGACAGTCATTTAAACTCGGGCATAATGCGGTTAAAAATTGTGGTGTGCATTAACATTACCTGAATAACTAAAATAACGTTATCCTTAAAATGCCGTTACCAAAATAATTGAAAAATCTTTTTCCCTAAAATAAAGTTACCGAAATATCTAAAATATCGTTACCGCTAAAATACCGTTAGCGAAATAAATAAAATACCGTTAACTCTAAAATACCGTTAACGCTAAAATCCCATTACCGAAATAACTGAAGTACCGTTACCTATAAAATACCGTTACCGAAATAAAAGAAGATAGCGTTAACGTTACCAATAACCACATAGAATCGGTTACCATCCATGGTCATGATCAACACTTAAAAACAAAAAAAAACCCACAAAATATTGTTGTTGTTTTTGAACCCTCCATCCCATAGTGCAGGAGGGTATATATCACTTTGTCAAATGTTTGTAATTCTTTGAAAAAAAAATCTGGGACCCCATAAACTATATATATTCTTGATCAGCATGAATAGAGAAGTCGATATAGCCATGTCCGTCTGTCCGTCTGTCTGTGTTAATACAAAATACT
This sequence comes from Delia radicum, assembly GCA_021234595.1. Taxonomy (NCBI): domain Eukaryota; kingdom Metazoa; phylum Arthropoda; class Insecta; order Diptera; family Anthomyiidae; genus Delia; species Delia radicum. Next base: position 134,071,803 of record CM037851.1, on the reverse strand, counting down.
CCGCTAATACAGAAGAGGTGTTGCTAATTTTCAGTCAAATTGTTTGTTGATATCATGAGCAGTTTGCTAGTGAAAATGATCAAAATCAGTTAACGCGTTCAAAAGTTATGAGTGAAAATGTGGGAATACCTCTTAAAATTTTGAATCAAATTTTAAAATATTCTATTTATTTCATCATACATACGTACATTCAATGCTTATACACAAGAATATACGCAATCAGGGATGGCAGTCAATATCGCTAAATTACTGTAACCGATTCAAACCCCTTCCAACTGACCATCGTTAACCCAAAAATACCGTTACCGAAATAATTGAAATACCGTTATCCGTAAAATACCGTTACCGATATAAATAAAATATCAATATCTTAAAATACCGTTTCCGAAATAATTGAAACACCGTTATCCGTAAAATACCGTTACCGATATAATTAAAATTTCAATACCATAAAAATACCGTTACCGAAATAATCTACCAATTTCTGAAAAAACTTCTTTAAATATATATATTTTCCCAAAGTATGATCATAAGCAAGAAAGTAATCAAAACTCGGGCATAATGGGGCTAAAAATTGTGGTGTGCATTAACATTACCTGAATATCTAAAATAACGTTACCCTTAAAATGCCGTTACCAAAATAACTGAAAAATCTTTCCCTAAAATAAAGTTACCGAAATAACTAAAATGTAACGTTATTTTATATCTAAAATACCGCTAGCGAAATAAATAAAATACCGTTAACGCTAAAAGCCCGCAACCGAAATAACTTAAATATAGTTACCCCTAAAATAACGTTACCGAAATAAAAGAAAATAGCATTCACGAAGGCAATAACCACATAGAATCGGTTACCATCCGTGGTCATAATCAACACGTACAATAACAAAAAAAACCCACAAAATATTGTTGTTGTTTTTTGCTTTGTAATACAGTGTGGCTGATAAATGCCACTACAAAACAAATACGTAATAACTTTTTTTCTGAGTTATTATTCGGTTCCATTTGTTTTGTTTTTTTGTTTCATTGCTTCGTCTTTCAATTTAAGGAAAATGAACGATCTGCGTAATCTAACTAAAATTTATTGCTTTTCAAATGAAAGAATAAAAAAATATTTATATGTATTGAAAAAAAGTTATTTGATTTTCTTAATGTACCGATATTTATCAGCCACCCTGTATCTATGTAGGTTTTATAACTGGTATGTATGTATGTATGTTTAGTAGCAATCGCATGCAGTGTTGCCAGGTTTGACGATTTATCGTCATTTTGACGATATTTAACACCCAAAATAACTAAATGATGATTCTATGATTTTTGCTGCCAACAAAATTACGAATTTTTGCCAAAAGTTTAATATATCAGCAAAACATATTTATTTGTCACTGGATCTACTTTTCGATTTATATTATTATCGATTTATATTATTTGAAAAAATACCAGTTTCTTTCTTTTTTGTGTCTCGAAAACACTCTAAACACATAAAATATATATTTTTTAATTTTTTAAAAACTTAATTTTATTACACTTTTTGTTTGATTTATGTGATGTATAGTATAAACATATGTGTCGTAATGTAAATGGGTATTTAATAATTATTTCATTATGTATGTCTCCGCAAGCGTGTTTGTAAAAGTAATTCTCCATCCCATAGTGCGGAGGGTATACACACTTTGTAAAAGTAGTTGTAGTTCTGTTTTAAAAAAAATCTGGGAAAAACCCACATAATAATGTTGTTGTTTTTTTGTTTTGTTTTGTAATACTGGGTGGCTGATAAATGTCACTACAAAAGAAAACGTAATAACTTTTTTTCTGAGTTATTAATCGGTTCGATTTATTTTTTTTTTTTGGTTTCATTGATTCGTCTTTCAATTTAAGGAAATGAACGAATGGGGGTAATGAAACTAACATTTTGATTGTGCGCCACTACAATGCTTTGGGGCTGGCATTTCCGCATAAACAAACTTAACGAGCACATTAGGCGGCACTCCTCCGAGCAGATTGGGCTCGTAAATTATTTTGTCAATCGTGAAACTATCATTAGGACGCCTTTTAATCAAAATTTCTCAGTTCGAATGTAAGAAACAATTGTTGCCATAGTTGCTGCAATACAAGTCAATTCTAGAGTTTCGACATGGAATATTTTTGCTCATATATTTATCACCAGACAGTCAATACGGACAGTTCTGCTTAAGGATTTTCATTTCTCTCCTTTAAAAAAATCAAACAACAAGCAATTGAACGCAGTAGACTTGCCCCTTAGCTTGGAATTTTCTCTGTAATTTGCACGAAATTTCGCTTGCATTTGATGTCATCAGGCGTGTTAGTCATTTTAAATAAATTGTTTCTTAAAAGCCATTAAAAATATTTATTAAAAATGTATGGCTTTTCAAATGTAAAAACAAAGAAATAAAAATAAAAAAGTTATTTAAATTTCTTATTGTAATAATATGCATCAGCCACCCTGTATGTATGTATGAAGGTTTTTATAACTGGTATGTATGCAGGCACGTAGCTAGGGTGGGGGGGCTTGGGGGCTAGAGCCCCCTTCCCCCCGAAATGATTTGACAAATTTAAAAACTTAATACACTTCGTTAGAAAGTAACAATGTTATTGATAAATTTAATATGAAAATAATTATTTTTGACTTGGATCATTGTTAGAGTTGATTTTCGACAAATAGCAATAAATAAAATCTTTTCATAAGAGATTTCGAAGTCTTTGACTTAAAATATAATCAAAAAATTGTTTGAGACAATGCAAACTAAACAGAAAAAACTAAAATTGAGTTTTAATTAAAATATTTGTTGATTCAGCAAAAGTTTAACTAAATTCGGTCGTGTTGATGCAATTGTAGTAACAACTAAAATAATTTGTATCTATTTAATTAATATTATTTTCAATTACATATAGTTTTATTCACATCTATTAAAAATTTAATTGAATATTGTTTACTATTGGGAAAAATTAGACCATTTGAAAAATCGCAAAATTTGAAAAAAAAATTGCCAAAACAATCCTCAAAATTGCAGAAATTTAAAAAACTCCCAAAATAAACGCCAAAATTCAAAAAAAATTTAAAAAAAATGACCAAAATTAAAGAAACGCGAATTTTCAACTTTAAACGATTTTTTTAATTTTGGCGACTTTTTAAAATTTTTGCATTTGTTTCAATGTTGTTCAACGTTATAAAAACTGAGAATTTTTTTTTATGCCAAATTCATTTTCAATTAAACAGTTAATTGAAAGTAAGTTTGAAATCGAACAAAAGTTTAATTGAATTTTTTTTTGACAATGATTTTTTCTGTGTATTTTGACATAATCTTTTAAATGGAGCTACAACTAAGACTCAAAATTAAGTTTATTTGTGCCGTAAAAGTCGTTACTTTACTTACAGTGCAATCTTTTTGGTAAATTTGATTTGCTACGCACGCATCTGGTAACATAGTTTTCAGTATTTTTTTTTTACGATATATATTTCGATATCTCATATTTTTTTAATTTTTTGAAACAAATTTAAGCCTCAAACTTTGATCGATATGCATAACATGTTAACGTGGTCCAACGGGACTCAAATTTTCTCAATTTCTTTTTAGACTAAATGTAAACAAATTTCTATCGGCGCTCCTTGAAATGCGACATTTTAAAATCAAGCAGCTAAACCAGTAATAACGATGTAGTTTTTTTTAGACATTTTAAAGGGTTTTATTTAAAAAATTGATTAAAGACAATTTGAAAAGCGTTTGAAATTGTCCAAAATATAAATCAAAGTGAATTGGAAATACGAAATAAATAAGACCTAGGCGATGGAAATAAGACCTAGGCGATGTCAGGTATATTTTTAAATTTTCCAATATTATATTTTTTCTTTATTATTTCTTTCAGACTACAATCACGCTTGCTTGTAAAATTTACGATTTTTTTAATACAATACATGAAGTCGGATATATGAAAAAGGGGAAAAAATAGTGAATAATTTGTTAAAATAATTCAAATAAGTGGCAGCCGGGGTCCACGACATAGTGTCAAAATGGTTTTCAAAATGTGTGTTTTCTCGAGGATTTGAACGCTGTTTTTAAATAAGTCTAAATTTCCTAAACTTTAAACATATTTTCATACAAAACTGTGTTAATTTTCAACACCAATTTTAAAAATAGATATGTTTTTCATATATTTTTGCTGCTTTATCACCTATCCGAATTTAATTTCAAAGGGAAACCCATCGGAAAAGCTTCCTTATAAGTGGCAGGCAAATTATATAGGGTATTTGCTTTTAATTTGTTTTTTGGACGGTTATAATTCTTTAATTTCCCGAGTTAAAACGTTTGCATAAAATAATACATTATTTTATATGCACTTATAAGGTTTTGTCTGCCAGTGCATTTAACCGGACATAATTATATAAATTCATATAAAAAAATCATATTTTAAAAAACACAATTTTATTTTAGATAAAATTGTATATTACCCCATGCAGAGTCACACTAGAAAATTTGTCAATTATATTTTGGATGTAAATGTGTATTACATCAATACAATACAATTAATTGCATCATTTTGTGTATAATTTTATACACAAAAATTACCCCAATTTTTGTCTTTTGAATTGATTTCTTTCTGGTTCTTAACCCTAAAAAAAGAATTTGTTTCATTGTAACATTATGAGTTCTTAATTTAGTCTAAGATTTTTTTCAATCTAAAACTCTAAATTTAGTTTCAACGTTTTTTCCGTCTTTGTTATTCGATGGTGTAAGTTAATAAATACCACAAAATCTTCATTTATATTTTTTTATTTTTGAATATAATAAAATTTCCAAATGCTATGGAATTTGTTACAAATAATAAAGTTGTAAACCTTTTGCAAGTGGCTAAAGTCTAAAAGGATAAATAGATATTTTGGATTTTCATGAAGTTTTAAATCAAAAACCGGACACAACTATAGCTTATTTTGTATATTTCAATATCAGTTCACATATAAATTTATACCGCTGTATAAAATCGTATTAAATTGTATTGCGTCATTATTCGGATGTTATTTATTCTGATATTATCAAATTAAAACTAAACTAATGCAAATATAATTATTATGCCCATTTCTCGGATAAAACTTTATTAAGACTCATATTAAATTTCGTATGATTATATAAAGCATCATATTAATTTTAATCGGGTTATTAGAAGCTGAAACTTTTTTACTTTTTTTTACATTTATCAAGTTTTAACTACCCTAGACGTATATTAGCACATACAAATATAAAGTAACGCAATTTTATTTTTCGTGGTTTTCAAAAAGTTTTCCGCAGAATCCTTTTTTTATTTAATTAAACTAAAAAATAATATTTAGCTAAAAATTTAACGTAATTAGACAATAACGATGCATATCCAACTTAAAGTACACAAACATTTTCAAATTTGTGATCAAACAGATTAAAGCGTGGTTTCGCAATATAGACATCAAAATTCGCAAAATAATGAACACAATAAGTAATAAATGAAAAAATGCATTTTAAGGAAATGCACTTTATGCGGGAGGTTTTTGTTTCAAAATGAAATCAGAAAGCTATTTCTATTATTAATACATGATTGCCCATTACGTGTAGGTAAAAATTTAGCAAACAAAAGAAAAAGCTGTTACTTTAGTGTGCAAAAAAAAATATATCATCAAAAAAAAAATCGAAAAGTCCCCCCCCCCCCCGAAACAAATTCCTAGCTACGTGCCTGTATGTATGTATGTATGTATGCATTAGAAGCAATCACATGCAGTGTTGCCAGGTTTGACGATTTATAGTCATTTTGACGATATTTAATACCCAAAATAACTAAATGACTATTGGACGATTTTTGCTTCCAAAAAATTTACGAATTTTTGACAAAAGTTTAATATGTCAGCAAAACATGTTAATTTGTCACCGGATCAATTTTTTAATTTATATAATTTGAAAAAATACCAGTTTCTTTAATTTTTTGTGTCACGAAAACACTCTAAACACACACAGTATTTTCTTTTTTAATTTTTTGACAAACTTAATATTATCACACTTTCCGTTTGACTTATGTGATGTATAGTATAAACACGTGTGTTGTAATGTAAACGGGTATTTAATAATTATTTCATTATGTATGTCTCAGCAAGCGCATTTTTTTTAAATCTTTTTTTTTAATTCGCGTATGCTTTTTAAACCCTAAATTCACTAAAACTAATTCACTAAAATACTAATTTCCCTCTGAAATTCAATAATAATAAAAATTGCAATATGGATCTTTGTTATAAAGAATTCATTTTATTTAAATTGTTTGTCTCGTCAACAAGACTCCGTACAAATGATGTCTGATATAACGGACTTCTTATATCCACAGATTTCATAAATACTTCAATTTGCATTTCCCTTTAGTTCTGTCCAATTCAACTGAATATATGTATGTAACTGAAGCGATTGCCACCTAAACTATGTTAATGTAGTATTTACAAAACAGTTCAAAAGTTTCTACGTAATCACCTTCTTGGACCCCTAAATGCTTTTTTAAAAGTCCATGTGAAAAAAGCATAACTTTGCTTAAAATGTAATATTAAATTCCTGTCAGTGCATGCAAACGATTTCTCAACTCTTTCCACAGTTTTTATCAATTCTGTAAATTGTCACTACTGATTTTAAAACCAACTATTATTTCAAAAAAAAAATTGCTTCATTGAGAACAAACCTGCAGAATAACTTTGAACATTAATTTGTGTTTCAGTGAAACATAAGATGAAAAACATTTAAAGTTTTTATTAATATTATTAAAATATAATATTCCTAGCATGTTTAGATCAAATCGGTATGTTTTTCGCTAAAATTAAAGTGTTTTTGTATTTAATACAATTGCTAAAAGCCTATTTTGTGGCTTTTTTCTACTAAAATCACGGGTTTTGTTTTATAGAAAAATAATTATTTCAGTGCTACATTATATGTAAATATTTCATGTACGGATAATATTATTTTCTACAAATATTGATTACTTTGAGACATCGATTTGTGCTTTTCCCCTATTTCAAGTGTTATAAGCAAACTGCATTTAATTATTGCAATAAACTGAGTTTATGTTTGATCACATAACCCTCGTTAATCGAGTGTTAGATTTTTTTCTACTAAATTCGTTTCATTTACAAAACAAAAGTTTTTTTCCTAAGAATATTTTTTTTCTATTTTTTTTTTTTTATAAACTTCCCTTCACAATTTAAATGGAGAAGCCAGTTATTCTTCCAATTAGGTCCTTTCTCAATTACAATTAGATATTAAATTAAATTACTAATTCACAATATTTATTTTATTTATTAATTAATAATCACATAATTACAAATTATATAAATATTACCCTAACCGAGCACTAGCTACTATGGGCTTTGGCGCGTTGTAGCGAAAATAGACCAGTGCCTCTGGTGGGAATCGAACCCACGACCCCCGCACTGATAAGCCAGCACGCTACCAACTAGCCTACCGGGGCGCACAATTCACAATATATTTATTATTTTTAAAACAATTTTTTTCTTATTACTGTCCCTTTAAACCTATCCTTTTATAACTTAATAGATGGCGCTATTGACAATTTTCCCAATTGGACGTTTCCATCAATTGCAATTGGATTCTTAAAAGAATATTAATTGGATTTTAACTCTCAATTCAAATATATATTTAATATCATAGAAATTAAACATAGCGATTTCAGCGCCTGAATATCGACGATTTTTTTATAGCAAAGACACAAACCATATATATTGAATTGTGTAAATCTTTATCTGTATTTATATACAGTGCAGTTCGCTTTTAACGATAATTGATACAACATTTTTTTCTTCACCCCAAATACATTAATTAATCATATTTTATTTTACTTATAAAAACAACATTGTTATTGTTATTTTCACTTGCACTGGTTAATTCAAACAATGAGATGGAGGGTATCCAAAAATTCGGCACAGCCGAATTTAATCTTTTTTATACCAAATTCGGCACATCCTACTTTAATGCTTCCACTTTTTTTTTTATAAATTCATTACGGGTTTAGCTTAATTTAGTTTCTGTGTTTATATGTTTAGAACATTTTTTTAAATTTTTATAAAATTTAATTGGAGTTAGATTTAAATAAAAATAAAAAAAATTTCATGTTAAAACACAAGGCATGGACTTTTTTTGCGAATCAAACAGATCTCTAGCCCGAATATATTTCATGTTGAAAGATGATATATATACAACTTTAAATGAAACAAAATAAATCCAAAAATAAATCCGGTGCTTAAAAAACAGGCCTAATAATATAAATAAAGTGCCAAAATTTAATAATTAAAAAATATAACATTAAGTTTGTTCGATAACACAAAAATTTGTACAAGTTTTTACTGGAAGGTGTTCGTTTAGACAAATACGCAGTAAAAACTGGTAAAAAGAGAGAGTAAAGTGACAGTTTGATGCCAAAGAACTTACAAGTTTTTACTGGATACATTTTTGCCAGAAAGAATTTGTAAGATGAAAAAAACATGTGACTAAATAAATATGCTTGTATATTTAGTAAACAAAAACAAAAATTAAATTAAATTTTAATTGTTTATTGATTGAAAGTGAAAATTATTAAATAACTAACTATGGAAGAAGTTAAAAAACATTAAAATTATTTTGGTCGATAATTTCAATTAACTTTTTCCTTTTCCATAATGACCAGTTGATTTTTTTTAATATTTAAAACAAGCCATTTTATCTAATTTAATAATTCCTACAAATTTTCTGTTCGTTTACTTTTTTGTAAATTTGTCTTACTATTTGTAATTTTGTTACTGAGTAGTTTTTACTGAACTTTACAGGAAAAGTAATCGAGCAGACTTATTGTTAAAGAACTTCCAAATTTTGTAAAAGAATTTAATATTTAAAAAGTTGTGCCACTGAAATGTTGTTCACAGAATTATGCAGATATAAGTGATTAACAGTTCAAGTGGTAAAATTTGTTTGATTTAAAGTTGTATTTATTTGATCTTTCAACATTATATTTTTGTTATTTTATTAATTAATAATCTTATAATTACAAGTTATATACTATTACCCTAACCGAGCACTAGCTACTATGGCCTTCGGCGCGTTGTAGCGAAAACAGATCAGTGCCTCTGGTGGGAATCGAACCCACGACCCCCGCACTGATAAGCCCGCACGCTACCAACTAGCCTACTGGGGCACACTGTTTCAACATTTTATAAATATGAATATCGTTGTAAAATATTATGATTTTCGAAGTTTAAACCAAAGAGAAGTGTCAAAAATCGTGTTATATTACAACGATAACACTTTAACATTTGAAATGTGAATAACATTATTGTATTTTTATTTTTTATTAAAACTTTATCCCTCTTCTAACAAATATATTTTATTTTGACGATTTTTCAAAATATGATGACGATTTTGACGATTTTTTCTAGAAAATTTGTCGTTTTTATGCTCTGCAAACCTGGCAACACTGGTTATGAGTGCAAATGTGAGAAGCCCTCGAAAAATTGTTCAGCTAATTTATAAAGTATTCTTTTGTTTTCCATATACCAGGCTTGCCATATACCTTTTTTTGTTAACCCCAACAAATCAAAAAATCACCAATTAGAAAAAAGGTAGAACAAAATAGTTTAGTTAAAATTCTTTATTTATTTGACTGCATTAACCGGAGTTGCCAGACACATTAATCGTTATCAGATCAAAAAAATATCCAGGAACAAAATCCCCGAATCCAACAATGTAAATTCATAACTTTTTTTCGTACACTATTTTTACTTATTCTCATTCTCAACCTTTAATAAATTTGCAAGGAAACTCTTACACTCTAATTACATTTATTAAACACCCCATTAAATTTAAAGGACATTCACTTTCAGAACTTTTTTATTTAAGACATATAAGGTGCATACTTCATCTTTAAATCTTTTGATTATATGCATTTGTTTTCCTTAAAAGCCCTAATTTTTATTTGATACATACAAAAATAATCTAAATTAAAGTATTGATGTGTAAAAACCAATCGAATTTTGGGAAAATTTCATAGGGTTCTTATTCTAGGAGTCGTAAGCGAGAATTGCACAAGCAACTGAGCTGAAAAACAATAATTTGAAATACCAGTTTCTTTAATTTTTTGTGTCTCGAAAACACCCTAAACACTCGAAAGATTTTCTTTTATAATTTTTGACAAACTTAATTTCATCACACTTTCCGTTTTACTTATGTGATATATAGTATAAACACATGTGTTGTAATGTAAACTGGCATTTCATAATTATTTCATTATGTATGTCTCCGCAAGCGTATTTTTGTTCCCTTAAATTTATCTAAAATTCTGATTATTCGAAACTGTTTTTATGCGTTTGTATTCATTGCAGCTCTTCTAACGATCCAAAAATATATTTTAGTAACGCTTATTTCTTTCATTATTATATAGGCAAAGAGACAAACAACAGGCGAATTTTACAACAGTTTTTTTAACATCATAAGGAACTATAAAAATATATATATTTTTCACTACACGTTCTTCTTTAGGTAATCAGAATAACCTTTGAATACCTACTGTTATAAGCATGCAGAATTTCAGATTCATTTAAGTAAACTTTAATTAAACATTTTTTTTTGTAACATCCCAAATACATTAATCAATCAGTCATATTTTGTTTTACTTATAAAAACAACATTATTTTTGTTATTTTTACAAAGAATATAGATATTAATATTGTTTGCACTTTCCTTGGTTTATGAAAACACCGAGATGGAGGGTATCCAAAAATTCGTCACAGCCGAATTTAATCTTTTTTTATACCAAATTCGGCACATCGGACTTTAATGCTTTCACTTGTTTCTATTAAAATTACATTTTGGTCTATTTTATGCATTTGTAACGGTTCCTAAAATTGTCGTAAAGTAAATAATAGCAATACAATGAGTTATTTTACCAAAAGGAACGCAGTTCTTGCTAGAATTTTGGTAAGTAAAGATCGGTATTAAAGTGATTAAAAATAATGGCAAATCTTGAATTTGAAATAATGTGTGGCAAAAGAAGAAACAGTTAACATTTATACGTAAAAGTCGAAAATCAAATTTATTTATAAAACTCGGAAGCTAGAGGAAGAAAATATTAGGTACCGTGAAATAACTCCCAAACTAAATAAGTCCCAATGAAATAACTCCCAATGAAATAAGTCCCAAAAAAATGAAATTAGTCCCAATTTTAATAAATGAAATAACCTCCAAAGAAAAAATGAAATAAGCCCCAACATTTGGGAGTTATTTCACAGTAATAAAATAACTCCCAACAAAGAATGAAACAACTCCCAATGAAAGAAGTCCCAAACAAAATGAAATAATTCCCAATTCAAAAATATCGAAATCTTCGATTCGCCGCGCAGCAGAGGTGGCATGTCATAACGTCCAATGACATAATGTCCATGGACGTTATGTCACCCGAAAAGTGTCATAATGTCCATGGACTTTATCGCAATTTTTAATTTGACAATTTTGGACATTATGTCACTTTCAAATGTGGCATAGCGTTCAGACTTTTTAAAACAAAAAGATTAATAATATTTAGTATATTAATACAATTTTTTTAAATATATGTATATCACAAAATAAATCTAAACTTATAAATCGTATAATCGCACGCAGAAAAAACTTTATTTCGCGAAGCCGCCTGCCGCGTTCTACGGAGGAAAAAAACCCCTAAGAGCGGCCGAAGGCCGCCACACAGAAACACTTGTTTTCACAAATTACTTGATGTCTTAAAAATATAAAATTTCAACGGATTCGACATCTGAATTGAAAAACAAGTTCTTCTGGGTGGAGGCCTTCGGCCGCTCTTAAGGGTTTTTTTCTCCGTAGAACGCGGCAGGCGGCTTCGGGAAATAAAGTTTTTTCTGCGTGCGACACAAAAGAATCTTCAAAATTACTGATCTGTTTTCACACTGGAGTATAATGTCCATGGACCTTATGTCACCTTAAAGGTTGCATAATATCCATGGACTTTATGTTATTCCATTTGAGGACATAATGTCACATTGCAGAGTGTCATAAAGTCCATGGACATTATGACACTTTTCGAGTGACATAACGTCCTTGGACATTATGTCATTGGACGTTATGACATGCCACCAAAATTACCAAAATTCTAGCCAGAACTACGTTTCTTTTGGTAAAATAACTCATTGTATTGCTATTATTTACTTTACGACAATTTTAAGACAAGAATGCATAAAATTTACCAAAATGTAATTTTAATAGAAATGAAATAACTCCCAACAAAAATGAAATAACTCCTAACGATAAAATCAAATTTAAAAATGAAAATGAAATAAGTCCCAACAAATGTGAAATAACTCCTAATGAAAAAAATAAATGAAATAACTGCCTACAAAACCTAGTTGAGAATTATTTCATTTGGGAATTATTTCATAACGAAATAATTTCTAACAGAAGATTGCGAAATAAGTCCTAACGCATCGGGAGTTATTTCATAATGAAATAAATCCCAATTTAATATGGAAAATTTTTGGGAGTTATTTAATTTTTTTTTTTTTGGGAGCTATTTCATTTGGGAGTTATTTCACGGTACCTATAAATACAGATCAAAAAATTACACTTTTTGTACATGTACTGAAGAAGATATGGCGATTTTCATAAATATCCGTCCATGCGTTTTCAACTTAAGATGATGTCCTTTAGAGGCATCATATGAGAATCCTTTGACAATCTTACTTTTTGTTTACTATCAACAGTTTCTAGGTAACAGACATAAGTTTTTAAGCCTTTTGAAAATTGTGTTTATTATATAATATTTTTTTTTTTTTAAATTTACAAAACTTTTATTTGAACACTTTGTCGCTTCCAAACCGTGCACTGCACACAAAAATAATACTTCACAAAATATTTTTTTTTTTAATTGTTTAAGAATGATTTTAAAAATTACTTAAAATGTGATATTTAAGGCATCGGTCTCGGTGCGGCATGTTTTTCTCCAAAATGGCCAAAGAATAATAGTTTTCTCTCAGAACAGAATTGACCATATCGAGGAGACACGTGAAAACGTTATAGCCCTGATTAAAAAATATAATATTTAATGAAAACGATAAAAAAAATTTTTTTTATATATAAAGCAATTTAAGTTTTTTTTTATCAAATATAAACTGAAATTGAACATATTTTGATTTACTCAATTAATCGACGGAAATAGTTTAAGTTATTCGTTACTCGAAAAATTGTTTGATTAAAATTAATATTTTAATCGAGTAACGGTTAACCGATTTAATAACCTACTAGATGCTATTAAAGTTTTAGTTAAGGTTTGCAAAAAATCACCAAAAATTGAGAAAAAAACGCTAAATTGGAAAAAATCGCTAAAATTGGAAAAAATCACTGAATTAAAAAATTTAATAAAATATCCAAAATTTACAAAAAAAAAATTGTAGAAGAAAAAATTGCGATGAAGTTTAACTTGATGATAGTTTTAAGGGGTCTTCTTGTTTGGACGGTTGAATATTAGCTGTTTTTAAAAACTTGTAGTAAAAAAATTCCAAAAGAGTGTTTTATTCTTTTTTTTGTATTTACTTCAACAATTCATCAAGAGAAATACACAATTAACAATTTGTCAATGTGTTGGTTGGTTGAAAATTTCTCGGTCTCCAAAGTAGGGTATACCGAAAATGTGTGTTGTTGGTACTCATGGGACTCACGGTTGTCTGAAATCAAATCAGAAAACGGGGAATTGGTTAGAATGAATGCCTTTATCGTCTTATCCTTAATCATAAAAAATGTATTTATCAAAATGTCGGCCGTTTGAAAATGAAAAAAACGATATTTCACCATTTTTGTGTAGTCCAGTGTAAAAAAAAAGTAGTTAATCATTGTTTTTCCAGATCATTGTGCATGGGGCGATAGTAATGTTAATTCGGAATGGATTAAACATTATTTTATCAAAATCGGTTCAGTAGAAATAGAGAAAACCTGGTTACGAAATTGATAAGCGTGGTTTCGAGAAAAACGCGTTTAAGTTCAATTTTCTGACACACAATGAATGCCTCATCAAGGTAAAAACATTGCATAACCAAAATGTCTGTATCTCATAAACTATTACGAATTTTAAAAAATCAAAAAAAATTTAAAATTTAAAAGTATTGCCAAAAGTTTGGGATAAATCGCCAAAATTAAAAAAATTTAAAATTTAACAAAAAAAAACCGCATAAATTTATAAAAATCGTCAAAATTACCGAACTTGAAAAAATTGCCAAGACTAAAAAACGCTAAAATTTTAAAAAAATAGTCAAAAAAAAAAATTTCAAAATGAACACAGAGTATGAGTGAAGCTTATACTTTTAAAAAAAGTTCCAATTTTAATATAAGGACATACAGGATTCCAAAAGGCTACCTGTAAAGAAAATCACCTTAACTTGAAAACTTATGGACGAATTGTTATGAGATTTGGCAGAAAGATTACGTCTTAACATGCAGCGACATCTACTTCCTTCTGCGTATGTTTTTCAATCTGGTTGTCGTACATACTTTTAATGTGTGCTTATCAGCACATTTTTTTTAGCAAAATCACTTAGTCAAACATTAGTAAAATATTTGTCAAGCATTAGTTCAAAACAGTTAAGTGCTGAATAAGTATAATTAAAATTTTAGCTGAAAACATAATTTCAGCAAAAAATTTTCTGAAAGATAGTATACTTGATTTACAAGACGTTTTACTCTTTTCTACTTACTAATTTTATTTTGGATTTGGTTTTTCGAAAATTTTTGAAATGGTCCTATACATATTAATATTCTAAATATATATCGATTGATATTACCGTAGATGAAGCATATATTAATACATATGTTATATATTAATTAGCATGATTTCGTATATAATTTTATATCGCTTAATACAATGTTATGTCATTTTACCACAAAAGTTTATAATTCTTTGATTAAAACTATCATTCAGCTTCGGATTTCAGCCAAAAAGTAATGTTCGGTCAAGTATTTGAAGAAATTGAGTACATTTACAGATAAATTTCTTAAATTTTGACTACAAACACAAGAATTTGTATTAAATTCGTTATATATTTTAGTAAAAATAAAAAAGTTCAAGCATTCCCATTTTTTGCAAAGCACGTTATTGAAATAAACAGAAAAAATTATCAACCTAAAATATTTAATTAAAGATTTGATTCGAATTAAATTTGTTTATGAACAAATATTTAATTGAATCAATTAATATTTTAACTGTTTTTTAAATATATAAATACATATTTTATTTCAGTCTCAATTTATAGCTTTTTTCCTTTTTAATTTTCAATAAAATTTTTAATTGACATTATCATTTCTGTGATAGGTGCAAAATCAATTAAAATCTTAATTGATAGAATAAATTTTTTAATTGAAACCTGTTTTAGCTTTTTTGGGGATTTCTCGTGTTTAAGTATTTTTTGTTTTATTTAAATAAATTTCATTGTCAAAATCAACCGAAATCCTCGTTTTATTTAAATTAAAAAGTAAATTGTAAAGTTTGGCTACAACTTCGTCCGAAGTTTTTGAAAACTTTTAGTTTTGAGCTTAAAATTTGTATGAATTTTCATAATTACACAAGTGGTTTCTGAAAACTACTCGTTCTTGCCTTTAGTATAAATGAGGTATAAATTATTTTTAAAAGAATCACAAAAAAAAATTTAAGATTGTCAGCAAATAAATTTATAAATAAAGTAACAAATTTATAATAATTTTTCTACAAATTTTGTGAGTTTTTTTTTTGTCTACAAATATTTAGCAAAAACTTCATTAACTTTTAGCAAGGATTAATTAATAAATAATATTGCACAAATGATTTTAAATTTGAATAATCTTGGGCACATTATTAATTAAGAAAACAGGTTTTAAGATTTTGTCTTAATGTCAAATCTGTAAGCCTTGCTTTGCAAGAAAATATTCCAAGAATCTCAGCAATATCTCGAAGTTTATCATTTTTGTTTACTGTTAAAGTGTCTCTATGCAAAAAAGCAAACACAGGGTATTTAATATTATATTTTTTGCCAATAATAAAATAAAAATTGGGTAACCAAGGGGGGGCTACAGCTCCCATAGCCCCTCCCCTATTGTATCCGCGCCTGATTGCAGGGTTTACATAAATACTCTTTTCTGTAGCTGGAAGTTTTTTCATTCATTCACTTTAACATTCCATAATAATAAAAACAATAACCATTTATCAAAAACTTGTTAAGACAAATAGCTTGACTACTCTTAATGATCTCTTGTTTCATGAATGAATACCAAAAATTGTGAATGCTTTCTTTACAAAATAACTTAAATCAATTTAATAAAGGGTGTTTTTTATAGCAGTATAGAACTTTGAAATGGAATAAAACAAAGATGAATTTTTTAAATTGACATGAAATATATTTTATTCGAAAGATAATCTTCTGGCATTATAATTTAAATATGACTTCTGGCATATGACCGCCACGGCCGGCTCGGACGTAGTCTAATCTGGAGGTCCAATTTTCGATTACTTTTTCCACCATTTGTAACGCAAGATATTGGTCAATCGTTTCGGGCTTATAGGCGTAGACTAGCGACTTCACATATCCCCACAGCAAATAGTCCAGCGGCCTTAAATCACACGATCTGGAGGCTAATTCACGGGTTCGAAACGTGAAACTATGCTGTTACCAAACGTTTCCTTCAATAAATCAATTGTGACAAGTGTTGTGTGACATGTTGCGCCGTCTTGTTGAAACCACAGCTCCTGCACATAATGGTTGTTCAATTGATAAACGAAAAAGTCAGTTATCATGGCTCTATAGCAGTCACCATTGACTGTAATGTTCTGACCAGCATCGTTTTCAAAGAAGTACAGACCAATGATTCCACCAGCCCATAAAGCACACCAAACAGTCAGTTTTTCTGGATGTAACGGTGTCTCAGCATACACTTGAGGATTATCATCACTCCGAATACGGCAGTTTTGTTTATTGACGTATCCATTTAACCAAAAGTGGGTTTCATCGCCAAACAAAATGCGCAAAATTCGTGCGCGATACGTATTTCGAACAGAACCATGATTTTTAAAATAAATTTGCACAATTTCGAAGTGTTGTTCAGGCGTCAGTCTATTCATGTTGAAATGCCAAACCAAACTAAACATAAATGGCCAGTTAAAAAAAGAGTTGCCAACTTAAAGTTTTATAACTGTATAAAAAACACCATTTATAATTGTTAATGTAAAGAGTCAGAAAGTGAGACAGAGTTATAAATAATTTACAAAATGCATTTTTGTCATGGATGGTATTTTTTTGTATTTCGGTAACGGTATTTTTTGGGGTAACATTGTTATGGCAACGCTTCTTTTAGCGTTAACGGTATGTTGCTTTTTTCGGTGACAGTATTTCAGCTGTAACGGTATTTTATTTATTTCGGTAAAGTTATTTTAGGGATAAAGGTTATTCAGCTATTTCGGCAACGGTATTTTAAGGGAATCGCTTTTTAAGTTATTCATTATGCCCGAATTCTAATTAATGGCTAGTTTAGGCTCAAATTTTAAGAAAATATATCTATTTACACCAATTTTTTTTCGGATTTTGTCAGATTTTTTTGGTAAGGGTATTTTAAGTATAAAGTTATTTCAATTATATCTGAAAAAAGTATTTTGCGATAACGGTATTTTAGTTATTTCGGTAACGGTATTTTAGGGTCAACGATAGTCAGTTGAAAGGGGTTGGAATCTATAACGGTATATTCGCGGCATTGTCTGCCATCCCTGACTTTAATCAATACTACTTATATCTTCTAAACAAAGCAAACTAAAGTTATATTAAATGTGATACTCTTTGGTGGTCGTAATTAAGAATTGCTTTTTTATGCAAATAAAATTAATTTGAAATTATGACCTTAATAAAAAAAAAGCAACCGCCAATTTTTTTGACGCTATTATTTAGGCAAGAGTAAGCAAAACAACGCAACAGATTTGTTGAGAAAATATGAAATTTACACAAAATACTTTACACCCATTTTTAAATGTAGTGCTCAATAATGTATGTGTGTATGTATTTGTAGTTGAGTATTACAAAATGGACATTCATAAATCATTATGAACGCTTATGTTTGCAGATGATAAATAGGTATACTAATTGTTTTTCTCAGTGTGTGTTTCCGGACAACAAAATCGGTTTTTGTTTATTAATGTTTGTATTTATTTTTACCGTTGTAGTTGTAGTACAATATGCAGGATCGCAGTCAGGCGAGGGGCCGCCCCTCCCCACAAAATGATTTTCGAAATTTTTAAAAATGTTCTTATAAAAAAAGGTTTTAAAGTTTTTTAAACTAGTTAGAAAAATATTAACAGAATTTAGTGATTTTTTATTAATTAAAAAGTTGTCTGAGTTAAACTTTTTTTAGAAAGGTTTAGGTTAAGCAGAAGACTAAACGTTTTTCTCAAAAAAAAAAAAAAATATAAACACTATTAGTTTTCAAATCAGTCTAGACTGGTTTCGGCCTTTTTAGTGGGCAGGCGTCATCAGTGATTTTCCATTTAAATTCTATTATTATTTGTGTCTTATAATTATCAGATTGTCTTTATATGATACATTTTTCAACAACCTGCCGGCTTTAAAAATCGAACCTGCGTTTCTGCTTGCATTACAAACGTAACAATAAGAAGTCATGACCGCTTAATGGAGCTAAATTGCAGTTTTCTTTTTTATTAGCTTTTCTGTTAGTGACAAACACTCAGAAGTGACAAACAGAAACATTGTATGTTTAGATTTTTCTTTATTTTCCAATCCGCTCCGTCTCTTGTTCACAACGTTCCAAGATTGGCGTATGGTTTTTACGTCCAGGGTAGCAAACTTTGCGTTTATGTTGAGACATTGCCACAGGGAAAATGTTGTGATGTATTTTGAGGGTGATATATAAACCAGAACATTTTCCTAATTAATTTGGAAATTCGGTTTACTAGAATTAAAGTGCCACAAGATTTTCGGAGTATAAAAATATCGGTTTTTTTTTTTTTAATTTGCATCATCAAAAGTGTCGAAATTCCCTCTCAAAATGTTTAATAACCAAAAACAAGCGGCAATTTTTACCTCATAAAAAATGAACTAAGAGGGGAGGGAAAATTTGTTCTTAAACACATATTTTTTTCAATAATTCGTAATTTAAAACTTATTTTTCAGTATAGTACGAGATCGGATCAATAAGTCTGTACCTTTTTGAATGAAACACAGTTTTATTGTCAAAAAAAAAAAATTTGTCAGTGTTTGTCAGTCAAAGTGTTTCCACGTTTCTTTTTGTCCATCGCATGTCGCTAATTTTTTTTGTTTATATTCAGTTGTCCGCGTTTATGAAATAAACAATATTAAAAAAAAAAACAGAACAAAATCTTCTAAAAACAAATCACACATATTACATTATTACTAAAAACAAAAAAATAAAAAAAATAAAACGACAAAACCAAACTAAAATACCACAACTAATAACTAACTGTTCACAACCAAAAATACAACAACACACATTCACTGTTGCCAGATTTGACGATTTATCGTCATTTTGACGATTTTTAGAACCTAAATTACTAAATGACGATTTGACGATTTTTGCTTCCAAAATGACGATTTTTTGACACACGTTTAATATGTCAGCAAAACATGTTTATTTGCTATTATTAAAAAATCAACGCATCTATTTTTGGATTTTTATTATTTCGTTAAAATTAAAAACTATTTTTTATTGAAAGTTTAGCAAAAAAGTTATTTTAAGGCTTCATGTTAGGTTTATTTTAATTTATTTTCTGCACTTAATAAAGGTAAAGACCACTGCAAATGTAGCTAAAAACAAATGAAATTGCACTTGAAAAAATAACGACTTACGTTTTAGTAAATTCAACTAACATAGTCATTTGTTTTTTACTGTTCAAAAAATTAACTACAATTGTATTATTAATGAGTGGTTCAGTCAGTGCAGTAAAATATAAACAAACATTAATTTGTTTTATTTTTTTAAATAAAAAAAAAAATATTGTATAAAATGAATGTAAGATCATAATACTGTTATTTAATGTGGTTTGTTTTTTAAATGAACTACAATTGTAGTCAAAAGTTAAATTTCTTCTACAAATAACTGTTTTTTTCACTTAAAAATAAAGATACTGTATTACAACTGAAACAACGACAAATATTTACATCAGAAGTTCCCTGAGTATGTGCTTACTTTTTTATGGTTGGCAAACACTAACTTTTCATTACAATGTCAGTTGCCTGATAAGGCCACACCAATGCCGTTATGAACGTTTTAAAGCTACGATTCCAATAGTGGCATGTGTCTTTACAGGGTTTATTTCAAAATTCTACCCATTAAATTTTGTTACATCAACAAAATAGCGTTATAAATCGTCGTTTCGGTGTTTTATTTTGACTTTAACTAGTTCAAGATATTTCAAAATCAAACAGGTTAAATAGAAAACTAAAACCGTTTACATAAGAAGAAACATGTCTTTAATGGAATCGCTTTTTTTAAATTTCCATTCCGCTATTAGTGTTACTGTGATAGCCAATCGTTATTGTGAAAAGTTATTGAATGCCAACCCTGCTTTTTTCAAGATTTAAATTTTTATAAAGTTTAATTAGTGTAAGATTGAGATAAAAATAAAATATTTTTTAAATTAAAAAAAAAATATATGCAAGTTTTTGCGAAACAAACATCGAGTTCGAATATTCTGATTTATAAATCCTAAAATAAATCCGGTGCTTAAAAAACAGGCCTAATAATAATATAAATAAAGTGTTTAAAAGTGAAACTTCAGATATACAATTTATATTTGAAAATGGAAAAACATGCAGTAATAAACAATATTTAAATAAAAATAAATAATAATATAAATAATAAATAATTTTTAGTAATATTAAAAACCAACCCAAAATGAAAAATATGAAATAATCAAAAATTTCACAATTTATTGTATTTAATAATTAAAGAAAATAACACTGTTAAAGAATTTCTAAACTGTGTAAAAGAATTTAAGATTTAAAAATTGTGCTACTGAAGTGGTGTTTACAGAATTATGTAGAAGAATATTCGACTCCGGATCTTGGGTGACCATATTCTGGACGACCTCTCGGTAATATCACGCGTGGGATTCGGTGATCTCATACGTTATCTTAACCGAACGGGGTGGGTCTAGTACTCCGGACACTAGTTCCTTACGGGTAGTGTGGTCTCTTCAAAACGGAGTCGCTTTTTGACTCTACTTGATGCTCACGAGTAGCGTGAGCTGCCACTTAAACCAACCAACCAACCATGTAGAAGGAATTAACAGTTAAAGTGGTAAAGTGCTATCGTTATAAAATATCATAATTTTCGAAGTTTAAATTACAGAAAAGTGTAAAAAATCGTATTATATTACACCGATAGTACATGAGCACTTGAAATGTGAATTACATTATTATTCTTTTTTTTATTAAAACTTTATCCCACTTGTAACAAATATATTTTGTTTTGACGATTTTTTGACGATTTTTATAAATAAAATGACGATTTTGACGATTTTTATTGGAAAATTTGACGATTTTATGCTCAACATACCTGGCAACACTGCACACATTATAAAATCTACGGTTAAGGAAGCATAGGATCGTCTCTTTAATGAGATTTATAAGAGATTTTGTAAAATAAGAGTGGAGTTAAATCATGTTACTGAAAGAGTTGCAAAACTTGAAACAGTGACGGGTGAAATTATAGACCTAAAAGAAGAAATTAAAAAATTAAAAATTCAATCGATAAAGCACTCGAATTCCATCGTTGAGTGTGATTTGCGTATAAATAGAGTTCCTTTTAGTGTTGACCTTGCTTGGGTTCCAGCCTGATGAAAAAAATCAATATTTTTATATACATGAGAATTTAACAAATGGGAACTACAAAGTATTTAGAGAAGCAGTTAACCTGAAGAAGCAGAAAGTTCTACAATCTGCTTATTCTTCTCGAGGCATTGTGTATGTTAAACGTTTGAGTACAGATAAACCGTTCTGTGTTGAAAACTTAGATGCACTTAATAGTTTTTTTCGTTCAAATGAAGATGAGTTTGTCCAGCCTAATAGTGTTGTTACCGGCACTATGTAATTTCACGTCGCCTTTTATGTTAAAATTTACAATTTCCACATTACTAATAACATTTTTATAAAAATTTATATTTTAAAATTCATATTATATTTTTTTAAAGCTTTTATTAGTTTAACTTATTTTAAAATAAATTGCGTTGCGTTGGTTTTTATTTAATGTTCTTTTCAAATGACCAATCGTAGTAGTCTTAGAGTAAATTCCAAAGATGTAACAATTAGTATGGTGAAAATCCTTGCCAAACAGAAGCAAGGTTTACAAATTTGCCACATAAATGCTCAAAGTTTAAAGCCAAAATTTGATGAATTTAGATGGATTTTTGAAAATTCGAACGTGGATGTTATATGTGTTTCTGAGACATGGCTCAATGAGTCAATACCAGATGTTCTTGTGTATTTACATGGATATAAAATATATAGATCTGATAGACTGGTGGTGGTGGTGGTGTTGCCATATATGTCAAAGACAATATTACTTGTAAATTCTTCAGTAAAACGGATGACAATGATATAATCGAACATATCTTTCTTGAAATCTCATCTTTTGGAAGAAAAATGTTAGTTGGTTATGTATATAGGTTTGGTCGCTCTATTGTTTATACAAATTTTGTTATGAAAACTGAAACCTTAATTATGCCATACAATGATATTTTAATAGCAGGAGACTTTTATTCTAACCTCTTAACGGAAACTTCGTTTAGAGATAGTATGGAATCGATAGGACTCACACCGACTAATACTACCGCAGCTACTCACTTTACTAAAACCAATAGCACACTTCTAGATCTTATTTTCGTGGGAGACACATCGAAGGTTCTGCTTTATGATCAAATTTCCGCTTCATGTTTTTCCAAGCATGATTTGGTATTTGCAGCATACGACTTTTTGTTAGAACAAAAGGATCAATCCTTTTCCTTTCGTGACTTCAAAAACCTAAATTACAACCTTTTAAATGAAAATGTATTACAGATAAATTGGAATAATATCTCCAACATGACAACTGTAGATGAGCAACTATCCTTTCTTGAACATAATATTCTACAACTGTATGATGAAACAGTATCATTGAAAACAAAAAATATTAGACCAAAAAATAACCCGTGGTTCAATTCTACTATTCACCATGCAATTAAACGTAGGGATTTAGCGTACTCCCGGTGGAAACGTTTTAAGACAGCAGTTCTAAAAGCTGAGTTTCGCTCTGCGAGGAAGGAAGTCAATAATCAAATAAGAATCGCAAAGTCTGAGTATTACTCCAAGCGTTTTGGTTCTGCTCTTGATTCAAAACGGACTTGGAAAACGATTAAGGACATTGGAATTGGTGATCCTGTTAAAATACAACCTCCTCTATTGATGCTGATGACCTCAACAAAATTTTTACCAATATTCCCATTGTAACAACTAACAATATACCACTCGTCAACAATACAACTCACCCTAACAACAACAATATGTTCGAGTTTTCCTGTGTTACCCAGCTTGATGTTTTCACTAGCAGTATACAAATAAAAACCAATTCTGTTGGATATGATAATCTTCATCCCAAATTCATTAAAGTAATTTTACCAGTTCTTTTGCCTTATACAAGGTGGCGCAAAAGTAATCCTCCTATCAGAAAATGCTATAAATTTTGCGATTGGCCCCTAATGTCAGTTCTGTTTTGACATTTGTGTAGTAAACACATGCGAAATACACGTTAATAAACAATGTTACGCTACACTGCTCCAGAACGCGGAATATTGGTGACTAGAAGAGGAAGATGATTTTTCATCAAAAATAATCATGAGTGATGAGGCCCATTTCCATCTTAGCGGGTACGTAAATCAGCAAAATTTACGCTTCTGGGGCACTGAAAATCCGCGTGTAACCCACGAAGAGCCATTACACCCGCTCAAAGTCACTGTATGGTGTGCTGTTTTCGCTGGAGGAGTCCTCGGACCTTTTTTCTTCGAAGACATCGCGGGCCAAACGGTTACTGTGAATGGTGAGCGCTACAGAGCAATGATCAACGAGTTCTTTTTGCCGCAACTTGATGAATTGGGATTGGAAAACATGTGGTTCCAACAGGACGGTGCAACGGCACACACTGCACGTGCCACAACCGATATGCTGAAGGATGCATTTCCCGGGCGCCTAATCTCCCGTTTTGGCGATTTGCACTGGCCAGCAAGATCGCCTGATTTGACCGATCCAGACTTCTTTTTGTGGGGCTTTTTTAAGTCGCGGGTTTATGTCAACAAGCCTCAGACTCTTGCAGCTCTTAAAGACAATATCCGTCAAGAATGTGAGGACCTATCGCCGGAAGTTTTGGCCAAAGTGATGGAAAATGCCATAAAAAGGGCTCAAATGACAATCAACTGTGGCGGCGGCCATTTACATGACATCATATTCTCGACTTGATGTAAAAAAAATTAAAATACCAAATAAAAATAATCCACAAGAAGAATCAAAGTTTTTCATTTTTTTTTTTAAATTACAGCCAAAAAACATCGGAAGGTTATTTTTGCGCCACCTTGTATAACCCATCTATCAACACTATCATCACTACAAGTTATTTCCCTGCAAAATGGAAGCACGCAAAAATAATCCCAATTCCAAAATCGAACACCGAGTAGCGACCAATTGCTATTCTTAGCTTTCTGTCAAAAGTATTGGAAAAGATCTTGCACCGCCAAATAAGTACTTACATTTATGAAAATCAATTATTATGTGACAAACAGTCAGGTTTTCGTCCAAATCACAGCTGCGTAACTGCTCTCATTGATGTTTCGGAGAATATACGGCGAGAACTTGATAACGGTAAAATTAACTTTTTAGTCCTTCTTGATCACTCCAAAGCTTTTGATACAGTTAACCACCAAATTTTATGTTCAAAGCTAAGATCTCTGTTTAACTTTTCGTCTACATCAACACAACTAATATCATCATACCTCACTGGTCGAATTCAATCAGTATTCATAAACAACAAAATGTCTAATCCATTATCACTATCTAGAGGTGTACCACAAGGATCAATTGTAGGGCCAATACTTTTTTCAATTTACGCTAATGATCTCCCTCAGCATTTATCTCACTGCAGTGTCCACATGTATGCAGATGACGTACAATTGTACCTTAGTAGTCCATCAAAATCAATCAATGAAAATGTTGACAAACTCAATTACGACCTAAGCAACATTCATCGCTGGGCATCTCAAAATGGTCTGTGCTTAAATCCACGAAAATCAAAATGTCTGGTGATTCACAAAAAAACTGTAACACCTCTAATCGAAAAGGATATCGTAATAAACAACGAGAAAATTGACATCGTACAAACAGCAAAAAATCTAGGATTAGTTTTCAACAGCAACCTAACTTGGTCAAGCCATATTAATATACTGGTGGGACAAATTTATATAAAACTCAGAACTCTGTGGTCCATCCAATACTTTACACCGTTGAATGTAAGAATACTTCTTGCTAAAGCTTACTTGATTCCAAGCCTTACATACGGATGCGAGCTGTTTTCTTATTGTGATTCCGCTAGTACGAAAAAACTTAAAGTCTTATATAATAACATTATAAGATATATTCATGGACTCAAAAAGCGTGACCAAGTTTCAACATTTTCGAAGACACTTTATGGTGTTTCTTTTGAAAGCCTTCTTAAGATAAGGGTTCTTTTGTTTTTCCATAAAGTAATTTTTACCGAAACGCCGAAATACCTATTTGAGAAAATAAGATTTGCTAGATCTTCAAGGGGTAAAAGGATCATTATTCCGAAATTTCGAAGCCTGGTTTCTGAATGGCAATTTTTCATTAACGCTATTCGTCTTTGGAATGCTCTTCCATATAACCAACAAACAAACAGCAACTGCAATGTCTTTTAGGAATGATCTTTTTAAATATTTTGCTTAATTTAATTCATATTATTTTGTTTATTTAAATTTTATATATATTTATTTATTTTTTTTTTATCTTTAAATTTGTATTCTTATTATAAATGTTAATTATATGTATTAAATATTAATCTTTAGTTTAATTTAATTTAATTCAATTAAATCTGGCAAATATTTATATACACATATAAAATCCTGTACTATAATTAAAAGCTTAGTCTTGTTGTGCAGGAAATCAACAATAAATAAATAAATAAAATAAATTACAACAACTACAATACATACAATAAACAAATGCACATCGACAATGTCATCAGCAAGCATATTACAATGACCATACAAAGGGCTCTCTCTATCTTGTTATTGTTATTGCTGGTGATTTTATATTTCTTTCTCCGTTTCTCCTTACATCCATACGGGGCGCAAGCTGTCGAGTATTCGTTTTGTTGTTGGGCTAGGCAGTGATAAAGGTATAACACTGATCACTGTTTAACCCTTATAATCAGCAAACCGATTAATTGGCACTTGTACTAACGTAAGATATTGCCTTGATATTTTAATTCATTGTGATGACAGGTCGGTTTAGAATAGACTTCTGTAATATACGCGGGCTGAGGGCGAACTTCTTCTCTGTATATGCCCACATATGTTAACATCGACCTGATATTTTCACCTTAAGTGAGACCCAGGTGTGTGAAAAAACTGATCCTCAGGATTTTGATATACCTGGCTATCACACTCTATCCTCTTTTTATTTTCACCGGGGGCCTTGTAATGTACATACTCGAAAATGTTGTGTACCAGTTTCAGCAACATTTGAACTTTAATGATCCTCAATTTAACTCCCTATGGGTTAAGGTGAGGATCAGGTCACACATTTTGCATTTCGGGTTTGTTTATAGAAGCCCAAACATATAAACGACGGACTCCCTTGATGATTTCAACGCCCTTTCCCACACAATATCTGGAATTCTGGAGAATTGCCCGGACAGTGAAATCGTTGTTGCTGGTGATTTCAATGTCCACAATTCGTCCTGGCTTCACCATTCGAGCCATACAACACCCGAGGGCCAATACGTTGAGCTCTTCGCCGCGCATAACCAGCTTGCGCAGTGTCCGAGTGTTAAAGGGAAAGTCCAAAACATCATCGACCTTTTTCTATCCTCACACCCGGACAAACATGATGTGGGGGCATTAGCACCTCTCGGAAATTCGGATCACTGCACCATTTCCGCTTCCTTTTCGTACTCCGAACTTCGGAGCGTTTCAAATCCAGCTACGAAACGCTCAGTATCATCTACGAAAAGGATCGTTGGGCTGAACTTAATGATTTTTATCGGCAATTCAACTGTAAACTGTGTTTTTCGATGAAAATGTTAATGCCGCCGCGATAATGGTGGAGAACATAATCGTGAAGAAGTTATTCATTCCATCAAAGCACATTTCGGTTAAAGCAAGACATAAATGTTGGTTTAACCAGACTTGCAGTACCGCAGTCCGATCCAGAGAGGTAGCGTTTAGTAATTGGCGTAATAACAAAAACGCCAATACTGAATTGCTACGCAAACAGGCTAGAAAGGCTTGTGCCAAAGTACTAAGTCGCGAAAAGTTTCTGAACGAACAGCGTCTTCGTGCTAAAGTTATTTCTGCTCCTAAGGGCAGTCAGAGCTTTTGGTCATTTGTTGAAAGAATAAGGAATAATGCTAGTTCATCTACTCCAACTCTTATAAAGGATGATAACGCATTCACTGATCTGGTTGATGAAGCTAACCTATTGTCTGATCTTTATGCGAGAAATTCACTTTTGCCGGAGGGCAATAAACCACTGCCCGAGCTTGGGCGAGTATCCTGTACTATGCTCAAGATATTCTTTCGAGCTCGTGCCGTTAAAAGGGGTCTTGCGGATCTCAACGTAAACAAGTCACCGGAGCCGGATGGCATACCAGCACTGGTACTGAAACAGTGCTCTTCGACGCTAGCTCTTCACACCGTGCAGGTGTCTTCCCTTCGTGTTGGAAGGTTGCCAATGTTCAACCAATCCCCAAAAAGGGTGCAGCTAATAATCCTGCAAATTACCGCCCAATTGCAATATGTTCTGCGCTCTCGAAGGTGATGGAGAGCATGGTCAACTACCATCTTGTAAATTATCTGGAGGCCAATTCACTTATTAGTGATCGACAGTATGCCTTTCGTAGAACTCGTTCTACGGGAGATCTGTTGGCGTTCCTTTCGGCATGTTGGAGTCGGTCCATTCACATGTTTGGTGAGAACAAGGTAGTTGCTCTAGATATTTCCAAGGCGTTCGATCGTGTGTGGCACGGCTCACTGTTATCAAAACTAATTGCCTTTGGTGTCGGTAATGATTTCTCTCGAGTTTTCTCAGAGATCGTACTATACGAGTTGTTATAGATGGGGTCACATCCGACGAGTTTCAGTTATGTTCAGGGGTACCACAGGGCTCTGTTCTTTCTCCATCTCTGTCTCCCATCTTTCTTAATGACCTCCTTGGTCGAACTATCAATCCTATTTACTCCTTTGCAGATGACAGCAACATTTGTCATTCTTTTTCCTTCGATCGTAGGCAAAACCTTGTGGAGGTTGGGGCAAAAGACAGATTATGAATGACACGCTCAATCATAACCTTTCGACAATCTCAGAGTGGGGTCGTGCGAACAGGGTCGATTTTAAAGCTCGTAAGACATAATGTTGTATGTAGACCCATAGGTCTGTGGTATCAACTATGTCATCTGTGTATATGGATGGGATCGTTATTGAGGATTCAGATACTCTTGATGTTCTGGGCATGAGAATACAGTGTGATGTCCGTTGGACAGATCACATTATTCAAGTATCGAAAGAAGCTTTCAAGAGTCTTGGTTTTCTAAACCGGTGTAATAAATACTTCACTCCATCTGATCTCCTTATATATACCACCTACATCCGGCCGAAGATGGAATATAACTCCCATATATGTGCAGGTGCCTTAAAGAATATTTTGGGGCTTCTGGATCGTGAACAAAGGAGAGCGATGATACTTATCAACGACAGGGGACCAGGTCTCTGTTCGTACTACCCGCTCATCAAGTAGAACTCATCCGTTTGTTGACTATAGCCCGGCAAATCGCACAACGCATTACAGAGAAATTTAGTTTTTCAGTCGCACTAGCCGTATGTGGAATTGTCTCCTTGCGGAGGTCTTCCCTGCATATTACAATTTAGAAAAATTCAAGTCAAATGTCCACAAACACTACTCCCTCTTTCCTCTTCCCCATAACCTATTTTCCTGATATCAACACAATGCAATGCATTAGTAGGGGGCATCCC
Organism: Delia radicum; assembly: GCA_021234595.1. Classification (NCBI taxonomy): domain Eukaryota; kingdom Metazoa; phylum Arthropoda; class Insecta; order Diptera; family Anthomyiidae; genus Delia; species Delia radicum. The sequence goes on along the minus strand of CM037851.1, from coordinate 134,042,475 downwards.
CTGAGTGTTGGTTCAAAATAAAAAAAAAATAATATTCGCCGTTTATTGTTTTTCCCTTTTGAAGGTAATCGATGTCCCGCGTGCATCCCAAAAAACTGTTGCCATCACCTTATTGGCCGACAAACTTACATTGGCCTTCTTCGGAGCCGGTTCACCCGGAAAACAAACCCATTGTTTAGACTGCTGCTTGGTCTCCGGAGTGTTGTAATAGATCCATGTTTCATCACAGTTACAAAACGCCGCAAAAACTCATTTGAATTGCAGTTAAACAACTCCAAACAATCCTTTGAAGTTGTCACACGATTACGTTTATGGTCAATTGGGAACAAACGCGTCACCCATATTGCAGACAGCTTTCTTAAACCCAACTGATAATTTAAAATCGAAACCGCACTGCCATATAAAATGCCTATGGCATCAACTATCGCACGCACTTTTACTCTTCGATCGGCCAACACCATATCGTGGATTTTTTCGACATATTCGGGTGTATTGACCTTAATTGGCCGTCCAGAACGTTCAGCGTCATTTGTACTTGTGCGACCACAACGAAAGTCAGTAAACCGCTTTTTTACCATTAAAATCGATGGTGCTGAGTCCCCATAGTATTTATCAAGCTTTCCTTGGTTTGATTGACATGTTTTTTTTCGCAAAAAAATTATGTTTAATGACCACTCGAAATTCACTTTTTTCCATTTATAAAAAAAAATCCACGAGGTTGTATGTTTTGAACATCTCTTAAACGCAAAGTAGTTGACGGAACTTGATCAAAATTTGACAGTAGTCTATTAACAGAAGGTACTTGGTGGGAGCAGTGTTGCATTTCATATAACTGCGAGGGAAGTTCGGAAAGTCACGCACTTATTTAGCCGCACTCGTAGTTGGAGAAACTTTAAGAAATTTTTTTAATTGCCAACAAAAAAGGAGGTAAAAGATTGAATATAGCTAAATAGGTACAGTCATAAATAAAAGAAATTAATTAAGAAGAAAAAGCATTCTAGTTGAGAAATGCATTGAGCATTGGTATTAGTTAATTCTGTCTATTCTGATCGAAACAATACTTGTGTGTACGTAGTGTGACCAAACTCCACTTTAGCCACAGTCATCGCTGTGTCGACCGTGGCTCAACTCGTTAAGAGGTGAGATTACGATGCATAGATTGAAGATAAGGCAGTGAGTTCAAATACCAGTACGACACCAAAAAATAAAAAAAAAAGTTTTTCATATAGAGCAAATTAACAATATAAAATACTTTGTTCAATTGCACATAAATTAACCACTGACGAGTCCCAGGAGAGGGACGAAACTGCGGCAGTCTGGTGTATCCCTTGTGTCCGTAAAATTTTTCAATAAAAATGTTTTCTTCTTCTTCTTCCTGTAAAGAGGCTAACTAAAGTAATATTCTACAGTAATTAATATAAAAATTAATTATGATTGTCATTATCTTACGGTTGCAAAACACTTTCTAACAAGAAATTTTAATTTGCAAAAATGGCTTACACTTTTGAAATCAGTGTTGAAAACCCAAAAAAAATTTTATTGGAACATAAAAATGTTGGATAACTAAAAAGTAAATAAAATAAAGAATCGCTAAAATATGCTATAAAAATATGATTTTGTTCAAAAAGTACTAAAGTATGTTCAAAAAGCATATTTTTTTTTATCGAAAATAAGATTTTTTTTATCGAAATATGCAAAAACAAGATCATAAAATGCAAAAATATTTTGTAACAAATCAATGCCAGAATTCGTCAATTGTTTATCGGAAAATTATGTTCAGCGACAAAGCTATACGTGAACAAGCAAAATTGCTGTATTTGAGCAGCCAGAAGCATTGCAAGAACTGCCTATGCATGGGATGATTGCAAATTTTTGGTTTGCCCAAAATGGAAGAGATGGACTTGGGTGACATGTGGTTTCAACAAGACGGTGCCACACAGCATGCGAAACTGTGTCCAAGATCGTGCGATTTCACGCCTTTAGACTATTTTGTTGACTTTGTTAAGGCTCATGTATATAGGGACAAGCCCGCAACCGTTCACGCACTGGAAGCCAATATTGAAGAATTTATTCGTGAGATACCGGCCGATATGTTGGAGAGGATAAGCCAAAATTGGATCCAGCGTATGAAGCATTTGAGGCGTAGTCGCGGTCAACATTTACATGAAATCATGTTTAAACATTATAGACCGTTCTATCGACTGAAATAAAGATTTCATACATTTCTTTAAATTGTATGTTTTTTTTAAATCAAATCCGAAAGCTCTTAAAAAATCACCCTTTAAATACTTATTCCTACAACATCCCATGCCTTTTTGAGGATAAAAACGCTGATTTAAAGTGTTTTTTATGTAGAATAGAATCAGCTGATAAAACGTGAAGTCCGGCTTTACTAATACATTTTTATTTATAAAATTATCTTTTTAACGCTTTTAAAATGCTCCGGATAACAACGTAAAAATATCGCACTTAAAATTTATTAAGGAATTAATTTGGTAAAAATATCGCAAATTTGTTTTCCTAACAAACACTGTAAATAAAAAAGTACTTTAAGCTGATGTGCCGTTAAAAAGTTATTATGATTCAAAAAAAGACTGAACAATATAATTTTTTAGCTGAATCACTTTTAAACAGATCGTGATATAATTCTATGCCATTTAGATTGAATTTATTTTGCATGTTTGAGTTAAAAATAATAATGTGAATATTTTATTTTAATATTATGTAAAAAAATATACTTTAAACTTATTATAATTTTTCAACCATTCGCAATAAACCAGATATTTTTGCACCACCTTCTTGATGCAAAAAGTTCATAAAAAATGCTGATCCCCAAAGCTAAATTTTACAAACAAATTCTAATATTTATCTAAAATTGGTGGAAAAAATTCTTCTTGTTTTCGCAATTAAATTTGACACAACTCATTATTTCCCTACAGTGCGTTTAAACGTCTGTATTTTATTTAATGGATAAGGATAACTAAAAGGTTTAAACCCCTTAAAATGTTGCAACATCTTGACTACTGCCGTGAATAAAAAATTTAGGAAAATTTTTATCTAGAGTTGCCAAATAATTATTTGAAAAAATCAGTCTTTGACGTTTTTCGATGTGATGTTTTTCAAAGTTATTTAAATATATAAAAAATCCGTCATATTTTTTATTTTTATGTTGATTTTTTATTTTATGTTTTTATGTTAATGTGAACATGTATTTTCTTACTAAAATTAGTTCATTGATTGTATATAATTTTTGAAAATCTAATCGACCCATGATATTTCAATAACACAAAGTCTTAAATATTCCAAAATTTATTCCATTTTCACTCAAAACATAAATATTAAATGGCTTGTTTTTCTTAAAATACTACTACGCTCGTAAAACTTATAATACTAGGGTTGCCATATGGCAATTTAAAATATTTTTTAAAAAATTATTATTAAAAATAATTTTTCATATCTTTTTGACTACAAATTTGTTCATAATAATATTATACAAAAATTTAAATTTTTTAAACATACACTCAGGGAACTTCTGCTTGAAAAAATGCAGTTGTTTGGGTTGCAATACAGTTTCTTTATTTTTAATATAACGGCCTATTTTTACAAGACGTGTATACTACCACACGAACGTGTGGCACCCGAACGATTACGTAATGAAATGAGTATTTATAATTAGTTCGTCTGACGTTTTTCGCATTTTGTTTACTTTTTGCATATACAAATAACTCATTTTTCGTTGGTGGATGGCAACCCAACACTGTAAATGAAATATAAAAAAACAACTGATTTTTGCTTGAAAAAAATTATTTATTTTGTTTAGAAAACAATAAAAGTGGTGATAAAAATATAATTTGTATAAAAAAAAAACAAACATTTACAAATAAAAATGACCGTTATAAAATTGTTAAACAAAAAAAATGTGTTTTGTCCAATGCATATTTACGTTTTTTTATTGTTATCACAGCTCATTATTCTTTTTTATTACAATTTTTTGTTAAAAACTATTTTTTTTTTATATTAAATTGTGTTGCCTTTTTTCTTTGACGAATACCTTCAAATCGCAATGATCTGTTAAATCTGTGATTCAGTTCAATTTTAAATATTCTTAAATATTTTGTCAAATCACAATAAAAACTTAAAATAAAACAATACAAAAATCAATTAAATACAAACAATATAAAAACCAATTATGTATACACATATAAAAAAAAATTACCAAATTGCTTCATTAACAACAAAAAAAACATTACAAGAAAAATAAAAACACAAACACAAAAATGGAAACAAGAAGTGAATCGTCAGCTAAGATAGCAAGAGAAACAAACCAAGACTCTTCAGTTGAAAGTTATACAAAATTACCGCGTTTTTCAAATCATGATAAATTATTCCTAAGAGAGCTTATTAGAGAGAGTGAGTACATAACGGGAGAAGTTATAAAAAACTCAATAAAAGAAAGTGAAGAAAAACATTTTGAATTTATAAAGAACCTAGTGAAACAAAGTGAGGAAAAAATACTCTCTGTTATTAAGAGCAAGATCGAGGGTATAAAGAGTGAACTAAGCACAATAATTGAAAGAGTTAATAACTTGGAAATAAAGAGTTCGGAAGCTGTGCTTATGAAAGAGGAGATAATCGAATTAAAGCGAAAAATATTAAAACAAGAAAACTCTGTTGTGGCCGGTAGTGTACGAATTTCTGGTGTGCCTTATTATGAAGATGAAAACCTGCACAACATTGTGGAAAATATATGTAGTAGCTTAAAAGTGAATATGCCACAAATTAATAATATATATAGACTAAAAAAAATGTATAAGAACAATAAACCATATAATCCAACTGATGAAGTTATAGTTGTGAATTTACAATCTCCGTTTCAAAAAAACTTTCTTTTAAAATCAATATCAAAATTTCGTCGTGATAACCAAAATAAATTATGTTTACGCCAAGCGGGCTTTGATAGTGATGAACCTATTTATGTTAATGAGAACTTAACGCCACATAATCATAAAATATTCAAAGATGCGTTATTATTAAAGAAAAATAAGAAAATAAAGTCAACATATACATTGCGTGGACTTGTTTATGTAAGACAATTTGATGCGGATGATCCAGTCCTAATAGAATTTCCTGAGGACCTAAAACAACTTTTTCGTGAATAGAATTTTTGAATTGACCACTTATGTTAATAATTTTCTATTAAATTTTTTTCAATTAAATTATATATTTTATTTTTTTAAATCGTTTATGTTAAACTATCTTTTTATATACAAATCTTTAATGTTATTACGTATCTATAAATTTTATTGCGTTGCGCTATGTTGTAAATATGACAAATTTGTTACCTGGTCAATTTGGTTCTAGAGATGGTAATTATAACATGATTCGTATCTTAGCGAATCTGCATCGGGGTCTCAATATCTGTCATATAAACGCACAGAGCCTTTTGCCAAAAATTGATGAATTTCGTTTTCTCTTTGAATCTTCCGGTATTGATGCAATATGTATTTCAGAATCATAGTTTATACCAGAAATATATAACAGTATATACAAGATAGAAGGTTATCGTATTTTTCGATCTGACAGATTAAGTAATGGTGGAGGTGTTGCAATTTACATAAGAAATAACATCACGTGTAAACTTATATCTTCATATAATGAACCCGGCGATGTCGAACTCATTTTTATTGAATTAAATTATCATGGTGATAAAATGCTCCTTGGGTGTGTTTATAGGCCAAATAAATATATAAAATTGGATACGCTAATTGAAAAATTGGAACATCTTTCTGTAACATACTCTGAGGTTATTATAACTGGTGATTTTAATTGTAATCTGCTTGAAGATGAAAATCTTACTACCATTATGTCCACTCTTAATTTATCTATACCATAATTGGAAACGATACAGAACACCTGAATTTAAACTGGAATATCGTTTAGCACGAAAAGGTGTTGTCTCAAAGATTAAACATGAAAAATCTTTATATTATTTTAATAAGTTTAATAGAGCAGTTGACAGTAAAAGTAAATGGAAACATATACACGATATTGGCATTGGAAAGTCAGTGGACCGTTCGTTAGAAGTTGATGTTAACTTGTTAAATGAAAACTTTACCAATATTCCTTCTCCGGTGATTCAGTCTCACTTTTATGACGAAATTTCAACTAATATATCAAGTAGTGTATTCAATTTTCAATTTCTAAATGTGATTGAAGTTGCTGAAGCGTTTAAAGCGATTAAATCTAATTCAGAAGGATTAGATAACATTAATCCTAAATTTATAAAAATGATTCTACCATGGATAATTCGTTACATCACACACCTTTTTAATACAATAATAATGACTAATACTTTTCCTATGGAGTGGAAACATGCCAAAATTGTTCCGGTGCCAAAAACTGGAAATGAATATCGTCCAATTGCGATCCTCCCCTATTTATCCAAAGTTTTTGAAAATTTATTACACACACAAATTTATAAGCATGTTAATGACAACAACTTATTAACTGATCGTCAATCAGGATTTAGACCTCACCGTAGCTGCATTACAGCATTAACTGATGTTATAGAGGAAATTAGAAGAAATTTAGATGAGAGGAAAATAACGTTTTTGGTATTATTAGACCATTCAAAGGCTTTTGATACTGTGCACCATTCATTATTATGTAAAAATTTGTTAAAATTATTTAATTTCTCTACATTTGCTGTCAAATTGATGTCGTCGTACCTCTCAAATTGATCTCAATCAGTTACCAACGGTGGGTCTGTTTCGCGGCCTTTGCTGGTTACTAGAGGTGTCCCGCAGGGTTCAATTCTTGGGCCCCTGTTATACTCGTTATATTCTAACGATCTTCCTCAACAACTTTGTTACTCCAATATACAAATATATGCCGACGACGTTCAGTTATATCTTAGTTGCTCCAAAGAATTAATTACAACTAAAATACAAGAATTGAATCATGATCTTGATAAAATTAGTTTATGGGCTTCGGCCAATGGTTTGCGACTCAATCCTAACAAATCAAAATGTATAATAATACGAAAAAAATCATTTCAAATAAATAATGAACTAAATATATTACTTGGTGGTTCAAAAATTGATATTGTTGATTCTGCTAAAAACTTAGGAGTAACATTTAACAAAAGTCTAACCTGGACTAATCATATTACCCACGCATGTGGCAAAGTATACGGTATGCTGCGAAGCTTATGGGCCACTCAACACTTTACCCCTCTGAGTATTAGAATATTACTGGCAAAAACGTATCTTTTACCGACACTTTTATATTCATCCGAAATTTTTACTGGATGCAACTCACATGATATGAGAAAGCTTACCGTAACGTACAATAACATCGTCCGTTATATATTTTCTTTGAAAAGGTTTGATAATGTATCGCAGTATTCTTGTCGTGTACTGAACATGTCTTTTTCAAACTACCTTAAGTTTAAAAACGTTATTTTTCTTTTCAAAATTGTTATGACAAAAGAGCCTAAATATCTTTATGAACGTTTACAGTTTTCAAGATCAAGCAGAGGAAAAGATATAATTCAATTTCGGCATCGTGACCATGCTTCAGAATGCCAATTCTTTATATTAACCATACGTCTCTGGAACCATCTTCCAAATAATTTGCAAACAGCTAGCAACGCAATAAGGTTTAGAAGCTTACTTAGGGAATATTTTTCATAAATTTTTAATTTTACCTTTGACTTTATTTTTATTAAGTTAAAATTTAATTATTATATTTATTATTTATTTTATTTTTTCTTTTTATTATAAATGTAAATCTTTTATTACTATAGATTTTGCTATATTGTCTAAGTTAACTTGCCTGATTCTAATACTATAATTTATAAGATATTGTGTCTTGTTGTATTAGAAAATCAATTTAATAAATACAAATACAAATGTGGAAACCAAAAAAAAAGAGACGACAACTCTTACGTTTTCACTCAATTCAAAGTGACATTTGCGATACAGAACCCCAAAATTAATTTCTTCACTCATTTACACGAATTTTGTGAGTGACACGTCTTACAAAAACAGGCCGTAAATGTCAATAATAGGTCCATTCGTTTACTTTTCCAGTAAAATCCAGTAGATGAGTAAATTTTAGGCAAAATGAAAATTTTACTCTCAGAACTGGCTCTTGCAAAAAAAAGTAAAAGGAACGGAAAAATTGCAAAAACTTGCAGGTTAATTCAAACATATGAGCGCTAAAAAGCTTAGTGTTGTAAAATATGTGTTATTTAGACTACCCAGTATATATTGTTTTTGGTACTTGATACATTGCATTTTAATAATCATAAATTCGTAGCAATTGCATTTATTAAATAAACTTTTGTGGAAGCTTTTAGACTTGTTTAGTTTGTACATGACTTTTAATTTTGTTTCTAGTTAAATAACATACGAAAATACATGAATACTTGATTTTTGATATTCGGTACCCTGAATAATATGCAGTAAGAAGTATTCATATATTCATTAGCTTTACATCTCTAATATATTAATGTAAATAAAAACAATTAGCACAGATATTAGAAAACTGATAAATTGTTACTATAATAATTGTAACTGACTACTTTAATTTGTTTCAGGTTTAAAATAATTATTTTTAGTTTTTGCCGCACTTTTAATTCAGCTTTTAATCTTTTAAAAGTTTTTATTACAAAATGTATGCTTATTTTTGTTTGTTTAATTTAATCATATGTTTTTGTTTTCTACTGGATTTTACTGGCAAAAATTTGTCCAGTAAAAATTTGCAGGTTTTTTGCTGACAACTGTCACTTTACTCTCTTAGTAGATGCTCTCTTTTACAAATTTATGTGTACGCGAACGCATTTCAGTAAAATCCAGTACAAATTTATACAAATTTGTGCAAATTTTGGTGTAAACGAATGGACCTAATATGTAGAACAAAATAAATTTTTTACTAACTTTGAAGTTTAAAAAACAAACCTGTTTTATTATTTTACATTCATTTTTTACAGTAGTTTTTTGTTATTTAAAAACCAAAACAAATAAATGTTTGTTTATTTTTTATTACAATTGTGGTTCATTTTTTGAGCATTAAAAAACAAATGACAATGTTAGTTGAATTTGCGTCGTCCTTTCTTTAAGTGAAATTTCATATCGCTCATTTACTTCAAGAACGTCACAACTCAGAAAACATGATTTTTCAGTTAATGACGCAGAATTATTCGTTATATCACATATCATATTGTGTAAAAAATTCGTATTGATATCTTGTATACTCACCTCTTGAGAGAAATTATTTCTTTATTTTTTTCTTCAAGGTGGGAGTAAATTAAAAACTTTAAACTCGTTTTCTACAAAATAAAAATTTTTGAGTTATGACGTTATTGAATGTAAATGTCAATCATTTGTAGAACAACTTTAATTTTTGACTAACCTAGTAGTTCATTTTAAAAACAAACCACATCAAGCGTCTGTTTTATGATTTTACATTTATTTTTCATAGTTGCTTTTTGTTATTTAAAAAGATAAAAAAAAAATAAATGTTTGTTTATTTTTTACTAACATATGTGGTTCATTTTTACTACAATTGTTAGTAATTTTTGAACAGTAAAAACAAATGATAAATGTTAGTTGAATTTAATGAAATGATAGTCGTCTTTTCTTTAAGTGAAATTTAATTTGTTTTTGACTGCTATTGCAGTCTTCTTTTCCTACGTTATATTCTTTGTGTATGTACATATTTACAATTACATGTGGAGTAGGCATATAACTTTTGGCATTTTTTAACAGGCAAGGCTGAATAGTCCATGGAAAAATATGAATAATTGCGTTTTTACTTTTTCGCGATCGTTAAAAAGTTTCTGCACCAAATGCGATGAAGTTTGGAATTTGGATTTTTTTGTTAGCACTATTTAAAATAATTTTGCTGATTTTAGTTACTCTTTGTTTCAATACCGGGAAATAGAATTCATAACCTGAATGAAATTTTTACTTTATTATCTAGGGAGGTATACATCGTATCTAAACCTTTTATACTTTTTCGATTGTGATTTATTTATTTCCCATATGTATTTTTAAAACTAAAATGAAGTAAATCAACGCGAACACTAAACTTAAAATTTATTTCTTGTAACACCTAGTTTGTACTTTTCTTTTATTAATATTGTTATGTTGTTTTAAAATTGTTAAAAAAAAATCTTGGAAGGTTTTAGAGATCGCATTTGGTGCGGAAGGTTTTTGTTTCAAACTGACCTTAGATAACGTTTTTTATTATCAGTAAAATATTCCCCACAGAGTAGTGCCTGTTAAATGTTTAGTCAAAAAAAGTTATATTCCTAATGTGGAGTCTCCCGATGGTTTCTTTCCGACCTTAATGAAATCTGGATATGTGTTAAAGACAAAAAATAAAGGACACGTATTTATTCTTAGTGGCCCAATCTCACTTTTTGGTGGGGCCAAAGTAAATACATTTTTGTATTTAAACATGTCAGAAGCAAATGATTTTTTTGAACGCAGCTTTAATGTACTCGAGAAAAAAAATATACACGTGGATCAAATTATTAACATTTGATGATCTCAAATGTTAAAATTAAGAATTTTCTTAATTAAAGCTACTTTAACACCAGTAAAAGTAAAGGTTTGAAATTCGAAATTTTTCATTTTTCATTTTTATAATATTTTTGTTTGACCTTTAATGTCAAACAAAAGTATTATATCGAATAAAATCTGGAAAAAAAATTTGTCAAATTTGTTCTTTTAAAAACAGAACTATTTCACAATTTTTTGGATTTTTTATTTTCGAGCGCTTGTGTAAATTTTTGTTAATATATGTGACCTGCTCCACGAAAAAGGACCTCTGTGCCGAAAGTGAATCTTATAGGAAAAAAACGCTCTTTCAAATGCCGCAAGCTGCAAGTTTCTATGTCTTTTAGTTTTTTTTACAAATCACCTGTAAAGATGAACATAATTAATGAAAAAATTGAAAAATGTAATATAAACAGATAATATATATAATATTTGAAATCAGGTTGAAATCAGGTTAAAGGAAGAGTTGCATAACCATGCGCAATAACTTCTTTTCGGCGCAGAGGTCCCTTTTCGTCGAGCAAGTCACATATTCTGGCTTTAAAAAATATTGATTTTGTTTGACATTATTTTTTAAGCGTTTTTCCAACGTTTTAAGCTTTTGGTTTCCTCCTGTATTTTTAATTACAATTTTACCATTTTTTTTTTTTGTTAAATTTTCTAGCGTTTATTGCTTTTTACCACTGAAACATTTAAACTTCTATAAATCTAAAATTCCTTTAAGTTTTTACCGATTTATGTTACACAAAATATCCACTGTTTCAGCGCAACCAGAAATATGTTGTTTCATGTTTTTTCCTATGCGTTGTATTGAAAAATTAATGATACTTTAAGTAATTTTTGCGAAATTAAATTTCTTGTTTTAAGAATGTACCGATTTAGATATATTCAATCTTTTATCTCCTATTTTGTTGGCAATTAAAAAAAAATCTCAAAGCTACTCCAACAATACTGAAAAATAAGTTTCAAAATACGAACTCGTAAAGAAAATGTTTGTTTTAAGAGCATATTTTCCGTTTTTAGTGCATTTTTTATGAGCTTAAAATTGATTTTTGGTTATTATATATTTTGAGAGGGAATTTCGACACTTTTTAACCGCTAAACATGAAATTATTTTTTTTCTTGATAACATATCCAAATTTTACTAAGATCCAGAGAACCCATCCAGATTCTCCCCCTGTTAGTAAACAATAGTTTATATGCGTCCTCATTATAGATTGCTCATAGTCAGCGTTTTGCAGCTTACTCTTCGATTGAGACTTACTTCGAAAATAACTCGCAAATCAATATATGTATCCATCAGTTGAAAATTTTATCGGCATTCGATTTATATCTTTCATTTTTAGCGCTTCCATATTAACTTTTTCACTATTGTAGCCTTTTGTTGTTAAAGCTAAGTTCGATATTGCGAAACCGACGGATGCAACGACTTGTGTGAAATTTTAAAATGTTTGTTAACTAACAAATGCAGTAACAATATCTAACAAGTGGAAGCATTAAAGTCCGATGTGCCGAATTTGGTATAAAAAAAGATTAAATTCGGCTGTGACGAATTTTTGGATACCCTCCATCTCGGTGTTTTCACAAACCAGGGAAAGTGCAAACAATATTAATATCTATATTCTTTGTAAAAATAACAAAAATAATGTTGTTTTTATAAAGCTGTTATGACACTGTATAGTTTTTGTATAGTTTCAAGATGTATTGGGAGAAAGAAACAACATTAATGTGCGAATGAAACATATATACAATTTGTAAACAAACAGTTTTGTTTTTTTTTTTAAACTGACAGTTCCAAAAAGAAACTGACAACAAACTTATTTGCCTGTGAGAAATGTCAAGATAAAGTTCAAAATTTTCGTTTGCACTTTTGACAGATATCCCAATTTTTCGCTGATTTATCGATAACAAAAGTATTTGTTTTGACATTTACTACAATTTGGCACTATGTGTTCGTACTCTTTACACTAGTTAAAAAATTGAGTAACAATATATTTGTACTGCTTTAATTTAGATTGTCAATACAAAAACTATACAGTGTCATACGGGCTTAAGTAAAACAAAATATGACTGATTGATTAATGTATTTGGGATGTTACAAAAGAAAAAATGTTTAATTAAAGTTTACTAAAATGAATCTGAAATTCTGCATGCTTATAACAGTAGGTATTCAAAGGTTATTCTGATTACCTAAAGAAGAACGTGTATTGAAAAATATATAAATTTTTATAGTTTCTTATGATGTTAAAAAAACTGTTGTAAAATTCGCCTGTTGTTTGTCTCTTTGCCTATATAATAATGAAAGAAATAAGCGTTACTAAAATATATTTTTGGATCGTTAGAAGAGATGCAATGAATACAAACGCATAAAAACAGTTTCGAATAATCAGAATTTTAGATAAATTTAAGGGAACAAAAATACGCTTGCGGAGACATACATAATGAAATAATTATGAAATGCCAGTTTACATTACAACACATGTGTTTATACTATATATCACATAAGTAAAACGGAAAGTGTGATGAAATTAAGTTTGTCAAAAATTTTAAAAGAAAATCTTTCGAGTGTTTAGGGTGTTTTCGAGACACAAAAAATTAAAGAAACTGGTATTTCAAATTATTGTTTTTCAGCTCAGTTGCTTGTGCAATTCTCGTTTACGACTCCTAGAATAATAACCCTAAGAAATTTTCCCAAAATTCGATTGGTTTTTACACATCAATACTTTAATTTAGATTATTTTTGTATGTATCAAATAAAAATTAATGCTTTTAAGGAAAACAAATGCATATAATCAAAAGATTTTAAGATGAAGTATGCACCTTATATGTCTTAAATAAAAAAGTTCTGAAAGTGAATGTCCTTTAAATTTAATGGGGTTTTTAATAAATGTAATTAGAGTGTAAGAGTTTCCTTGCAAATTTATTAAAGGTTGAGAATGAGAATAAGTAAAAATAGTGCACGAAAAAAAGTTATGAATTTACATTGTTGGATTCGGGGATTTTGTTCCTGGATATTTTTTTGATCTGATAACGATTAATGTGTCTGGCAACTCCGGTTAATGCAGTCAAATAAATAAAGAATTTTAACTAAACTATTTTGTTCTACCTTTTTTCTAATTGGTGATTTTTCGATTTGTTGGGGTTAACAAAAAAAGGTATATGGCAAGCCTTGTATCTGGAAAACAAAAGAATACTTTATAAATTAGCTTAACAATTTTTCGAGGGCTTCTCGCATTTGCACTCATAACGACAAATTTTCTAGAAAAAATCGTCAAAATCGTCATCATATTTTGAAAAATCGTCAAAATAAAATATATTTGTTAGAAGAGGGAAAAAGTTTTAATAAAAAATAAAATACAATAATGTTAACGTGTTATCGTTGTAATATAACACGATTTTTGACACTTCTCTTTGGTTTAAACTTCGAAAATCATTATATTTTACAACGATATTCATATTTATAAAATGTTGAAACAGTGTGCCCCAGTAGGCTAGTTGGTAGCGTGCTGGCTTATCAGTGCGGGGGTCGTGGGTTCGATTCCCACCAAAGGCACTGATCTGTTTTCGCTACAACGCGCCGAAGGCCATAGTAGCTAGTGCTCGGTTAGGGTAATAGTATATAACTTTTAATTATATGATTATTAATTAATAAAATAACAAAAATATAATGTTGAAATATCAAATAAATACAACTTTAAATCAAACAAATTTTACCACTTGAACTGTTAATCACTTATATCTGCATAATTCTGTGAACAACAATTCAGTGGCACAACTTTTTAAATATTAAATTATTTTACAAAATTTGGAAATTCTTTAACAATAAGTCTGTTCGATTACTTTTCCTGTAAAGTTCAGTAAAAACTACTCAGTAACAAAATTACAAATAGTAAGACAAATTTACAAAAAAGTAAACGAACAGAAAATTTGTAGGAATTATTAAATTAGATAAAATAGCTTGTTTTAAATATTAAAAAAAAATCAACTGGTCATTATGGAAAAGGAAAAAGTTAATTGAAATTATCGACCAAAAATAATTTAAATGTTTTTTAACTTCTTTCATAGTTAATTATTTAATAATTTTCACTTTCAATCCATAAACAATTAAAATTTAATTTAATTTTTGTTTTTGTTTACTAAAAATACAAGCATATTTTTTTAGTCATATGTTTTTTTTATCTTACAAATTCTTTCTGGCAAAAATGAATCCAGTAAAATTTTGTAAGTTCTTTGGCATCAAACTGTCACTTTACTCTCTCTTTTTACCAGTTTTTACTGCGTATTTGTCTAAACGAACACCTTCCAGTAAAAACTTGTACAAATTTTTGTGTTATCGAACAAACTTAATGTTATATTTTTTAATTATTAAATTTTGACACTTTATTTATATTATTAGGCCTGTTTTTTAAGCACCGGACTTATTTTTGGATTTATTTTGTTTCATTTAAAGTTGTATATATATCATCTTTCAACATGAAATATATTCGGGCTAGAGATCTGTTTGTTTCGCAAAAAAAGTCCATGCCTTGTGTTTTAACATGAAAATTTTTTTATTTTTATTTAAATCTAACTCCAATTAAATTTTATAAAAATTTAAAAAAATGTTCTAAACATATAAACACAGAAACTAAATTAAGCTAAACCCGTAATGAATTTATAAAAAAATAAATGCGGTTTGGATTAAGTTTTATTCAATTCTAGGATTTGCATTTTTGCAAAATTATATTTCACATCATATTAGCATATAAAAGCTAGCTATCGATCAAAAAACAATGTTTTTGGTTTCAATTAAAGAAAATAATATAAATTTAATAATCGAGCCGGCGATTTTATGAGAATGATAAATAAGTAGATCTTGCTGACATATTAAATTGTTGTCAAAAAATCGTCATTTTGGAAGCAAAAGTCGTCAAATAGTCATTTAGTTATTTTGGGTATTAAATATCATCAAAATGACGACAAATCGTCAAACCTGGCAACTCTGCATGCGATTGCTACTAATACATACGTACATACATACTGTATTACAAAACAAAACAAAACAAAAAAACAACAACAATATTTTGTGGGTTTTTTTTTTTGTTTTTAAGTGTTGATCATGACCAATGATGGTAACCGATTCTATGTGGTTATTGGTCGTAGTAACGCTATTTTCTTTTATTTCGGTAACGGTATTTTAGGGGAAACTATACTTCAGTTATGTCGGTAACGGGATTTTAGCGTTAACGGTATTTTAGCGTTAACGGTATTTTATTTATTTCGCTAACGGTATTTTAGCGGTAACGATATTTTAGATATTTCGGTAACTTTATTTTAGGGAAAAAGATTTTTCAATTATTTTGGTAACGGCATTTTAAGGATAACGTTATTTTAGTTATTCAGGTAATGTTAATGCACACCACAATTTTTAACCGCATTATGCCCGAGTTTAAATGACTGTCTAGTTTATGATCATACTTTGGGAAAATATATCTATTTACAGAAGTTTTTTTGTTCAGATCTTGTTAGATTATTTCGGTAACGGTATTTTAAGGTAACGGTATTTTACGGATAACGGTATTTCAAGAATATCGGTAACGGTATTTAAGCGATAACGATAGTCAGTTGAAAGGTGTTAGAATCCGTCACGGTATTTCAGCGATATTGACAGCCATCCCTGCTTGCGTATATTCTTGTGTATAAGCATTGAATGTACGTATGTATGTATGTATGATGAAATAAATAGTATAATTTAAAATTTGCTTCAACATTTTTAGAGGTCTTCCCACATTTTCACTCATAACTTTTGAACGCGTTAACCGATTTTGATCATTTTCACTAGAAAACTGCTCATGATATCAACAAACAATTTGACTGAAAATTAGCAGTACCTCTTCTGTATTGTCGGAGTATTTTGTGTTTCCACAGACAGACGGACGGACAGACGGACAGGACAGACGGACAGACGGACATGGCTATATCGACTTCTCTATTCATGCTGATCAAGAATATATATAGTTTATGGGGTCCCAGAATTTTTTTAAAAGAATTACAAACATTTGACAAAGTGAATATGCCCTCCTGCACTATGGGATGGAGGGTTTAAAAATGTATAAATAACAGATAATTTATTACTACAAAACTTTGGAAACAAGTGTAAACATTGCTTAAAACTACTGTTTTTTAGTAGGTTTTTTAGGTAGTTTTTAAAAATATTTTTTAATAAGAAAATATTTTTTTCCCAATTCCAATAAATTTTATATTTCCTTCATCCTTGCCAAAATGCAAAGTCGAAATATAAAGCGGTACTCCAGTTATTATGTTCTTATGTGTTGGAGATACAAAAAAAAATTGTAATTATTCTTTGCAAACTATTTCCATGTCAATAATCAATAATAACAAGTAAACTAAACGAGAACTTTTAAAACTCGTTATAATCTATATTTTTTAATGACAATTAACAATTAACAATTAACTGTTAACTGCAAACTTTTTGTTTTATTAAAATATTGCTTCAAATGACTTCTACAAAAATACAGAATTTTACTTGAGTTGTTATTTTAAATAACTGTCATAATAGAAAGTTGTTTTGTATTTTTTCATAGAAAAGCATCTGCGATTGCAGTTCAAAACAACATCTACTGATTACAACACAAACAACTTGCATGCAGTAATAACTGTAAAACTTGTTTGAGTGATATAGAGCAATTTAACAATTTTAAAATACTTTGAACAATTACTAAATAAATCAACATGTAATTGTATGCTACAAAATTTCTTCAGCCTGGTGTACTCCCTCATGTCTGTTAAATTTTTCAATAAAAATGGTTTCTTCTTCCTGTAAATAAACATTATATGTCATATGTAATTTTTCATTTTGCGAGCTTGGCGAGCTTACATATTACATCCTAAATGTACTAAAAAGCTTAAAAACCTTAATATTAGTAAAAAGTTTTTAGACACAGAACTTTTGAGTAAAAGTTTTTCCAAGTTTGATATTTTTAGAAATACTTAAAAAAAAGCTGAATAAGTTGTTAATGTGCTTGATAACATATTATTTCTAATAAAAGCTTTCTCAAGAAAAGTGTATTTATTTATTAATTTTATTTATTTGTGTTGTTCCATACACAAGACTAAAAGTCTTATATTGTAATATGGAACTGATTAAATCAGTAATTAATAAATAAATATATAGTTAACCCTCTAACGGGTAAGGCTGCCTTAGGGCAGTCTTCATAAAATTTGCCACTAATGCGTCAAATGAGTGTTTTATACTTAGAAATTAATATATTCCGATAGAAAACTAAATTTGCAAAATATTTTGCAAAGAAATTTTTCGTGTGCCGTCCACGGTTTGGAAGCGAGACAGCTTCAAAATCAAAATTTCGTAAAATTTAAAAAAATAATTATTTTTGAAAAAAAAAGTTTTCAAAAATGTAAAAAACCAATTTTAGTTGACTAAAAACTCTTTATAATAAAATATAAGTAAGATTGAAGCTTTGTCTTTAATAATAAGTCCTTACTTTGGTTCAAGGTCTCACATGATTTTATCAGGATTCCTTTCAAGGACATCATCTTAACTTATAAACTAATAGACGGATTTTTATGAAATTTTGCAGAAGGAAGACACTAAGTATTAGTAGCAAAGCGTTGAAGATTGAACAATATAAACTGAAGTTTCGATACTTTTTCCCCTAATTTCGCTTTTTCCAAAAATCGAAAATCGTGATATCTTCTTAAATAGGAGCTGAAAAAAATTGTTTTTGGAGTGTGGTTATATCTTGGTAAGAGAAATAATTTTTGTTCAAAACTTCTCTTTTATATGCTTTAGTTTTCATATCGCCTAAATTAGGCAACGATAAACAATGAAAATTATTCAAGTTTGAGGCAGTACTCTATATTTCTTTATTAGGATATTGTCCTAACAAATAATCTATAGAGTTTTTTGTTTTCAAATTTATTATTTGACCCTTTCAGGAACGTGTTGATAGATCTATTTCGGGAATTTTCTAGGTTCCCATCATCAGAACACGTTTTGAAAGCGGTAACAATCCCATGCCAAACATCAAACATTCATATAAACTAGTTTACTCACTACATGAGAACTAATATATGAGCTTGAAGTTAAAGATTATAACCATTGATCAAAAAATAAATTGAAAACTTGTTTGTTATGTGCAAGGTCCACCTCTGGATATTCATTACACGTTTTTTGTTTTTCTCTCCTTTTATATTTTGTTTAGTTTATAAACTACACAGGAAGAGTAAACTAGACGGTACTTTGTCTTTTATACAAGTTTGATATAATTTTTATTAAAAATAAAAATTATGTTTTTTTCGACCTTTAATTGTGCAATGAAAATGAAAATTATTCAAGTTCGAGGCCATACTCTATATTTCTTTATTAGGATATTGTCCTACCAAACAAACAAGTTTTCAATTTATTTTTTGATCAATGGTTATAATCTTTAACTTCAAGCTCATATATTAGTTCGCATGTAGTGAGTAAACTAGTTTATATGAATGTTTGATGTTTGGCATGGGATTGTTACCGCTTTCAAAACGTGTTCTGATGATGGGACCTTAGAAAATTCCCGAAATAGATCTATTAACACATTCCTGAAAGGGTCAAATAATAAACTTGAAAACAAAAAGCTCTATAGATTATTTGTTAGGACAATATCCTAATAAAGAAATTTAGAGTATGGCCACGAACTTGAATAATTTTCATTTTCATTGCACAATTAAAGGTCGAAAAAACATAATTTTTATTTTTAATAAAAATTATATCAAACAAAGATAAACAATTTTGTTGAAGAACTCATTACATATTTGTTTTTCGAGTGGAGCACATAGTATGAATCAAGAATGATAAAATAAAGATTACGCCATGCGCATGATTTCCCGTTATATGACGTAGAACTTCCATTCTAAGGGTTACCAAGAATGTTTCATGTGTTAGAATTAAAATTTCTTGCGAAAATAGTATGCTTTATGTGATAGTTGGCAACCCTGCAATTGAAATCACTGACAATTCTAAAAAATATTACATCGGGTTTTGATAAAATAAATAAATTTCGCATTGTATTTGTTGATAAATTATATTTAATTAATTAAAAACGTTCATTGTCGTGTAAAAAAGTGTAAATAAAAGCTGTTGCAAAAAGAAAAAAAAAACAACAAAAAATATAAACATGAAGTGTGCAGTGGGCAATTGTAAGCAAAACAACAGTAAAAAACAAGTGAGAAAAAATAAAATTTTTGGATATTTTTAATGAAACTAATATATTTTTTGGAAATTTTTTTTGGAATAATTAGATCTAGAGGCGGACTTCACGATCACCCCGATCGTCAAGAATTTAAATATAGACTTCGGTCATATATTCTAGGCTACAACGAAGGCATTTTAAGTACTGAAGCAAATGTCGAAGTCGACAATACGCCTGATTTAGATAAAACTAATTATTTAACAGGTAAACCTCAACATACAATTTTAAATAACACATTGTTTAATTTTTCATGTGGTTTTTTTCAGGTCCTATACTTAAGCATATTAATACTGGTATCCAAGAAGGTGTACTTGGAACCGAAAATAATGAAACCGACTTAGAAAACCTGCAGTATGACGGATTGGAGAATTTGGCCGGATATATTTGCAACAGATTAAAAAATGAAACCCCTAATCTTGCGGTTAATCCTCTAGAGGACTCTACCTATTTCTGGGTTAACCACCTAAGTGAAGGTGGACTAAGTAAGCCATCAACTTCTTTAATGAAAACACTAAAATCATGTGATGCAATATTTTTAAAACTAAATGGTGAAAAATTGTTGCTTGTAACCGGATATTTGCAAAAACATTTATCGGAAGCAAAGGACATTGAAGCCAATGATGAGGTGAAAAAACTTTTTTTTAGATGCAGAATGTATTTTAGAATAAGATTACTTAATGGCGAAATTGCTCAAAATATTAACAAAAGAAAAAGGAAAATGTATAAAATAACAACATAAAGAAAAATGGCCTTTAATTGTTTGTGAAAATATTGTTAGATCTTTTTTATTAAATTAAATAAATATAAATAAAAAACTTAATTTAGAAAAATAAATTTTTAACTAAAAAATAATTTGAAGAGAAAAATTATAAATTGTCCCACTGTTATGTTTACTCATAAACATTACAGTTTGACAGCTGGAAATTATTAGCCAATAGAAACACAGGACGTGTGACGTCACAGTTCCAACATGCGCAGAACATTTTAAAATTTTATGCGCATTGGCGTAATCTTTATTTTATCATTCTTGGTATGAATTTCGTTGCAAAACATCGTTTGCCAGTTACAGGGGTGAAAAATTATATTTATTTAATCATAAAATGATGATAAGAAAAAAAAAAAACTCAACACTCTTATGTAAAGTAAATTATCAAAAGATACTCCATTCAACTGAGAAGAGAACATAGTTTACTCTTGAACGTCTTTGCAAATCATAAACATAACGTGTTATATTGTTGAAAACGATATTCGATTTTACTAGACTTATGGACTCGCAACTAGTTATCGACTATTTCCCCGTAGCTGTGTTGTACAAAGTACAAACTTACCCATTCAGAAATGACAAACGGACCACCAAGTGACCAAGCAAAGAATATCGGTAGTATGGAATACAATAATTTCTTCATTTAAAATAGACTAAAAGAATATTTACTACAAAATATTGAAATGCCTTTAATATAAATAATAACATTGTATAAATTTTTTTTACAAAATGCTCCGTCAATACAGAAGAGGTGTTGCTAATTTTCAGTCAAATTGTTTGTTGATATCATGAGCAGTTTTCTAGTGAAAATGATCAAAATCGGTTAACGCGTTCAAAAGTTATGAGTGAAAATGTGGGAAGACCTCTAAAAATTTTGAAGCAAATTTTAAATTATTCTATTTATTTCATCATGCATACGTACATTCAATGGTTATACACACGAACATACGCAATCAGGGATGGCTGTCAATATCGCTAAAATACTGTTTTAGATTCTAACACTTTTCAATGACTATCGTTATCCCTAAAATACCATTACCGATATAATTGAAATACCGTTATCCGTAAAATACCGTTACCGATATAATTAAAATATCAATACCTTAAAATACCGTTACCGAAATAATCTAACAAGATCTGAACAAAAAAAAATCTGTAAATATATATTCCCAAAGTGTGATCATAAACTAGCCAGTCAGTAAAACTCGGGCATAATGCGGTTAAAAATTGTGGTATGCATTAACATTATCTGAATAACTAAAATAACGTTACCCTTAAAATACCGTTACCAAAATAATTGAAAAATCTTTTTCCCTAAAATAAAGTTACCGAAATATCTAAAATAACGTTACCGCTAAAATTCCGTTAGCGAAATAAATAAAATGCCGTTAACGCTAAAAGCCCGTTACCGAAATAACTGAAGTATCGTTACCCCTAAAATACCGTTACCGAAATAAAAGAAAATAGCGTTGCGAGACAAATAACCACATAGAGTCGGCTACCATCCATGGTCTTAATCAACACGTACAAAAAAAAAACACAAAATATTGTTGTTGTTTTTTTTCTTTTGTTTTGTAATACAGGGTGGCTGATTTATGCCACTACAAAACAAAAACATAATAACTTTTTTTCTGAGTTATTAATCGGTTCCATTTTTTTTTTTGGTTTCATTGATTCGTCTTTCAATTTAAGGAAAATGAACGAATGGGGCAATGAAACTAACATTTTGATTGTGCGCCACTACAATGCTTTGGAGGCTGGCGTTGCCGCCTAAACAAACTTAAGGGGCACATTGTGCGGCACTTCTCTAGAGTTTCGACAATGAATATTTTTGCTCAAATATGTATCACCAGACAGTCAATACGGACAGTTCTCCTTAAGCATTTGCATTTCTTTTCTTTAAAAAATCAAATAACAAGCGAAGTGAACGCAGTAGACTTGCCCCTTAGCTTGAAATGTTCTCTGTAATTTGCACGGAATTTCGCTTGCATTTGACGTCATCGGGCGTGCAAGTCATTTTAATTACATTGTTTTTTAAAAACCATTAAAAATACTTAATAAAAATGTATTGGTTTTCAAATGGAAAAATAAAAAAACATTTATATGTACACACAGAAAAATAAAGTGCCAACCGAATTAAAATGTGTATTTTGGTGACTACAACCAATAAATTCGGTTACTACAACCATATTCAAATGCGATCTCTTAATATTTTGGGTATTGCAACTAAAATTCAGTTGTATTAACCGAATTTTGTTGTGAAAACCGATTTTCAGTTGTACCAACCAATTTCAGTCGTAGTAACCGAATTTTAGTTGGCAAATGACTAAATTTTTCTCTGTGTGAATTGAAAAAAAAGTTATTTGATTTTCTTAATGTAATATATTCATCAGCCACCCTGTATGTATGTAGGTTTTTATAAATGGTATGTATGTATGGATTAGTAGCAATCGCATGCAGTGCTGCCAAGTATGACGATTTATCATCATGTTGGAGATATTTACGGTCTGTTTTTGTAAGACGTGTCACTCAAAAAATTCGTGTATATGAGTGAAGAAATTCATTTTGGGGTTTTGTATCGCAAATGTCACTTTGATTTGAGTGAAAACGAAAGAGTTGTCGTTTTCGTCTCTTTTTTTGGTTTCCACAATGCGACTTGAAACGTCTGAAACGTCAAAAACAGACGTTCACAAAAAAGTATTCGTCAAAGAAAAAAGGCAACAGAATTTAATATTAAAAAAAAAATACAGTAAAACTCGGTTAAACGAACCCTCGGTTAATACGAACTAATTTAAAAGTCCCGACGTTTTGGCAACAATTTTCATATAAAATACATCTCTTAATACCAAAAACTAGTTTTCATACAAATTACCATGTTTAGTACACTCTTTATCAAAATCAGAACAAAATTCTATCTGGTCCTTTGTACCACCGAGCCAACTGGCCTGCTATAAAAGCCTGGGTTGAGAAAGAAATTAGGTGTCAAAGGTTAGACCAAAATGTCTTAAATACTGACAACGTTGAACACGCATTAAATAATTTAATATATATAGCAAAGGAAGCTTTTAACAAAATACCGGTTGGTCGTAAAAACAATTGACAATTGACCGAAGAACTCAAATAAATGCTATTCTAAAGCAATTAAATATTTTAATCGATTTCCATCTTAGAAAAGATCGAAACGAATGCTGGTCCAAATTCATTTCTAAGCTGCCATCTGGGTCCAAAAAGTTTTGGAAAATAACAAAAGCTATTAAGGGTAAACACTCAACGATTTCTGATCTTCACGTAAATGGTGATAAGGCAATTGAATTTGCCTTATCCCAGCAGATACGGCAAATGCAATTGCTGACATATTTGAAAGTTGTCATACTATTACTATGAACAGTTCTTCACCCATGGACACAAATGTTTGTAAATATATAAATCGCCTACCTAATAGAACAACTATAAACAGTTCCGAGATTATTCTTACAAATGAAAGTGAGGTAAAGTCTTTTGTGTATACATTGAAGAATAATAAGGCTCCTGGGCTTGATACAGTAAATGCTATTATTCTTAAAAATACGCCTGACTACTTTTTTCAAACTTTAAGTAAAATATTTAACTTCTGCTTTATAAATGAATACTTTCCAAAAGTTTTTAAAAATGCTAAGATAATCCCCATTCATAAAAATGGAAAGGATCCTAAACTACCTGCAAGTTACACACCAATAAGCATTTTAAGTTTAATAGATAAGGTATTTGAAAAAAATATTCTTCAACGGATTTCAAATTTCACGAATGAGAACGACATTATTAACAAGGAACAGTTTGGATTCCGTAAAGAGCATTCCACTGTCCATCAGGTTGTGAGAGTTGTAAATTTTATTGAAACTAACAAATCGAATCGTAAGAGTACTGGAATTATCTTTCTCGATATTGAAAAAGCTTTCGATTCCATATGGCATGATGGTCTCGTATTTAAACTAAACTCTTTCAGTTTTCCAATCTATTTGCAGAAAATTATTAAAAGTTTTTTGGATAATCGTTCCTTTATTGTTTGCGTAGATAATCAATTTTCACGTAAAAGGCCAATCCATGCGTTTCTACCACAAGGATCAGTATTGTCTCCTATTCTTTATTCAATATTCACGTCTGATATAACTATTTGTAAAAAATTTGATGCAGCTTTTTATGCAGACGATAGCGCTTTGATCTGCTATGGTAAAGTATCAAATTCAATAATTAAAAGAATGCAAGATTCACTTAAGTCAACTCAAAAATATTTCGATAAATGGAAGATAAAAGTAAATCATGAAGGAACTCAGGCTATTATATTACCATACAATAAGTCCCCAAAGCGAGTTCCTACTTTATCTTTACGATCCCAGGGAAGTATGATTCCAGTAAAAGATGATATAAAGTACCTGGGTATAATTTTGGACAAAACTCTTACATTCAAACAACATATTCAGTATATATGTAATAAAGCCATTAAATGTGGTTGTGCTCTTTATCCTCTACTAAACAGGAGATCTACACTCACCTTGAGGAACAAGTTGCTGTTATATAAAATGTGTATTCGTCCGATCATGACCTATGGTTGCCAAGTGTGGTTTAGTAGATCTGCTAAACCACACACAAAAAACTGCAAATAATCCAAAATAAGAACCTCAAAATAATACATAACCTTTCACCAAGATTCTCCACCGACTTGTTACATAAAAGATTCGATTTTAAAATGTTTAATACATTTACGAGGGAACTGACACTGTCATTTAATGAAAAATGCAGAAGGTCTACATTTGGAACAATAAAAAATTTGTACAACAATCACTCATCATAATCCTTTTATATTAAAAGTATTTAAGATTGTGTTTTTGTTTTAATTTCTTATAACTTTCAAGATGGTATACGGTTTTTTCAAACAACTTTTCCTTAACTCTGTGATGTGTATAGTCTCTTTATTTAATTATTATGATATCAATTGTTATAATACTTTTAAGTAAAATCTCATAACAATGTAAATATTACTTAAGATTAATTAAATAAATGGTAATTTAAAAAAAAAAAAAAAAAATTTCACATACATTTTTTTTTCAAACTAAACAGTGTACAAAATGATACTTAATCTGAAAATTTCGAATATTAAAAAAACAAACAATGGGATTAGCTTGTATTTTTTCAATAATCGGGAAAAATCATAAACGTTTGCTTTCCAGTCATTATTATACTCAAATAAAAGGAAATTCTAGTCAAATTAATAAAAATTTCGTGGGCTTTCCAAAATCCACATTTCATGCTCTATTTTTACATAATTGTTCAGAAAATGTAAATTTCACACACATTTTTTTTTCAAACTAAACAGTGTACAAAATGACACTTAATCTGAAAATTTCGAATATTAAAAAAACACACAATGGGATTAACTTGTATTTTTGCAGTAATCGGGAAAAATCGAAAACGTTTGCCCTCCAGTCATTATTATACTCCAATTAAAGGAAATTCCGAACAAAGTAATGAAAATTTCGTGCGGTTTCCAAAAATCCACATTTCATATTCTATTTTTACATAATTGTTAAGAAAATGTAAATTTCAGACACATTTTTTTTTTTGTAAACTAAACAGTGCACAAAATGACACTTAATCTAAAAATTTCTAATATTAAAAAAAAAAACAATGGGATTAACTTGTATTTTTGCCGTACTCGGGAAAATCGAAAACGTTTGCCCTCCCTCCAGTCATTATTATACTCAAATTAAAGGAAATTCCAAACAAAGTAATGAAAAGTTCGTGGGGTTTTCAGAAATCAACATTTCATATTCTATTTTTACATAATTGTTAAGAAAATGTAAATTTGACATACATTTTTTTTGCAAACTAAACAATGTACAAAATGACACTTAATCTGAAAATTTCGAAATGTTAGGAAAATTACACTTAATCTGAAAATTTCGAATATTAAAAAAAACATTGGGATTAACTTGTATTTTTGCAGTACTCGGGAAAATCGAAAACGTTTGCCTTCCAGTCATTATTATACTCAAATTAAAGGAAATTCCAAACAAAGTAATGAAAATTTCGTGGGGTTTCCAGAAATCAACATTTAATATTCTATTTTTACATAATTGTTAAGAAAATGTAAATTTCACATACATTTTTTTTCGCAAACTAAACAGTGTACAAAATGACACTTAATGGAAACCTCCTTTTATTGGTGAACAATAAACAAACTGCCGATAAATTCATTCAGTCAAAGGAACTGGTTAACCTATGCACAATTCAATGTAAACTACATGATAACCTTAATAACACGAAAGGAACAATCTATGCTCCGTATCTTAACGACATCCCAGATGACGAAATCATCAAGGAACTTTCCGACCAAGGCGTAACCGGTATTCACAAATTCAAAAAAACAGTAGACGATAAAACTATTAATACTGGCGTAATTCTACTCACATTTGATTTATATCACTTACCAAATAAAATCATAGTTTCTTGGAACTCGGTAAATATTCGAGAGTATATACCCAACCCGATGCGTTGCAAAACGTGCCAAAAACTAGGACATACAATAAAACATTGTAAATATGATCCCACTTGTGTTCAGTGCAATTTACCACCTCATAAACCATTAAATTGTTCTCGCACCCAATGTGCTAACTGCCTCGAAGAACATGCATCCTCATCAAACAAATGTCCTAGATTTATTCAGCAAAAACAAAAATGAAATTATCCAAAATAATACAAATTGTAACAAAGAACTCATAGAAAAACAAGAAATCAAAATAAACAAAAGTAATAAAAACAATAACAACACTTCCCTAAACCAGGGATTACCATTTCATTGCACAATTGTGCAAACGAAAATTTATCTACCTCACACACATTCTTGTACTCTTTCATTTAGTCGTCGATGAGAATGCGACAAGTGAACATGTTCAGCGGATGCCTTAACATTTTTTTTCATGTTTACACTCAAAAAATATTGTATGATCAAAAATGCTTTCGGTGACATACAATGCCTTTTATGTCATAAAACATTTAAGGAATGTACGGAATATGTTTTTAAAATACATTGCGATTGTTTTGATACTAATATATATAATTTACTTAGTAGTTTAATAGTTAGTTATTTACTTATTAATTTATTTATTTAGTTGGTTAGTTATTTATTAATTTACTTATTTATTTGGCTGAATTTCAGTTTATGGGGGACACCCCTAGAGAAAAAATCTGATTATGCCATCCCCTTCAGAATGTTCCCAGGAGTACGAAAATCATAATGAATAAGGGGGCTCACGCCCCCTATGGGCGTGGCAGTCGAAAAACGACCCGGCCCACCTACGTAGACAATATGGGTATCAAATGAAAGCTAATGTCTTCACGATTCCAAAAATAGCCATAGTTGCCAGATCGGGCGGTTTTTGCAGCCGATACGGCCATTTCTGTTAAATAGGGGCGGGGGTGAAAAACGACCCATGCCACCTACTTAGGCAATATTGGTATCAAATGAAAGGAAATGTCTTCACGATTCCAAAAATACCCGTAGTTGCCAGATCGTCCAGAATTTGAGGAAGATATGTTAATTTTTATAAAATGGGGGAAGGACTTTTTTTTGTTTATTTCTTTTTAGCTCGGCCAGAGGCCGAGCACTCGAGATCCCCGCCGTCTAGAATTAAGACATACTGGAGTTAAAAACCCCTAAGCCCGGCCGTAGGCCGGTCACGCAGAAAAACTTTACTAAGCGAAGCCAGTATAACAAATTTTCATTAACCAATCAGAAGCTTTCAAGAGTTTTCCTCGTTTCTTAATTTTGTACTATTTTGTTATTTGTAACGCTAACAATAGTAATCTTTTCGCACAAAATGCTCATTTTTGTTTGATTTTAACAAAATATAAGCAAAAAAAAAAGGAAAAAAAAATTTCCCCCACCCCAAATTTTGCCAAAATGGCCATATCGGCTACAAAAATCGCCCGATCTGGCAACTACGGCTATTTTTGGAATCGTGAAGACATTAGCTTTCATTTGATACCCATATTGTCTACGTAGGTGGGCCGGGTCGTTTTTCGACTGCCACGCCCATAAGGGGCGTGAGCCCCCTTATTCATTATGATTTTCGCACTCCTGGGGTCATTGAAGGGGGCGTGGCATTTTTTTTTTCCAGGGGTGTCCCCCATAAACTGAAATTTTGCCATTTATTTTTATATTTATTTCTTTATTTTTTATTTATTTAAAAACAAGAACAATTTTTGGTAAATATTTTTTATGGACAAGTTGTTTGTGCCATCGAAATAAAGTGAAATATGTATAAATGAAATGTAAAAATTATATGCATTTTTTAAGGCATATTTCGAAAGTTTGTTCGAATTTGTTTTGTTTGATAACTTTTTAATAATATGTTTGTGTCATTAGATATATCTAAAAAAAATTGTTTCCAAAGTTGTATGTTCTCTATAATATATTTTAGTTTCATTAGGATCTGACGGTCCGCAGAAAGATACTTCCCTTGTAATTTGTATAATTTTATTTAAGTTGATGAAATTATATATAAGAACATACATATATTTGTGTGACCTTAACATCACAAAATAACATATAATTATATAATATCATACACTGTTATATTTAAATAATTTTTAATCAGGTGTATTTGATTATCTTATTTTGTATGAATGTCAGAATGGTGTCAGTTACTAACATTTTTCTATGACTGTAGTTCTCTCAATTTTTTCCTCTCTCTTACCCACTAACACACTACAGAAAATTTTTTGGTAATGCCTGCCCTAAACGCTGTCAACATTAGTACAGTCCCTCCACCTGATCTACTTACAATACGAAAGAAATTTTAAATAATCCTACAACCACCACAGAGAAACAACAAGTAACTACCTGATCTACTTACAATACGAAAGAAATTTTAAATAATCCTACAACCACCACAGAGAAACAACAAGTAACTACCACACAAACTAAACAAAACACAGTATTGAATCCAAACAAACAACTCTCAACTAGAGTACAAGAAATCTATACTAATATTATAAAGAGGTAATGTTTGTATGTTTGTTTGTTTGTTTGTAGAAAGTAATCTCCGTAACTAATCATACGATTTCTAAATTTTTTTTTTACCAATATTTAATTTGGTCCTCCAGGATTGACAAAGGCTATATATCGTTCCGAAATTTTTTTTTTTTAAAGTTATGAGCGGAAACATAAAAATAATCTATATATGTATATAAAATACAATGTTTGTATGTTTGTCCTCTATAGACTCTAACACTATCCAACCGATTTGGCCCAAACCGGTTTCATTTGAAAGGTTATAGTCCAAATTAGGTTTTCGGCTATATATATTTCAAGTGGGCGTGGCACCTCCCACATAAATTAAATAACATCATATATCTTGACTATTATGATAGCAAAAGTTTTGAAACATTGCAGTATCCCATATGTTACTGATTTGAATAACCAGGAAAAAAATGGGCGGGATCTGACCAGTGGGAGTGGCAGCTCCCATACAAAGTAAATATTTAATATCTACAGTACTATAATAGCCATAGTCTTAGAAATTTGTGGACGTTGATTATTTGTTAATGTGAATAGTCATGGGAAAAATGGGCGTGATCGGACCAGTGGGCGTGTCAGCTCCCATACAAAGTAAATATTTAATATCATATATCTACAGTACTATAATAGCCATAGTCTTAGAAAATAATGCACATTGATTATTTGTTAATGTGAACAGTCATGGGAAAAATGGGCGTGATTGGACCAGTGGGCGTGTCAGCTCCCATACAAAGTAAATATTTAATATCATATATCTACAGTACTATAATAGCCATAGCCTTAGATATTTGTGCATGTTGATTATTTGTTAATGTGAATAGTCATGGGAAAAATGGGCGTGATCGGACCAGTGGGCGTGTCAGCTCCCATACAAAGTAAATATTTAATATCATATATCTACAGTACTATAATAGCCATAGTCTTAGAAAATAATGCACATTGATTATTTGTTAATGTGAACAGTCATGGGAAAAATGGGCGTGATTGGACCAGTGGGCGTGTCAGCTCCCATACAAAGTAAATATTTAATATCATATATCTACAGTACTATAATAGCCATAGCCTTAGATATTTGTGCATGTTGATTATTTGTTAATGTGAATAGTCATGGGAAAAATGGGCGTGATCGGACCAGTGGGCGTGTCAGCTCCAATACAAAGTAAATATTTAATATCATATATCTACA
Source organism: Delia radicum (assembly GCA_021234595.1). Classification (NCBI taxonomy): domain Eukaryota; kingdom Metazoa; phylum Arthropoda; class Insecta; order Diptera; family Anthomyiidae; genus Delia; species Delia radicum. The sequence goes on along the minus strand of CM037851.1, from coordinate 134,011,655 downwards.
GTTCTATAATAGCCAGAGTCTTAGAAATTTGTGCACATTGATTATTTGTTAATGTAAATAGTCATGGGAAAAATGGGCGTGATCGGACCAGGGGGCGTGTCAGCTCCCATACAAAGTAAATATTTAATATCATATATCTACAGTTCTATAATAGCCAGAGTCTTAGAAATTTGTGCACGTTCATTATATTATGAATAGTCATGTGAAAATTGGGCGGGATCATACCAGTGGGCGTGGCAGCTCCCATACAAAGTGATTATTTAGCTCATATACAAAATTAATATTAAATATCTAGGGTTCTATATAAGCTATATAGCCTTCAAATTTTGTACGAGTCCATCAATTACAAATATTAGTAGTCGAACTGAAAATGGGCGGAATGGGATAAATGGGCGTGGTACCAAAAGCAAAAAACAAATAAGCATTAAAATAAATTATCACATTCAAGGCTTTTTGCAAGCTTATTTAATAATGTTGTTCAAAAATTGTTTTAGCGTTTCTCATAGTCCTAGAATAAAGGTAAAGAAGTAAACAATAAATTTTATGATATGGTTTTAAGTAACAATTCATGTTTAACAGGTACACTTAACATAAAAAATATATTATTATTATATTATTAATTGCGTAAAAGAAATTTCTTGATTTAAAGAATTAATTACAATTAAAATTTGAAGGCAAAATAACGTTTGCCTGGTCAGCTAGTAATAAATAAACCTAGAAATCAACTAAATAAAATACAAGACGACGCAATCACTGTTGCCAGGTTTGACGATCTATCGTCATTTTGACGATTTTTAGTACCTAAATTACTAAATGACGATTTGACAATTTTTGCTTCCAAAATGACGGTTTTTTGACTAACGTTTAATATGTCAGCAAAACATGTTTATTTGCTTTTATTAAAAAATCACCGGATCTATTTTTGGATTTTTATTATTTCGTTAAAATTGAAAACTATTTTTTATTGAAAGTTTAGCAAAAAAGTTATTTTGTGGATTCATGTTAGGTTTATTTTAATTTATTTTCTGCACTTAATAATGGTAAAGACCACTGCAAATGCAGCTAAAAACAAATGAAATTTCATCTGAAAAAAGAACGACTTACATTTTAGTAAATTCAACTTACATAGTCATTTGTTTTTTACTGTTCAAAAAATTAACTACAATTGTATTATTAATGAGTGGTTCAGTCAGTGCAGTAAAATATAAACAAACATTAATATGATTTATTTTTTTAAATAAAAAAAAAAATATTGTACAAAATGAATGTAAAGTTATAATACTGTAATTTAATGTGGTTTGTTTTTTAAATGAACTACAATTGTAGTCAAAAATGAAATTTCTTCTACAAATGACTGTTTTTTCACTTAAAAATAAAGATACTGTATTACAACTGAAACAACGACAATATTTACAGCAGAAGTTCCCTGAGTATGTGCTTGCTTTTTTCATGACTGGCAATCACTACCTTTTCATTACAATGCTAATTGCCTGCCACGGCCACACCAATGCCGTTATGAACGTTTTAACGCTACGATTCCAATAGTGGCATGTTGGTTTACAGGGTTTATTTCAAAATTCTACCCATTAAATTTTGTTACATCAACAAAATAACGTTATAAATCGTCGTTTCGGTATTCTAGCGTTATTTTGACTTTAACTAGTTCAAGATATTTCAAAATCAAACAGGTTAAATAGAAAACTAAAACCGTTTACATAAGAAGAAGTATGTCTTTAATGGAATCGCTTTTTTTAAATTTCCATTCCGCTATTAGTGTTACTGTGATAGCCAATCGTTATTATGAAAAGTTATTGAATGCCAACCCTGCTTTTTTTAATATTTATAATTTTATAAAGTTTAATTAGTGTAAGATTGAGATAAAAATAAAATATTTTTTAAATTAAAAAAAAAAAATATGCAAGTTTTTGCGAAACAAACATCGAGTTCGGATATTCTCATTTATAAATCCAAAAATAAATCCGGTGCTTAATAAAACAGGCCTAATAATAATATAAATAAAGTGTTCCAAAGTGAAACTTCAGACATTCACAATTTGTATTTGAAAATGGAAAAACATGCAGTAATAAACAATATTTAAATAAAAATAAATAATAATATAAATAATAAATAAAATAATAAATAATTTTTAGCAAAATTAAAAACCAACCCAAAATATGAAATAATCAAAAATTTTAAAATTTATTGTATTAAACTATGTCATCACATGTAATGCAATTTAAAACTTTAATTCGTTAATGGAAGTCCCAATTTAATAATTAGAGAAAATAACATTGTTAAAGAATTTCTAAACTATGTAAAAGAATTTAAGATTTAAAAATTGTGCTACTGAAGTGGTCTTTACAGAATTATGTAGAAGGAATTAACAGTTAAAGTGGTAAAGTGCTATCGTTATAAAATATCATGATTTTCGAAGTTTAAATTACAGAAAAGTGTAAAAAATCGTATTATATTACACCGATAGTACATGAGCACTTGAAATGAGAATTACATTATTATTCTTTTTAGACCCTCCATCCCATAGTGCAGGAGGGTATATATCACTTTGTCAAATGTTTGTAATTCTTTTAAAAAAATTCTGGGACCTCATAAACTATATATATTCTTGATCAGCATGAATAGAGAAGTCGATATAGCCATGTCCGTCTGTCCGTCTGTCTGTGTTAATACAAAATTCTCCGCCAATACAGAAGAGGTGTTGCTAATTTTCAGTCAAATGGTTTGTTGATATCATGAGCAGTTTCATAGTGAAAATTATCAAAATCGGTTAACGCGTTCAAAAGTTATGAGTGAAAATGTTTGAATACCTCTTGAAAATTTTGAATCAAATTTTAAAATATTCTATTTATTTAATCATACATATGTACGTACATTCAATGCTTATACACAAGAATATACGCAATCAGGGATGGCTGTCAATATCGCTAAAATACCGTTCCCGATTCAACTGACTATCGTTATAACTAAAATATTATTACCGAAATAATTGAAATACCGTTATCCGTAAAATACCGTTACCGATATAATTAAAATATCGATACCTTAATATTACCGTTACCGAAATAATCTAACAAGATCTGAAAAAAAACTTCTGTAAATAGATATATTTTCCCAAAGTATGATCATAAACTAGCCAGTCATTAAAACTCGGGCATAATGGGGCTAAAAATTGTGGTGTGCATTAACATTAACTGAATAACTAAAATAACGTTACCCTTAAAATACCGTTACCAAAATAATTGAAAAATCTTTTTCCCTAAAATAAAGTTACCGAAATATCTAAAATAACGTTACCGCTAAAATACCGTTAGCGAAATAAATAAAATACGGTTAACGCTAAAAGCCCGTTACCGAAATAACTGAAGTATCGTTACAACTAAAATACCTTTACCGAAATAAAAGAAGATAGCGTTAACGGTACCAATAACCACATAGAATCGGTTACCATCCATGGACATGATCAACACTTAATAACAAAAAAAAACCCACAAAATATTGTTGTTGTTTTTTGTTTTGTTTTGTAATACAGTATGTATGTATGTATGTATGTTTAGTAGCAATCGCATGCAGTGTTGCCAGGTTTGACGATTTGTCGTCATTTTGATGATATTTAAGACCCAAAATAACTAAATGACTATTTGACGACTTTTGCTTCCAAAATGACGATTTTTTGACAATAATTTAATATGTCAGCAAGATCTACTTATTTATCATTCTCATAAAATCGCCGCACCTTTTATTAAATTTATATTATTTCGTTAAAAATTAAAAAAAAAAACATTGTTTTTTTATTGAGAGCTATCCTTTATTTGCTAATATGATGTGAAATACAATTTTGCAAAAATGCAAATCCTAGAATTGAATAAAACTTAATCCAAACCGCATTTATTTTTTTATAAATTCATTACGGGTTTAGCTTAATTTAGTTTCTGTGTTTATATGTTTAGAACATTTTTTTAAATTTTTATAAAATTTAATTGGAGTTAGATTTAAATAAAAATGAAAAAATTTTCATGTTAAAAAACAAGGCATGGACTTTTTTTGCGAAACAAACAGATCTCTAGCCCGAATATATTTCATGTTGAAAGATGATACATATAAAACTTTAAATGAAACAAAATAAATCCAAAAACAAGTGGAAGCATTAAAGTCCGTTGTGCCGAATTTGGTATAAAAAAGATTAAATTCGGCTGTGCCGAATTTTAGGATACCCTCCATCTCGGTGTTTTCATTAACCAGTGAAAGTGCAAACAATATATATATCTATATTCTTTGTAAAAATAACAAAAATAATGTTGTTTTCGTAAGTAAAACAAAATATGACTGATTAATGTACTTGGGATGTGTCAGAAGAAAAATATGTTTAATTAAAGTTTACTAAAATGAATCTGAAATTGTGGATGCTTATAACAGTGGGTCTTCAAAGGTGAAATGGCTATTCTGATTACCTAAAGAAGAACGTGTCGTGAAAAATAGATATATTATAAAAGTTCCCTTATGATTTAAAAAAAAACTGTTGTAAAATTCGCTTGTTGTTTTGTATAAAATAATCGTCTCTTCGCCTATATAATAATGAAAGAAATAAGGATTACTAAAATATATTTTTGGATCGTTACAAGAGATGCAATGAATACAAACGGATCAAAACAGTTTCGAATAATCAGAATTTTAGATAAATTTAAGTGAACAAAAATACGCTTGCGGAGACATACATAATGAAATAATTATTAAATACCCCTTTACATTACAACACATGTGTTTATACTATACATCACATAAGTAAAACGGAAAGTGTGATGAAACTAAGTTTGTCAAAAATTATAAAAGAAAATCTTTCGAGTGTTTAGGGTGTTTTCGAGACACAAAAAATTAAAGAAACTGGTATTTCAAATTATTTTTTTTCAGCTCAGTTGCTTGTGCAATTCTCGTTTACGACTCCAAGAATAAGAACCCTAAGAAATTTTCCCAAAATTTGATTGGATTTTACACATCAATACTTTAATTTAGATTATTTTTGTATGTATCAAATAAAAAACTTTTAAGGAAAACAAATGCATATAATCAATAGATTTTAAGATGAAGTATGCACCTTATATGTTTTAAATAAAAAAGTTCTGAAAGTGAATGTCCTTTTAATTTAATGGTGTTTTTAATAAATGTAAGTAAGTGTAAGAGTTTCCTTGCAAATTTATTAAAGGTTGAGAATGAGAATAAGTAAAAATAGTGCACGAAAAAAAGTTATGAATTTACATTGTTGGATTCGGGGATTTTGTTCCTGGATATTTTTTTGATCTGATAACGATTAATGTGTCTGGCAACTCCGGTTAATGCAGTCAAATAAATAAAGAATTTTAACTAAACTACTTTGTTCTACCTTTTTTCTAATTGGTGATTTTTTGATTTGTTGGGGTTAACAAAAAAAGGTATATGGCAAGCCTGGTATATGGAAAACAAAAGAATACTTTATAAATTAGCTTAACAATTTTTCGAGGGCTTCTCACATTTGCACTCATAACCAGTGTTGCCAGGTTTTCGGAGCATAAAAACGACAAATTTTCTAGAAAAAATCGTCAAAAGCGTCATCATATTTTGAAAAATCGTCAAAATAAAATATATTTGTTAGAAGAGGGATAAAGTTTTAATAAAAAATAAAATACAATAATGTTATTCACATTTCAAATGTTAACGTGTTATCGTTGTAATATAACACGATTTTTGACACTTCTCTTTGGTTTAAACTTCGAAAATCATTATATTTTACAACGATATTCATATTTATAAAATGTTGAAACAGTGTGCCCCAGTAGGGTAGTTGGTAGCGTGCTGGCTTATCAGTGCGGGGGTCGTGGGTTCGATTCCCACCAGAGGTACTGATCTGTTTTCGCTACAACGCGCCGAAGGCCATAGTAGCTAGTGCTCGGTAAGGGTAATAGTATATAACTTGTAATTATATGATTATTAATAAATAAAATAACAAAAATATAATGTTGAAAGATCAAATAAATACAACTTTAAATCAAACAAATTTGACCACTTGAACTGTTAATCACTTATATCTACATAATTCTGTGAACAACATTTCAGTAGCACAACTTTTTAAAACTTAAACATTTGGAAATTCTTTAACAATAAGTCCGTTCGATTACTTTTCCAGTAAAGTTCAGTAAAAATTACTCAGTAACAAAATTACAAAGAGTAAGACAAATTTACAAAAAAGTAAACGAACAGAAAATTTGTAGGAATTATTAAATTATATAAAACAGCTTGTTTTAAATATTAAAAAAAATCAACTGGTCATTATGGAAAAGATAAAATTTAATTGAAATTGTCGACCAAAAAGAATTTAAATGTTTTTTAACTTCTTCCATAGTTAATTATTTAATATTTTTCACTTTAAATCCATAAACAATTAACATTTAATTTAATATTTGTTTTTGTTTACTAAAAATACAAGTATATTTTTTCAATCATATGTTTTTTTCTTCTTACAAATTTTTACTGGCAAAAATGAAAACTTGTAAGTTCTTTGGCATCAAACTGTCACTTTATCTCTCTTTTTACCAATTTTTACTGAGTATTTGTGTAAACGAACAACTTCCAGTAAAAACTTGTAAAAATTTTGTGGTATCGTGCAAACTTAATGTTATATTTTTTAATTATTAAATTTTGGCACTTTATTTATATTAAGCACCGGATTATTTTTGGATTTATTTTGTTTCATTTAAAGTTTTATATATATCATCTTTCAACATGAAATATATTCGGGCTAGAGATCCGTTTGTTTCGCAAATAAGTCCATGCCTTGTTTTTAAACATAAAAATTTTTTTATTTTTATTTAAATCTAACACCAATTAAATTTTATAAAAATGTAAAGAAAAATGTGCTAAAAATTAAAACACAGAAACTAAATTAAGCTAAACCCGAATTTATAAAAAAATAAATCCGGTGTGGATTAAGTTTTATTTAATTCTAGTATTTGCATTTTTGCAAAATTGTTTTTCACATCACATTAGCAAATAAAGGTTAGATTTCGATAAAAAAACAATGTTTTTTTTTTTAATTTTTAACGTAATAATATAAATTTAATAATAGATCCGGTGATGTTATGAGAATGATAAATAGGTCTTGCTGACATATTAAATTATGTATTGTCAAAAAATCGTCATTTTGGAAGCAAAAATCGTCCAATAGCCATTTAGTTATTTTGGGTATTAAATATCGTCAAAATGACGATAAATCGTCGAACATGACAACACTGCATGCAATTGCTACTGAACATACATACCATTTAAAAAAACCTACATATATACAGGGTGGCCGATGAATATTACTACATTAAGAAATTCAAATACCTTTTTATTTCAATATATACAAATATTTCTTTATTTTTACATTGAAAAGCAATACATTTTTATTAAGTATTTTTGATGGCTTTTAAAAAACAGTTTAATTAAAATGACTAACACGCCTGATGACATCAAATGCAAGCGAAATTCCGTGCATATTACAGAGAACATTCCAAGCAAAGGGGCAAGTCTACTGCGTTCAATTGCTTGTTATTTGATTTTTTAAAGGAGAGAAATGAAAATCCTTATTCATAAATGTCCGTATTGACTGTCTGGTGATACATATATGAGCAAAAATGTTCCTTGTCGAAACTCTAGAATTGACTTGTATTGCAGCAACTATAGCAAAAATAGTTTCTTGCATCCGAATTGAGGAATTTCGATGAAAAGACGTCCTAATGATTGTCTCACGATTGAGGAGTGCCGCATAATGTGCCCGTTAAGTGTGTTTAGGCGGAAACGCCAGCCTCCAAAGCATTGTAGTGGCGCACAATCAAAATGTTAGTTTCATTACCCCATTCGTTTATTTTCCTTAAATTGAAAGACTAATCAATGAAACAAAAAATAAATGGAACCGATTAATAACTCAGAAAAAAAGTTATTACGTTTTTTTGTAGTGGCATTTATCAGCCACCCTGTATTACAAAACAAAACAAAAAAACAACAACAATATTTTGTGGGTTTTTCCCAGAATATTTTTTAAAAGAATTACAAACATTTGACAAAGTGAATATAGCCTCCGCACTATGGGATGGAGGCTTCAAAACACGCTTGCGGAGACATACGCAATGAAATAATTATTAAATACCCGTTTACATTACGACACATATGTTTATACTATACATCACATAAGTCAAACAAAAAGTGTGATAAAATTAAGTTTGTCAAAAAATTAAAAAAGAAAAAATTTTGTGTGTTTAGAGTGTTTTCGACACACACAAAGAACGAAACTGGTATTTTTTCAAATTATATAAATCGATAATAATATAAATCGAAAAATAGATCCGGTGACAAATAAATATGTTTCGCTGACACATTAAACTTTTGTCAAAAAATCGTAATTTTTTTGGAAGCAAAAATCGTCCAATAGTCATTTAGGTTTTTTGGGTATTAAATATCGTTAACATGACGATAAATCGTCAAACCTGGCAGCACTGCATGCGATTGCTGCTAATGCATATGTGCATACATACCATTTATAAAAACCTACATAGATACAGGGTGGCTGATAAATTTTGTACATTAAGAATATCAAATAACTTTTTTTTTTTTTTTTTTTTTTTTCATAATAAATATAGAATATATTCTCTCCAATTTACATAACCCAAGCCCTTAGGGCCATATATGATTATTAAAAGCTACTTTATAACACAAGCTAATTAATAATATTTTCTATATAAAAAAATAAATAACTTAAAACTATCATAAATAATAAAAAAAAAACATTTCTTTTTAATTAAAAAATTACATCTTAATAAAAAATAAAAACATTAAAAAAAAAAAAAAAAAAAAAGTTGAGAGAGATAAAAAAGACAGCGAACACAAAAAATTACGAATCATGAACAGCCACATAATCCTTCAGCTTTTGCCTAAAGACCTGTGGTGAAAAACTAAAACTTCTCAGTTGTATAGGTAAATCATTCCATATTCTCGAAAGCCTAATCTGAAATGATCGCTCAAACATAGTCGTGTGATGTATTGGATATACCAATTGTGGGTTTCTTTCCGAATGGGATAAAATATAATTGTTTACTATATAGTCTGGAAAGCCATTTGCCATCGCCTTGTAGAAGAATATCAACAACCTCATAGCTACATAATTACTAAAAGAGCACCCAAGAAATTGGACCACATACGGTGTGACATGGGACCGAAGTCTTAGGCCATACACATATCTAATAATTCGATTGAAAATCCTAGTAAACCTACTAAATTCACCATCTGTGGTACCAGAAAATACCTCAACGCAATATAATATATGAGGCATTAACAAGGCATTAGCAACACGCATTCTAATTGAAAGAGGCAGATATATATCAAGAGAGTATAATCTTCTCAACAAGAATGATATTCTCGAAGAAACGGTATTAATATGCGATGAGAAACTTAACTGATTATCAATTAAAACTCCAAGACACTTCATCTTGTCTACAAAATCAACTCTCATACCATTGAGAGTAACGTTTATCGTATCATCAACGACACCGAAACCCATTAACTTTGTCTTTCTTGGATTTACAGCAAAACCATTGCCTGAAGACCAAGACAAGACTTCACGCATTATAAAATTCACACCTTCCTTCAAGACATCTACAAACTGTGCATCTGAATAGCAAAGAAACTGAACATCATCCGCATAAACGTAAGACTGACAGGATATACCATTCCCTATTTCTAGCAGATCATTTAAGTAAATCATGAACAGTAGTGGACCAATAATAGATCCCTGCGGGACACCACTTGTTATTGGTTTTGTCACAGAAGAAGATTCACCAATTGATACATATTGACTTCTATCAGAAAGGTAACAGGTTATAAGTTTACAAGCTTGTGAGGAAAAATTAAACAAGTTGTACAACTTGTCTATAAGCTTCGAGTGTATCACCCGGTCAAAAGCTTTTGACAAATCCAATGAAAGAAGAACTACAATTTTACCGTTATCCAAAAATGTTCTAACAGAATCTGTTAGACCAAGAAGAAGGGCACCAGTACTATACCCACGCCGAAAACCTGACTGTGAATTGTGGATTAAGGAATTTTCCTCAAGGTGTTGAATCATTTGTTCCTTAATAATATGTTCGACTAATTTTGAGAGAACCGGAAGAACTGATATCGGACGCAGATTATCCAAAGAATCAGAAGCACCATCCTTTTTTATGGGTACTACTCTAGCTCTCTTCCACTCGTCAGGAAAGACTGAAGTAGTAATAACGGAATTGACTAAGCGAAGAATATGGGAGGAAAGAAATGGAAAAATTAATTTAATAAATTTTAAAGGCAAAAAATCATGACCTGCAGCATTAGATTTAATTCTTTTCAATGCTGTGTATAATTCCCACTGGTCTACACAACGAAATGAAAACCCATCATCAAAAGTACCCTCTGAAAAGTCCAAAGAATTGGGAACATCATTTATCTGACATGAAACAAAATAATCATTAACCTCGTCTGGGTTAGCATAAGTGAACCAATTACAACTTTCCAAACCCCCATTTCCCCTCAAATAGCCCCACATTTGCCTAGGATTAAGATTGCGAAACATACTTGAGTAGGCACGCCTCTTCGCTACTCTAATAACCCTCTTCGCACGATTTCTGTGCTCACAATAAATAGACCAATTCTCTAAACTTCTATTCTGAAGATAATATTTGAAGGACAAATCTCGTAAAGAGATATGATAAACAATATCAGTGGAGTTAAACCAGTCATCAGACCTGAAACCAATTTTACGCCGTACTGTTGGAACTAAGGAGTGTACAACATGGAGGTTAGACATAAAAATTTCCAATTGAGCATTAACATTATTCGTTGAATACATTCCGCTAAAATCAAGCGAATGAACAGTTTGTTCTAAAACCGCCATATTCAAGGCATTATAATCCAAATAGGATATATATTGTCGGGAAGAAGGTGCCGGAATATCGACAGCAATAAAAATTAAGGAATGGTGTGATACGCCTGGACACTGCATTTGACCAGACCTACTCACACTAAGAGAGGGCCTCATAAGAAAGTAATCAATAAGGGATGTAGAATCCTTATCAATATCATAATGGGTGGGGGCCGAATTGTGGTGGCACACTAAGTCCAACAATACATATAAATATTTTTTTATTCTTTCATTTGAAAAGCAATAAATTTTAGTTAGATTACCCCAATCGTTCGTTTTCCTTAAAGTGAAAGGCGAAGCAATGAAACAAAAAAAAAAAATTTAAACGATTAATAACTCTGAAAAAAGTTATTACGTTTTTGTTTTGTAGTGGCATTTATCAGCCACCCTGTATTACAAAACAAAAAAACAACAACAATATTTTGTGGGTTTTTTTTGTTTTTGTGCGTGTTGATTATGACCACGGATGGTAACAGATTCTATGTGGTTATTGATTCCGTTAACGCTATTTTCTTTTATTTCGGTAACGATATTTTAGGGGAAACTATACTTCAGTTATTTCGGTAACAGGCTTTTAGTGTTAACGGTATTTTATTTATTTCGCTAACGGTATTTTAGCGGTAACGATATATTAGAGCAAAAGATTTTTCAATTATTTTGGTAACGGCATTTTAAGTGTAGCGTTATTTTCTTTATTCAGGTAATGTTAATGCACACCGATATTTTTAGCCCCATTATGCCAGCGTTTTAATGAATGGCTAGTTTATGATCATACTTTAGGAAAATATATTTGGGGAACTATACTTCAATTATTTCGGTAAAGGGCTTTTAGAGTTAACGGTATTATATTTATTTCGCAAACGGTATTTTAGCGGTAACGATATTTTAGATATTTCGGTAACGTTATTTTAGGGAAAAAGATTTTTCAATTATTTTGGTAACGGCATTTTAAGGGTAACGTTATTTTCGTTATTCAGGTAATGTTAATGCACACCGATATTTTTAGCCCCATTATGCCCGAGTTTTAATGACTGGCTAGTTTATGATCATACTTTGGGAAAATATATCTATTTAAAGAAGTTTTTTTTTTTAGATCTTGTTACATTTTTTCGGTAACGGTATTTTAAGGTATTGATATTCTAATTATATCGGTAACGGTATTTTACGGATAACGGTATTTCAATTATAATGGTAACGGTATTTTAGGGATAACGATAGTCAGTTGAAAGGTGTTGGAATCGAAACGGTATTTTAGCGATATTGACAGCCATCCCTGATTGCATATATTCTTGTGTATAAGCATTTAATGTACGTATGTATGATGAAATAAATAGAATAATTTAAAATTTGCTTCAAAATTTTTAGAGGTCTTCCCACATTTTTACTCATAACTTTTGAACGCGTTAACCGATTTTGATCATTTTCATTAGTAAACTGCTCATGATATCAACAAACAATTTGACTGAAAATTAGCAACACCTCTTCTGTATTGGCGGAGTCTTTTGTGTTTCCACAGACAGACGGACGGACAGACGGACATGGCTATATCGACTTCTCTATTCTTGCTGATCAAGAATATATATAGTTTATGGGGACCCAGTATTTTTTTAAAAGAATTACAAACATTTGACAAAGTGAATATACCCTCCTGCACTATTGGGATGGAGGGTCCAATAAATCCGGTGCTTCAAAAACAGGCCTAATAATATAAATAAAGTGTCAAAATTTAATAATTAAAAAATATAACATTAAGATTGTTCGATAACACAAAAATTTGTACAAGTGTTTTCTGGACGTTGTTCGTTTAGACAAATACTCAGTAAAAACTGGGTATTTACATTTATAACTTACAAGTTTTTACTGGATACATTTTTGCCAGTAAAAATTTGTGAGAAGAAAAAACATATGATTGAAAAAATATGCTTATATTGTAAGTAAACAAAAGCAAATATTAAATTAAATTATAATTGTTTGTGGATTTAAACTAAAAAATATTAAATAATTAACTATGGAAGAAGTTAAAAAACATTTAATTTTAATTAATTTTTATCTTTTCCATAATGACCAGTTGATTTTTTTTAATATTTAAAACGAGCTGTTTTATCTAATTTAATAATTCCTTCACATTTTCCGTTCCTTTACTTTTTTGTAAGTTTGTCTTACTCTTTGTAGTTTTGTTACTGAGTAATTATTACTGAACTTTACTGGAAAAGTAATCGAACGGACTTATTGTTAAAGAATTTCCAAATGTTGTATAAGAATTTAAGATTTTAAAAGTTGTGCTACTTAAATGTTGTTCACAGAATTTTGTAGATATAAATGATTAACAGTAAAAGTGGTAAAATTTGTTGTATTTATTTGATCTTTCAACATTTTATAAATATGAATATCGTTATAAAATATAATGACTTTGGTAGTTTAAACCATAGATAAGTGTCAAAAATCGTGTTATATTACAACGATAACACGTTAAAATTTGAAATGTGAATTACATTAATGTATTTTATTTTTTATTAAAACTTTATTCCTCTTCTAACAAATATATTTTATTTTGACGATTTTTTGACGATTTTTCAATAATGATGACGATTTTTTCTTAAATCTGGCAGCACTGGTTATAAGTGCAAATGTGAGAAGACCTCGAAACATTTTTAAGCAAATTTATAAAGTGTTCTTTTGTTTTCCAGATACCAGGCTTGCCAGATACCTTTTTTCGTTAACCCCAACAAGTCAAAAAATCACTAATTAGAAAAAAGTGTGAACAAAATAGTTGAATCATAATTCTTTATTTATTTGACTGCATTAACCAGAGGTGCCAGTTTCTTTAATGGTTATCAGATCAAAAAAATATCCAGAAACAAAATCCCCGAATCCAACAATGTAAATTCAAAACTTTTTTTTCGCACACTATTTTTACTTATTCTCATTCTCAACCTTTAATAAATTTGCAAGGAAACTCTTACACTCTAATTACATTTATTAAAAACCCCATTAAATTTAAAGGACATTCACTTTCAGAACTTTTTTATTTAAAACATATAAGGTGCATACTTCATCTTAAAATCTATTGATTATATGCATTTGTTTTCCTTAAAAGCCCTAATTTTTATTTGATACATACAAAAATAATCTAAATTAAAGTATTGATGTGTAAAACCCAATCGAATTTTGGGAAAATTTCTGGGGTTCTTATTCTAGGAGTCGTAAACGAGAATTGCACAAGCAACTAAGCTGAAAAACAATAATTTGAAATACCAGTTTCTTTAATTTTTTGTGTCTCGGAAAACACCCTAAACACTAGAACGATCTTCTGTTATAATTTTTGACAAACTTAATTTTATCACACTTTCCGTTTTACTTATGTCATGTATAGTATAAACACATGCGTTGTAATGTAAACGAGTATTTAATAATTATTTCGTTGTGTATGTCTCCGCAAGCGTATTTTTGTTCACTTAAATTTATCTAAAATTCTGATTATTCGAAACTGTTTTGATGCATCTCCTTTAACGATCCAAAAATATATTTTAATAATCCTAATTTTTTTATTATTATATAGGCAAAAATACGATTCTTTTATACAAAACAACAGGCGAATTTTACAACAGTTTTTTTTAAATCATAAGGGAACTTTAATAATATATCTATTTTTCACGACACGTTCTTCTTTAGGTAATCAGAATAACCATTTCACCTTTGAAGACCCACTGTTATAAGCATGCACAATTTCAGATTCATTTTAGTAAACTTTAATTAAATATTTTGTTTTACTTATAAAAACAACATTATTTTTGTTATTTTTACAAAGAATATAGATATTTATATTGTTTGCACTTTACCTGGTTAATGCAAACACCGAGATGGAGGGTATCCAAAAATTCGGCACAGCCGAATTTAATCTTTTTAATACCAAATTTGGCACATCGGACTTTAATGCTTCCACTTGTTTTTATTAAAAATTTATCCGAAATATTTTTTGTTTTGACGATTTTTGAAAATAAAATGACGATTTTGACGATTTTTATTGGAAAATTTGACGATTTTATGCTCAACATACCTGGCAACACTGTATGCAATGGATTATCAAGTAATCCAGTCCAGCGAAGAAGAGTAATAGTAAGTAAACACTTTATTGAGTCTTTTTTTTCTTTTCTTAACATGAGAGATACAAATCGACTGTATAACAGAATATAAATCTTAGAACTATTATTGTCTTATTCTAATACACTTTGTGTGAGGCAAAAGCAACTTGCTTAAAATAAATAAGTAAAAACAAGTTTGTTATAATTTTTATTAAAAATAAAAATTATGTTTTTTCGACCTTTAATTGTGCAATGAAAATGAAAATTATTCAAGTTCGAGGCCATATACTCTATATTTCTTCATTAGGATATTGTCCTAACAAATAATCTATAGAGTTTTTGTTTTCAAATTTATTATTTGACCCTTTCAGGAATGTGTTGATAGATCTATTTCGGGAATTTTCTAGGTTCCCATCATCAGAACACGTTTTGAAAGCGGTAACAATCCCATGCCAAACCTCAAGCATTCATATGAACTAGTTTACTCACTACATGAGAACTAATATAACTATCATTAAATAAGTAAAAGCGAACAGCTCGTTATATGTATGTAACAAAAAAATAATGCTTGCTCCCGGCATTGAGTATGACGAACAGAGCGATAGCCTGTAAACAAAATAAATACAAATAAAACTAAATAACACTTAAATTAAACAGCTGTTAATAACAATATCAGACAGACATTTATATCACAGAATGTTAACGAATTGTAGGAACTACAGAATGTAAAGTTTTTGTAATATGATAAATTTAATGATTTAATATGTGACAATTATTAATATCCGAAGATACAAATTGCAGTGCCAATGATTGCACAACAAATAATTAATTTTTTTTTTTTTTTTTAATAGTTAATAATATATAATATAAATAAAATAATATTACCAGTAAAATATCACAGATGGTTTAGCCCCTATGGGAGCCCGGGAGAAATTTGGAAGGTTAAGCTGAGTGAGATCATCGTTGTCAATTAGTAAGTACAACCTGGCCACTCTATATTCTTCTCATAATCGTATATATCGTTCATTAGTGAATTTTCATGAAGAGCTAAATTATCAACAAATTTCCTCTGAAGTAGCAAGGCATATTTGAAGAGTGGTACCACATCTGATTGTCCATATATGTAAGTATTAGAAAATCGTTTTGTATAATTTTGAAAGTTTTTGCCAATACATTTTCTTAATATTTTTCTTTCAAAGATTTCCAATTCCTTTGCCACTGTTGGAGAGACAGAGAACCAGATGGGAAAGGCATATATAAGTGTAGGTCTGATAGCAACTTTATAAAGAAGAAGTTTTGTCGTCTGTGGAAGATATCTGCTGCTCATCAAACCGGAAAACATACCCGATATTCTTTTGGCTCTAGTTAAAAACATCCTGGCATGATTGTTGAATTTCATTAATTTATTAAAATTAACGCCCAGGTACTTTATGCTGTTTTTAAATGGGATGTCCATGCCATCTAGAGAGAGCTGCAAAAGTTTGCTCTGTGGGACCACAAATCTTGCACATTTACCTGAAGCGTTTCTCAAGCAAATGGCTTCAGATTTAGCTGCATTTATTTTGATGCCCCAAGATTTGTAGTATGAATTTATAACCCCAAGATGAAACGCCGCATCAGTAAGCGCCTGTATTGGAGATTCATTATGTGAGTATATTAAACAATCGTCTGCATACAAAATTGCCTTTGAATTTTCAGTTGAGTGAGGAAAATCGTGAAGAAATAGATTAAATAGAAACGGTGCTAAAACACTACCCTGGGGGACACCACTCTTAACGCAATCAAAACTGGAGGATGATTGATTTATCTGCACACAAAATTTACGGTCGGAGAAATAACATTGAAATATCTTTATCAGGTAAGGATCAACACCCAGCTCTACAAGTTTATACAATATTCCTTTATGCCAAGCGGAATCGAACGCCTTTTCAATGTCTAGAGATAAGGCTACCGTACAAGTTTTATTTCTCAGATTTGTTGTAATGTCACTATGGAATTTCAGAAGAGCATGTTGCGTCGAGTGAAATCGTTTGAAGCCAAATTGAAATGCAGATATCGGACTAATTAAAAATTCGCCTTCAAGTTTCTCCTTCAGAACATGTTCAAATATCTTTCCAATATTTGAGAGTAGTGAAATTGGACGAAAATCTTCCATATTGTTGCTGTTATCCTTTTTTTTTAACGGTATTATCTTGGCAGACTTCCACAAATCTGGAAAATAATAATTGTTAATACAATTGTTAAAGATTATGGTGAGTAACTTTATTGCAGTATCAGGTAGTCTTCTTATAAGAAAATTGGAAATTTCATCAATTCCGCTTGATTTTTTGTTGTTAATTTTACTTATGATATTTCTTATAGATTCAGCATTAGTAAAGTGGAAGGAATCATGGTTTTCCGCAGAGTTAAATACTCCATCAAAAGAGTAAATATGCTGGGGTATGACATCGATGCAAGCCGAGATACGGGCATTAATATCCCCAATGGGACTTTCCGGAATATTTTCCTTGTAGACTGATGCATAGTACTCTCGAAAGTGCTCCGAAATTTCAGCTTCATTGGAGATAATGGTGTTGTTTACACAAATTGATTTGCAAAAGGTTGATTTTCTTTTACCCATTACTTGGAAGACTTCCTTAAACGCTGAGGGACCCGGTTTTATTTTCTGAAGTTTGTTGTTAAAATTCTTCGCTTGTTCTATGCATACCAACTCCTTAATTATTGTTTTTAAAAGCTGAACTTGCTTCGACAGTATATTATACTGCTGACTTAGTCTGTTTCCGGTGCGGTGATAAATCTTTTTCAACTCTTTTTGCCATCTATGCTTTATTTTAAAGAATTTTTTTATATTTTCTGATGTTGTTAATTTATTATTGCCTAATTCGATTTTTTCCGAGTGGTTGTTGTGGATCGCAATTAAGTTGGAATTAAATTCTTTTATTAAACGGTCAATTTCATAATTTTCCAAATTTTTATTTTCAGAAGGCAACAGACTGATGGAGGCATTATCAATTTCGCGCTGAAAAAGGGACCAGTTGGTGCTTTTGTAAGACGTAAAACAACGAGGGGTGTGCAAAATTAACTCACAGGAGCCCAATCTCAGTTCTAATTTAATGGGATAATGGTCTGAGAAAGACGAAAGGCTTGATGTTTTAAAATTAGGAGAGCTGGTGTTAACGAGATGAGGGCTTAATAGAAAGTGGTCCAGGAAGGATGAGCCGTTCGGTTATGAAGGCTTGTTATCACAGAGGCGAATTACATCCAAAGCGTTGTCGAGAAGCCAACTTTGAAGAACCTTACCGTTGCAGTTCTAAATTAAAACACCCCAAACTGGATTCTTGGCATTCAGGTCACCACCCAAAATAAACCCATCAAATCTACTGGCCAAATCCAAAACTTTATTTAGCCCGTTGTATAGAGAAGAAGAAGCATAGTTGCACGGAATGTATAGGGAGCCAATTAAGTATTTTTTACGTACTCCATTTATGTTAAAATCAATTTGAATAAAAAGTCCATTGAAGCCAATGTTGCCAATGTCTATACGATTGTAAAAAATTGTTTTTTTTAATACTATAGCCACTCCAATAGGAGAGTCGTCATACAGGAAATTGTACCCATTGAGATTCACATTACCAGATCTGCGTAGATGGCACTCTTGTATGAATCCGATGTCAATTTTGTTATGAAAAAGGGAGAAGAGTAATAATATAATTTAATTCTCCCACCTTCAATGTTGCCAAGTATTTTTTTCAAAAAAACTGTTTTATTAAGAAAAAACTGTTTTTTTTTTTTTAAATAAAAAACAGTAGAAAAAACAGTTAATATATGCATTTTGAATTCAATTGCATTTTATTTAAACATAAAACAACATAAAAAACATTAAACACATAACATAAAGCATTATATATACACAAAAAAATATTTTCAATTTTATGTTATGTTATAAAACTACATTTTAATTAACCATAGGCCTAATATGTTTTTTTTTTTTTCTGTGTACTTGTTGAAAGTAAAAAAAAAATATAATATAAAAAAACATATTTATTAGAGTTCGATTTCAAATTTTTTTTTTATTTTGATTTCTGGATATTTGTATTTTTGTATTAATAAAAATAATGGCGTATTTTTTTTTTTTAATTCCAACTTCTTCCCGTGCCTATAGGCGGCTCCAATCGCGGATTTTGGGTCCCTTTTCCCATACAACAAAAACGGCTAAATATATGTACTTCAGTATTCGATTCTACGGGAAAACTTAGGCCCATAGGCTTTTTTTTAGTTTTTGGTATGCAACAGAATGCATACTTAGAGTGGTCCAAAAAAATATTTAAAAAAAATTAAAAATATTAAAATATTTTTGTTAAATTTTTTTTTTACAATAAAAAAATACTTACATCTGAGAAAAATGGTCCAAAAATTTTAATTTTGCAGTTACCCGTTCAAAAGTTATTAAAGTTCAAAAATTTAATTTTTTAGTGATTACAAAATAATTTATTGGTTTATATAATAATTTATTGGATTTGAGTCGCCTATAGGCACGGGAAGGAGTTAGAATTAAAACAAGTGGAAGCATTAATAGTCCGGTGAAAATAAACATTTCAAATTGCATTAACTCGCATAAAGCTGAAAATTGGCATAGACCTTCAGTTCACGAATACAAATAATATGTGAAAAGTCCCCGTTGATCCGATGCTTGCTAAAAAAGATATTCGAGGTCAAAGGTCAAAAATATACGTTTTTTGCATTTTTTTCGTAAACGGTAAATTTATCGCGAAAATGGTTAAAGTAAAAGTTGTAGATTATTAAATTTCCTACAAAAAACGTTCTTATACTTTTTTGCTACGACCCACCATTCCAGAGATATTCCCGTTTGAAATACTGGATTGGATGCCTACGCCGCCTGCATACAGAATTATACGTTAAAAAAATAATTTTTTTTGTTTGTTTCTGTTATACATTCAAAATTTAATCTATATGTACAGTCTACAGCTGGTATAACCTTGAGCGGCAGCTGGTTTCTACTCCCTATTTTAAGCATGAGTAGCTCTATAAAAGTTCATGACGAGAAAGTACCTGTAGACCCTGTATTGCTATTTCAACGTATGAGTATCACTAAGGCATTTGATGATGAAATCGAAAAATTCTTCGAATATGAATTAGCTCCTTACCCATTATCACTCTTCGATGCAATTGGAATGCGTAAAACACAAAAGTCAGCTATATATGATTGCTTTCAACCCGTGATCATTGAAATTGACAGCACCAATACAAATTACATCATTGATGGTGGATATCTTTTACACCGCGTTGTGTGGGATCAAGGAGAATTATTTAGCTCTATTTTTGATAAATACGTTCAGTATATACATAGACATTTTGGTCAAAAAGTGACAATTGTATTTGATGGTTATTCTGATAATAAAAAAAATATTAAAGCTGCAGAACAACACCGTCGATCTACAAAAACATCTTCATCTGCGGATTTTGTTTTTGATGAATATATGGCTGTTCCAACCAATCAACAAAAATTCCTGGCTAATACTCACAACAAGTCGCGCTTTATTTCAATTTTATGTGATAAATTTAAAGCTGCAAACATTTCAGTGAAACAAGCTGATAACGACGCTGATGTTCTAATCATTGAAACAGCAATAGAACAATTTAATACAACAAATTTAACTATTGTTGTTGGTGAAGATGTGGATTTATTAATACTACTCACTGCGCGCGTTCCAGTTGATGAGATTATATATTTTTTAAAACCTGGAAAGGCCGGACAACAAACAAATATTTATTCATCGAAAAGTTTATCTGCCTATCCCAAATGTGAAAAAAATATCTTATTTTTACATGCAATAACTGGCTGCGACACTACTTCAGCATTTTTTAAAAGGGGTAAAACATCAGTCTTCAAATTATGTGAAAAACGTAATGATTTAATTAATTACGCGGAAGTATTTAAAGACATCAATTCTTCTTCACAACTCATCGTCTCAAATGGAATTCGCTTTCTTCTTGCAATGTATGGAGCTCCAAAAACAATTGATTGTCTCGATAAATACAGATATTTAAGTTTTGTAAAAAATACCCGAAATAATAAAAGGGTAGAATTATCTTGCCTTCCACCAACATCTGCCGCTGCTTACCAACATTTATGTCGAGTGTATTATCAAATCCAAGTGTGGCTAGGCAATGAATTGAATCCGGAAGACTGGGGTTGGACATTAGTAGATAATACTTTGGTTCCAATTCATACTTTACTCCCACCTGCTCCAGAAAAACTTCTGAACACCATTTTTTGCAACTGCAAAAAAGGTTGTAGTGGAAACTGTGGCTGCAAAAAAGTTGGATTGTTTTGCTCAGTAGCATGCACTAATTGTCAAGGTCAGTCTTGCTCTAATACTATATCAATTGCCTCAGGTGAAAATTTAAATGATATCGACGAAGAATCATCTGATGAATTTTTATTTGAACAATGTACAGATATACAAGAAGAAGTAGAAGAAAACCAAGGAGAAAACGAAGACATTATAGTTGAAGTTGAGCTCGAAGACTATCAGTCAGATTAAAATTTTTTTTAAATCAATTCACATAATTTTATGAAATAATTTCCAATAATACCATATTTTATTTCATATTGTATTTTTTAATAATACACACTAAACACTGAATCACGTCTGGTGGAATATTCCTATCGGGGAGACCACGTTAAAAAAAAGCGCCGAGCACACTACCTCATAGGTGGTGCGAAAATGTGTGCATATTACGCAGAGTACGATCCTACTTTTGGGATCGCCATATCTCTGGAATGGTGGGTCATAGCAAAAAAGTATAAGAACGTTTTTTGTAGGAAATTTAATAATCTACAACTTTTACTTTAACCATTTTCGCGATATATTTACCGTTTACGAAAAAAATGCAAAAAACGTATATTTTTGACCTTTGACCTCGAATATCTTTTTTAGCAAGCATCGGATCAACGGGGACTTTTCACATATTATTTGTATTCGTGAACTGAAGGTCTATGCCAATTTTCAGCTTTATGCGAGTTAATGCAAGGTTAGCCTTTTTTTGTGTCTATTTTGACTGGACTATAAAGTCCGATGTGCCGAATTTGGTATAAAACAGATTAAATTCGACTGTGCCGAATTTTTGGATACCCTCAATCTCGGTGTTTTCATTAGCCCGGGAAAGTGCAAACAATATAAATTCTATATTCTTTGTAAAAATAACAAAAATAATGTTGTTTTTGTAAGTAAAACAAAATATGACTGATTAATGTACTTGGGATGTGTCAGAAGAAAAAAATGTTTAATTAAAGTTTACTAAAATGAATCTGAAATTGTGGATGCTTATAACAGTGGGTCTTCAAAGGTGAAATGGCTATTCTGATTACCTAAAGAAGAACGTGTCGTGAAAAATAGATATATTATTAAAGTTCCCTTATGATTTAAAAAAAAAACTGTTGTAAAATTCGCCTGTTTGTTTTGTATAAAATAATCGTCTCTTCGCCTATATAATAATGAAAGAAATAAGGATTATTAGAATATATTTTTGGATCGTTACAAGAGATGCAATGAATACAAACGCATCAAAACAGTTTCGAATAATCAGAATTTTAGATAAATTTAAGTAAACAAAAATACGCTTGCGGAGACATACATAATGAAATAATTATTAAATACTCGTTTACATTACAACACATGTGTTTATACTATACATCACATAAGTAAAACGGAAAGTGTGATAAAATTAAGTTTGTCAAAAATTATAAAAGAAAATCTTTCGAGTGTTTAGGGTGTTTTCGAGACACAAAAAATTAAAGAAACTGGTATTTATAATTATTGTTTTTCAGCTCAGTTGCTTGTGCAATTCTCGTTTACGACTCCTAGAATAAGAACCCTAAGAAATTTTCCCAAAATTCGATTGGTTTTTACACATCAATACTTTAATTTAGATTATTTTTGTATGTATCAAATAAAAATTAGGGCTTTTAAGGAAAACAAATGCATATAATCAATAGATTTTAAGATGAAGTATGCACCTTATATGTTTTAAATAAAAAAGTTCTGAAAGTGAATGTCCTTTTAATTTAATGGGGTTTTTAATAAATGTAAGTAAGTGTAAGAGTTTCCTTGGAAATTTATTAAAGGTTGAGAATGAGAATAAGTAAAAATAGTGTACGAAAAAAACTAAGAATGTACATTGTTGAATTCGGGGATTTTGTTCCTGGATATTTTTTTGATCTGATAACGATTAATGTGTCTGTCAACTCCGGTTAATGCAGTCAAATAAATAAAGAATTTTAACTCAACTATTTTGTTTACCTTTTTTCTAATTTGTGATTTTTTGATTTGTTGGGGTTACCGAAAAAGGGTATCTGGCAAGCCTGGTATCTGGAAAACAAAAGTACAGTTTATAAATTTGCTTAAAAATGTTTCGAGGTCTTCTCACATTTGCGCTCATAACCAGTGCTGCCAGATTTCAGAAAAAGTCGTCATCATATTTTGAAAAATCGTCAAAATAAAATATATTTGTTAGAAGAGGAATAAAGTTTTAATAAAAAATAAAATACAATAATGTAATTAACATTTCAAATTTTAACGTGTTATCGTTGTAATATAACACGATTTTTGACACTTCTCTTTGGTTTAAACTTCCAAAATCATTATATTTTATAACGATATTCATATTTATAAAATGTTGAAAGATCAAATAAATACAACAAATTTTACTGTTAATCACTTATATCTACAAAATTCTGTGAATAACATTTCAGTAGCACAACTTTTTAAATCTTAAATTCTTTTACAAAATTTGGAAATTCTTTAACAATAAGTCCGTTCGATTACTTTTCCAGTAAAGTTCAGTAAAAATTACTCAGTAACAAAATTACAAAGAGTAAGACAAATTTACAAAAAAGTAAACGAACAGAAAATTTGTAGGAATTATTAAATTATATAAAACAGCTCGTTTTAAATATTAAAAAAAAATCAACTGGTCATTATGGAAAAGATAAAAATTAATTAAAATTAAATGTTTTTTAACTTCTTCCATATGTAATTATTTAATATTTTTTAATTTAAATCCATAAACTATTATAATTTAATTTAATATTTGCTTTTGTTTACTAACAGTACAAGCATATTTTTTCAATCATATGTTTTTTACTTCTTAGTCCCCATTTAGACGTGCGAACATTTGGAAGGAAAACATTTGGAATTCTCTTTTGTTTTTTCTTTCGCGTTCGCACAGTCGAACATGTTGCCGGCAACAATACATTATTATTATTTGCTTTTTTGACATTTGTCTTATTTGTGCTGTGTTTTTTATCTTTAATAAGTGTTTTGTTATTTTAAATAAAAAAAAATAATAAAAATAAATCAAGATTTTAATAAACAAATCTAAAAAATAAAATCATGGAAAACCAAGAAAAACTCCGCCTAATTGAAGATATTGCGGACTGTATTGGAGAAACTATGGAGTTGGATTCCGGCGATAGCGACAAAGAAGAAATACTTTTAGGTGATTAAATGTTAAAAATATAAACTCGAAGTTAATATTAATATTTATATATAAATATATATCTACATTTAAACAAGGTTTGGCCAGTTTCGGTGAAAAGGTAGCTTCATTGCCTGTGAAAAGGACGAGAGGACAATGGATGAAAGAATGGAGGAACCAGAAGCCGGAACGCGGCTCGTACGCATTTTTAAGCAAAGAATTGCTTGTGCTTGACGAAGAGAGTTACAAAAACTACTTAAGGCTTTCTAAGACACATTTTGACTTCTTGTTGTCATTAATAAAAGACGATATACAGCGCTCTGATACTGTTATGAGAAGTGCAATTCCCGCAGAGGAAAAATTAGCCATGACGCTGCGATTTCTTGGCACCGGTAGGTTGAGCAAGATTCTGATTTTATATTGCTGTTAAAATCTATATTCCTATAATGATAAAATCTATAAATTTATACAGGGGAGTCTTACATCAGTCTTGATTATCAAAGCCGTTTGTCAAAATCGGCAATTTCTTGTTTTGTTCCTGAGGTGTGTAATGCTCTTTACAGGCGATTAAAATCCTCGTATTTAAAGGTATATACAAGGAGATACACATACTATATTCATGCATATACATGTGTGTATATTTTTACGTATAAATTTGTAAATTTCAAAAAATTTCTTTTGCAGTTTCCACGCAGTCCCTCAGATTGGGAGGCCATAGCAAAAGAATTTGCAGTTAAATGGCAATTTCCCAATTGCCTAGGAGCGTTAGATGGGAAACACATAAGTTTTCGTTCTCAACGCAAAGACGGGGCATTTTTTCACAACTATAAGGGAACAAATAGCATAATTCTGCTGGCTCTGGTAGATGCTCATTGCAAATTTATTTTTGTTGACGTTGGCTGCAATGGTCGTAGCAATGATGCTGGAGTATTTTTGCAGAGCAAGCTGAATACTATTCTGCAAGAAGAGAAATCGCTACCGCAATCTGCTGCAATTGGAAACAACAGATTTCTTCCTTACGTCGTAGTCGGCGACGATGCATTCCCTCTGCAGGCACATCTTATGAAGCCTTATCCTTTTTTTTTTTTTTTTTTTTTTTTAAAAAGAGAAGCAACACTCAGGAAATACTTCCTATATTTAGTGTGTTGCTTTCTTTGGAAAGGGATAGTATAGAGATGAAAGGTGGGGAAAGATGAAGGGCTTCAGACATGTTCTTGCATGTTGTGCTTTACACAATTATTTGATAGAAAGTGGTGAGACAAGCACAGAAGGAGTAGGGACCGTACAGGATACTGGCAACATCAGTTCTGCTGCTTCCAGTTCGACATACAACCCACGGAAAGGAGAGGCAGAGATCATTCGCCAAAATTTTTCGAATTATTTCAATGAAGAAGGCAAAGTAGATTGGTTGAAGCCTTAATATTAATAAAAAAAACTTTTTAACAAATGTAATGATTATTATTTTTTTATTATAATAAAATAAAATAATAAAAAATATATATATATATATATATATATATACATATATATATATAATAATAATAATTCTAAAAACAATATCAGTCCTCATTGTGTGTGTTTTTAACACTCAATATCAATTTATTTTTTATTTATTTTTATTTTTATATAAAATTGTAACACTATGAATTTTCAACCGATTTCGAAAATCAAGGTGTCAATTTACTCTTTATCAAACGTTCTTTTAAATAAAAATTACTAAAAAATAGATTTTCAAATAATGTATACGAAAAAAAGCCGCCAAAAAAAATTGAAAATTTGAAATATTTTATATATTATTTTCACCTGGGTTTGTTAAAAGTATAAACATATATAAATATTTGGAAAGCTTAGCTATTCATCGGTTCAGAACTGATTAAGTTAAAACTAATTTTGTCCATAAAGTCATGAAAAAAGGTTTTGTCGCGATAACTTCAGATTTTGAGCGTGTATTCAAAATTCGGAAAATTGAAAAGTGATTTACTCAACTAGGCCTACAACATATACTAGGTCATTTTAAAAGTATATTTTGACTGTAACACCTGGTTATCAAAAAAAACAATTTACAAAATTAATTCAGTATCAAAAAATAAAAAACTTGAAGCAAAACATTGGATTATCAATATAATAATTTTTTAACTTTCAAAATCAGTCTCATAAAAAATACCATCCATTGACATCTGCTGCAGGTCGTGCGATGAGTTGACATTCGATGTGGAGGTGGAAGAATTGAGTTGCTTCGGAAAATTTTCAATGTAATGTTGAATTACATTTTGTATTTCCCAAGCAGCTTTCTGCTGATGTTCAACATCAATTTCTTCTAACTGTGATGCAACCAAATTGCCCAGCCAGCCGTATTTTTGAGCATTTTTCTTTTTGGCTGTTATCACATCTTTAAAAGCCGTAAGTTCGCGTCGTATTTCGGAAAATGGGTTGCTTTTCTGTAATATAAGTATTTACATATGTATGCATATTAAAAAATTTCATAAATGAATAGTTAATGAAGTATTAGTTTATAGTTAATAAAATGTTTGCCTTAAGTCTAGTTTAGCAGCATTTCTCAGATCACTTAAAAATTTTTACCCCGAATAGAGTTTTTAGAGCTGATTCCGAGAAACCAAAAATTTTTTGTCGGCGGCGCCCCCTTGCGGCTAGGCAGGGCATTAAAGTTGGAATAGTTTGTTTCGATTCACAACAATATGCATATCATAGGAAAGCTCTTTAAAATAAATTTACATAACTTGATAGCCAATTTCACAAGCTTTCATTTAAGGTATAATATGCTACCATATCTCTTAAAATAAAAAAGTTATTAAAGGTTAAATTTGGACAATGTTTATGTTTTGCAGTTTTTGGTTTCCGATGGTGCTTAAATCATCACAATTGGTTCACAAGTTTTGCTAAAATCGCAAAAGAAATTTTCACCTTTGAAGCAATCCCTTCGGGATAGGGGGCGCGTCCGCCAACTTCAGATTTGAACTTAGTGAGGTCAAATATTCATGGTCAAAGAATTTTATCAATTTGTGTGATGTTCAGTTAAACTTTATTTGTTCCAAACCGTTAACTTAGTCATGGATAACTTACGCATATTAATTGTACCAAAATCGCAAAAAATCAGCATTGTCCAACTTTAACATTTAATAACTTTTTTATTTTAAGAGATATGGTAGCATATTATACCTTAAATGAAAGCTTAAAAAAATCTAAATTGGCTATCAAGTTATGTAAACTTTTTATGTACTTATATACACGTTTTTTTCAATGAGATAGATTTTTGTCAAAAAAAAACAGAATAAAAAATTATAAAATCAAGATTTGGGCTGTAATGGGTTAATTTGTAAAGACATATTGCACATCATTCGAAAGGTATTTTAAAGAGCTTTCCTATGATATGCATATTGTTGTGATAGGACTTGCAGTTTTTGAGATAATCGAAAAAAACTATTCCAACTTTAATGCCCTGCCTAGCCGCAAGGGGGCGCCGCCGACAAAAAATTTTTGGTTTCTCGGAATCAGCTTTAAAAACTCTATTTGGGGTAAAAAAAAAAAAAAATCGGGGGTATGCTGCTAAACTAGACTTGTTCCAAATGTTTAGGCTGCGTTAAAGCTAAAATTAATTTCGGTACCTTTAGACGTTTTCCGCTGGGTTCCTCATTGGTGCTGAAGCAGCTTTCGTCAGTTAGCGATGTTGAACTAGCTTGTCCTTCGAATTTATTAGATGTTGAACTTCTTTGTCCTTCGAATTTATTAGAAGTACAATCAGTCTAAAAAAACAATTTTCTTAACTTTATGACAATTTCTGCAATTATTTGTATATGTGGAAATTACCTCAATGTTATCTTCACTCTCCCTGATGCAGGCATGTGGTTCCAGAAATGATAGCTGTTGAAAGCACCAAAGCTTTGGCACATACAAATCATTTCTTCCACTGCCGCTTTTTTTAGAGTTTTTTATTAACCTCAACTCCCTAATGTATTGGCTTCGTAGACCTTTCCATTTATTTTTAATATCTGCTACAGTCACACCAAACATTTCTTTTTCCAAAATATTTTTTACATCATTAAAAGCCTGTGCCTTTTTTATGCGGTCCATATACTCCTTGGATCGCACACTATACAAATATTCTCTTTCCTGCACAAATAAAATCAATTTTTCTATACTTTTTCTTTCCCATTTATATTCCATTTTTATATTTATAAAATAAATTTGGAATAACAAAATTTTTCTTTTTTCGCAAAACTTGTTTTACTGCGAACTTCTTTTAAATTGCACAAAAGAACGCCAGAAAAAAGTAATAAAGCAAATGTCAAAAAGCAAATTAAGAAAACGGCAACAAAGCGAGTGTCCGAGTACCGGAGACAAAATTGATACTCTCTTCCCCACTCGTAATTTGCTACCAAACTAAATGTTTCCCTTCCAAATGTTTCCTCGTCTAAATGGGGACTTACAAATTTTTACTGGCAAAAATGTATCCAGTAAAAACTTGTAAGTTCTTTGGCATCAAACTGTCACTTATCTCTCCCTTTTTACCAGTTTTTATTGAGTATTTCTCTAAACGAACATCTTTCAGTAAACACTTGTACGAATTTTTGTGTTATCGAACAATCTTAATGATATATTTTTTAATTATTAAATTTTGACACTTTTTTATATTATTAGGCCTGTTTTTTGGCACCGGATTTATTTTTGGATTTATTTTGTTTCATTTAAAGTTGTATATATTTTTTTTATTGTTATTTAAATCTAACACCAATTAAATTTTATAAAAAAGTATAAAAATGTTCTAAAAACATAAACACAGAAACAAAATTAAGGTAAACCCATAATGAATTTATAAAAAAATAAATCCGGTTTGGATTACGTTTTATTTTATTCTAGTATTTGTATTTTTCTAAAAATTCATCATATCATATTCACATCATATAAGCAAAAGCTAACCTTTAGCTTTCGATATAAAAAACAATGTTTTTTTTTTATTTTGAACGAAATAATATAAATTTAATAATCGAGCCGGCGATTTTATGAGAATGATAAATAAATAGGTCTTGCTGACATATGTATTGTTTTGGGTATTAAATATCGTCAACATGACGATATATCGTCCAACCTGGCAGCACTGCATGCGATTGCTGCTAATGCATACATACATGCCATTTATAAAAGCCTACATAAATACAGGGTGGCTAATAAATATTGCTACATTAAGAAAATCAAATAACTTTTTTTTTTCAATGCATATAAATATGTTTTCATTTGAAAAGCAATAAATAATAATAAATATTGCTATATTAAGAAAATCAAATAACTTTTTTTTTTAATACATACAAATATTTCCTTATTTTTACATTTGAAAAGCCATACATTTTTATTAAGTATTTTTAGTGGCTTTTAAGAATTAAAATGACTAATGCAAGCGAAATCCCGTGAAAATACAGAGAAAATTCCAAGCTAAGGGGCAAGTCTACTGCGTTCAATTGCTTGTTATTTAATTTTTTAAAGGAGAAAAATGAAAATCCTTAAGCAGAACTGTCCGTATTGACTGTCTGGTGATACATATATGAGCAAAAATAATCCTTGTCGAAACTCTAGAATTGACTTGTATTGCAGCAACTATGGCAACAATTGTTTCTTACATTCGAACTGAGAAATTTTAATTAAAAGGCGTCCTAATGATTGTCCCACGATTGACACAACCCAATCTGCTCGAATGAGTGCCGCCTAATGTGCCCGTTAAGTTTGTTTAGGCGGAAACGCCAGCCTCCAAAGCATTGTAGTGGCGCACAATCAAAATGTTAGTTTCATTACCCCATTCGAACCGATTAATAACTCAGAAAAAAAGTTATTACGTTTTTTTTTTGTAGTGGCATTTATCAGCCACCCTGTATTACAAAACAAAACAAAAAAACAACAATAATTTTTCCCAGAATTTTTTTAAAAGAATTGCAAACATTTGACAAATTGAATATACCATCCGTACTATGGGATGGAAAAGTATTTTTACAAACACGCTTGCGGAGACATATATAATGAAATAATTATTAAATACCCGTTTACATTACGACACATGTGTCACATAAGTCAAACAAAAAGTGTGATAAAATAAATTTTATGTGTTTAGAGTGTTTTTGAGACACAAAAAAAGAAAGAAACTGGTATTTTTTCAAATTATATAAATCGATAATAATATAAATCGAAAAATAGATCCGGTGACAAATAAATATGTTTTGCTGATATATTAAACTTTTGTCAAAAATTCGTAATTTTGTTGGAAGCAAAAATCGTAAAATCATCATTTAGTTATTGTGGGTAATAAATATCGTCAAAATGACGATAAATCGTCAAACCTGGCAACACTGCATGCGATTGCTACTAAACATAGAGGCCATTTAAACGGAGCAATTTGTTGCCTGCAACGTTGCCTGCAATTATTGTTTGTAGGCAAACGGGTTGGAGAAGCAAGCGGGGGTAGCAAAAAATGCACGATTTTCGTTTTCAAGATATTTTTTGACATTTCTTTTTGCTATCGTTCGTATTCTTGTTAATTTGCTTTATTCGTATTCGGCTTCTAAAGTATTGTGTATCGAAAATATTTCGTAAAATAATAAATAAATAATGTGGAATAAAGAACTATTTATTAATTTATTTTAAATTATATTATTTTATATTATATATATTATTAAATTTTATTATTTTTAATTATTACGAATAAATTAAATTTCAACGAATGAACAATTAAAGAAGATTGGAAAAATAAACGTCAAAAAAATTGCATGTAAAAACTCCTCGTTTAAATGTAAATGATTTTTAGAATCAATTTGAAAAGAGAATTCAAAAATTGCCTGCAATTAATTTCTTCGTTTAAAAGGCCTCATACATACATACCATTTATAAAACCTACATAGATACAGGGTGGCTGATCAATATTGTTACTTTATGAAAATCAATTAACTTGTTTTTAATACATATAAATATATTTTTATTCTTTCATTTGAAAAGCAATAAATTTTAGTTAGATTATCCCAATCGCTCATTTTCCTTAAATTGAAAAACGAATCAATGAAACAAAAAAAAAAAATGGAACCGATTAATAACAGAAAAAGAGTTATTACGTTTTTGTTTTGTAGTGGCATTTATCAGCCACCCTGTATTACAAAACAAAAAAAAAAACAACAACAATATTTTGTGGGTTTTTTTCTACGTATTGATTATAACCACGGATGGTAACCGAGACTATGTGGTTATTGGCAAAGGGTAACGCTATTTTCTTTTATTTCGGTAACGGTATTTTAGGGGTAATGATACTTCATTTACATCGGTAACGGGCTTTTAGCGTTAACGGTATTTTATTTATTTCGCTAACGGTATTTTACCGGTAACGTTATTTTAGATATTTCGGTAACGTTATTTTAGGGAAAAAGATTTTACAATTATTTTGGTAAAGGCATTTTAAGGGTAACGTTATTTTAGTTATTCAGTTAATGTTAATGCACACCACAAGTTTTAGCCCCATTATGCCCGAGTTTTAATGACTGGCTAGTTTATGATCATACTTTGGGAAAATATATCTATTTACAGAAGTTTTTTTTTTCAGATCTTGTTAGATTATCTCGGTAACGGTATTTTAAGGTATCGATATTTTAATTATATCGGTAATGGTATTTTACGGATAACGGTATTTCAATTATATCAGTAATAATATTTTAGTTATAACGATAGTCAGTTGAATCGGCAACGGTATTTTAGCGATATTGACAGCCATCCCTGATTGCGTATATTCTTGTGTATAATAGAGGTCTGCTCAAATGTATTTGGTAGCCAAATGATCCCTGTCGGAAACTGAGTTAACTTTAAATTAACTTTAAGCTAACTATTTCGCAACTATTACTAACTGACACTTGGATTACTTTTCAATGAAAGCAACTAACTATTTTAACATTGCGATGTCCTAGGCGGTAGTCAGTTGGCCGACTCTGCATTACTTTCCAACTAACTTCAAGCTAACTTTCTAAACGTTAGCTTTCAGTTAACTTTTTGTAGCTAGCTGTAACCTAACTGCTTTTCCGTTGGCTATAAGTAGGTTTTTTTTAACTAACTGTAAGTTAGTTAGAATTAAGTCAACTAAAAGTTAACTGTTTCACGTTAGCTGAAAACTAACTTTTTGTAGCGAGCTTCAAAGTAGCTACATAATAAAAAAAATAATTTATTCAAAATGTTTTGATGTAATTTTTGAAAAATAATAATTTATTTAAAACTTCACTTTTGTTTACATATTAACATAAATATAATAAAATAATATTTTGATTGTTTTAAGGTAAATTACATATCTATGGAAAAATTAAAAGAATTATTTTCAAAAAATTATATAAAAACTCACTATTATGTACATTTGTATGTACATACACTTATAGAAATAAACCTGTACGAATAGCAAAAAAAGCTACTAAAAACTTTTTTAAAAATGATGTTGCAGAAAAAACTGCTGAAATTAGCAGATTATTTTACTAAATATTAGTAGTATAAGAAGAGCAAAAATAAATCAGATAACTTTACAAACTTTTAGTTATATTCGATGTGAATTTTAGTTAATTATTATTATTATTATTATTTTGCTATTTTAAGTTAACTAAAATTTAGCCCTATTATTACTAAATATCTGTAAATTCAACAATTTATTTTTGCTATTCTTATATTACTTATATTTAGTTAAAAAACTGTCAATTCTAGCAGTTTTTTCTGCAACAGCATTTTTAACTAATTTTTAGTAATTTTTTTTCTGTTTCTACAGATTTATTTCTATGAGTGCAGTTACATAAATATACAAAAAATATTATATTATTTTTTGGATTGTTTTAAGGTACATACATACAAATATTTAATATGTTTTGTTGTAATTTTAGAAAATAAAAATTTTATAAAAACTTTACTATTATGTACATATTTACATAAATAAAAAAAAATATTAAAGATATTACAATTTTGATTGTTTTAAGGTACACACATACATATCTTTGGAAAAATTAAAGCAACTTTTCAAAAAATTATACAAAAATTCACTATTATGTACATTTGTATGTACATAGTTATATAAGTATACAAAAAATCTATAACTATATAAGAGTGGCGTGACTGAGTGACTGAGTGACTGAGGGCTGAGTGACTCAACATCGCCCAGCCAAGACCTCTGGACCTAGGAACTTGAAAGTTGGTACATATGTTCCTCCTCCGACTTAGACCTCCACTAAAAAGCGATTTTTTGATATTCCAACGGACAAGACCACAAAGTGGAAAAACTCCTCCTTTTTTGGAAAATAATGTCCCTTTTCCCCAGCCAAGACCTCTGGACCTAGGAACTTGAAATTTGGTACATATGTTCCTCCTCCGGCTTAGACCTCCACTAAGAAGCGATTTTTGGATAGTCCCACGGAGAAGGCCAAAAAGTGGAAAACTCCTCCTTTTTCGGAAAATAGTGTCCATTTTTCCAAAAAAATACCTTTTTCCAAAAAAAAAAAAGTACCGAAAACGAAGTCCAAAAAAAGTACCTTCTTCAAAAAAAAGTACCTTCTACCAAAAAAAGTACCTTCTTCCAAAAAAAGTACCTTCTACCAAAAAAAGTACCTTCTTCCAAAAAAAGTACCAAGAGAAAAAGTACCGAAAACGTTAAATTTTCAAAAAAAAAAAAGTACCAAAAATTTTTATTTTTACCAAAAAAAAAAGTACCAAAACTATTAACAAAAAAGTACCAAAAAAATTAAATTTTATAAAAAGTACCAAAAAATGTACCCTTTCCAGAAAAAAGTACCAAAAAAAAAAAATAAAATTTCAAAGAGAAAAAGTTCCGAAAATGTTCATTTTTTCAAAAATATCCCTTTCCAAAAAAGTACCGAAATTTTCAAAAAAAATAATTACCGAAAAAGTCCCTTATCCAAAATAAAAGTACCAAAAAATGAGAAAAAGTACCGGAAATGTTCATTTTCAAAAAAAAAGTACCAAAAAATTTTTCTTTTTACCAAAAAAAAGTACCAAATCTATTGCAAAAATGTACCAAAAAAATTGAATATTCTAAAAATGCCCCTTTCCAAAAAAAAGTACCGAAATTTTCAAAAAAAAATAATTACCGAAAAAGTTCCTTATTCAAAATAAAAGTACCAAAAACATTTTATTTTCTAAAAATGTATCAATTTCAAAATGTCCCTTTTCAAAAAAAAGTACCGAAGTTTTCAAAAAAAAATTACCGAAAAAGCCTATTCCAAAAAAAGTACCAAAAAATGTACCCTTTTCAGAAAAAAGTACAAAAAACTATTGTAAAAAAGTACCAAAAAAAGTACCAATTTCAAAATAGTACTTTTTCCAAAAGAAGAACCTTCTTCAAAAAACTACATTTTCCAAGACAAAAAGTACCGAAAACGTTAATTTTCGAAAAAAAAAGTACCAAAACTATTGGCAAAAAAAGTACCAAAAAAATTAAATTTTATAAAAAAGTACCAATTTCAAAAATGTTCCTATCCAAAAAAAAGTACCGAAATTTTCAAATAAAAATACTTACCGAAAATAGTCCCTTTTCCAAAAAAAAAAGTACCAAAAATTTTACCCTTTTCAGAAAAAAGTACATTTTCCAAAAAAAAATGTACCGAAAAATTTTTATTTTTACCAAAAAAAAATTACCAAAACTATTGACAAAAAAGTACCAAACAAATAAAATTTTCTAAAAAAGCACCAATTTCAAAAATGTCCCTTTCCAAAAAAAAGTACTGAAATTTTCAAAGCAAATAATTACCGAAAAAAGTCCCTTTACCAAAAAAGTACCTGTACCCTTTTCAGAAAAAAGTACCAAAAAAAAAGTACAATTTCCAAGAGAAAAAGTACCGAATATGTTCATTTTCAAAAATAAGTACCAAAAAATTTTTGTTTTTACCAAAAAAAAGTACCAAAACTATTGGCAAAAAAGTGCCAAAAAAATTAAATATTCTAAAAAAGTATTGATTTCAAAAGTCTCCCTTTCCAAAAAAAAGTACCGAAATTTTCAAAAAAAAATAATTACCGAAAAAGTCCCTTATCCAAAATAAAAGTACCAAAAAAAGAGAAAAAGTACAGAAAATGTTCATTTTCAAGAAAAAGTACCAAAAAATTTTTCTTTCTACCAAAAAAAAATACCAAAACTATTGGCAAAAAAGTACCAAAAAAATTAAATATTCGAAGAAAGTACTGATTTCAAAAATGTCCCTTTCCAAAAAAAAGTACCGAAATTAAAAAAAAAAATAATTGTCGAAAAAGTCCCTTATTCAAAATAAAAGAACCAAAAAAATTTAATTTTCTAAAAATGTATCAATTTCAAAATGTCCCTTTCCAAAAAAATACCGAAATTTTCAAAAAAAAATTTCCAAAAAAAGTACACAAAAAATAAATATTTCTAAAAAAAAAAGTACCAATTTCAAATATGTATGCACTCTTTCCAAAAAAAATATTAAATTTTTCTAAAAATGTGGCAATTTTAAAAAGTACTTTCTGAATCTTCCAAAAAAGAGTACCAAAAAAAGTACCTTTTAAAAAAAAAATATACCGAAAAAGTACCTTTTCCAAAAAATAATCTACCAACAAAATTTAATTTTCAAAATGAGTATCAATTTCAAAAAAGTGCTTCTTCCCAAAAAAAACTTTTCCAAAAAAAGATACAATTTCCAAACAAAAAAGAAAATAAATAAATTTTTCTAAAAAAAATACCAATTTCAAAAACGATACATAAAAGATACTAAGAACTGTAATTTTTCCGCAAAAAATACTTTTTCCTAAAAAAATTTCCATTTTCCACCTAAAGTATCTTCCACAAAAAAAAAAAAAAAGTGTCTTCCAAAAAAGTACCCAAAAAATATAATTTTTCTAAAAAAGTACCAATTTCCAAACAATACTTTTTCCAAAAATAGTACATTTTCAAAAAAATAAACATCCATTTTTCAAAAAAAAATAAAATAGCGAAAATTTTTTAGTACCAAAAAAAATTTACTTTTTCTAAAAAAGTACCATCTTCAAAAAAATACCGAAAAAATACATTTTTCAAAAATTAAATTACAGTTTGAAAAAATTTCTTTTTCCAAAAAAATTTATAATTTTTGAAGTGCAATTTTTTACAATTTTTTTTTTTTTTGTATTTAAAATTTAAAAAAAAATTAAAAAACAACACTCAGTGAAAAAAGTTCCCGGTTCAACGAATGTCAAACTTTTCACACTGAAGTAACGCTTTAACGGACAAGTCGAACGAAAATAAAAAATATATCAATTTAAAAAATATAAATAATAATTGCATAGTTTTGTTTTTTATTCGTTTTGTTGTTTAACGAATATCTCGATTTAACGAACACCCCTGACGTCCTGTAATTCGTTTAACCAGAATGCTACAAAATTTTCTACAAATATAATTTTGTTATAATTACAAATAGAGGTTAAAATATTTCGTGTATATTTTTTTTTTCATATTTATGTATATAAATAATCTATATATATAAAGAAGTGGTGTGAGTGACTGACTCAAAATCGCCCAGCCTAGACCCCTGGACCTGGGAACTTGAAATTTACAACGGAGAGTGCGAAAAAGTGGAAAAAGGCCTCCGTTTTTGCAAAATAAGTAACGGCATTTTTAAAAAAGTAACCGTTACTTTTGTATCAAATAAAAGTAACGTTTTTTTAAAGTAACGACTTAGTCAAAAACTAACGGTTTTTGTTTTTTAAGTAACGACATTTTTCAAAAAAATAACGGGTTTAAAAAAGTAACTGTTGTTTAAAAAAAATAGCGGTTTTTAAAAAAATTTAATGAGTTTTTTTTTTAAGTAACTGTACTTTTCAAAAAAAGGACGGGTTTTTAAAACAAAAAGAAATGTTTTTTTCAAAAAAGGAACGTTTTTTTTTTTAAAGTAGTTTTTTTCAAAAATTAACGGTTTTTTTTTATAAGTAATGGTACTTTTCAAAAGAATAACGGGTTTAAAAAAAGTTTTTTTCACAATATGGAACTTTTTTTTTTTTAAAGTAACAGAAGTTTTCACATGTCTATCTATTTATATAAAAGAGTAGTGTGAGAGACTGAGTGACTCAACATCGCCCATCCTAGCACCTGCTCCTAGAAACTTTAAATTTGGCATATAGGTTCCTCCTGGGAAGGTGACCTCCACTAAGACGGGATTTTTTATATTGCATCGGAGATGTCCAAAAAGTTAGAAACTGTGCCAAATAACCGAAAAATTGGTATACAGTTTCCTCCTGGAAAGAAGAATTCGAATAAGACGGAATTTTTTGATATTCCAACGGAGATGGCCAAAAAGTATTCAGAAAATAAATATCTTATTCCAAAAAAATATCGTTTTCCAAAAAAAAATACTTTTTAAAAAAAAAATATTTTTTCCACAAAAAAATACTTTTTTAAAAACAAGTGCTTTTACCAAAAAAATTACTTTTCCCGCACAAGGTGCGTTTACCAGAAAAAAGACTTTTTTCAAAAAAAAATGCTTTTACCAAAAAAAAGTACTTTTGACAAAAAAAAAAATACTTTTTCAAAAAAAGTTAAGTGTTTTTCCGAAAAAGTCCTTTTTTAAAAAAAAAATACATTTTTCAAAAACAAAGGTCTTTTTCCAAATAGCAAATTTTCCATAAAAAACTGATTTTACCAACAAAAACAATAATGCTTTTTTCAAAAAAAACTACATACTATTCTAAAAAGTAATTTTATTTATTTTGATAACAAATTTTTAAAAAAATCTAAAAAACTGTAAGGTTGTAAAAGTTTGAAGAATACATATAACAATTTTCATGTTATATTAATTTTCATGATCATGGCACTATGGGTTATTTCCAAACAGTTCTTCAAACAAAAAAGTATTTACTAATTAAACATGGCAAAAATGAAGACCTCCACTAAAATGGGATCTTTAATATATTACTGGAAGACGTAGAAACGAGTAAAGAGTCCAATTTTACGATCATTGGCCAAAAAGTAGAAATATAGGTTTTCTGTGATGTGGGCTAATACACTGAAAATGCACTTATTGAATTTTCCACTAAAAACGTGGTATTACGGGGATTTAAAATTTTAAGAAGTGCTCATCTTAATCAAAATGTTAAGCTAAATCTGAAACTTAAAACGTAAGTTGTTTCAAACCTTATTTTTCGTAAAGCAATTTTAATCTAAGTTGAAAAAAAAAAAAACAAAATTATACTTTTCGAAAAACAGGTTAAGGAAAATGTTATTCAGATTTAAAAGCACATACAACTTCACTGACGTTTTGGAGTTCAAAAACCTATACTCAATCTCAATATATCTGTTCGCTCAACAGAAAAATTTATTACGTTTAACAAAATGTATTTCTTTTTTTTGGCTCAGAAAAAGTATTTTTGTTAATTTTTAAATTTTTAATTAAAGTACAAAATAAGTACATCTACAGTCTTATTTCTAATTCTAATTTACACACAATTTGTATTCAAGCTAAAAACAATGCTACATTGATGTGAAATATAATAATAAAATATAAAATTATTTGCGTCATTACTTTTTAGTTTTGGGCTCTTTGTAGGAGGTTAAGGGTAGCGGAAGCTTTCTCAGACCTGGTTCATACTTATTTAGAACATTTGTGGATACTCCGAAGAAACGAAAATTTTGTCCGTTTTATAAAATAGAATATTTTTGGAAAAAATTACGAGGTTATGGTCCCCACCAAAGTCCAATTTCGGATAGAGATGTCATTGGCACTGGCGTATGGTGAAGCTAGGAGTAATACAAATCCATTTTGCTTCAACTTTCTCAGTTTTCAAGCTATGGGTCATATTCTTAAATCAGAAAAGAAAAAAATAGCGCCGTCATGAAAACTTCAGATAAGCTGATGGCGCCATACCATATTTTAACAATAAATTTTAACAAATAAATTCTGGAAAATAGTTTTGAAAAATAACACTCAAAAATGGTGAAAAATAACACTCAAAAATGGTTAAACCACTGGAAATTTTTACTATTTTGACTATTTTGTTAAATAAAATTAATCAATCTCTAACCTACACTTGGTATCCAACTATTGTATGTGAATAAAGCGCATCATAAAACGTGATAATTACTTGTGAAAAAGAGATAGGATTAAGAAGAAAAAGCATTCTAGTTGAGAAATGAATTGTGCATTGGTATTAGCTAATTCTGTCTCTTCTGATCAAAAACAATACTTGTGTGTACGTAGTGTGACCAAACTCCAATTTAGTCGCAGTCAACGCTGTGTCGACCGTGGCTCAACTGGTTAAGAGGTGAGATTACGATGCATAGCTTTGATGCTAAGACTGTGAGTTCAAATCACAGTACGACACCAAAAAAATAAAAAGTTTTTCATATAGAGCAAAATTAACAATATAAAATACTTTGTTCAATTGACACATAAATTAACCACTGACGAGTCCCAGGAGGGGGACGAAACTGCGGCAGTCTGGTGTATCCCTTGTGTCCGTAAAATTTTTCAATAAAAATGTTTTCTTCTTCTTCTTTCTGTAAAGAGACTAACTAAAAAAATTAACTTAAATCTATGCTTAAGTCAGTTTTTAAATACAAAATGGGTTCAAAAATAGTCAACTCGATTTAAAACACATTTAATAGATTTTTTATGTTTATTGTTTTGGAAATACATGGAATTTTGTTCTGAAATTTTAGTATAACAGTTTTTGTGAAAAAGTTTCTACTATCGATTTACGCAAAAAAAAAATCGAAATCTAGAAGGCTCAGTATGAAGATGTCCTCTTAAAAATTGAAAAGTGAAAAATTTAAAAAATAAATTTAGGATCGGGTGATAAAAATCGTCTAGGACCAAATTTTGTTTACAGATTCCAAAATTTCGTGCTTTTGTGTTCATTGGTTGCCCAGGACCAAATATTTTTTAAAGTTTCCCCAATTTCATGATTTTGTGTTCATTTGTTTAAAAGAGTAAATAATGTTGCTGCAGTTGAAACCTACAAGTTTTAAGTGAATATGTAAATTTCTTTCAGAGTTGTATAGAGTACCACTTACCACCTTTTGCTCTTTTTTATACAAATAACTTCTGAATATTTAAAATCTTCTATATCTTAAAAATCCTAGACGCCGTTAACTGTAGTTTTTAATATCGGAATATATTAAGATTTCTTCTTTTAATAATTAAACATTAAAATAGTTTGCTTTATTCCAAGTTCCTAGCTCCAGTGGTTTGAACTTTGTGATTAATGGCCATTTATCCCTTTTGAGCTCTATATTACCATGGTTTTATGTAAAATTCCAAAAAGTTTTTCTTCAGTGAATTACCTGAAGTGTTTTGGACAAAAGGAGACTTTTTCCCGTAAACATTTCCAAAAGCCCATCTTAGGGGATGTATATGCGAGGGGATGAACCTACATGCCAAATTTCAAGTTCCTAGCTGCAGCGGCTTGGTCATGGTGATTGAGGGGACATTTTTTTCTTTGTACCACATTTTCATTGAGTTTTTTAAGAAGAACTTTAAGCAAAACACTTTTTATTTTTTTGTGCAACCTTATAATTATTTCCAAAAATCATGTTTCCGAGAATTGTGTCTACACCGGAGACGGAACCTTCATACCAAATTTGAAGTTCCAAGCCCATGCGGTTAAAGCTGGGAGATTAGGCGGCACTTATTAACATTTGAACCACACTTTAACTATGTTATTATTTTAAAAAGTAGTTAATTAGTCTGTAAATCAAGGAACACATATTTTATACTAGCGGACAATGCCCACAAGGTTGTTAGTGTAGATAAGACGTTTTTTTTTTCGTTAAAGTTCAAAATGTAATTTTTATTGGATAATACAATAAAGTATTACCTATTTTGTTTTACAGATTTGCAGAAATTTTTTACTCAGCGAAGCCTGCTTCGGACATACCACAGAGTAAAAAACCCCTAAGTCCGGCCGCAGGCCGGCTACGCAGAAAAACTTTAATATTCACTATTTTTACTGGGGACTATTCGCATAATCATGTTAGGCATAGTTGCCATGTTGTTTTGATGTTATGATAGATACATTTTAATCCATAATCCCCAAATCGGAAATCGGGATAATGTCATGTCATTCCTGCCTAAAAAGGTAGATCCCCAAAAGATTAACTTCTTATAAAAATCGTCCAGGACCAAATATTTCTTTTTACCAATTTTGTGCTTTTGTGTTCATTTGTCAAAAAGAGTATATAATTTTGCAGCACTTAGAATCTAAAAATTTCAAGAGAATACGAAAATGTATTTAAATTTTAAACGTTATGAATTAGTACAAACTTTTACCCCTTTTATACAGTTAACTTCTAAATATCCAAAATATTTTATAATTTAATTTTTATAATTACTCGACTAGCTTATATATCCAATATATCGTTACCAATACTTTTTAATGTCGGAATACATTAAAAAGAAAATGATTTCCTGTTTTAATTATTTTGTTTAACTATTGCGAAAAGATGTTTTAAATTTTAAGCATAAAGCAATTGTACATGTCATTAAGAGAACACTTTTTCCCTTTAAATCTCTATTTATGACAAGTTTTGATCAGAAAAGCAAAAATATATCTTAAGTGAACTACGATATAATTACCTAATGGTTTTGGTTATGAGATTGACCGTTTTTGGTCCTCTATTGGTTGATGTCTACGCTTAAGGAAGTACCTACATGTCAAATCTCAAGTACCTAGCTCCTACGATTTGAGCCGGGCTATTAACGGACACTTTTCCTTTTTTAACCCCATTTTTACAAGTTTTAATTAGAAGTTCAAAGAAACACATATTTTAAAGGTCAGATTTGTAGCCAAATGTTAGTTGGCAGAATATTAAAAGGGAGATTTTGCCACCCACCTTATGGAATTTCAAAATATAAATTTCTTCTTAGATAATATCTGTGCCGGACGAGGAACCTTCAAGCCAAATTTTAAGTTCCTTACTCCAGCGGTTTAAGCTTTGTGATTAATCCCAATTTTTCTTATTTAACCCCAGTGATTTTGGTGAGTTCCAAAAAATTTTTGGAACAGAAGGAGACTTCATCCTTTTTGTCCGTCCCCTGAAAAGTTTACAAAAACCCCTCCTTAGTGGATGTCTAATTTAATCCAAATTTCAAGTTCAATATTTTTTGCAATGTTTACCACGAGATTATTTGAAATTCTCTCCGATAAGTTAGCCTATACCTCAGGACATACATATTATAAAATTTAGATTTCTGGACAAAAGGGTTTGGGCAGTAAATCAAGACGAAACCTTTTCACTGTTTGCTCCAGTACGTAAACATTTCCAATAATCCCATATTTGTGAATATCTACGCCAGAGCAGGAACATACATGCCAAATTTCAGAATCAAGCGGTTTGGGCTGAGTGATTAAGCCACATTTGTGCCACATTTTTATCAAGTTTTATTTTAAATTCCTAAAGGTATATTTTAAGTGCTTTAGCCCATAAAATATTGGCTAATACACTTGACATTTCAGATTTTTAGCCGAAGGGGTTTAAGCAGGACGATGAGGGGAAGACTTTTTATATTTTTGTGCCACACACTAACAATTTCCTAAAATCGTGATTAGTTGTATATGATGGAGAAGGAACCTCAATGACAAATTCCAAATTCCAAGCTCCAGCGGTTTAGGCAGCGTAAATAGGCGGTACTAATTCCCTTTTGAATACCATTTTTACTATGTTTTTATTGTATATTTTAGAAATTATCTTTTCAGTAAGACCATATGCCAATGAACACATGAGTTATGGTAACGGGCAAGCCCACTAGGTTGTTATCATAGATAACACCTTGCTTGGCCTTAAAGTTTAA
The DNA here is from genome assembly GCA_021234595.1 of Delia radicum. Classification (NCBI taxonomy): domain Eukaryota; kingdom Metazoa; phylum Arthropoda; class Insecta; order Diptera; family Anthomyiidae; genus Delia; species Delia radicum. Next base: position 133,968,306 of record CM037851.1, on the reverse strand, counting down.
AATGTAATTTTTATTGGACAACGGAATAAAGTATTATTTTTTTATTTTACAGCCTTCCATATATGTTTTACTCAGCGAAGCCGGCTGTGGACATACCACAGAATAGAAAAATAATAAACATTGCCGCAGTCCGTCTACGCAGAAATACTGTAATATTCACACAATATTATTTTGAAAAACGATCTTATAACTACGTAAGACATAGCTCCCATTTTTATTTAAGGGTTAAGACAGAAATATTTTCATTCGTAGTCCCAAAATTTGAAATGGGGATAATGCCATTCCATACCTACCTAAATGTTTGTTTTATTTTCCTCAAAAGATTAAATTCTTATCCAAAATCAATTACATTGTAAACTTTAAGGAAAAACAATGTCGTCCCCACGCTAACAATGCAGCGGGGATACTCGCTATTAGTAATACAAATACATCTTAATCCGCTATGGTTCGGACCGAGAGGGCTCATCCTACGTCTTGAGGATGAGCCCTCTCGGTCGGTTATAGTGGGTAACTGTTCGTAAAAAAACTTTAGAAAGTTTTTAATATGTAATAAAAAAAAAAAGAATCGATAGAATGTGGATTTATTACAATTTCATTAATTATCAAAGGTTACTAATCATAAACATAAATGTTTTTATACAAACAAAAACGAATTAAAATTATTAATTATATGTAAATAAAATCCAAACACAAACTACATTTTTATGAAGCTTCAAACTCCTTCAGCTAGAGTTTACAGGCAAGGATCTGGATCTGTGATCAACAGCACATGAATTCTGTATAATATTCCACATGTTGGTCATTATATATTCATTTATTCAGAACTACACGCAGAAAAAAGAGCATCGTTTTATAATAGTTTAAGAGCATCATATTCGTAGCAATCATATTATTATCCTAAATGACAATCAGCTTCAATCATACTTTTTCTCTGCGTGTAGGTGCACTCCGGGCAAGCCCGGCTTTAGCCGGCTTGTATTAGATATAATTTTTTTTGATTGTTTTAACGTACATGCATACAAATATTTGGTATGTTTTGTTGTAATTTTAGAAAATAATAATTTTATAAAAACTTCACTATTATGTATGTACATATTTACGTAAGTATAAAAAAATATAAAATGTAAATAAATAAATATTAGTAATTTGGTTGCTTTAAGGTACATACATATATATTTTTGGAAAAATTGAATTAACTCTTTTCAAAAAATTATTATTATATTAAAAGTATGTACATAGTTACATAAGTATACAAAAAATATTATATATTTTTTGTATGATTGTTTTAAGGAACATACATATACATTTTTTATATGTTTTGTTGTAATTTAAAAAAATAATAATTTTATAAAAAATCCACTATTATGTACATATTTACATAAATATAAAAACATATTAAAGATATTATAATTTTGATTGTTTTATGGTACAAACATACATATACTATATTATTTTAATTTTTTAATTTCATGTTCTTGTTTTTAATGCACTGCGCATGAATATAACGTTTTTTAATTATTTTTAAAGCGTTGCGTATGTCTTTTTCAACATCTTGAGATCCAAGTGATCGCCAGGCATCTGTTAATAATATAAAAACATATTTGCGTTTTTAGAATACATACATACATACATATATAAATTTTAAAATAATCATTTACCTGTCAAGGCGTGAAAGAAAACCTCAAAGTCTTTTAACCTTTTTTTGCCATGAATTCCATCTAAATTTATGTCCATGCACAAATTTATTGAGATTATTTCTGTTAATGTTTTCGGTAGGCGCCCCTTCAATAGCGACTTCATTACATTTATCTGCAGAAAGTAATAAAGTAATTATATAAGTATATACATATGAATTAATTTAGGTATTTGATCAGAAAACTTACATACGCTTCACGATTGTCTTCAGTAATGGTGGTATTTATTTCATTTAATCCATTTATATTTTCTATGGGGAATGTAGAGGGTACATTTTTCTTAGTTACTTCCTGGTATATAATCCTTTCTGTTAAAACTTTTTGCTCAGCCAAGGCTTTCATTATTACGTCGTTTTGGTTAACAATAATTTCTGTAAATGGATAATGAAGATAATTATGTATAAAATAATGAAAGATAATTTTATTAAAAAATAATTACCTTGTAGATTTTGTATTGTATCTGAAAGAATAAAAAATATTGGTCAATTTAAAGTTTGGTAATGTTTTATAAATCAAATCTTACTGTTTATCTGCTTAAAATTTTCTTCAAAATGTTTGGAACAACTTGGGCATGGCTCCGTTTTCTTCTGATCTGTAACATAATTTATTAATACGAGTTATAAAATTGGAAACTAAATATAATAATTATTAATTTTATTGTTATTACTTACAAGGTGCAATTGGTTGTAAGCCAATCTTACAACGATTAATTTGTGGAAACGACATCTAAATATTTTAACGTAAATTATATATGTATGCAAAATGAGTTTATGTATGTGATTGCTTTAATTATTATTACTTGCAACCATGCAAGAGTGGTATTAAAAGGTATCTATTACCAAATGGAAATCCTGAAAATTTTAATTCAATATTTTCTACGTTGAAAGCTTCTTCATCACCCATATCATTCGGATCAGCTACACAAGTACCTAAAACATTAGCTGAATTTAATGGCTCTTGAAAAAAACTCGTAATACTTCGGAATCGGCGACCTAATATTGACACCGAGCAGTTTAATGAGAAACCTGTAATCTGAATTGGTATAAACGGACTAATAGCGCACAAATTGTTAGGGCAAACAGCAGTAAAAAAATATTCAGGAGTTTGAACACTAACAATAACCCCATTTTTTTCATTGATTTTTAGTTTTTTCTGTTCTATAACCATTTCTTCATTTTGCATACGAATATGAATTTGTTGTAGAATCTTTGAAGGCTTTTTCACATATTTTTTCAACTTTTGAAGATAATCCTCAAATGCATAGCAGGAAAAATTTTGAAATGGTCCAAATGTTTGCACACATTCACTTATATGCAGAATACTATGAACATTGTATGATATGCTGTCTGCTCCAAAAATCACAGGAAAGTTCTCCACGAATAGTTCTAACATGACTTGAGCAGTTTCGGCATTTCTTTGACATGTTCTCGGGCAGGATAACAAACGGGAAGCACAATGAAGTAGAAGGAATTCATAGTAAAAATCTTCATGAACTCTATCCTTTAAAACTAGTATACCTGTGTACAATAAAAATTGGCGAAACTCAGTGGCTTTCCAGTTACATAATTCTTGCAATTCTCTCGGATATCGTGAGAATTCCCGTGGGATGTATTTTTTCAAGGCCTTTAGATGTGCAGAAATTTCTTCTTTAGCTTCTTTAGTTATTTTAAAGTTAGTTTTGTCTGAGTTCAATCGAAGCAACATTTTCTTAACAACTCCGAGATCTATTAGATGCATCGGATCAAGGGGAACTTGAGTTATCATACGTAGACCAAGCTCTTCAAATGGAGATTGATTCAAACGAAATTTTATTTGATGATGGTTGGGGTACTTTCTTGATGTAAAGTCGGCATCAGATATAAGTCTACCCGGCGTTGAAGAATACGTGAGCACATTCCCAATTTTTCTGCTGATTTGATTACATTTTGTGCAGCCATATGAAGAAGTGTGACCAACTATACCACAAGCAAAAGCTTTTGCTGGAGTATCACAAATAAGCCCCCTTATTTCAAATGGTATAACCCTGTTGCTAATATGTATCCCACTAGCGGTTAATTCTTTTAACTCTGTTACGAAATTGCTAAGGAAACTAGCTATGTCATGTGGTTTACTTTTTCCGACATATATACCAATAGGGAAAACAGAAATGTTAGGAAACTCGACGATTTTCGCCAAAATCGGCCATAATTGAGTTCTCGAGCTTTTAAACAAAGGTAGGCCATCAATATTTACATCAATCATAATTTTGTTGCAACCACTTATGATGCTTGAAACTCTTGAAAGTTGTTTTTGTACTCCGAAATGGCAATATGTGCCAGGGAAAATATTTCTTAAACATAATTTTTCCCGTTTTTTAACAAATCCGTTTGCACTTAAAGGCACTTCTATGTTTTCTTCAACTAAAATTTGCAACAATTCTTCAAAGCAATCGCGGGACGGCCTGTTTTTAAAATACCAATTACCAAGTTTTTCTTTTAATGTTTTTTTTTTAACACATTGTTCATCAGAACTATTCATATTGCTATCAATTTGAATATCAACTTCATTTGTGCAGGATACACCAACAGATGGATTTGGGTCTCCTGACTGTGCTACATTACACGACAATAGTTTGTTGGAATATAAATTTCTTTCTTTTTAAAAAGCCTCCTCAAATGCCTTTTACTAACACTTCTCATGTTTGCTTACAAATTCAAATAACACTTGTAATTAAAACTAAAGCAATCACAGACAATAACACTTGTTTTTATTATTTTACAGAAATAATTTTATTTAAAATTTATACCAGTTAAAATCTTTATATTAAAAAATTATATATTTAAAAAAAACTTCAATACCACGCGCGAGAATGTTTACTAATCAAAAGTCTAAGCTGTTAGCTTAAGTCGACGGCGTCAACAGCTAGGCGGCGACAGTGGCCGGTAGCTGCATGAAATGAATGAAGCCGATATTTAATAAGAACATACATAAAATAATTTTTAAATATATTTTAAAACATAAAACATTTAAAATTAAATAAATTAAAATAAAATATGTATGTCCTTATTTCACAAAAATATTTTACATTCATACATATATGTATATAAGCGAAAATACTTTTCATTTATTTCTGACGGCTCAGCCGACGTTACTTACTGAATAAAACCTCCTTTGAGCGCTTTACTACTAATCAACTTTGGACTCTTTCAAAATAAAAATTTTCAAAAGAAGGGGAAAACCAAATAAAGAACACAAAGCGTACAACAACTAACCAAAACCAAAAAATTTACTGTGCAGAATACACACTTTGGTTAACGGAAAATTTGCATTGCGTAGTAGATAGCTTAAAATTAGTTCATAAAAGTTAACTTAAAGTTGGCTATTTTTGTAGTCAGCTACTCATTGTCCGACAGGGATTGTTGTGTGTGTTTTTGATATGCATATCAAATGTGTAAAAAAATGAGAGCTAGTCATACACCATAGATGCCCAATGTAGTAGTATTGGTAAGAGTGACGAAATAAAACTGAAAGAAAACAATGTGTGGCGGGTGTGATATATTTCGAAATAAAAAGATTCTTCAAAGTGTTTATAAATTTTCCATCAATTAATCATTGTTCAATTTGCAATTAAAAAGTAATGAAATCTTCTATGTTGATACTCTTATTGCAGTTACGCAATAAAAGTATATTTCTCAAACTAGAAGAATTTAGCTTATTGCGTTTTTTTGAGCAAATATAATTCAAATCTGAAAATATTTGTTCGCAAATATACGTTGAGGGAAATAAAGATAAGCACTTCAATGAAATCTTCATTATTTCAGGATATATTGTATTGTCTTATTATAAAACACAGAAGTTCTGCAAGTGTAGCTTGTCTCTCCCACTCGGCATGCTGATTTCCTATTGGTTGATTGATGATCAAACAAAAGAGCGTAAGTATACGTGTGAGCAGTGTTGCCAGGTATGTTGAGCATAAAATCGTCAAATTTTCCAATAAAAATCGTCAAAATCGTCATTTTATTTTCAAAAATCGTCAAAAAATCGTCAAAACAAAAAATTTTTGTTACAAGTGGGATAAAGTTTTAATAAAAAAAAAAAGAATAATATTGTAATTCACATTTCAAATGCTCATGTACTATCGGTGTAATATAATACGATTTTTTACACTTTTCTGTAATTTAAACTTCGAAAATCATGATATTTTATAACGATAGTACTTTACCACTTTAACTGTTAATTCCGTCTACATAATTCTGTAAACACCACTTCAGTAGCACAATTTTTAAATCTTAAATTCTTTTACATAGTTTAGAAATTCTTTTACATAGTTTAGAAATTCTTTAACAATCTTATTTTCTTTAATTATTAAATTTCGACTTCCATTAACGAATTAAAGCTTCAAATTGCATTTCATGTGATGACATACATAGTTCAATATAATAAATTGCGAAATTTTGGATTATTTCATATTTTTCATTTTGGGTTGGTTTTTAATATTGCTAAAAATTATTTATTATTTTATTTATTATTTACATTATTATTTATTATTATTTAAATATTGTTTATTACTGCATGTTTTTAAATTTTCAAATATAAATTGTGAATATCTGAAGTTTCACTTTGCAACACTTTATCAATATTATAATTAGGCCTGTTTTTTAAGCACCGGATTTATTTTTGGATTTATAAATGAGATTATTCGAACTCGATGTTAGTTTCGCAAAAACTTGGATGTTTTTTTTTTATTTAAAAAATATTTTATTTTTATCCCAATCTTACACTAATTAAACTTTATAAAAATATGAATATTAAAAAAAGCAGGGTTGGCATTCAATAACTTTTCATAATAACGATTGGCTATCACAGTAACACTAATAGCGGAGTGGAAATTAAAAAAAGCGATTCAATTAAGCACATGTTTCTTCTTATGTAAACGGGTTTTTTTTTTCTATTTAACCTGTTTGATTTTGAAATATCTTGAACTAGTTAAAGTCAAAATAACGCTGAAATACCGAAACGACGATTTATAACGTTATTTTGTTGATGTAACAAAATTTAATGGGTAGAATTTTGAAATAAACCCTGTAAAGACACATGCCACTATTGGAATCGTAGCTTTAAAACGTTCATAACGGCATTGCTGTGGCCGTGGCAGGCAAATGGCATTGTAATGAAAAGGTAGTGCTTGCCAACCATGAAAAAAGTAAGCACATACTCAGGGAACGTCTGCTGTAAATATTTGTCGTTGTTTCAGTTGTAATACAGTATCTTTATTTTTAAGTAAAAAAACAGTCATTTGTAGAAGAAATTTAATTTTTGACTACAGTTGTAGTTCATTTAAAAAACAAACCACATTAAATTACAGTATTATGATTTTACATTCATTTTATACAGTATTTTTTTTTTTAATTAAAAAAAATAAAACAAATTAATGTTTGTTTATATTTTACTGCACTGAATGAACCACTTATTAATAATACAATTGTAGTTAATTTTTTTAACAGTAAAAAACAAATGAATCTGTTAGTTGAATTTACTAAAATGTAAGTCGTTATTTTTTCAAGTGAAATTTCATTTGTTTTTAGCTACATTTGCAGTGGCCTTAACCTTTATTAAGTATAGAAAATAAATTAAAATAAACCTAATATGAATCCACAAAATAACTTTTTTGCTAAACTTTTAATAAAAAATAGTTTTTAATTTTAACGAAGTATTAAAAATATAAACATGTTTTGCTGACATATTAAACGTTTGTCAAAAAATCGTCATTTTGGAAGCAAAAATCGTCAATCGTCATTTAGTAATTTAGGTACTAAAAATCGTCAAAATGACGATAAATCGTCAAACCTGGCAACAGTGCGTGTGAGTTTAATTTGCTGATATCAGCTACTACTGGGCATCTATGTCATACACGCTCAATCATTTTAAAAAAGAGATCAACACAACACCGTTCATGTAAAAGTTAGCCACATACACTAACACTCATTGTGTGTGTGACCCAATTATGCTTCATTCTTTGACAAACTCAAATTCATACATCTTACAATAAAAAAACCAGAGTAAAGTTAAAAATCACACTAATCATTCGTGTGTTTGTTGTCTTTCTTGTTTTGTTAAAATCGGGTTTCCCCTAAAAAAGTACGAAAATAAAATGGTTATAAAAAATATATTTTTTGTATGCAAAAACAGTAAGAGGCCTTTTAAAACGAAGAAATTAATTGCAGGCAATTTTTGAATTCTCTTTTAAAGTTGATTCTAAAAATCATTTACATTTAAACGAGGAGTTTTTACATGCAATTTTTTTGACGTTTATTTTTCCAATCTTCTTTAATTGTTCATTCGTTGAAATTTAATTTATTCGTAATAATTAAAAATAATAAAATTTAATAATATATATAATATAAAATAATATAATTTAAAATAATATATAAATAGTTCTTTATTCCACATTATTTATTTATTATTTTACGAAATATTTTCGATACACAATACTTGAGAAGCCGAATACGAATAAAGCAAATTAACAAGAATACGAACGATAGCAAAAAGAAATGTCAAAAAATATCTTGAAAACGAAAATCGTGCATTTTTTGCTACCCCCGCTTGCTTCTCCAACCCGTTTGCCTACAAACAATAATTGCAGGCAACGTTGCAGGCAACAAATTGCTCCGTTTAAATGGCCTCTAACAGTAATAAAATTATGAATAAAAAAATGATTTTAAAATTTGATAAAACCAGTATACAAAAGCAATTATACAAAAGCAATAATTCTTACGAAAATCTTTAAGTTGCTAAGAATCGACTTGCGCTTCATGCTATGAAGAGTCTTACGGAGAATTCAGGTTCTATTTTTAACAGAATTTCGCACACGCATGTGCTCAACGCAAAAAAAGAAGAAAATACACTCAAAATATTATTATAGTAACTGACTGTAGTTTGTTTAAAATGTAATTCGTAATTTATTTTCAAATGATTAAATTAAAATTACATAAAAATATGAATTTTATATCACAGTTTATATTTTTATTTAAAACGGTTTGCTTAAAAAAGATTTTTCTTAAAAAAAAAATTAAAGTTACGATTGCAAACTAAGTGAATCTATTAACGTTTAAAAATAAGTTATAAGTCCTTTTGATTTAAATAAAAAGTTAACAGATCGCGTTTTAAATAATTTATTTAAACTACAAACTATTTCGAGTGGACCTTAGTTGTTATTCTGTCTTTACTTATTTAGTTATCCATAAGTGAGTGTTTTTGTGTTAATTTGCCTTCTTTGGAAGAATATGTTGAACCTCAAACTCAAAGCGGGGGCTCGTCAGAAGTATCTAATGAAAACATAGAGCTAATTTCCGATTTTTTTTGCCACAAGCGCAATTAAACAGCAGTATGGATGTTGTGGAAACAGAAATGTTTAAATACGAAGCTTTAACTATACATTTTTATGACGAATTCAACATTCTGCAATGGTGGGAATCTAACAAACAACAATTTCCATTGCCACATAAACTAAACTGCAAAATATTAGGTACGCCTGCAAGCAGTGCAGCTTCTGAAAGGGTGTTTTCGGCAGCACGTAATTTAATTACATAAAAAAGATGCAGTATTGCATCAAATGATGACACTGTAAATCAAATTATGTTTTTGCATTATAATATTCCAAAGCATGAATTAGAAACTGAAATAAGTGCAAAAACGGATTAATTGTTTATTTTCATGAGTGTATATTTTACAAAAATATTTTCGATGTTTTCCTTATGAAATATTTATTTCATTAAATATTTTATTTTTCTGTCTTATTTAGAAAAATGTCTGATATAGTTCCTTATTTCTATTATCAATATATTGAATTTATTTATATATTAATTTTATTTATTGAAAATACATTTAATTTGTTTAAATAAAAATTATTTTATTTAAAAACTATTAATAAAAATTTCATTTGTTAAAAACTATATTTAAAACAACCACTTTTTGCTTTTAAAAAGTTGCTATCACTTTTTAATGCAATATCTTTTTACTAATATTTTGTTTTCAATACAATAAAAAAAATTTCGAAAATACAAAACACATGTTGTGTTGCTAAAACACAACATGTGTTTGCTAAATACAATATGTACATCGCTATACAAGTGTATTTACTCGTATAAAAGAGCATATTTTTTCTTTTTACCTGTATCAAATATTTATCTCACAACACTCACATAAATAATTGAACGCTTTTCACACATAGGTTATTTCTCACACACAATAAATTGTGTATGATTCTCAAATCAATACAGCACACCATTGGCTAGACTAATATGTGAATTGATGTGTCGTTTAACCACACACATGCAGACCTCTAGTGTATAAGCATTCAATGTACGTATGTATGATGAAATAAATAGAATAATTTAAAATTTGCTTCCAAATTTTTAGAGGTCTTCCCACATTTTCACTCATAACTTTTAAACGCGTTAACCGATTTTGATCATTTTCACTACAAAACTGCTCATGACAACAAACAATTTGACTGAAAATTAGCAACACCTCTTCTGTATTGGCGGAGTATTTTGAGTTAACACAGACAGACGGACATGGCTATATCGACTTCTCTATTCATGCTGATCAAGAATATATATAGGTTTATGGGGTCCCAGATTTTTTTTAAAAGAATTACAAACATTTGACAAAGTGATATATACCCTCCTGCGCTATGGGATGGAGGGTATACAAAAAAAAAAAAATACGCCATTATTTTTATTGATACAAAAACTTTCTAAAAAGTGATAATATCCAAAAATCTATTTTTCAAAATTAACTCTAATATTTATATTTAAAAAATATAAATAAACCATAAAAAACAACATAATTCATCACATTTTGAGATTTTACTTAATTACATAAAAATATCAGTTATACACTTTTGATTAAATTTGATTTTCATTTCGTTTGATTCCATAAAATTTTAACACAAACAAATGCTAAAAAGGGAATTAAAACTTACTACACAGTTGCATTCAATGAGTAGTATTATTTTTTATTGAAACATTTTGTGCAACTTTTGTATTAAATTTATAAATTCAAGTAAAAGAAAGTAAATCGAGCAGGTAAACTGTTGAAAACTGGAAAAACTGCAAAAAAGGCTGAAATTAAACAAAAACTGTTTTTTTTCCATGAAAAAACTGGAAAACTGTTACGCATCCTAAAAAACAGTTAAAACTGGCAATATGGTAACACTACCCACCTTACAAACTCTCACCCAACACCATTATGATCAAAATAATTCAATGGAATATTAATGGCTACAACAACAATTATAACGAATTATCTCTTCTCATACATGACCACAGCCCTGACATTATTGCTATACAAGAAACTCATATATCTCATAATAATTCAATCATAAAAACTCATAGATTATACGAGGGGTACTTTCATAATTTACCTAATGTAACAACATCAAAACATGGTGTTGGCATACTTGTAAAAAACACATACCTCATGAAATAGTATTTCGCAACACAAAAATCTCTTAAATAGAATTGGTTATTAACCTAAATCCTATGGTATATATTATAAATTGTTATATTCCACCAAATCAACCGTTTACGGACAAAGATTTAAAAGATATATTATATCCCACAAAACCAAATTGTTTACATCTAGGGGACTTCAACGCCTGGAGTCCAATATGGGGTTCTCAAACAACCAACCCAAGGGGCAAAATTATTGAGAATCTAATGTTCCCTAAAACCCTAATATTATTAAATGATGGCTCAGTGACTCATTTATCAACTCACAATTCATTTACAAACGTTGATTTGTCTTTTTGCAATTCACAAATTGCACCTAGCATTTCGTGGGAAACTCTTAACTCTTTATATGGAAGCGACCATCTGCCTATCCTTCTACCCTAGGGTGCGACACCAGCTCAACAAAATATAAACCAATAAACAAATTTAAAATTGATAAAGCCGACTGGCCTAGATTCCAGAACTACTGCGAAACACACAACGCAATTTCAAATGTTTCAAAAAATGTTATGCTGAAGCAGCAAAGATTCACAAAATCATCAATTTTGCAGCAAACTCATCCATTCCGCAAACGTCACATATTTCTCATAAAAGACAGGTTCCCTGGTGGAACTCTACCTTGAAAAAACTTAGAACAGATAAGCAAAAAAAGTGGCACATTTTTGTTCGTACTAGAACCCAAACCAATTTAATTGCATATAAAAAAGCTAATGCTCTTTTTTAAAGAAACGTAAAAAAATCTAAAGAAGAATCCTTCGAAAAATTTACTGCGGGAATAAACCCCAACACCAGCACCAAAAAAATATGGAACGACATTAAAACACTTACTTTCCGATTCATAAAACTTGACCATAACTTTTTTACAACATCAATCGACATATAAAATAATTTTGCGAAATATTGGTCAGATTTATCTCACGACTCGTAATTCCACTCGAACTTTGTTTCAAAAAAATTGGAATTACTAAACCTATCATATGGCAACATACGTTGAACTAAAACAAACATATTTCTCATAAAAGACAGGTTCCCTGGTGGAACTCTACCTTGAAAAAACTTAGAACAGATAAGCAAGAAAAGTGGCACATTTTTGTTCGTACTAGAACCCAAACCAATTTAATTCGAAAAATTTACTGCGGGAATAAACCCCAACACCAGCACCAAAAAAATATGGAACGACATTAAAACACTTACTTTCCGATTCATAAAACTTGACCATAACTTTTTTACAACATCAATCGACATATCAAATAATTTTGCGAAATATAGGTCAGATTTATCTCACGACTCGTAATTCCACTCGAACTTTGTTTCAAAAAAATTGGAATTACTAAACCAATCATATGGCAACATACGATGAACTAAATCTGCTAAACAATTGGAAAACAAAATAAACCTTTTAGAACTTGAACACGTACTATCAAATGCGAAAGGCAAAACGCCTGGTTATGACAAAATATCATATCCAATGATAAAAAAATCTGCCAACTTGTTTAAAAAGTAGAATAATCAACCTATATAACAATATATTTGATTCAGGAATTTACCCTCAAAACTGGCGCAATGCTATTATATTACCTGTACAAAAACCAAATAAATCATTTGAAAACATCAGCAGCTACAGGCCAATATCCCTTTTACCTTGTATAGGTAAGGTATTAGAAAAAATCATAGCCGAAAGGCTTTCATGGTATTCATCCAATAATAATCTCCAACCAAGTCGCCTTCAAAAAAAAAAAAAACAAAATACATTAGATGCTCTTCTTCACATTAACCACATGATTGCACAAGGTCTTTCACATAAAAACCATATTTCCATATTATCCACAGATTTTGAGAGAGCATTTGACCGCATCTGTGGTCATATCGTATTACAAGAACTAATTAATTGGAAAGTAGGTACCAAAATCGTAACAAATCGTAAGTTTACAGTTCGAATCAACTCCACTTTCTCAAAAAATTATTCTATTTTTAACGGCATCCCTCAACGATCTCCTCTATCCGTAGTTCTTTTTTTAATTGCCTTCAACTCCATTAATAAAATAGCCTCAAAATACAATATTATTGAGCACTCTTTATACGCTGATGACGCTGTATTTTTTTCAAAAAACAACAACAATGACAGAGTCAAATTAGCCTTCACAAACCTCTTGGGTGATATCAAACATTGGTCTACAACCTCCGGCGCCTTACTTTCTCTTAGCAAATGTAAAATTCTTCATATATGCAACAAACAGCCCTGTAGCCCTCCAAGCCTCTTATACAACAACATTAACATCGAACATGTGTCTCAATTGAAAATTCTGGGCATTATTTTCGATAATAAATTCAATTTTAGCCAACATTGCATGAACCTGAGGAAAAAACTTATATCAGGACTGAATATAATCATAACTAAATCTATAATCCTTTCTAAAATCGATTACGGTATACAAATTTATAGCAACTGCCCAAAAAAGTATCTAAATTTGCTAAATTCACCTTATCATGCAGCCATCAGATGCTCAACAGGAGCTTTTCCAACTACAAATATTAAAAATTTACTTACCGAATCAGGATTCCCATCTATTGTCGAAAACTAATACCCAAATTATTTATTTACAACAACAGCAACCTTCACAAACTAGTAAAAACTACCACAAATCTCAAACGTACCTGTAAAAAACAATCACCGATACACAGGTGTGTCGACTATGTTAGAAAATTTTTCCCAACAATGCAACCATTACTAACTCACTCAAAAATGAACCGTGGTGGCTTTAAAAACTCGATTCATTCATACTTGATCTGCAAAAATATGACAAAAAATCAACTATCCCAATCTTATATCAACAAGAATTTAATTCCATTCGTTATTCCTCCACATCAATAACTGGAAATTCATATTTACAGATGGGTCAAAAACACATTCATATACCTCATTTGGCATTGTGAATGATAATTTCTCCCCTATAATCAATGGCCTTCTGGAACCTCACTGCAGCGTATTCACAGCTGAAGCACTAGCAATTAAACTTGCTACGGAATATTCATCAAAACAAAAAGGTCAGTACGTAATATGTACAGACAGCAAATCCACAATTTCAACTATCTTAAATACCAAATATTCCGAACCAACTATAACAAACATACGTAACTATTTAATTAAATACCCAAACAAAATACGCTTAATGTGGGTTCCAGGTCATGCTGGCATTACAGGCAATGAAGCTGCCGACGAAACTGCAACCTTTGCCACAAAATCTCCAACATACACCTTTTCCACTTATGTTCTAAAAGATCTTAATAGACTTATATCAAAGCACCTTGAAGACTAAAAATTTAACCTGTGGGAAAACTATAACCATCGGTACAAACTAGTTAATCCAAATGGAGTAAAACCTATCTATAACAAATCTAGCACCCGACAAGAACTACGTGTTTTCACAAGGTTAAGGTTGGGTCATATCAAAATCACTCATCAACACCTACTGGAAAAAGAAGATAGCCCCACTTGTCCTAGATGTAACGTACGCCAAACTATAAACCACATACTTGATCGATGTCAAGTATATTCCACTGAAAGATTAGCGATTTTCGACACAACGCTTCCCAGCTCATGTCTAACAAATCCTAACCACACTGACATTTCTAAAATTATCAACTTCATAAAAATTGTAATTTATGAAACCATATTTAATACTAACAATTATACTTCTATATTCCATTATATAAATAAAAACTGTATATATGTATCTAAAATAGATTATAAATATTCGAGTCGAAGGCTAGGTTGCTAGCACTCTCATCAACTTATATTATATAGTGTCATTTATTGTATTATATAATATTAATAAAAATAAAAAAAAAAATAATCTGAAAATTTCGAATATTAAAAAAAAAAATGGGATTAACTTTTATGTGTGCAGTACTCGGGAAAATCAAAAACGTTTGCTTTCCAGTCATTATTATACTCAAATTAAAGGAAATTCCAAACAAAATAATGAAAATTTCGTGGGGTTTCCAAAAATCAACATTTCATAATCTATTTTTACATAATTGTTAAGAAAATGTCAGTTTCACACACATTTTTGTTTCAAACTAAACAGTGTACAAAATGACACTTAATCTGAAAATGTCAAATATTAAAAAAAAAAACAATGGGATTAACTTGTATTTTTGCAGTAATCGGGCAAAATCGAAAACGTTTGCTTTCCAGTCATTATTATACTCAAATTAAAGTAACTTCCAGTCGAATTAATGAAAATTTCGTGGGCTTTCCTAAAATCCACATTTCATATTCTATTTTTACATAATTGTTAAGAAAATGTAAATTTCACACACATTTTTTTTTTTTTTCAAATGACACTTAATCTGAAAATTTCGAATATTAAAAAAACAGACAATGGGATTAACTTGTATTTTTGCAGTAATCGGGAAAAATCGAAAACTTTTGCTTTCCATTCATTATTATTATGCTCAAATTAAAGTAAATTCCAGTCAAAGTAATGAAAATTTCGTGGGGTTTCCAAAAATCAACATTTCATATTCTATATTTACATAATTGTTAAGAAAATGTAACTTTCACACAATTTTTTTTTTTAAACTAAGCAGTGTAAAAATGACACTTAATCTGAAAATTACGAATATTAAAAAAACAAACAATGGGATTAACTTATATGTTTGCAGTAATCTGGAAAAATCGAAAACGTTTGCTTTCCATTCATTATTATTATGCTCAAATTAAAGGAAATTCCAGTCAAAGTAATGAAAATTTCGTGGTGTTTCCAAAAATCAACATTTCATATTCTATATTTATATAATTGTTAAGAAAATGTAACTTTCACACACATTTTTTTTTTTCAAACTAAGCAGTGTAAAAATGACACTTAATCTAAAAATTTCGAATATTAAAAAAACAAACAATGGGATTAACTTGTATTTTTGCAGTAATCGGGAAAAATCGAAAACGTTTGCTTTCCATTCATTATTATACTCAAATTAAAAGAAATTCCAAAAAGAGTAATGAAAATTTCGTGGGGTTTCCAAAAATCAACATTTCATATTCTATTTTTGCATAATTGTTAAGAAAATGTAACTTTCACACAATTATTTTTTTTTTAACTAAGCAGTGTAAAAATTACACTTAATCTGAAAATTTCGAATATTAAAAAAACAAACAATGGGATTAACTTGTATTTTTGCAGTAATCGGGAAAAATCGAAAACGTTTGCTTTCCATTCATTATTATACTCAAATTAAAAGTAATTCCAAAAAGAGTAATGAAAATTTCGTGGGGTTTCCAAAAATCAATATTTCATATTCTATTTTTACATAATTGTTAAGAAAATGTAACTTTCACACACATTTTTTTTTTTCAAACTAAACAATGTACAAAATGACACTTAATCTGAAAATTTCGAATATTAAAAAAAAAAAAACAATGGGATTAACTTGTATTTTTGCAGTAGTCGGGAAAAACCGAAAACGTTTGCTTTCCAGTCATTATTATTATGCTCAAATTAAAGGAAATTCCAGTCAAAGTAATGAAAATTTCGTGGGGTTTCCAAAAATCAACACTTCATATTCTTTTTTACATCATTTTTAAGAAAATGTAAATTTCACACACCATTTTTTTTCAAACTAAACAGTGTACAAAATGACACTTAATCTGAAAATTTCGAATATTAAAAAAAAACAAGTGGAAGCATTAAAGTCCGATGTGCCGAATTTGGTATAAAAAAGATTAAATTCGGCTGTGACGAATTTTTGGATACCCTCCATCTCGGTGTTTTCATAAACCAGGGAAAGCTCAAACAATATTAATATCTATATTCTTTGTAAAAATAACAAAAATAATGTTGTTTTTATAAGTAAAACAAAATATGACTGATTGATTAATGTATTTGGGATGTTACAAAAGAAAAAATGTTTAATTAAAGTTTACTAAAATGAATCTGAAATTCTGCATGCTTATAACAGTGGGTATTCAAAGGTTATTCTGATTACCTAAAGAAGAACGTGTAGTGAAAAATATATATATTTTTAAAGTTCCTTATGATGTTAAAAAAAACTGTTGTAAAATTCGCCTGTTGTTTTGTATATACAAATCGTCTCTTTACCTATATAATAATGAAAGAAATAAGGATTATTAAAATATATTTTTAGATCGTTACAAGAGATGCAATGAATACAAACGCATCAAAACAGTTTCGAATAATCAGAATTTTAGATAAATTTAAGGGGAACAAAAATACGCTTGCGGAGACATACATAATGAAATAATTATGAAATGCCAGTTTACATTACAAAACATGTGTTTATACTATACATCACATAAGTAAAACGAAAAGTGTGATGAAATTAAGTTTGTCAATAATTATAAAAGAAAATCTTTCCAGTGTTTAGGTTAGGATGTTTTCGAGACACAAAAAATTAAAGAAACTGGTATTTCAAATTATTGTTTTTCAGCTCAGTTGCTTGTGCAATTCTCGTTTACGACTCCTAGAATAAGCACCCTGAGAAATTTTCCCAAAATTCGATTGGTTTTTTACACATCAATACTTTAATTTAGATTATTTTTGTATGTATCAAATAAAATTAGGGTTTTTAACCCTTTTCTTATATGTCTTAAATAAAAAAGTTCTGAATGTGAATGTCCTTTAAATTGAATGGGGGTTTTAATTAATGTAATTAGATTGTAAGAGTTTCCTTGCAAAATTTATTAAAGGTTGAGAATGAGAATAAGTAAAAATAGTGTACGAAAAAAAGTTATGAATTTACATTGTTGAATTCGGGATTTTGTTCCTGGATATTTTTTTGATCTGATAAGGATTAATGTGTCTGGCAACTCCGGTTAATGCAGTCAAATAAATAAAGAATTTTAACTCAACTATTTTGTTCTA
>CM037851.1:133906699-133950134 GCA_021234595.1 Delia radicum | reverse complement strand
ATATCTTTATTTTAAAATTATAAATTTACAAATTATAAAAACAAATAAAGAAAAAGTAACTAATAATAACAATGACATATAGTCGTCTGTATATAAATAAAAATATATTTAAAAAATAAAATGTATAAACATGTTTCAAAAAAAAAAACATATATGATTGTAGTAGATTCCAAAATTTTAAAATGACTCGTCAATGATCATCTTTCTATAATTTAATGCGTTTTAACATAGCTATAGAGGTTATTCCATGCCTTGGGTATTTTCCCATTTAAAATATCAATAAGTTCGGTTTCAGCAAGGTATAATTTTCCAAAATGTGTGTACCTGAATTCTTTAAGTATGGGACAAACAGCCATAAAATGTTGTAAATTTTCAATTTCATCTGTGTTACATAATGTGCACTTTTTATTATCTGTGGCCTTAAAGGTATTAGCGTTCAATGGTAACAAATCGCATCTTGTTTAAAATCGTTGTTATTTGATGTTGCTTATTTAAACTATCAACATAGTTAGTCTGCAGACAGTAGTCTAAATTTTTATAAAACGAGACCGACTGTTAACTGCATCATGCTGCATACTCATAAGAGTTTTCGATTTTAGTTTTTGTAATAATTCAGTTCCTCTATAAATCCAATCTTCTGGTGAAGCATTTTCATATTCAAATTGTAATCCAAACTCACTGCCCATTTCGTTTATTCCTTTGCCCAAAAAATGTTATTACGTATCATCATCCTCGACAATCTATTTGGGAGTCTGTCAAGGTTGTACTGAAATAACGTTTGTAGATATAATTCATGTGTAGTTCAAGTGTGTAAATATAACTGCATTCTGCATTTGTTTCTAACAATAGAGCATAGTTTGGTGTGAAATCAGGTAACTTTAGAATTCTTTTTAGGAAGTAACGTTGTAACTTATCTACTTCATCATATAACCGATAACCCCAAACCTGTGCTGCATATGCTTGAATAGAACGACAAACTGATTGAAAGAGCTTCCATTTAGCTTTAAGTGAAATATTTGGCTTATTCATGAAACTAGTCCATGTAGCATTAATACTGTTTTTAGCTGAAATATATCTTTTTTTCAACATGTTTTCTAAAACTCAACTTTGGAGTTAAAATCACCCCTAGGTAGTTGTATTCATTGACTATTTTTACTTGTTGATTCATATATTCAAATTTTTCGCTAGCTGCTAGTTTACCACCTTTCCGAAATACCATCATTTCTGATTTACTCATGTTAACTTCCATGTTCCATTGATTGCAATAACTTTCCAAATTTTTAATCATATTTTGCATAATTCCTGTATCGTCTGCCAACAACACAATGTCATCGGCGTAAAGAAGCAGTCGCACATTTATATTATCTATAAGCAAACCACCTCCTAAATGATCGTGAAGGTCATTTAAATATAGTGTAAAAAGTAGTGGTGACAGAAGACATCCTTGCTTAACGCCCGTGTAAGTTTCAAAGTATTCAGACATCTCATCACCAGTCCACACGGCCGATTTTGTATTTTTGTAAATATTTTCAATCAGGTTTACAACTTTTGTGGACATGCCTGTCGTATGTAGCTTATATATTAAAGGTTTTCTTGGAACTCTATCAAAGGCCGCTTTAAAGTCCACAAAGAAAGCATATATCTTCTTCTTTTCCTTAAACTTTGAATGCACTATAGCCGACAAGTTATAGATGTTATCTATGGTTGAGTATTTTGGTCTAAAACCAGCTTGAAATTCATTTAATATTTTATAATCTTCAATCCATTTTGTTAGCCTGGTGTTTATGATTCCCATTAATAGTTTTGCCGAACAATTCATAAAAGAAATTCCTCTGTAGTTGTTTGTACAGTTGACATCTCCTTTTTTGTGGATCGGGAAAATGATGCTGCTCTCAAACTCTTTATCGATTTTACCAGTTTCAAATATAATATTAAAACGTATTAGACAATTCATGTAAAAATTCATCTGACGCATGTTTAACATTTCATAAGGTACTCTATCAGCACCAGGGGCTTTATTTGGCTTTGTTTTTTTTTAAAACACCTTTTATTTCTTGGACGGATATTACTTTATCCAGCTCATAATTGACGTGCCACATGGGAGCATATTGAATGTCTTTTGATAATTGTGGTTGATTAAGCAAAGACTCAAAATATTGTTTAAAGTCTGCTGCTGAAATATTCGCTCCAATTTTGAAACTATCACCTCTTATTTCTCGTGCAAGCTTCCACCATTGTTTTGAATCATTAACCATGTTGATTTTATTATTGAGCTCTGCAGTATACTCGTCTTTCCTCTTTCTACATTCATTTGCGTAATGTTTCTTAGCTTGAAGATATTTAGTTTTATCATCCGGTTCGTTTGACTTTCGGAATTTATTGAGTAAATCGAATGCAGTTTTTCTCGCTTTTAAGCATCTGTAATTAAACCATTTCGCTTTAAATTCGGAGTTGTTCACAGGTGATTTATAATTTGGTAAAGATTTCTTAATCACATTTACTAACTGTTCTAGATTCATAAAATCACCTTGTGATTTTTGGCATATTAGGTTTTTATTGAGATTTTTTTAAATATTTTTCCTTTAGTGAATCTTTCCATATGAGTTTTGGTAATAAATTTAACTTTTTATGTTCATTCATTGTAGATTTAATACATAATTTTAACTTTATCGGCATGTGATCTGACCATATTTTAGATTCTATTTCAAATTTTGCAACATATTGTATTGCTTCTTGTGATATTGCACAAAAATCAATAACGGAGTTACCAGATGTACTCAAGTACGTATATTCTCCATTTTCATCACTGAATGTACGACCGTTTAGTACTATAAGACCAATATCTTCGCAAAACTCCAAAAAAACATTTCCATTTGCATTTTCAATAGTATCTCTTGACTTTCTTTCTTCAAGTCCAGCAGTAAAATTAATTTTATAAATATCATCGATCTCTTGTTGAAAGTTGCCAATACGTGCGTTCATATCGCCTACCAAAATTGCATTTTCCACTGAGTTGTTTATGAAAAAATTTTTAAGTGCTGTGAATTCACTGCTCCAGTCCGCTCCTCTAATATAAACTGGTATAATATTGAATTTAATGAGTTTACTTGTATCTTAAGGACCACTGTTCTATCAATTATATGATAAGAATGTTTAATAATGTTTATATGATAAGAATGTTTAATAATTTCCCGATTACTGCAAAAATACAAGTTAATCCCATTGTTTTTTTTTTTAATATTCGAAGTGTCATTTAAGTGTCATTTTGTACACTGTTTAGTTTGAAAAAAAATGTGTGTGAAATTTAGATTTTCTTAACAATTATGTAAAAATAGAATATAAAATGTTGATTTTTGGAAACCCCACGAAATTTTCATTACTTTGACCGGAATTTCCTTTAATTTGAGCATAATAATAATGACTGGAAAGCAAACGTTTTCGGTTTTTCCCGATTACTGCAAAAATACAAGTTAATCCCATTGTTTTTTTTTTTAATATTCGAAATTTTCAGATTAAGTGTCATTTTGTACACTGTTTAGTTTGAAAAAAAATGTGTGTGAAATTTACATTTTCTTAACAATTATGTAAAAATAGAATATGAAATGTTGATTTTTGGAAACCCCACGAAATTTTCATTACTTTGACTGGAATTTCCTTTAATTTGAGCATAATAATAATGACTGGAAAGCAAACGTTTTCGGTTTTTCCCGATTACTGCAAAAATACAAGTTAATCCCATTGTTTTTTTTTTTTTAATATTCGAAATTTTCAGATTAAGTGTCATTTTGTACACTGCTTAGTTTGAAAGAAAATGTGTGTCAAATTTACATTTTCTTAACAATTATGTAAAAATAGAATGTGAAATGTTGATTTTTGGAAACCCCCCGAAATTTTCATTACTTTGACTGGAATTTCCTTTAATTTGAGCATAATAATAATGACTGGAAAGCAAACGTTTTCGGTTTTTCCCGATTACTGCAAAAATACAAGTTAATCCCATTGTTTTTTTTTTAATATTCGAAATTTTCAGATTAAGTGTCATTTTGTACACTGTTTAGTTTGAAAAAAAAATGTGTGTCAAATTTACATTTTCTTAACAATTATGTAAAAATAGAATGTGAAATGTTGATTTTTGGAAACCCCCCGAAATTTTCATTACTTTGACTGGAATTTCCTTTAATTTGAGCATAATAATAATGACTGGAAAGCAAACGATTTCGGTTTTTCCCGATTACTGCAAAAATACAAGTTAATCCCATTGTTTTTTTTTAATATCGAAATTGTCAGATTAAGTGTCATTTTTTACACTGGTTAGTTTGAAAAAATGTGTGTGCAATTTACATTTTCTTAACAATTATGTAAAAATAGAATATGAAATGTTGATTTTTGGAAACCCCACGAAATTTTCATTACTTCCCAGGAAAACTTGCTATTACCATAGAATGGGAAATGGAAGAAGAAAA
Organism: Delia radicum; assembly: GCA_021234595.1. Lineage (NCBI taxonomy): Eukaryota > Metazoa > Arthropoda > Insecta > Diptera > Anthomyiidae > Delia > Delia radicum. The sequence goes on along the minus strand of CM037851.1, from coordinate 133,945,671 downwards.
CAAGAATCAGAAGTACTTATAGTTGAGGCCAAGAACACCTGATTTTAACATGGGGGTGTCATTGGAGGCAAGGCCTTGCCTTGTGCTTACATATAGGGACAAAAATAAGACGTTACAAAATATGTAGTGAAATCACCAGTTACACATAAGTACTTATTTCATTTCTTATTTGTAGCATCAAAAGTAATGCTTAAAGCCATTATATGACGTATTACTTGTAAGGATGTTAATAAGTAGTTATTTATAGGTGCAAAAATAAGTACGTATTAACATGTACCTAAATAAGAAGGTATTAATAGGCAATAAAATAACTAGTTATTAATAAGGACAATTATAACTAGTTATTAATAGGTCCTAAAATAACTACTGATTTTAGTCAGTACAAGGAAGGACTATAATAACTGCTTACCAGGAAGAAGTGTAATAAGTGGTGAACAGCGATTAATATTTTCTCAAGAAAAAAATTAAAAGACTTTGTTTATTATTTTCTAATAACATTTATTAAACATAAAAAGAACAAAAAAAAATTCACTATAAAAAACTAAAAATCTTATATACTAGTACACCCAAAAAAAAAGTTTGTAATATTAGCAACTCTTTTGCTGGGAGGATCCTAGCAGACAAAGTTGCTAACATCAGCAAAAAAGTTGCTAAACTCAGCAAAAAAACTTGCGAGTACGAGTTGCTAACATTACAAACTTTTTTTTTGGGTGTAGGAACTTTAATGCCTTATACATATTAAAATTTGGCTGGTTTTTAAAAAAAAGTACTTTAAAAATGTTTATTAATTAATAAACTACAAAAAAAAAGGATTAACAAAACTGAATTTGACAAAAAATAATTGCAATTAAAAAAGAATTATTCTTGTCGAGGCCAAAATTTTGTACTTATATGAATTATATATGAACTATCATACTCAATAGAATTTTTGTTTTTCAAAATGTTCTATACCTTCAGGAATGATAAGACGTTTCCGGGGATTTTCCAATTACCCTTTCATCAGTTATCTTTAGAAGGTGGGAATACTGCAAATAATAAACATCAAAAGTTCATATTATCTACCATCTACTACACCATCAACTAAGTGATAAGTAGTAGAATAGTTAATAAGCCTTTTCAAAATGTTTGTAGTATGTATTTCAAAAACTTTGAAGGCATATTAACAGTTCTACTACTTATCACTTAGTTGATGGTGTAGTAGATGGTAGATAATATGAACTTTTGATGTTTATTATTTGCAGTATTCCCACCTTCTAAAGATAACTGATGAAAGGGTAATTGGAAAATCCCCGGAAACGCGTCTTATCATAGAACATTTTGAAAAACAAAAACTCTATTGAGTATTTACTGTGACAATATTCTGGTAAAGAAAAATTTAGTTTTTTGTTTTTACTTAGTATGTTAATTCATATAAGTAAAAAATTTTGGTGAACAAAAATAATTTATTTTTAATTGCAAAATTAAAGGTCGAAAAAACTATTTTTATTTATTTTTTAAATAAAAATTAAACAACTTTGATATAAAAAAAAAAATGATTTCAAAAGGTTTAAGGCTTCTTTACTCTAGCGGCTACGTTTCGTAAACGGGCTGTAACTAGATACCATATAATAGTACCTACATACAATAAGTTGTCTCTGTTTTACATACTAAACAAATGGTGACGGATTTGCGAAAAGTAAAATAAAGTAAATTTTGTTGAAAATAGAATTTACTTTGCTTAAATCCGTCACCATTTGTTAAGTATGTAAAACAGAGACAACGTATTGTATGTGGTACTCTTTTTACACATTGTATCCAGTTACAGTCCGTTTACGAAACGTATCCGCTCGAGTAAAGAAGCCTTTAATATCAAACAAACTTTTTTTGTTTTTAATTTTAAGTTCAGGATATTGTAGGTATATTTTAACTTGTTTAAAATAATATTTTTTACTTTATGAATTAAGAAGTAAACAATTATTCTTGTTTTGTAGTTTTTTTCTTTTGGAGACATGCATCTTTATGGTGGCGATTTTTTGATGCTTTTATAGCATATTTCATGTCATTCTTAAAATCGTGTGGGTTATCCGGGACTTAAAGAAGAGGCTGTGAATGAAAAATAACTTAGAATACATATCTAAACTCAAAAAAGTTTACAGTAGAATCAATTTAAAATGACAGTAATTTCAGTTAAAAAGGCGACAAAGGTAATTACCGTTAAAATAACTAAAAATGTAGTTGTTTTCAACTGTAGTAAAAACTAACAAATGTAGTAAAAACAACTAACAATGTCGTAAAATAACTGTTTTACTACAAAAATGTTGATACAATTGTAAAAATTCGTAAAAATTTTCTAAATATCATTTGCAAACTATGAACATATTAACAAAAACAAATAGAAACTAAACGAGAATTTTTAAAAACTCGAAAATTTTTTTTTTAAATAACCAACAAAAGGTAACTGTTTACTGCAAATTACTGCTTTGGTAGTTGTTTACTAATATACTAAAACAACTGTTAAAAAATACAGTAGTTTTATTCAGTTGTTCAAAATAACTGTCAATATAGTTGTTTTGTATTTTTTCATAAAAAAACAACTGTAATTGCAGTTAAAAACACCTACTACTGATTACTACACAAAGAACTGTCATGTAGTAACTGTAAAACTTTTTTGATTGTAAAATAAATAAATTAAATGCCACACTTACAAAAGTATATCCATTATTTTAGGAAAATTATTGAGTCTCTTCTTTCCCTGAAAACCTTCAAGGTTGTAGTCGTGAATCAGATCTGTAGTCATAATGAATCTTAAGTTTTTTTTAATACCACCAACGCCAAGTAGGGTTTTTACTGCCGCAATCTAAACAAATGCAATATTAGTATGTATTTAATTATTATTTATTTTTTTTAATACAGAACAAAAGCAATCTATTTTTTAGGCTTCGTTCGTTTTGATTGCAAGAGCCAAAAACTAGGTTTAGTCCTGTGTAAATGTAGCATTTTACCATTGCGGGCTTGTTCTCCTCAGTTATTGTACTTTCCCATTCTTCTAACCCCTCAGTTGTTGTTATAGGAAACAGTTTTGCAAATTGAGGAGTTTGCCAAATTGATGAAAAGGTTGACTTTAAAGCTACGCTTTGTTCTGCCAAAATGTTGCTTACATTAGCATTTTGATTGGAAATTGTATCTAAAATGAAAAAAAAATAAGTATTTTCAGTCTAAAAAATGTTTCTGATAGCGACGTCGCGAAGTCGCGATATTAAAATCCTGCTTTAAAGAATAAGCTTTCTATTCCTATACACTTAACATATAGTTTTTACGCGTATTTTTTTATTTTGTGGCATTTATGTTCGAAGATTTTGTAAAAAAAAAACACAAATCAAATAGTTTTTGAGATTTAATTCCAAGAGATTTAATATCCAAGTTTCATTGAAATCTGAGTATTCACCCTGTGTAGTTTCCTTGTTAGTTACACATGTATATTTGCCACATAGAACATAAATTTTCATAAAAAATAAAATAAATTATTAATACATGGTATTGATTTAAAAATCAATATATAATTTAAAATTTTTTTTGTTAACAATAATTTGGTCTTCGCGGCACTGCAATAATTAACCGACGATATGTTTACATACAAAAATAATAATCAACCGACGATATATTTACATACAAAAACCACAGACTAACAAAAACAATCAACGATCAACAATAGAACGAAAAGGAATTAAATAATTTGATTGATCCGCAAAAAATAGTGTAAGTAATTTTGTTTTATTTATAAGCTTTGTTTAAACAATTTAGTTTTCTTGCAGATTATTTATAAAGGGCTATTCACTGACAAAAAAGAAAGCAACAATTGTATGAGAAAATCAACTATTCCTGAATCATGGAAATTACCGAAAATTTGTCTGGAAATCTTTAGGAATATACAAAAAGAAACAAATATGTATGTAAAGGCAAATCTGTCATTTAACTGACCTAGTTGTATCATGTTGTGTAAAAATGTAATTCTTTTTTTTACAGTATAAGATTTTAAAGAAGGGGCAGTAAGGATAGAAGCATAAGGGAAAAGAAGATATTCGAAACAAACAAAATCAGTAAACCCATTAGTCTTAAGGTTTTGTTTGGTAAAAAAGCTATAAATCTTGCGTTTGCTACAATAGTTTTGCATTATGCAGCCGATTTCTTTTTTTACCTACGTGATACGTTGTGAAGCTAAGTCAACTAAATGACAACTAAAAAGTTTAATCTTATGTTTTTTTTTTTGTCTTCTTTTTTTAGTTGTCCAGGGGGTACGTAAGACGCATTTTCTCCAATTATCGATGCATCAAGAATTGTTGGTGTCCTTATATTTTATTATAAATAAAAAGAAATAAACTTACTTTTTTTTAGATCAAATACATTATTAAATTTATATTTGGTGTTCTGTTGATGTTTATTTTTTTTGCCTATTGTCTTGTTTACACGCAATATTGGATTTTCTTATGAAATGTCAAATTCATTGCTATTGTGTGTAAATATATCGTCAGTTGATTATTGTTTTTGTATGTTCATATATATTTTATAATAACCCGAGTAAAAATAATGATATGGTGGCATATCTAATTAGATTGGGTCCAATAACTAATCAGATACAATTTAATCCACAAAATGGTGAATACAATGTACGTCGATCGTATTGCATTAAATTTCTTCAAATTATATAAAATGTTGGTAATAGTCGATTTTAAATCAATTAAACACCATAATTTTTTTCGCGAACGTAACTAATGTTTATCAATTATGACTTAAGTTCACACGACCCTTTGTTCGTTTGGAAATTGATTTATGGACTATTCGACAATCAAATGTTTATCAATTATGACTTAAGTTCACACCACCCTTTGTTCGTTTGGAAATTGATTTATGGAGTTCACAAGGAGTATACTAATTGTAAACTAAAAATTTAAATAATTTTCTATTAGGAAAATACACCTACACAACATTCAGGCCTAGTTTTTCGATGGAACATTAACCTTAGTTTAACATAAATTGTATCAGGAATACTGCTTTCGAAATGTGGTTTATTCATTTCAACATCGATCAATATTTAAAAGAAAAAAAACTTGTGACGGAAAATTTTAGTTGACAAAATTCGAAATGGTAGGCAAAATTTGTTTTCCTTAGTACATCCCTTTTCACAACCATTTCTATTCAAAAAATTTCAACTTACCAATAATTTTGTTGTGTAGTTCCTCTTCTTTTCCAAGGATGTGATCTGAAAAATTAATATATAAATATAAAGGGTTTAAAGTACAGGATTATACTCACTTTTAATTTCACGAATATCCTCCTCCATACACTCCAATTTGGTAAGAATTTGTGACAAAGTATTGCGCTTTGCCATTTTGAGGTTATAAATTGATAATTTATTTATTATAAACTTTTATTTACTTTTATATATTATTATAAACTTTTATTATTGTCTTTTATATATTATTATAAACTTTTATTATTTTGTTTTATATATAATTATATATATTTCTTTATTTTAATTTTCTTTCTTTGCGAAGTTTTGAAAATGCACGCGTTCTTTTTTTTAATATTCTTTGCGGGTTATAGTTAAACAGTGTGTGAGTACTGGGTATTCGTTTATTATAAGAGTAATTAGTACCAAGTACTAATATAATAATTTTAAAATATTCATAGAAGTTTCAACAATGACAAAAATTGTTCTAACTGTATTAAATTTTACAGTTACCGCTAAAAAACCGGTAAAATTTCAATTAAAATTTTATCCATCGGCAAGATTTGTAATTTTGAGCAATGAAGTAATCGGTTTTTTGAAATGTAATCGAACCCGTTTTGAGAAATACGTAACAAGTACTTGATTCAAATGTAAAATAAAATTTTTTCACATCACTGTTCAAAAATAACGTTTTTTTACAAGTAATGCTAACAGAGCTTTTATAAAAACTACAAAACAGCTGACTTTCAATTTGGGAAAATGCAAAATACTTTGCCAAAATCTAAATTATTTACATACAACGATGAAGTACTATACAAAAGAAAAAATGTTATACCCAATTGCCCTGTTTGAAACTAAGAGTTACCACCGCATTGCGTTTCTGTCAAAACGCAAACTAGTACGAATTTCAAAAAAACTCTGAAACACGTATTGTCTTATATCGACTAGAGATTAAAATATGTTAATTTGGCATTTTAATTACAAACAACTCCGAACAAAAAATTCAAAAACAACTTTTTTTTACAGAATATCCTTAAAAATAGGACATGGGTGATCATCCTGGGCGAATTGTATACACCGTTGGGCGCGCCTTAAAATACCTTTCTTATGATACCCATACTGTATATGTTGTTAAAGAAACAGATTCTAAAATTTACAAAACATGAAAAATAGACCTGGGGTCTAATCGCCGCTTTCGATAACGAGCATTCGATATCGAATTTTTTCAATATGGGATGATGGCTTTCTATATCGAACGAAAGTAAACAAAATTTGAGATGATAGCATTCGATAACGACTTATTGATCGAATGAAATCTGTCAAAATTCTTTCGATACATCTAATGCTGTCGTAAACAATAAAAATAATTTTTTAAATGTTTTTTTGTGAACAAATGTGTAAAAATGTAAGTTTTAAGTGTTTTTTTTTTTTTAAATAGTATAATAAACATTAAATTTTAGGTCAAATCTTAAAAGTATTAATATAAGACAGAAGAATGTCATGGCTGAATTTATGACGGAGCATTCGAATTTCGCAAAAAACCTTTTTGCAAATTGTGCCCAAGGAAGAGCACTTTCTAACAGATTGTGGGAAACACTTACCGTTAAACTTAATGTTTACGGCCCACCAACTAAGAATACCAAGCTATGGCGGAAGGTAAGTGTATTTTTATGTTGGCGTTTTCAGTTCTTTAATTAATTTATTTTAGGTGTATTCAGACCAAAAATATTATGTCAAGCAGAAAGTGACTTTCAACAAGACGTCTAAGAAAAAAACGGGTGGTGGGCCGTATGAGGAAATGGCTATATCAACAGCTGAAGAGCAAATTATTCAGACAGCTGGCATTGATGTCGCAGTGGAGGGCCTATCGACGGTTAAGTCGTTTGGTGCTCATAAAAGCTCTAAAGAAAGTGCTCTAGACGAACAACATTTGTTGAAGCAAATCCTTAAAGATGACGAAGAGGAAAGCGAAAATCTAAGCGAAACCGAAAATGAGGAAATAGAGACAGAGGAAGCAGCTTCTAAAACAAATAGAAGACCAACCAAAGCCGAAACAAAATTAAGTCTTTTAAAGGAATATCTTGACAAATTGGGAAAACACCAAAACGAACACAGATGAAAAGTTGGAACGTTTGTTAAAAATAAAAGAACGCTCTCAACAGTTAAAGGAATAGGAACACGTTGCCAAAATGGCTATATATAAGGTAGATTTAGAAATAAAACAGCTAGAGCTACAGACAAAAATTGTAAAAATTGAAGTAATACAATATTGTTTAAACATACAATATTTTGTTAATTATAATTTAACCGTTAATATGATTTATTTTACGAAACTGATATTACTCCAAATAATATCGCTTTAAATGCTTTTGTAAAGCTAAATTTTATTTGTAATTTTTTTAAACAAGCTACTGTGAAAGTACAAAATAATTTATAAGCTATTTATTTTCCTTGTAACTGAAATTATTTTATTTAATTTAAATAAAAAAGTATACAAATCTTTAAATATTGTTTTCTAACGACATTTTAATATGATCTCGGATTTTTTTTACCAATTTTTGTTAACTGTGTTTCATTGCCAACGTCAATATAAATTGTATTTGTTCCATAACGGGAACTTCTGTGTACCGTGGTACTTTAAATTTAATACAGATGTTGTGAAACGCTACACACACATTTTCAAAAAGAGCAATTTTTTCAGGACGATAACGACTTCGTTTATCATTACACAAAATTTTCCAGCGTCCTTTTAGGATTCCAATTGACCTTTCAACAACACATCTAGCCTTAGAATGGACTTCATTAAAATGGGCTTTCATGGAACCTTCTTCCGGATTCCTATATGGTGTAATACACCATGGCTCCAAAGGATATCCAGAGTCTCCTAAAATTATGGTTGCATGGACACGTTATAGTTTAATTACACTGTCCAACAGCAGAATGTCGACCCTATAATTCCGAAAGGGCATGTTGAGTAGATAATTTTTTTAGAATAAACTTTTTAGTCCAGGTGGTCTGAGTTTATGTTTACAGTTGTTCGAAATTTTATTTTTTTTGGTCTAAGGGAGCATTATACTAAATAAAAAAATGTTTTTAGGTATTATCTGAGGCAATTCTTATTGTGAGAGCTATATTGTGTAATTTTATAAGGATCATTTTGTGAAAGATCTTAAACCTTCAGCTAGTCTCTTTATGGGTCAATTTGACCCCTTTTGCGAGAGAATCCAAAAAAGTCCTTTCAAAAAGGACATTTAAGGATTAAAATATTCAACGAACATTTTGTCAGACAATTTTAGTGGGGGTCACCAAAGACATCAACGTTAAATCTCGTTACGGTTGGTTAATCAACAAAATTACAAACCAACTTATATAAAAAAATTATTATAATATAAAATCTAATTTGCTTGTATAAACTGGCGTGCAATTTTGCCAATTAAGCGTAAAGAGCTTAACTTACAACTTTGGTGACCCTCACTTAAATTCTCGACAAATGTTTTCGTAAAATTTGTTAATCCTTAAATGTCCTTTTGAAAGTACTTTTTTGGATGTTCTCGAAAAAAAGAGTCAAATTGACCCAAAAAGAGAGGAGCTAGAGGGTTAAGATTTTCAGCAAAAATTATCCTCATTAAAATCGACAACATAACTCTGACAACTAGAATTCGTTAAGACATTAACTTTATCATTTTTTTTTTTCATTTAGTATGATGCCCCCTTCGACCAAAAAATGGTCTATTAAAAAACATATGCTCGTTATTAGTTGGCTTCTGAAGGCCAATGTGAGTACCGTCCACATATCCTACAACTAAACACAGAAAAGCATATGAAAAACATTTATCCAATAGATCTTTTATAAATAAAAACCTCCGGATTTCTTAAATTTTTGCGTAAACGCTTCCATATATTGGGTCGATTGCTCGGGAGAAAAAATTATAAACTTAGGACATAGTTTATCTTCAATTTCCATTACAACATTTTTAACGATTTTGCTCAAAGAACTTTGGGACATTCCTACTAAATAATCGTTTCCAACTGCATATTGAAAGCTTCCACTAGCTAAAAGCGACAGCGTTGCCGCTAATTGCAGCTTTGGGGGCACTGCTGTTGACATGTGGCCACTAAAATCTAGCTGGGATAGAACAAAATTAAATGCCTCCTTTGACAATCTAAATCGCTGCTTAAATCTGCAAATAAATAAATTATTATTTTTTTTTTTTATCAAATGCTTTATTTTACGCATTAGCTCGCAGTGATAAAGGATCGCTTTTATCGCGAAGATTTCTCCGGAGACGCATCACTTCATATTCATCTTCGGATTCCGAAGAGGACATGCGCAATAACAATAACAACTCTTCTTCCATTTTCTGTAAAATCTAAAATTATTGTTAACTTACAAAAAAAAAAATATTTGTTACTTACATTGTTTTTGTTTACTTCTTGTTTGTTTTATTTTGTAGTTTTACAAAACTACAAACATTCTTTTACAATTTATTTTAAATGCAATTCGATAGCTATCGAATGCCGTAATTCGGCCATTCGATAAGTATCGCATTTTTGTTCGATACAATAACTCGTTCGGTATCGAAACCGGCGATTAGACCCCTGTTTTAAAAATGCTGGTGCTCATGAACGACCACCGCCTAGACCCAAAAAAATTTGGGAATCATCTTAAAACAAACCAATGCACATTTTCAGGGGGGCACTTTTTTCGCTCCATACAGTTTGAGTCGCTCTAATATATACATATTATGTCCTGTGGTTCCTACTGGGAACAAAGGGCAATGAAATAATACTAAACAACTATTATGACTAATACTAAACAACAGTTATTTTCGTATATTAATAAACCACTACCAAAACGGTAATTTTTGCAGTAAACATTTTATTTTTTTTAGTTATTTAATATATATTATATAGAAGATTATATGAAAATGAATTTATTCAAATTCAAGGCCATACTCTATATTTCTTTATTAGGATATTGTCCTAACAATAATCTATAGTTTTTTGTTTTCAATTTATAGGTCGAAAAAACATAATTTTTATTTTTTAAATAATAATTAAAACAAACTTTTGAAAATAGAAGATTATATTTAATAGAAGATTATGTCGGGTTTTTAAAAGTTCTTGTTTAGTTTATATTTGATATTATTGATATGCTCATAGTTTGCAAATAATAATTAGAAAATGTCATTGTATCTCTAATGCATAAAAACGCTATATCTGGAGTGCCGTTTGGAATTTTTACTTTCCATTTTAAGTAGGATGTAGGAAATACAAATAACTAAGAAAATACAAGTATAATGCTTTTCTTCAGATTTATCAAAACTGCTGGTGTTAGTTCCACTTGTTTTTAGCCGTTTTATGTTATTTAACAATACTGCATTACTAATTTAAATCAGTGTAACAATTTCAACAGTAGAGTTGGGATTAATCGTTCATTTTAGTGACTCGGTTAGTATCGTTCATTTCGTGTCAGTGAACTAGATCGTTCAAATCGTTCTTTTTGATCCGTGACTGAACTGTGTGTTGTGAACTGTGTCGTTCGTTTGACAATTTTGTTATTAGAGTTTTGTCACAACGCATAAACGAAAAGATTTATAAAACTATAATTTATAAATATATTGAGTTGTTCTGCGTAAAAAATTTTCATCTGTTGAGTTTGAGGAGTTTTATTTAATCCGGACAATATTATTTCTAATTGTTGAAAAAAATTCACTTGTCAGTAAATTGGTTTAAAACTAATGCAATTGTTCAATGAATAAAAAGAAGGAAATGAACTAAAAGACGTTCAATTGAACTAGTTCGTTCATGAACGACACAACTCTATTCAACAGCTAATACACATATAGATCAACAAGCAGTATTGCAATTAAAAATATTTTTAAAATATTTTGTAAACATTAAATACAATTCAAATTAAAACTGAATACTGCGTATTTTTTGTTTAAAGAGAAAAAGCCTATCTTTTGCCGAGTAAAAACATAAGAAAACGCTTAATCATTTCAAACACGTTGAATATTTTTAACAACAATTTTAAATATGTCCAGTAAAAGACAATATAAAAGAAATGTGAAAAAGGAACAAGATAAGCTTAGAAAAGTAATGGAAACTCATGATTTGGCGCAAAATAATTCCTCTTGTCTTAATGATGCAATTTCACACCCGATGGCAGAACATTCTACCATACAGTCTGTTTGCGACACTCACAATGAATCTGAAGCAATTGTAGTGCCGGAAATTACAACGTTCAGTTTTAAAGAATAAACTTAAAGAATGGTTTATCGTAAACCAACCAACGGTAAAATGTGCCAACAGCCTTTTAAAGATTTTAAAACATGAAAAGCTAGATGTACCTATATCAGTTAATGGGCTTGTGGGAAAAAAACCTCGTTGCCAAGAGCGCACAGTTTCCCCAGGTAAATATGTCCATATTGGATTAAAGCATCATCTGGAAAATAAAATAACACTTATAGAAAATTCATCGTTGGAAGAACTTTTTATTGATGTTGGAATAGATGGCTTGCCAATATTTAAAAGTTCTGGTGTTGGATTGTGGCCGATTTTAGGACAAATAGTTAATATTCCAAATAGTGCAGTTTTTATAATTGGATGCTATGTAGGTCCAAAAAAACCAATCGACATAAATTTCTATTTACATGATTTTGTAAATGACTTTTCTGACTTGAAGTATAACGGATTTTTGGTTAAAACCAAACTAATTCAAGTGAAAATACGTGCATTTATTTGTGACGCTCCTGCCAAGTCCTTTGTGTGTGGCATAATGGGGCATATGGCACTAAATGGATGCGCAAAATGTCAGCAAATCGGTCAGAGAATTGACTATGTCACAACTTTTTCCACAACAGCCGGCGAAATGAGAACCAACGAGGATTTTTATTTAAGAAAATACAGAAATTTTTACCAGCCAATGCATATTGATAACGAAATGAAATTAGAAAGCATAGGAATTGGAATGGTAAGCCAATTTCCAGTTGACCCTATGCATCTTATAGATTTAGGAATTACCAAAAAAATGTTGATGCACATTATTAATAAAAAAACTGTTTTACCATTACCTCGAAACGCATATATTTTAATTTCGGAAAAGCTTTGCTCAATGAGCTTTTATACACCATTCGAATTCGCACGAAGTCCCCGAAGTTTACTCGAAATATCAAGATGGAAAGCAACTGAGTTCAGACAGTTTACTTTGTATACAGGCATAGTTGCATTGAAAGATTTCGTTCCGCAAGAAATGTACGACCATTTTCTTTTAATTCATTGTTCATACAGAATTCTTTTGTCTTCTCCAACCAAACAAGATATTATTAAGGCACATGCAATGATTCAAATTTTTGTTGAAATGTTTCCAGCGCTATATGGTCGAAATAGTGTAACATATAATGTGCACAATCTTCTACACATATGTGAATGTGTCGAAGAATTTAAAGATCTTAATAGCATATCTGCGTATAAATTTGAAAACTATATGCAAAAAATTAAACAAAATCTAAAAATGCCCAAACACCTTTGCCAACAAATTTTTAATAAATTTTCAAATGATAAAGTTTTACTTAAAAATCCAGTTTACGGACTGCGGTATAGAAAAGGAGTTCCAAAGTCAATTTTATTACCAAAAGGCTATTTTAGTACAAATATTCCAGACAACATTTGTCTTATGAAGGATAAATCTTTTTTACAAATCACTAAAATCCTAAGTGAGGAAGAATTTCTAGCAAAAAGATTTTCAAACTTACGAAGTTTTTTCAACGATCCCATGGATTCATTGGATTTAAATATTGCTTTGGTTGACCAACATGATGGCTCAGAAGAACAATTATTTAAAATAGAAAACATTCTGGCTAAAGTGCTTAAAATGTCGTACAATAATGAATATATATTGATTCCGGAAATTCATTCCATTCATGAAAAATTAAACGTACGTAATATATAATACATATTTTCAAAAGCCAATTTCTTTTTTAATAAAAGTTTTTTTTCATATTTTAGACAACAAATTTTTAAATCTTCAAAGGAAAATACTCGGTTATTCTTCGAAAATAAGAAAATTATTACCAAAAACTCTTAATGTATTAATAAATAAAATTTAATAATTTCTACTTAATCAGGGCAATTCGGGAATACTCGCTTCGCTATGGTGAAGGTGACGATTCACTTTCGACAATTCAAATTTTATACATTCTTAAGTACGTGTGATGAATTATCGATAATAGTTGTCAATTTTTCTACCACCACTAGTGAAAACTGCTGATTTTGTAAACAGCTGATTAAAGTTTACTTTTCATTTAAGCGCCATAAAAAAAATAGAGAAAAAATACAATAAGTTGCACTCAACGTATAAAAAGTGATAATAAATGGATTCCATCGCTTATTTTCTTACTGATAGCCAAGAAAATCTTCGTACCACATTGAACACATTAAGGTCCAATGCAGTTGACATTTTTTCGTTAGATGATATCAGGTAAGTTTATGAAAAAGAAATGTAGTCAGTTTTATTTCTAATAAAAATAAAAAAAGATTTGCAAAAAATTTCAGAATCAACAAAGATGCCTTCAATTATATTTTGTCAGAGCTGGAAGATACAATTAAAGCACAATCGCGAGTAGGATGCTTGCGTCCAGTTGACAAGTTGGTGGCATGCTTGCGATTTTTCGCTGAAGGAAATTACCAACATGGAGTTGGAAAGGACTGGCACTTAAACATTTCACAATCAACATTTTCTAAAATTTTGGCAGAGGTACTGTCTGCATTTGAAGAAGTTTTGTGCCCAAAATGGATCAACGTTAAAATGGATGAGCAAACGAAAGAAGATGCTAAAATTTATTTTTACCAAAAGTCATCAATACCAGGTGTTACAATGGCGATTGATGGAACCCATGTAAAAATTTTTACACCATCAAAAGACCGGCATTTATTTTACAACAGAAAAGGATATCACAGCCTTAATGTAATGCTAGTAAGTATATTTTGTTAAGGTAAAAAAAAAAAAACTTAAAGTTTACTCTTTCTTTAAAAGGGGTGTGATCATCTAAATCGAATACGATTCGTAAATGCGGCTTATCCCGGTAGTTGTCACGACTCTCATGTTTGGAAACTATCCAATATTAAACAGTACTTTGAAAGCCAGTATCATCTCGGTGACAATTCACGTCTTTTGGGAGACGGAGGATACCCGTTAGAGCCATGGCTTTTAACACCATATAGATCAGCAGGTGTTGGAAGTAAAGAGTCAAAATACAACGTCGCTCATGCTAAAGGAAGAAATATAATCGAAAGAACAATTGGAATTTTAAAAAATTGCTTTAGGTGTCTAATAAACGAAAGGGGTCTCCATTATTGTCCAGAAAAGGCAGCCAGTATAATAAATGTATGTTGTGCTTTACACAACATACGAATTCATTTTTGTCGACCTTACGAACATCTGGATGATGTACAAGAAATTTTAGAAACTGAAGAAATAGTAAATAATGAAGATTACGAAACTGTTTCAAATGAAGCAATTTTAATTAGAAATAATATTTTAAATACTTTTTAAAATTGTCCCTACATCTACAACTTGTATTAATAAATTTTAATTGTATTACAAAAAAAAAAAACTCTCCTAACTGCTCTGAACATAACCAAAGTTTAAAACTTAACTATAGATAAGAATGTAAAATTTTTATGAAAAAATCTGTGGTAAAAGTTAAACTCTGGTTATTTTTACAAAACTTACTAGCCCTAAATATTTTAATTTTTTAAATTAGTGATCATAGGCTTTATTACAGCGTATCATTTGTTGCCAGCAGTTTCAGACTTTATCATACAACGGATTTTTTTTATTATTGTAATTTAAGTTTTATCGCATAAAGGAAATTTAAGGAAAATCTATTTGAATTTTTTTAACAAATACAGTTTTATACAATTGAGACCAAAAGATTTCTTAAAACATATCATTTGATCTAAGAAGTTCCCAACATTTTGCAATTTTTTTTGGGTACAAATTGTGAGTACCACCGCATAGTCGAAATATAAGAAACATTATTTGAAAAATATTTATTTCGGGCTGAATATTGTCCAAACTAATTTTTTAACGTTTCGAATTACGCGTTGGTACTCGTAATTTGAACAATAAAAAAACGCTTCTATTTGGGAACTTCTGGCATCAAATGATACGTTATAAACGATATAAATTTTATACGCTATAAGTTATAACGTATATTTAATCCCTGAAGCTTATAAATTTTTACTAGGAACGTTTTTCCAATTTTTTATACCCTCCATCCCATAGTGCAGGAGGGTATATTCACTTTGTCAAATGTTTGTAATTCTTTTAAAAAAATCTGGGACCCCATAAACTATATATATTCTTGATCAGCATGAATAGAGAAGTCGATATAGCCATGTCCGTCTGTCCGTCTGTCCGTCCGTCTGTCTGTGGAAACACAAAATACTCCTCCAATACAGAAGAGGTACTGCTAATTTTCAGTCAAATTGTTTGTTGATATCATGAGCAGTTTTCTAGTGAAAATGATCAAAATCGGTTAACGCGTTCAAAAGTTATGAGTGAAAATGTGGGAAGACCTCTAAAAATTTTTTTTTTTTTTCATCATACATACATACATACGTACATTCAATGCCTATACACAAGAATATACGCAAGCAGGGATGGCTGTCAATATCGCTGAATTACCGTCCCCGATTCTAACACCTTTCAACTGACTATCGTTATCGCTTAAATACCGTTACCGATATTCTTGAAATACCGTTATCCGTAAAATACCGTTACCTTAAAATACCGTTACCGAAATAATCTAACAAGATCTGAACAAAAAAACTTCTGTAAATAGATATATTTTCCCAAAGTATGATCATAAACTAGACAGTCATTTAAACTCGGGCATAATGCGGTTAAAAATTGTGGTGTGCATTAACATTACCTGTATAACTAAAATAACGTTATCCTTAAAATGCCGTTACCAAAATAATTGAAAAATCTTTTTCCCTAAAATAAAGTTACCGAAATATCTAAAATATCGTTACCGCTAAAATACCGTTAGCGAAATAAATAAAATACCGTTAACGCTAAAATACCGTTAACGCTAAAATCCCGTTACCGAAATAACTGAAGTATAGTTTCCCCTAAAATACCGTTACCGAAATAAAAGAAAATAGCGTTACTAAGACCAATAACCACATAGAATCGGTTACCATCCATGGTCATGATCAACACTTAAAAACAAAAAAAAACACAAATATTGTTGTTTTTTTGTTTTGTTTTGTATACAGTATGTATGTACGTATGAATTAGTAGCAATCGCATGCAGAGTTGCCAGGTTTGACGATTTGTCGTCATTTTGATGATATTTAATACCCAAAATAACTAAATGACTATTTGACGACTTTTGCTTCCAAAATGACGATTTTTTGACAATAATTTAATATGTCAGCAAGATCTACTTATTTATCATTCTCATAAAATCGCCGGCTCCATCATTAAATTTATATTATTTCGTTAAAAATTGAAAGCAAAAACATTGTTTTTTGATCGATAGCTAGCTTTTATATGCTAATATGATGTGAAACACAATTTTGCAAAAATGCAAATCCTAGAATTGAATAAAACTTAATCCAAACCGCATTTATTTTTTTATAAATTCATTACGGGTTTAGCTTAATTTAGTTTCTGTGTTTATATGTTTAGAACATTTCTTTAAATTTTTATAAAATTTAATTGGAGTTAGATTTAAATAAAAATAAAAAAATTTTCATGTTAAAACACAAGGCATGGACTTTTTTTGCGAAACAAACAGATCTCTAGCCCGAATGTATTTCATGTTGAAAGATGATATATATACAACTTTAAATGAAACAAAATACATCCAAAAATAAATCCGGTGCTTAAAAAACAGGCCTAATAATATAAATAAAGTGCCAAAATTTAATAATTAAAAATATAACATTAAGTTTGTTCGATAACACAAAAATTTGTACAAGTTTTTACTGGAAGGTGTTCGCAGTAAAAACTGGTAAAAAGAGAGAGTAAAGTGACAGTTTGATGCCAAAGAACTTACAAGTTTTTACTGGATACATTTTTGCCAGAAAGAATTTGTAAGATGAAAAAAACATATGACTAAAAAAATATGCTTGTATTTTTAGTAAACAAAAACAAAAATTAAATTAAATTTTAATTGTTTATGGATTGAAAGTGAAAATGATTAAATAATTAACTATGGAAGAAGTTAAAAAACATTTAAATTATTTTTGGTCGATAATTTCAATTAACTTTTTCCTTTTCCATAATGACCAGTTGATTTTTTTTTAATATTTAAAACAAGCTGCTTTATCTAATTTAATAATTCCTACAAATTTTCTGTTCGTTTACTTTTTTGTAAATTTGTCTTACTATTTGTAATTTTGTTACTGAGTAGTTTTTACTGAACTTTACAGGAAAAGTAATCGAACAGACTTATTGTTAAAGAATTTCCAAATTTTGTAAAAGAATTTGATATTTAAAAAGTTGTGCCACTGAAATGTTGTTCACAGAATTATGCAGATATAAGTGATTAACAGTTCAAGTGGTAAAATTTGTTTGATTTAAAGTTGTATTTATTTGATCTTTCAACATTATATTTTTGTTATTTTATTAATTAATAATCATATAATATATACTATTACCCTAACCGAGCACTAGCTACTATGGCCTTCGGCGCGTTGTAGCGAAAACAGTTCAGTGCTTCTGGTGGTAATCGAACCCACGACCCCCGCACTGATAAGCCAGCACGCTACCAACTAGCCTACTGGGGCACACTGTTTCAACATTTTATAAATATGAATATCGTTGTAAAATATAATGATTTTCGAAGTTTAAACCAAAGAGAAGTGTCAAAAATCGTGTTATAATACAACGATAATATGTTAACATTTGAAATGTGAATAACATTATTGTATTTTATTTTTTATTAAAACTTTATCCCTCTTCTAACAAATATTTTTTATTTTGACGATTTTTCAAAATATGATGACGATTTTGACGATTTTTTCTAGAAAGTTTGTCGTTTTTATGCTTTGCAAACCTGGCAACACTGGTTATAAGTGCAAATGCGAGAAGCCCTCGAAAAATTGTTAAGCTAATTTATAAAGTATGTTTTGTTTTCCATATACCAGGCTTGCCATATACCTTTTTTTGTTAACCCCAACAAATCAAAAAATCACCAATTAGAAAAAAGGTAGAACAAAATAGTTTAGTTAAAATTCTTTATTTATTTGACTGCATTAACCGGAGTTGCCAGACACATTAATCGTTATCAGATCAAAAAAATATCCAGGAACAAAATCCCCGAATCCAACAATGTAAATTCATAACTTTTTTTCGTACACTATTTTTACTTATTTTCATTCTCAACCTTTAATAAATTTGCAAGGAAACTCTTACATTCTAATTACATTTATTAAAAACCCCATTCAATTTAAAGGACATTCACTTTCAGAACATTTTTATTTAAGACATATAAGGTGCATACTTCATCTTAAAATCTTTTGATTATATGCAATTGTTTTCCTTAAAAGCCCTAATTTTTATTTGATACATACAAAAATAATCTAAATTAAAGTATTGATGTGTAAAAACCAATCGAATTTTGGGAAAATTTCTTAGGGTTCTTATTCTAGGAGTCGTAAACGAGAATTGCACAAGCAACTGAGCTGAAAAACAATAATTTGAAATACCAGTTTCTTTAATTTTTTGTGTCTCGAAAACACCCTAAACACTCGAAAGATTTTCTTTTATAATTTTTGACAAACTTAGTTTCATCACACTTTCCGTTTTACTTATGTGATGTATAGTATAAACACATGTGTTGTAATGTAAACTGGCATTTCATAATTATTTCATTATGTATGTCTCCGCAAGCGTATTTTTGTTCCCTTAAATTTATCTAAAATTCTGATTATTCGAAACTGTTTTTATGCGTTTGTATTCATTGCATCTCTTCTAACGATCCAAAAATATATTTTAGTAACCCTTATTTCTTTCATTATTATATAGGCAAAGAGACAAACAACAGGCGAATTTTACAACAGTTTTTTTAACATCATAAGGAACTATAAAAATATATATATTTTTCACTACACGCTCTTCTTTAGGTAATCAGAATAACCTTTGAATACACACTGTTATAAGCATGCAGAATTTCAGATTCATTTTAGTAAACTTTAATTAAATATTTTTTCTTTTGTAACATCCCAAATACATTAATCAATCAGTCATATTTTGTTTTACTTATAAAAACAACATTATTTTTGTTATTTTTACAAAGAATATAGATATTAATAATGTTTGCACTTTCCCTGGTTTATGAAAACACCGAGATGGAGGGTATCCAAAAATTCGTCACAGCCGAATTTAATCTTTTTTAATACCAAATTCGGCACATCGGACTTTAATGCTTCCACTTGTTTTAGTACAAATGGTACCAATGGTAAGTTGAAATGTAGGAAAACTTTTCGCAAATTTTAGAACAACAGTTTTAGACACTAGACACCATAAGTTTTTTTATGACGTACGATTTATTACCAGAAGATTACATTTTTTCGCTGTTAAAGCTCTTTTTAAATTTTTGTATAATAATTTTGAGTACAAACTATCCAAACAGAAATCTTAAACAATATCCAAAAAATAGGGAACGTTAATTCTTTTTTATTGTAATTTAACATACATGAATATTTTACATACATGAATATTCATGTTAAAAAAAATATTAAAAAAAATAATTCAACTTATAAGGCTTACATCGTCAAAGGCGTTTTTTATACTGTTTTAGTAACTTTTTTTAATTCTAAAATAGTCTTGTATCTTGTTTTACAAACTAACGAGCACATTATTAAAACTAAGAGGTACATTTTTAGTTAAAAAATAAATAAAAATAAAAAATTCACGCAATAAAGCAAAAAAAAAATCGAATTGGCTAGGATCAATTTCGTTTTTTAAATAATTGTTTCTATCCAATCAACTATTTTTTTTAGATAGCCAAGTTCTTCCTTTTTTAACATCACATAGTTTTCATAAAACTCTTGTTGTATTTCTATTTGCTGCTGTAAAAGATTAGGCTGTTCAACTTTCTGCTTTTTCTTTGGTACTGTTTCCTCAACAGAATTGTTTTTGGTATTGGATTTCACTTCATCGCCTGATGCTTCCATTTGTTCAAGTATACCAAATGAACTTACATTTGGAATTCCCTCCACGGACGTTTTGTAATTCAATAATGTGGATACAGCCTCTTCTAAATCATTCAGTGGAATGGTTTTATTTGGACCTCCACCTGTAACCTCCATTTGTTGTTTATTTATCACCATCTTCTTCTTTGTGTTTGTTTTATAGTCTCTCCAGACCTAGAAATAAAATTTAATAGTGAAAGTCTATATTATTGAACATTTCTATAAATCTAAAACTTGGAAGTATTTTTGTTTCTTGACAACCAATTACAATCCGCTTGTCCGTCTGGATGGCTATGGTACCAAAACCAATTTTTTAGTTAATCTTCTTATAAAGGTTATTTTAAGTTTTTTTATTGCACTTAAGTTTTCCTGTAGAAGTCAATGAATCCTAAAGTATTCTTTGCAAATAAAAAATGAGAAAAATGTCCAATGTACGGTAATACGAAACTTTAGTTTCTTTAGTTATGAGACCTGTTTCTTTCATTCGGGACGCAAGTAATTCAGAAGATCTTTTCGACAATCCAAGGTCTCTAATTACATCATTAAGCTGATCTTGATTCCATGGTCTCGGCGAAAAATGTTTGTGTGGGATGAACTCGTCATTTTCAGCTGTAGATGGTAGTGCTGGATCTGACATATCTGATTGGTAAGACATACTTGAGGTTGAGTGTCCTGGTGAAGATGAAAGCACATGACTACAGCTTCTATTTCTTGTGAATGTAGAACTGCAAGTGTAAACCCATCAGCAGACCTCGTGGGGTAAGACCATCGCATATGTTTTCCAAAACCGCTTTTTGTACTTAAACAAAAATAACACTCGGATGCGTGGTTCGCTGTTTCTCTCCATAGCATAGGCTATTAAATTTCCAAGTGTCGTCTGTAAAATGAAAAAAAAAATTGAAATCAGGAATATGAAGAATTCAAATTTTAATTAAGAAATATTGTAATTATAAAATATTCCAAATCTATTGATTTATACTTACTTTACGTTAGAAGACTTCATAGATAAATTCAATCGACATGGAATGCATATAGTACTCGGTGTCCAATGCTGGTTCAAATTGTGCGGATAGATATTATAGCAATCTTGATATGACTTTTGCAATGAAGTTAAGAAGCACTTCCGTTTTTTCCCGGTGATATATTGGCCGCACACATAACAAAATAAATCTGGATCGCTTTTACATAAAAATGTTCTGGCTTTCTGGCTCATTTTTATTAATATTTGAAAATTGTTTTTAACTTCTAAGCTGTATGACTCTAATTTTTGTGTAGGTATTAAATGATGTTTGCGTTATCGCAAACACTTCTTGAATGAAATAAAAAGGGTCAAGGAGATCTTATAAATACTGATACTATAATTTGGGATAACCCTTTGTGTGGATACAGTTTGTGTGTGCTGCAAATTTTTTATTATTCCCAAGAATCCTAAAAAACATTAAGGACTTTTATGAAAAAAAAAAAATTATCCGTTACATGTAGCTAACGGAAAATAAGAGCACTTCAGCGTACACGCACATTTATAAGCGTTTTATTACTATCCTACCGCAATCGTAAAAATTAAACAATCTTTTGTTTATTACTGATTTTTTTTTAATTATTAGAATCATAAAATGTCATAGAGGTTTTTCCCAAAGGGGTTTTGCCAAAATGCGTGTCGTAAAATGCACCTGAGTTTTTATGTTCTGCATTTTCATTATATAATTACAATTTTCTACAGTGCTTGCAAATATGCGATACCTTCAATTAATTGTAAATAAAAATGTAAAGCATGCATCGATTTTTATGATCCATATCTAGTTTAATTCGCATGATATGTAGCTTTACTACAAAAAAATAAAAGTAATATTTTTTGCAGTTTTCGATTTTTTCCAGATTTTTGTTTTTCAAATTTTTTTTTTTTTTAGCATTTTTTTTTTTTTTTTTTGCTAACAATTTGTTTCATAACTTTGAAACTATTGATCGCATTAAAAAAATTTTTACACGTTATTTAAAGATATTGTAAACCTTAATTTTTGTAAATTTAATTTGACAAAATCGGACTAGTTGTTTTTGAGTTATGACAACATAAGTGGAGAAATGTCTCAAAATATTGTCAATTTTACTTAAAAAATTTTTAAAAAAAAATTATCCATAGAATTGAAAAATTTTACCATTTTTGTACTTAGGCAGCCATGATGCATCAAATCTATATAGTGGTTAGTCAAGCCTTTTTTTGCTGTTGACCTGTGTAATTAATTCTTGAAATCAAGAAATTTCTTTTACGCAAATAAATAATTAAAAAAATAAATTCACATTAGTAAATATGACATATGTTGAAAAATGAATAAGATCTTCAATGTTTGATATTCCTTCACTTAAAATGTAAAGGATAAAACATGATGACATTTGAAAATAACTGCCAGTCAAATTTTCAACTTAATTAGTTGAACTGGCAACTGTGGTAATAATTAACAGAACTAAACATAGCTTTATAGAAAATAAGTTCGCAGTAAATTTCGTCATACACAAACTAAGTCACGGTATGTTTTTAACTTAACTAGTTGAGTTAAATAGATGATGTTTACAATTTAACACTTTAAGGCACGAAGAATGTTGATGAAGGCCGTTGCAGGCTAGAAAGTTAACTCCATTCATGCAGGTGTCAAATAACTTTTTTTCTAAATGTTTTTTCTGTTAATTAAAGTAAATTATCACAAATAAAATTATAATTTTTCTGTTAATATGGAAAAAAAATATTCATGATCTTTAACCGAACTAACCAACAACTAACACACACAATTTATAGATCAAAAATAAAAATTCACTATTAGTAAATAATTTTAAAATTTGTAATTTCATGGGAAGCCCAACGCCTCTTTGGCCTTCTATCGCCTTTATTTGCTGAAGTATATAAAATGAATAGCTGAAAATAACTGCCATAACAACTGCGACGTCACCTATCACCGGTGCATTGAAGCGCCTCTCACCAGCCGGTGTGTGTCAGCTCTTATCACAACCGTATAATCATCTGTCAGCATCTGGTCTAGGGCTGCTTTGACTAGACGGATGAGGCTGTTGTATTCGTGTAACATAGCTTGAAGATTAACATAGGTTTTTTGTAAATATTAACATAGGTTTTTTGTAAATACCTTCGGAAATACATGACCGATTTAAGAGTTTGATATCTCGTTTTGAAAAACATGACAACGGATTTCTAAAAAAAAAATAAATATATGTATATCTCATTGGTGGTACAACATTGAATTACAAAATGCTTATTTGGTGCAACCATAGTCAAATATACGATGAATGTCGTGCTTTATTTAAATTTACTAACCTTTTTCCATGCAGCTGCGTCTCTAGATGGAGGACCATTTATGTTGAGTGTTTGGGTTATTTCTTCCCATAGAGCATTTTGTTCTTCAGGTCTTTTTTGGCTGACTCCTCTACCAATATCTTTATGAACCATCATAAAGTCAACCATTAGTTTAAATTGACCTGGAGTTGTTTGTTTTTTAGCCCTACATATGTGGAAATTATTTAAAAAGAAATTAATTTTTTTAAATGTTTAGCAAAATGTGTGTACTTACATTTAAAAGAAAGTAGAAAACCAATTGAAACAAAATTTAAGTTTTTTTTTTTTTATTTTTCGCGGTTAAAAACTTGGCTTTTTTCGAGTTTCGTGTTTTCTTTTATATTTTTTTTTTGCAAAACGCGTCAAAATTGTTGACGAAGAAAAGTGACAAATAGTGATGGTGAAAACGTTTTATAGAATACATAGAAATTAGAGAAAACATATGTTTCAAAGTTGTCCATCCCTAAAAGTATTAAAGCGTATTATAGAATCGAAAAATAAATTATTCGAACGTATTTGAGGTGAAAGTGAGAACAGGAATAGCCCCGAATATCAATTATCTTTATTTTGTTATTTACTAAATAAGCTTTTGTTTTGTGAGAGTCGTTTATGTATAACTATATATTTGTTTGCTTAAATAAATTGCATTTAAATTATTAATTATGATATATTATGAATCTTTGTAAATATATATAAGTACTGATGTATGTTCATATCAGTAAGGTATTATTTCAGACCTTAAAAATAACAACAAATGTAATGGATAGTCATTACTACGAAAGGTCTGAAATAAGTGATAATAAGTAACTTATTATTTTTGCTATTCCAAATAAGCAGATATTTAACACAATATTAGTAAGGCGTTGTTTTTTATCTTACAAATAAGCAGTTACATATATTCATATTAGTAAGGTATTATTTCGGACCTTCAAAATAACAAAAACTGGAATGGATAGTCATTACTTTGGAAGGTCTGAAATAAGTCCTACCCATTACCAAAGTTTTGCTGGGTTTGACTGGAATTTCCTTTAATTTGAGCATAATAATAATGACTGGAAAGCAAACGTTTTCGGTTTTTCCCGATTATTGCAAAAATACAAGTTAATCCCATTGTTTTTTTTTTAATATTCGAAATTTTCAGATTAAGTGTCATTTTGTACACTGGTTAGTTTGAAAAAAATGTGTGTGAAATTTACATTTTCTTAACAATTATGTAAAAATAAAATATGAAATGTTGATTTTTGGAAACCCCACGAAATTTTCATTACTTTGACTGGAATTTCCTTTAATTTGAGCATAATAATAATGACTGGAAAGCAAACGTTTTCGGTTTTTCCCGATTATTGCAAAAATACAAGTTAATCCCATTGTTTTTTTAATATTCGAAATTTTCAGATTAAGTGTCATTTTGTACACTGCTTAGTTTGAAAAAAAAATGTGTGTGAAATTTACATTTTCTTAATAATTATGTACAAATAGAATATCAAATGTTGATTTTTGGAAACCCCACGAAATTTTTATTACTTTGACTGGAATTTCCTTTAATTTGAGCATAATAATAATGACTGGAAAGCAAACAGTTTCGGGTTTTTCCCGATTACTGCAAAAATACAAGTTAATCCCATTGTTATTTATTTTTAATATTCGAAATTTTCAGATTAAGTGTCATTTTGTACACTGGTTAGTTTGAAAAAAATGTGTGTGAAATTTACATTTTCTTAATAATTATGTACAAATAGAATATGAAATGTTGATTTTTGGAAACCCCACGAAATTTTCATTACTTTGACTGGAATTTCCTTTAATTTGAGCATAATAATAATGACTGGAAAGCAAACGTTTTCGGGTTTTCCCGATTATTGCAAAAATACAAGTTAATCCCATTGTTTTTTTTTAATATTCGAAATTTTCAGATTAAGTGTCATTTTGTACACTGGTTAGTTTGAAAAAAAAATGTGTGTGAAATTTACATTTTCTTAATAATTATGTACAAATAGAATATCAAATGTTGATTTTTGGAAACCCCACGAAATTTTCATTCCTCTTTTTGGAATTTCTTTTAATTTGAGCATATGACATATGACACTTAATCTGAAAATTTCGATATTAAAAAAAAACAATGGGATTAACTTGTATTTTTGCAGTAATCGGGAAAAACCGAAAATGTTTGCTTTCCAGTCATTATTATTATGCTCAAATTAAAGGAAATTCCAATCAAAGTAATGAAAATTTCGAGGGTTTCCAAAAATCAACATTTCATATTCAATTTTTACATAATTGTTAAGAAAATGTAAATTTGACACACATATTTTTCACACTAAACAGTGTACAAAATGACACTTAATCTGAAAATTTCGAATATTAAAAAAAAACAATGGGATTAACTTGTATTTTTGCAGTAATCGGGAAAAACCGAAAACGTTTGCTTTCCAGTCATTATTATACTCAAATTAAAGAAATTCCAAAAAGAGGAATGAAAATTTCGTGGGGTTTCCAAAAATCAACATTTTATATTCTATTTTTACATAATTGTTAAGAAAATGTAAATTTGACACACATTTTTTTTCAAACTAAACAGTGTACAAAATGACACTTAATCTGAAAATTTCGAATATTAAAAAAAAAACAATGGGATTAACTTGTATTTTTGCAGTAATCGGGAAAACCCGAAAACGTTTGCTTTCCAGTCATTATTATTATGCTCAAATTAAAGGAAATTCCAGTCAAAGTAATAAAAATTTCGGGGGGTTTCCAAAAATCAACATTTCACATTCTATTTTTACATAATTGTTAAGAAAATGTAAATTTGACACACATTTTCTTTCAAACTAAGCAGTGTACAAAATGACACTTAATCTGAAAATTTCGAATATTAAAAAAAAAAACAATGGGATTAACTTGTATTTTTGCAATAATCGGGAAAACCCGAAAACGTTTGCTTTCCAGTCATTATTATTATGCTCAAATTAAAGGAAATTCCAGTCAAAGTAACAATTAAAAAAAAAATGTGTGTCAAATTTACATTTTCTTAACAACTATGTAAAAACAGAATGTGAAATGTTGATTATTGGAAACCCCCCGAAATTTTCATTACTTTGACTGGAATTTCCTTTAATTTGAGCATAATAATAATGACTGGAAAGCAAACGTTTTCGGTTTTTCCCGATTACTGCAAAAATACAAGTTAATCCCATTGTTTTTTTTTAATATTCGAAATTTTCAGATTAAGTGTCATTTTGTACACTGTTTAGTTTGAAAAAAAATGTGTGTGAAATTTAGATTTTCTTAACAATTATGTAAAAATAGAATATAAAATGTTGATTTTTGGAAACTCCACGAAATTTTCATTACTTTGACTGGAATTTCCTTTAATTTGAGCATAATAATAATGACTGGAAAGCAAACGTTTTCGGGTTTTCCCGATTATTGCAAAAATACAAGTTAATCCCATTGTTTTTTTTTTTAATATTCGAAATTTTCAGATTAAGTGTCATTTTGTACACTGCTTAGTTTGAAAGAAAATGTGTGTCAAATTTACATTTTCTTAACAATTATGTAAAAATAGAATGTGAAATGTTGATTTTTGGAAACCCCCCGAAATTTTTTATTACTTTGACTGGAATTTCCTTTAATTTGAGCATAATAATAATGACTGGAAAGCAAACGTTTTCGGGTTTTCCCGATTACTGCAAAAATACAAGTTAATCCCATTGTTTTTTTTTTTTTTTAATATTCGAAATTTTCAGATTTAGTGTCATTGTGTACACTGGTTAGTTTGAAAAAAAATGTGTGTGAAATTTACATTTTCTTAACAATTATGTAAAAAATAGAATATGAAATGTTGATTTTTGGAAACCCCACGAAATTTTCATTACTTTGACTGGAATTTCTTTTAATTTGAGCATAATAATAATGACTGGAAAGCAAACGTTTTCGGTTTTTCCCGATTACTGCAAAAATACAAGTTAATCCCATTGTTTTTTTTTAATATTCGAATAGTCAAAGTAAATTATCATATAAAAATTATAATTTTTCTGTTAATTTAGAGAAAAATTTGTCATGATCTAAAACCGAACAAATAAAATCTCACACATAAATTTATAGATCAACGATAAAAATTCACTATTATATTCGAAATTTTCAGATTAAGTGTCATTTTGTACACTGCTTAGTTTGAAAAAAAATGTGTGTGAAATTTACATTTTCTTAATAATTATGTACAAATAGAATATCAAATGTTGATTTTTGGAAACCCCACGAAATTTTCATTACTTTGACTGGAATTTCCTTTAATTTGAGCACGAAATTTTCATTACTTTGACTGGAATTTCCTTTAATTTGAGCATAATAATAATGACTGGAAAGCAAACGTTTTCGGTTTTTCCCGATTACTGCAAAAATACAAGTTAATCCCATTTTTTTTTTTAATATTCGTAATTTTCAGATTAAGTGTCATTTTGTACACTGTTTAGTTTGAAAAAAAATGTGTGTCAAATTTACATTTTCTTAACAATTATGTAAAAATAGAATATGAAATGTTGATTTTTGGAAACCCCACGAAATTTTCATTACTTTGACTGGAATTTCCTTTAATTTGAGCATAATAATAATGACTGGAAAGCAAACGTTTTCGGTTTTTCCCGATTACTGCAAAAATACAAGTTAATCCCATTGTTTTTTTTTTTTAATATTCGAAATTTTCAGATTAAGTGTCATTTTGTACACTGTTTAGTTTGAAAAAAAATGTGTGTCAAATTTACATTTTCTTAACAATTATGTAAAAATAGAATATAAAATGTTGATTTTTGAAAACCCCACGAAATTTTCATTCCTCTTTTTGGAATTTCTTTTAATTTGAGTATAATAATGACTGGAAAGCAAACGTTTTTGGTTTTTCCCGATTACTGCAAAAATACAAGTTAATCCCATTGTTTTTTTTTTAATATTCGAAATTTTCAGATTAAGTGTCATTTTGTACACTGTTTAGTGTGAAAAATATGTGTGTCAAATTTACATTTTCTTAACAATTATGTAAAAATTGAATATGAAATGTTGATTTTTGGAAACCCTCGAAATTTTCATTACTTTGATTGGAATTTCCTTTAATTTGAGCATAATAATAATGACTGGAAAGCAAACATTTTCGGTTTTCCCGATTACTGCAAAAATACAAGTTAATCCCATTGTTTTTTTTTAATATCGAAATTTTCAGATTAAGTGTCATTTTGTACACTGGTTAGTTTGAAAAAAATGTGTGTGAAATTTACATTTTCTTAACAATTATATAAAAATAGAATATGAAATGTTGATTTTTGGAAACCCCACGAAATTTTCATTCCTCTTTTTGGAATTTCTTTTAATTTGAGTATAATAATGACTGGAAAGCAAACGTTTTCGGTTTTTCCCGATTACTGCAAAAATACAAGTTAATCCCATTGTTTGTTTTTTTAATATTCGAAATTTTCAGATTAAGTGTCAGTTTGTACACTGTTTAGTTTGAAAAAAAATGTGTGTGAAATTTACATTTTCTTAACAATTATGTAAAAATAGAATATGAAATGTTGATTTTTGGAAACCCCACGAAATTTTCATTACTTTGACTGGAATTTCCTTTAATTTGAGCATAATAATAATGACTGGAAAGCAAACGTTTTCGGTTTTTCCCGATTACTGCAAAAATACAAGTTAATCCCATTGTTTTTTTTTTTTTTAATATTCGAAATTTTCAGATTAAGTGTCATTTTGTACACTGTTTAGTTTGAAAAAAAAATGTGTGTCAAATTTACATTTTCTTAACAATTATGTAAAAATAGTATGTGAAATGTTGATTTTTGGAAACCCCCCGAAATTTTCATTACTTTGACTGGAATTTCCTTTAATTTGAGCATAATAATAATGACTGGAAAGCAAACGTTTTCGGGTTTTCCCGATTACTGCAAAAATACAAGTTAATCCCATTGTTTTTAGACCCTCCATCCCATAGTACAGGAGGGTATATTCACTTTGTCAAATGTTTGTAATTCTTTTAAAAAAATTCTGGGACCCCATAAACTATATATATTCTTGATCAGCATGAATAGAGAAGCCGATATAGCCATGTCCGTCTGTCCGTCTGTCCGTCCGTCTGTCTGTGGAAACACAAAATACTCCGACAATACAAAAGAGGGTACTGCTAATTTTCAGTCAAATGTTTGTTGATATCATGAGCAGTTTTCTAGTAAAAATGATCTAAATCGGTTAAGGCGTTCAAAAGTTATGAGTGAAAATCTGGGAAGACCTCTAAAAATTTTGAAGCAAATTGTCGATTTCTATAGTCACCTTCACTATAAATACTCGCCTCATTCACTTTTTGCTATTCTATAATACGTTAGTGATGTGATTTCTAGAAAACATATGTTTTTAGAGATGTGCCATCAGAAACATATGTTTTTGTTCACATCATATGTATTCTAAAATACTCGTATCACTAATTTATATGTCATTTTTGTTCGACGCCAACTTTCGCGCGTTAAAAAAATAAAAACCAAAAAGTGCTGCAAAAAAAATGTAAGTATTAACTAAAAATAAAATTTAAAACATGTATTTTTAATTGTTTGTTTTTGTGAAGGTCTAAAAAACAAACCACACCCCAACAATTTAAGGAGTTGGTTAACTTTATGGTAGCACATCCAGACATTGGAAGAGGAGTCAGTCAACAAAGACCAGAAATCCAAAATGCGTTATGGGATGAGTTAACCCAAAAACTTAATTCAACAAGTCTTCCGACAAGAGAAGCAGCGGCATGGAAGAAGGTGAAACATTTAAAAACTATAAGAGCCTTATAAGCCTTATATTTTAAATAAAAATAAATGTTTTTTTCAGGTCTGGAGGGACTTTAAAGCCAACACTAAAAGAAGATTGTAACAAACAAGCAACACATGGAGGGTACTGGTGGAGGCCCTAACAAAACAGTTCATTTGAACGATTTAGAGGAGTCTGTGTCGGAACTTTTAAATTTTGCAACATCTGTGAATGGAATTCCAAATGTAAACTCATTTGGTATTCCTGATCCAATGGAATCATCAGGGAACGTATCTTTCTCTGAAGTAATAGATGTAGATGTTACAGAAGATAAAGATGTCAGTTTTCAAGAGACGCCGAGTACAAGCTCAAAAAAACGAAAAATTGAACCGCCAAATCTGTTGCAGATCCAAATTGACCTCCAAAAGTCGTTCTATGAGAACTACGTCAGATTAAAAAAGGAGGAATTGGGTTATTTAAAAATAATTGCAGAGGGCATTCAAAAAATTATATAAAAGTTAAATGAATTCCAAAATAAACAAAATTATTTGTTTATTTACTAAATATGTACCTTAATAATACTAATATTAGTTATAAGAAAGTTCACAACAATTGAAGTAAAAAAATGTGATTTTTAAAAGACTTAAGTTTTTATTTTAATTTATTTTCTCTTTATTCCTAATTATAGTATTTATTTTAAATGAATTGCTGTGTTAACTTTATTTTTTAATGTAAATAAAGCTTATATGATCTCTTATTATCAAAACTGGTTTCGTTCTTTTTGAAAAAAAATATAGTTTTAGAAAAGTCAGGAAAAAGTGCGAATCTTCTGGCGCCATATGGTACATCACATGGAAACTTATGATCTATAGTTTCCAAAAAAATTTTATTGCAAAAACTTGTCCAATAATTTTTTTTTAAACTGGATTTATGAATTTGTTCTTTTAATTTTTGAAGAAAATATTTTTTAGAATTGTCTTTCAAGGAAAAAGTAGGAAATTTCTGGGACCATACAGCTTATCACTGGAAAGCTTATAGTCTCTAGTTTACAAAACTTGTTTATTTGAAGAAATTGGCTAAGATTTTAAAAAAATGTGTTATGAATTCCAAAAAATTAAATTTTTTTTTTTTCTTTTTTGGAATCGTCTTTCCAGGAAAAATTGAGAAACATCTGGAACCAACTAGTACTTTACAAGAAAGCTTATGGTATCTAGTTTTCAAAACATTTTTTTTTAATTGTCAGAAAAGTTTTTTGAAAAATTTAATGATTGAATTTGATATTTTAATTAAAAACAAATTGTGGAATGGTCTTTCCAAGAAAAAGAAGCAATATTCTGGGAACGTACAACACATCACAGGAAATCTTATGGTCTATAGTTTCTAAAAAATGTTTATTGGAAAAAATTGTCTGGAAGTTTTTTCAAAAATTTTATTTCTAAATTTCTTTTAATTTTTGAAAAAAAAAAATTAGAATGATCTTTCCAACAAAAAGTGGGAAACTTCTAGGGCCATACAGCACATTACAGGAAAGCTTATGATCTCTAGTCTTCAAAACATATATTTTGCAAAAAATTGTTCCAAAAACTTTTTCAAAAATTTAGTTTTTGAATTTGTTTTTTAAGTTTTTTTTTAGAATGTTCTTTCCAAGAAAAACTGTAAAACTTCTGGGACCATACAGCACATCAGAGGAAAGTTTATGGTCACTAGTCTTCAAAACATATATTTTGGAAAAAATTGTTCCAACATTTTTTTAAAAAATTTAGTTTTTGAATTTTTTTTTAATTTTGAAAAAAAAAATTTGGAATGTTCTTTCAAGGAAATAGTGTGAAATTACTGGGATCATACAGAACATCACAGGAAAGGTTGTGGTCTCTAATATTCAAAACATGTATGTTGCAAAAAACTGTCCCAAAAACTTTTTCTAAAATTTAATTTTTGAATTTGTTTTTTAGTTTTTGAAAAAATTTTTAGAATGGTCTTTCCAGGAAAAAGTGTGAAACTTCTGGGACCATACAGCACATAACAGGGAAAGCTATGGTCTTTAGTTTCTAAAACAAGTTGGTTGCTAAAAATTGTCCCAGAAGTTTTTTTTTCAAAAATTTATTCTTTTAATTTTTGAAAAAAAAATTTTAGAATGGTCTTTCCAGGAAAAATTGGGAAGTTTCGGGGCCCAAATAGCACATCACAGGAAAGTTTATAGTCTCTAGTCCGCAAAACATGTTCTTTTCAAAAAATTGTTCCAAAAGTTTTTTAAAAAATTTTAGTTTTGAATTTGTTATTTTAATTTTTCAAAATAAAAATTTTAAAATGGGCTTTCCAGGAAAAAGTGGGAAACTCCTAGGACAATTTTTTGCAAAAACCATGTTTTGAAGACTGGAGACCATAAGCTTTTCTGTCCCAGATGTTTTCCAATTGTTCCTGGACAGACTATTAAAATAAAAATGTTTAATTTTTGGAATTCATAACATATTTTTTTTAACAATTTCTTCAAATAAACATGTTTTGGAAACTAATAGAGACTATAAGCTTTCATGTGACGTGCTATATGGTCCCAGCGATTTCCCACTTTTTCATGGAAAGACAATTCTAAAAAATTTGTTCTTCAAAAATTAAAAGAACAGCCTCATAAATCAAATTTTTGAAAAAAAAACTTCTGGGACAATATTTTGCAATAAACATATTTTGGAAGCTAGGGATCAAAAGCTTTACTGTGATGTACCATCCGGTCCCAGAAGTTTCCTAATTTTACTTGGAAATACTATTCCAATTCCTTTTTTTTAATTTTTTAAAATTCGTGACACAAATTTTTTAAAAACTTAAGACAATTTCTTTAAAAAACAAGGTTTGAAAACTAGAGACTATAAGCTTTGCTGTGATGTGCTGTGTAGTCCCAGAGTTTCGCACTTTTTCCTGGAAAGACCATGCTATTTTTTTTTTTTTATAATTAAAAGAACAAATTCATAAATCAAATTTTTGTGAGAACTTATGGGAAAATTTTTTGCAACAAACATGTTTTGGAAACTAGAAACCTGCTTTTCTGAAAAAAAATTCAAATTCCTTTTTTTTAAAATAAAATACATAAGTATGTATTATTTTATTAAAACAAACCATTTATGTTAAAATTTTAAAAAGTGTTCAAATGTAATTTCTTATTAAAATAGCTTCGTTGGAAGAAGTTTGATAATCTTCATCAGTGGTATTGACTTCTACGGGAACTAAAGTCTCTTCAAGCTCATCTAAATGTTCACCAGGACGACAAAAATGAATTCTTATGTTGTGTAAAGCACAACATACGTTTACAATGCGTGCTGCCTTTTCAGGACTATAATGTAGACCTCTTTCATTTATAAGGCATCTGAAACAGTTTTTTAAAATGCCAATTGTTCGCTCTATAATATTTCTTCCTTTGGAATGAGCTATATTAAATTTGGATTCTTTACTTCCAACAGCTGGTGACCTACATGGTGTTAAAAGCCATGGTTCTAGTGGATAGCCAGCGTCTCCCAAAATACGTGAATTGTCACCATGATGATACTGGTTTTCAAAAAACCGTTTTACATTTGAAAGTTTCCAAACATGTGAATCGTGACAGCTACCAGGAAAAGTTGCATTTACGAAACGTATTCTATTCAAATGGTCGCATCCCTTAAAAAAAGTAGCATTTTAGTATATACATTTTTAGTTAACGAAATATATTTACCAACATCACATTAAGACTGTGATATCCTTTTCTGTTATAAAACAAATGACGATCATCCGATGGGTGTAAAAATTTTAACATGTGTTCCATCAACAGCCATGACTACGCCTGGGATTGACGATTTTCTAAAAAAATAGATTCTGGCATCTTCTTTTGTCTGATCATCCATTTTTGCTGATATCCACTTAGGGCATACAATTTCTTCGAATGCAACCAATACTTCTGTTAGAATTTTGGAAAATGTTGATTGGGAAATATTAAGCTGCCAGTCTTTGCCAACCCCATGTTGATAATTCCCCTCAGCAAAAAATCGCAAACATGCTGCCAGCTTGTCAATGGTTCGTAAGTATCCCACCCGTGTTTCCGATTTGATTCTGTCCTCTAATTCCAACAAATGTACTTGAAGGCCTCTTTGTTAATCCTAAAATTTTTTTTTAAACTGTTTTCGGGATTAAAAAGGTGGTCTATTATTTTTTTATAAACATACCTGATGTCATTCATGGAAAATACATCCATCGTGTTGATCCTTAGGTTTTTAAGGACACTTCTCAGGTTTCCCGAGTTCTCGGTAATGAAAAAAAGCAATGGAATCCATTTTAAATTAAAATATAAATTAAGTTTACAATTTAATACGCGCAATTGAAGAATAATTTTTCCAAACAGCTGATTAAAAACAGCTGATTAAATTAGTGATGGCAAAAATTTTATAGTTTTTATCGATAATTCATCACGAGTATTTTAGAATACATCGAAAACAGAGTGTCGAAAGTGAAACGTTGCCTTCGTCGAAGTGAAGCGCGTATTTAAGAATTGACTTGTATACTATTTATTTCATCATACATACATACATACATACGTACATTCAATGCTTATACACAATATACGCAAGCAGGGATGGCTGTCAGTATCGCTGAAATACCGTCCCCGATTTTAACACCTTTCAACTGACTATCGTTATCGCTTAAATACCGTTACCGATATTCTTGAAATACCGTTATTCGTAAAATACCGTTACCTTAAAATACCGTTACCGAAATAATCTAACAAGATCTGAAAAAAAAAACTTCTGTAAATAGATATATTTTCCCAAAGTATGATCATAAACTAGACAATCATTTAAACTCGGGCATAATGCGGTTAAAAATTGTGGTGTGCATTAACATTACCTGAATAACTAAAATAACGTTATCCTTAAAATGCCGTTACCAAAATAATTGAAAAATCTTTTCCCTGAAATAAAGTTACCGAAATATCTAAAATATCGTTACCGCTAAAATACCGTTAGCGAAATGAATAAAATACCGTTAACGCTAAAATACCGTTAACGCTAAAAGCCCGTTACGGAAATAACTGAAGTATAGTTTCCCCTAAAATACCGTTACCGAAATAAAAGAAAATAGCGTTACTACGACCAATAACCACATAGAATCGGTTACCATCCATGGTCATGATCAACACTTAAAAACAAAAAAAAACCCTCAAAATATTGTTGTTGTTCTTTTGTTTTGTTTTGTAATACAGTATGTATGTACGTATGTATTAGTAGCAATCGCATGCAGAGTTGCCAGGTTTGACGATTTGTCGTCATTTTGATGATATTTAATACCCAAAATAAACTAAATGACTATTTGACGACTTTTGCTTCCAAAATGACGATTTTTTGACAATAATTTAATATGTCAGCAAGATCTACTTATTTATCATTCTCATAAAATCGCCGGCTCCATTATTAAATTTATTTTATTTCGTTAAAAATTTAAAGCAAAAACATTGTTTTTTGATCGATAGCTAGCTTTTATATGCTAATATGATGTGAAATACAATTTTGCAAAAATGCAAATCCTAGAATTGAATAAAACTTAATCCAAACCGCATTTATTTTTTATAAATTCATTACGGGTTTAGTTTAATTTAGTTTCTGTGTTTATATGTTTAGAACATTTTTTTAAATTTTTATAAAATTTTATTGGAGTTAGATTTAAATAAAAATAAAACAATTTTCATGTTAAAACACAAGGCATGGACTTTTTTTGCGAAACAAACAGATCTCTAGCCCGAATATATTTCATGTTGGAAGATGATATATATACAATTTTAAATGAAACAAAATAAATCCAAAAATGAATCCGGTGCTTAAAAAACAGGCCTAATAATATAAATAAAGTGCCAAAATTTAATAATTAAAAATATAACATTAAGTTTGTTCGATAACACAAAATTTGTACAAGTTTTTACTGGAAGGTGTTCGTTTAGACAAATACGCAGTAAAAACTGGTAAAAAGAGAGAATAAAGTGACAGTTTGATGCCAAAGAACTTACAAGTTTTTACTGGATACATTTTTGCCAGTAAGAATTTGTAAGATGAAAAAAAAACATATGACTAAAAAATATGCTTGTATTTTTAGTAAACAAAAACAAAAATTAAATTAAATTTTAATTGTTTATGGATTGAAAGTGAAAATCTTTAAATAATTAACTATGGAAGAAGTTAAAAAACATTTAAATTTTTGGTCGATAATTTCAATTAACTTTTTTCCTTTTCCCATAATGACCAGTTGATTTTTTTTTAATATTTAAAACAAGCTATTTTATCTAATTTAATAATTCCTACAAATTTTCTGTTCGTTTACTTTTTTGTAAATTTATCTTACTATTTGTAATTTTGTTACTGAGTAGTTTTTACTGAACTTTACAGGAAAAGTAATCGAACAGACTTATTGTTAAAGAATTTCCAAATTTTGTAAAAGAATTTAATATTAAAAAGTTGTGCCACTGAAATGTTGTTCAGAGAATTATGCAGATATAAGTGATTAACAGTTCAAGTGGTAAATTTGTTTGATTTAAAGTTGTATTTATTTGATTCTTCAATATTTTATTTTTTTTATTTTATTAATTAATAAATCATATAATTACAAGTTATATACTATTACCCTAACCAAGCACTAGCTACTATGGCCTTCGGAGCGTTGTAGCGCAAACAGATCAGTGCCTCTGGTGGGAATCGAACCCACGACCCCCCGCACTGATAAGCCGGCACGCTACCAACTAGCCTACTGGGGCACACTGTTTCAACATTTTATAAATATGAATATCGTTGTAAAATATAATGATTTGCGAAGTTTAAACCAAAGAGAAGTGTCAAAAATCGTGTTTTATTACAACGATAACACGTTAACATTTGAAATGTGAATAACATTATTGTATTTTATTTTTATTAAAACTTTATCCCTCTTCTAACAAATATATTTTATTTTGACGATTTTTCAAAATATGATGGCGATTTTCGACGATTTTTTTCTAGAAAATTTGAGGATTTTTATGCTCTGCAAACCTGGCAACACTGGTTATGAGTGCAAATGTGAGAAGCCCTCGAAAAATTGTTAAGCTATTTATAAAGTATTCTTTTGTTTTCCATATACCAGGCTTGCCATATACCTTTTTTTGTTAACCCTAACAAATCAAAAAATCACCAATTAGAAAAAAGGTAGAACAAAATAGTTTAGTTAAAATTCTTTATTTATTTGACTGCATTAACCGGAGTTGCCAGACACATTAATCGTTATCAGATCAAAAAAATATCCAGGAACAAAATCCCCGAATCCAACAATGTAAATTCATAACTTTTTTCGTACACTATTTTTACTTATTTTCATTCCCAACCTTTAATAAATTTGCAAGGAAACTCTTACATTCTAATTACATTTATTAAAAACCCCATTCAATTTAAAGGACATTCACTTTCAGAACTTTTTTATTTAAGACATATAAGGTGCATACGTCATCTTAAAATCTTTTGATTATATGCATTAGTTTCCTTAAAAGCCCTAATTTTTATTTGATACATACAAAAATAATCTAAATTAAAGTATTGATGTGTAAAAACCAATCGAATTTTGGGAAAATTTCTTAGGGTTCTTATTCTAGGAGTCGTAAACGAGAATTGCACAAGCAACTAAGCTGAAAAACCAATAATTTGAAATACCAGTTATCTTTAATTTTTTGTGTCTCGACAACACCCTAAACTCTCGAAAGATTTTCTTTTATAATTTTGACAAACTTAGTTTCATCACACTTTCCGTTTACTTATGTGATGTATAGTATAAACACATGTGTTGTAATGTAAACTGGCATTTCATAATTATTTCATTATGTATCTCTCCGCAAGCGTATTTTTGTTCCCTGTAATTTATCTAAATTCTGATATTCGAAACTGTTTTTATGGCGTTTGTATTCATTGCATCTCTTCTAACGATCCAAAAATATATTTTAGTAACCCTATTTCTTTCATTATTATATAGGCAAAGAGACAAACAACAGGCGAATTTACAACAGTTTTTTAATTAACTCATAAGGAACTATAAAAATATATATATTTTCACTACACGCTCTTCTTTAGGTAATCAGAATAACTTTGAATACACACTGTTATAAGCATGCAGAATTTCAGATTCATTTTAGTAAACTTTAATTAAATATTTTTTCTTTTGTAACATCCCAAATACATTAATCAATCAGTCATATTTTGTTTTACTTATAAAAACAACATTATTTTGTTATTTTACAAAGAATATAGATATTAATAATGTTTGCACTTTCCCTGGTTTATGAAAACACCGAGATGGAGGGTATCCAAAAATTCGTCACAGCCGAATTTAATCTTTTTTAATACCAAATTCGGCACATCGGACTTTAATGCTTCCACTTGTTTTAGTACAAATGGTACCAATGGTAAG
>CM037851.1:133760625-133906599 GCA_021234595.1 Delia radicum | reverse complement strand
CCCCCCCCGCTATTCATTCCAAATGTTGAAAATGTATCGAACATGATTAAAGACTTCTCAAAAGTAGTACCTTCAAATGAATTTACATATAAAGCTTTAAAAGACAAACAAGTGAAAATAATGATTAAAACCGTAGAGTCATACAAAAATATTATCAGTCTCTGCAACAAAAAACACATTAAATTTCATACTTATCAATTAAAAACTGAAAGAGCTTTTAGAGTAGTAATAAAAAATTTACACTATTCAACACCAATAGATGAAATTAAAGATGCTATTGAATTAGACGGTCATAAAGTAAGGAATATTATGAACGTACGTAGTAGAATAACGAAAGAACCACTACATTTATTTTTCCTTGATCTTGAACCTCATGAGGACAATAAGTCAATTTATAGCATCAAGCATTTAAACCGTGCCGTAGTTAAAATTGAACCACCGCGTAAAGTTGAACAGTTGGTCCAATGTTACCGTTGCCAACAATTCGGTCACACAAAAGCATACTGCTCAAAAACTGCTGAATGCCAAAAGAACAGGGAAAGCCCAGCTCGTTGTTCAAACTGCAACAAAGACCATCCAGCCAACTACCGCGGCTGAAAAGTATATCAGAGGATTATTAGAAATAAACGCGACAATTTTTCATATCCCCGTAATTCAAATTACAACCAACAAGATTTTGTAAATAATTTTCCTCAGACGCATCAATTCCAGAACAATGACAATTATAATAACAACAACAATCGTAAAAGCTATGCAGATGCAGTAAGAACAAGCTCAAATGAAACAAATTCTTTTGCTAGATTAGAGTCTTTAATACAGAAACAAATAGAGCAAACAAATAATCTATTGAATATGATAACTCTTTTAGTTACCAAATTATGCAAATAGACCTTAGATTAGCAATATGGAACGCCAATGGTTTGTCTAATCATAGACAAGAAGTAGAAGCTTTTTTAAATATTAACAAAATCGATATATTACTGATTTCAGAGACACACTTTACAAGCAAATCGTACTTTAATATAAATGGATACACTTTAGTCAATCCTAATCATCCTGATGATGCGGCATACGGGGGAACAGCTATTCTTTTAAAATCAATATAACTTTTAGAATCATCGACGAATTTCAAGAGAAATTTTTGCAGTCAACACTCATTTCTGTCGTTAGTGAAAATTGCCCATTAACAATTGGAGCCGTATATTTCCCTCCAAGGTTCAATCTTAAACAAGATGATTTTACATGCTTTTTTGACAAACTGGGATCGAGATTTATTGTAGGTGGAGATTTTAATTCCAAACACCCTTGGTGGGGGTCACGTATAAGCAACCCAAAGGGCAACGAACTATATAAATGCGTTCGGGATAAAAATCTTTCCGTGATTTCTACTGGAAAACCCACGTACTGGCCATCGGATCCTAATAAGATCCCAGATCTTTTGGATTTTTTCATATAATGGCATTCCAAGGCACCATTTGGATGTTCTTGAAAGTTTTGATCTCAGCTCTGACCACTCGCCAGTGTTCTTAATTTACAGTACCACACTTTGTTTAATAAAATGAAGCATCTTATCTTTCTACACCTCAAAGCAAGAATTTTCCAAATACCAACAAATTTATATTGTCATCCGAAATTAAATCTCTGATTTCAAAGAAAAGGAAACTAAGAAAAATATGGCAAACAAGTCATCATCCACAAGATAAGCGAAATCTTAATAAAATTACTAAGGAATTGACTCAACGTTTACAAGAAGCAAAAAACAACAATATAAAAAATCATCTACAGAACTTAAACCCATCAGACAAAAATGATCACAACTTATGGAAAGCAATAAAGTATATAAAACGACCGCAGAAAAGAGATTCTCCAATTAGAGATGAAGATAATAGTTGGCTTAAATCAGATCAAGACAAGGCATCGGCATTTGCTTCATATTTAGAAAGAGTATTCACACCATTCAATTTTAACTCTGGTTCTTCAGACGAGAGAAATATCATTGATTTTCTTGACACAACCCTGTCCAATGGATCTTCCGATTAAACATATTAAGCCGTCAGAAATACTTGAAGAAATTAATCATCTTAATCCAAAGAAGTCACCAGGATACGATCAAATCAACGCTCAAATGTTAAAAAATATCCCAAAAAAAAGGTTTACTTTTTTTAACGTACATTTTTAACGCTATATTACGGTTAAGTCACTTTCCTTCTCAATGGAAGTGTGCAATGATCATCATGATACCTAAGCCAAATAAACCAGAAAACTGCATTTCGTCATACAGACCAATAAGTTTGTTGGCAACATTCTCTAAAATATTCGAAAGAATATTTATTCGTAGAATGGCGACCTTGGTCGAAGAGTTTAACATAATACCAGAGCACCAGTTCGGCTTTCGCCACAAGCATGGGACGCCGGAACAATGCCATAGAATTGTACAATATGTTACAGAAGCCTTGGAGAACAAAAAATACTGCTCTGCAGTATTTTTAGATGTTCAACAGGCTTTTGATCGTGTGTGGCATTCGGGATTATTGTACAAGTTAAAAAAGTTTTACCAACACCCTATTATCTGCTTTTAAAGTCATACTTATCAGATCGATTCTTTTACGTTAAGCATAATAATGACTATTCAGATTTCTTACAGATACATTCTGGCGTTCCCCAAGGCAGTGTCCTGGGACCGGTTTTATATACGATCTTTACATCCGATCTACCAAATTCAAATAACGTTTTGGTGGCCACATATGCAGACGATACTGCAATATTAGCAGATAGTAATTCACCCTCGGAAGCATCGCTTTTAGTTCAAAATCAACTTAACAACCTACAGAACTGGCTTATAAGATGGAATATACATTTACAATGAGAAAAGGCGATTGTGGTGCTGTAAAAATAAATAACGAGACGATACCCCATAAACAATGTGTTAAGTATCTTGGTATGCATATGGATAGAAGACTCACTTGGAATGACCATATTACTATAAAACGGAATCAACTAGAAATCAAATTCAAAAAGCTATATTGGCTGCTTCGCCCTAAATCTCAATTAAGCATAGAAAATAAATTAAGGATTTATAAAGCTGTCCTAAAACCAATTTGGATTTATGGCATTCACCTTTGGGGAACAGCATGCAACTCTCACATAGAAATTCTACAAAGGTTTCAATCTAAAACACTCCGTAAAATTTTAGACTCACCATGGTTTGTCACAAATAATATAATCCACTATGATCTCAACATGCCTAAAATAAAGGACGAAATTAAACGATTTTCAGAAAAGTATTTAAATAGATTAAGTGATCACCCCAATATATTAGCCATTTGTTTATTAGATGATAGTTATGAAACAAAAAGATTAAAGAGACTGCACGTACTAGATCTCCCATTTAAAAAAATAAATATGTAACCATGTATCATTTAAACATTAAAAAAAAAAAAAAAACTGTAATCTTTTAATTATTATAAATATTAGTGATATTACATAATGATGTAATATACTATATGTCATTGTATATTGTACCTGATTTAATATCAAATTTGCTTATTATCGTTTGATAGATTGCAAATAAATAAAGATAAAAAAAAAAAAAAAATTAAAGGAAATTCCAGTCAAAGTAATGAAAATTTCGGGGGGTTTCCAAAAATCAACATTTCACATTCTATTTTTACATAATTGTTAAGAAAATGTAAATTTGACACACATTTTTTTTCAAACTAAACAGTGTACAAAATGACACTTAATCTGAAAATTTCGAATATTAAAAAAAAAAACAATGGGATTAACTTGTATTTTTGCAGTAATCGGGAAAAACCGAAAACGTTTGCTTTCCAGTCATTATTATTATGCTCAAATTAAAGGAAATTCCAGTCAAAGTAATGAAAATTTCGTGGGGTTTCCAAAAATCAACATTTCATATTCTATTTTTACATAATTGTTAAGAAAATGTAAATTTACACACATTTTTTTTCAAACTAAACAGTGTACAAAATGACACTTAATCTGAAAATTTCGAATATTAAAAAAAAAAACAATGGGATTAACTTGTATTTTTGCAGTAATCGGGAAAAACCGAAAACGTTTGCTTTCCAGTCATCAAATTAAAAGAAATTCCAAAAAGAGTAATGAAAATTTCGTGGGGTTTCCAAAAATCAACATTTCATATTCTATTTTTACATAATTGTTAAGAAAATGTAAATTTCACACACATTTTTTTTCAAACTAAACAGTGTACAAAATGACACTTAATCTGAAAATTTCGAATATTAAAAAAAAAAACAATGGGATTAACTTGTATTTTTGCAGTAATCGGGAAAAACCGAAAACGTTTGCTTTCCAGTCATTATTATTATGCTCAAATTAAAGGAAATTCCAGTCAAAGTAATGAAAATTTCGTGGGGTTTCCAAAAATCAACATTTCACATTCTATTTTTACATAATTGTTAAGAAAATGTAAATTTGACACACATTTTTTTTCAAACTAAACAGTGTACAAAATGACACTTAATCTGAAAATTTCGAATATTAAAAAAAAAACAATGGGATTAACTTGTATTTTTGCAGTAATCGGGAAAAACCGAAAACGTTTGCTTTCCAGTCATTATTATTATGCTCAAATTAAAGGAAATTCCAGTCAAAGTAATGAAAATTTCGTGGGGTTTCCAAAAATCAACATTTCATATTCTATTTTTACATAATTGTTAAGAAAATGTAAATTTCACACACATTTTTTTTCAAACTAAACAGTGTACAAAATGACACTTAATCTGAAAATTTCGAATATTAAAAAAAAAAAACAATGGGATTAACTTGTATTTTTGCAGTAATCGGGAAAAACCGAAAACGTTTGCTTTCCAGTCATCAAATTAAAAGAAATTCCAAAAAGAGTAATGAAAATTTCGTGGGGTTTCCAAAAATCAACATTTCATATTCTATTTTTACATAATTGTTAAGAAAATGTAAATTTCACACACATTTTTTTTCAAACTAACCAGTGTACAAAATGACACTTAATCTGAAAATTTCGAATATTAAAAAAAAAACAATGGGATTAACTTGTATTTTTGCAGTAATCGGGAAAAACCGAAAACGTTTGCTTTCCAGTCATTATTATTATGCTCAAATTAAAGGAAATTCCAGTCAAAGTAATGAAAATTTCGTGGGGTTTCC
This sequence comes from Delia radicum, assembly GCA_021234595.1. Taxonomy (NCBI): domain Eukaryota; kingdom Metazoa; phylum Arthropoda; class Insecta; order Diptera; family Anthomyiidae; genus Delia; species Delia radicum. The sequence goes on along the minus strand of CM037851.1, from coordinate 133,901,430 downwards.
AAAAATCAACATTTCATATTCTATTTTTACATAATTGTTAAGAAAATGTAAATTTCACACACATTTTTTTTCAAACTAACCAGTGTACAAAATGACACTTAATCTGAAAATTTCGAATATTAAAAAAAAAACAATGGGATTAACTTGTATTTTTGCAGTAATCGGGAAAAACCGAAAACGTTTGCTTTCCAGTCATTATTATACTCAAATTAAAGAAATTCCAAAAAGAGTAATGAAAATTTCGTGGGGTTTCCAAAAATCAACATTTCATATTCTATTTTTACATAATTGTTAAGAAAATGTAAATTTCACACACATTTTTTTTCAAACTAAACAGTGTACAAAATGACACTTAATCTGAAAATTTCGAATATTAAAAAAAAAACAATGGGATTAACTTGTATTTTTGCAGTAATCGGGAAAAACCGAAAACGTTTGCTTTCCAGTCATTATTATTATGCTCAAATTAAAGGAAATTCCAGTCAAAGTAATGAAAATTTCGTGGGGTTTCCAAAAATCAACATTTCATATTCTATTTTTACATAATTGTTAAGAAAATGTAAATTTCACACACATTTTTTTTCAAACTAAACAGTGTACAAAATGACACTTAATCTGAAAATTTCGAATATTAAAAAAAAAACAATGGGATTAACTTGTATTTTTGCAGTAATCGGGAAAAACCGAAAACGTTTGCTTTCCAGTCATTATTATTATGCTCAAATTAAAGGAAATTCCAGTCAAAGTAATGAAAATTTCGTGGGGTTTCCAAAAATCAACATTTCATATTCTATTTTTACATAATTGTTAAGAAAATGTAAATTTCACACACATTTTTTTTCAAACTAAACAGTGTACAAAATGACACTTAATCTGAAAATTTCGAATATTAAAAAAAAAAACAATGGGATTAACTTGTATTTTTGCAGTAATCGGGAAAAACCGAAAACGTTTGCTTTCCAGTCATTATTATTATGCTCAAATTAAAGGAAATTCCAGTCAAAGTAATGAAAATTTCGTGGGGTTTCCAAAAATCAACATTTCATATTCTATTTTTACATAATTGTTAAGAAAATGTAAATTTGACACACATTTTTTTTCAAACTAAACAGTGTACAAAATGACACTTAATCTGAAAATTTCGAATATTAAAAAAAAAAACAATGGGATTAACTTGTATTTTTGCAGTAATCGGGAAAAACCGAAAACGTTTGCTTTCCAGTCATTATTATTATGCTCAAATTAAAGGAAATTCCAGTCAAAGTAATGAAAATTTCGTGGGGTTTCCAAAAATCAACATTTCATATTCTATTTTTACATAATTGTTAAGAAAATGTAAATTTCACACACATTTTTTTTCAAACTAAACAGTGTACAAAATGACACTTAATCTGAAAATTTCGAATATTAAAAAAAAAAACAATGGGATTAACTTGTATTTTTGCAGTAATCGGGAAAAACCGAAAACGTTTGCTTTCCAGTCATTATTATTATGCTCAAATTAAAGGAAATTCCAGTCAAAGTAATGAAAATTTCGTGGGGTTTCCAAAAATCAACATTTCATATTCTATTTTTACATAATTGTTAAGAAAATGTAAATTTCACACACATTTTTTTTCAAACTAAACAGTGTACAAAATGACACTTAATCTGAAAATTTCGAATATTAAAAAAAAAACAATGGGATTAACTTGTATTTTTGCAGTAATCGGGAAAAACCGAAAACGTTTGCTTTCCAGTCATTATTATTATGCTCAAATTAAAGGAAATTCCAGTCAAAGTAATGAAAATTTCGTGGGGTTTCCAAAAATCAACATTTCATATTCTATTTTTACATAATTGTTAAGAAAATGTAAATTTGACACACATTTTTTTTCAAACTAAACAGTGTACAAAATGACACTTAATCTGAAAATTTCGAATATTAAAAAAAAAAACAATGGGATTAACTTGTATTTTTGCAGTAATCGGGAAAAACCGAAAACGTTTGCTTTCCAGTCATTATTATTATGCTCAAATTAAAGGAAATTCCAGTCAAAGTAATGAAAATTTCGTGGGGTTTCCAAAAATCAACATTTCATATTCTATTTTTACATAATTGTTAAGAAAATGTAAATTTCACACACATTTTTTTTCAAACTAAACAGTGTACAAAATGACACTTAATCTGAAAATTTCGAATATTAAAAAAAAAAACAATGGGATTAACTTGTATTTTTGCAGTAATCGGGAAAAACCGAAAACGTTTGCTTTCCAGTCATTATTATTATGCTCAAATTAAAGGAAATTCCAGTCAAAGTAATGAAAATTTCGTGGGGTTTCCAAAAATCAACATTTCATATTCTATTTTTACATAATTGTTAAGAAAATGTAAATTTCACACACATTTTTTTTCAAACTAAACAGTGTACAAAATGACACTTAATCTGAAAATTTCGAATATTAAAAAAAAAAACAATGGGATTAACTTGTATTTTTGCAGTAATCGGGAAAAACCGAAAACGTTTGCTTTCCAGTCATTATTATTATGCTCAAATTAAAGGAAATTCCAGTCAAAGTAATGAAAATTTCGTGGGGTTTCCAAAAATCAACATTTCATATTCTATTTTTACATAATTGTTAAGAAAATGTAAATTTCACACACATTTTTTTTCAAACTAAACAGTGTACAAAATGACACTTAATCTGAAAATTTCGAATATTAAAAAAAAAACAATGGGATTAACTTGTATTTTTGCAGTAATCGGGAAAAACCGAAAACGTTTGCTTTCCAGTCATTATTATTATGCTCAAATTAAAGGAAATTCCAGTCAAAGTAATGAAAATTTCGTGGGGTTTCCAAAAATCAACATTTCATATTCTATTTTTACATAATTGTTAAGAAAATGTAAATTTGCACACACATTTTTTTTCAAACTAAACAGTGTACAAAATGACACTTAATCTGAAAATTTCGAATATTAAAAAAAAAAAACAATGGGATTAACTTGTATTTTTGCAGTAATCGGGAAAAACCGAAAACGTTTGCTTTCCAGTCATTATTATTATGCTCAAATTAAAGGAAATTCCAGTCAAAGTAATGAAAATTTCGTGGGGTTTCCAAAAATCAACATTTCATATTCTATTTTTACATAATTGTTAAGAAAATGTAAATTTCACACACATTTTTTTTCAAACTAAACAGTGTACAAAATGACACTTAATCTGAAAATTTCGAATATTAAAAAAAAAACAATGGGATTAACTTGTATTTTTGCAGTAATCGGGAAAAACCGAAAACGTTTGCTTTCCAGTCATTATTATTATGCTCAAATTAAAGGAAATTCCAGTCAAAGTAATGAAAATTTCGTGGGGTTTCCAAAAATCAACATTTCATATTCTATTTTTACATAATTGTTAAGAAAATGTAAATTTGACACACATTTTTTTTCAAACTAAACAGTGTACAAAATGACACTTAATCTGAAAATTTCGAATATTAAAAAAAAAAAACAATGGGATTAACTTGTATTTTTGCAGTAATCGGGAAAAACCGAAAACGTTTGCTTTCCAGTCATTATTATTATGCTCAAATTAAAGGAAATTCCAGTCAAAGTAATGAAAATTTCGTGGGGTTTCCAAAAATCAACATTTCATATTCTATTTTTACATAATTGTTAAGAAAATGTAAATTTCACACACATTTTTTTTCAAACTAAACAGTGTACAAAATGACACTTAATCTGAAAATTTCGAATATTAAAAAAAAAACAATGGGATTAACTTGTATTTTTGCAGTAATCGGGAAAAACCGAAAACGTTTGCTTTCCAGTCATTATTATTATGCTCAAATTAAAGGAAATTCCAGTCAAAGTAATGAAAATTTCGTGGGGTTTCCAAAAATCAACATTTCATATTCTATTTTTACATAATTGTTAAGAAAATGTAAATTTGACACACATTTTTTTTCAAACTAAACAGTGTACAAAATGACACTTAATCTGAAAATTTCGAATATTAAAAAAAAAAACAATGGGATTAACTTGTATTTTTGCAGTAATCGGGAAAAACCGAAAACGTTTGCTTTCCAGTCATTATTATTATGCTCAAATTAAAGGAAATTCCAGTCAAAGTAATGAAAATTTCGTGGGGTTTCCAAAAATCAACATTTCATATTCTATTTTTACATAATTGTTAAGAAAATGTAAATTTCACACACATTTTTTTTCAAACTAAACAGTGTACAAAATGACACTTAATCTGAAAATTTCGAATATTAAAAAAAAAACAATGGGATTAACTTGTATTTTTGCAGTAATCGGGAAAAACCGAAAACGTTTGCTTTCCAGTCATTATTATTATGCTCAAATTAAAGGAAATTCCAGTCAAAGTAATGAAAATTTCGTGGGGTTTCCAAAAATCAACATTTCATATTCTATTTTTACATAATTGTTAAGAAAATGTAAATTTGACACACATTTTTTTTCAAACTAAACAGTGTACAAAATGACACTTAATCTGAAAATTTCGAATATTAAAAAAAAAAACAATGGGATTAACTTGTATTTTTGCAGTAATCGGGAAAAACCGAAAACGTTTGCTTTCCAGTCATTATTATTATGCTCAAATTAAAGGAAATTCCAGTCAAAGTAATGAAAATTTCGTGGGGTTTCCAAAAATCAACATTTCATATTCTATTTTTACATAATTGTTAAGAAAATGTAAATTTCACACACATTTTTTTTCAAACTAAACAGTGTACAAAATGACACTTAATCTGAAAATTTCGAATATTAAAAAAAAAAACAATGGGATTAACTTGTATTTTTGCAGTAATCGGGAAAAACCGAAAACGTTTGCTTTCCAGTCATTATTATTATGCTCAAATTAAAGGAAATTCCAGTCAAAGAGTAATGAAAATTTCGTGGGGTTTCCAAAAATCAACATTTCATATTCTATTTTTACATAATTGTTAAGAAAATGTAAATTTCACACACATTTTTTTTCAAACTAAACAGTGTACAAAATGACACTTAATCTGAAAATTTCGAATATTAAAAAAAAAACAATGGGATTAACTTGTATTTTTGCAGTAATCGGGAAAAACCGAAAACGTTTGCTTTCCAGTCATTATTATTATGCTCAAATTAAAGGAAATTCCAGTCAAAGTAATGAAAATTTCGTGGGGTTTCCAAAAATCAACATTTCATATTCTATTTTTACATAATTGTTAAGAAAATGTAAATTTCACACACATTTTTTTTCAAACTAAACAGTGTACAAAATGACACTTAATCTGAAAATTTCGAATATTAAAAAAAAAAACAATGGGATTAACTTGTATTTTTGCAGTAATCGGGAAAAACCGAAAACGTTTGCTTTCCAGTCATTATTATTATGCTCAAATTAAAGGAAATTCCAGTCAAAGTAATGAAAATTTCGTGGGGTTTCCAAAAATCAACATTTCATATTCTATTTTTACATAATTGTTAAGAAAATGTAAATTTCACACACATTTTTTTTCAAACTAAACAGTGTACAAAATGACACTTAATCTGAAAATTTCGAATATTAAAAAAAAAAACAATGGGATTAACTTGTATTTTTGCAGTAATCGGGAAAAACCGAAAACGTTTGCTTTCCAGTCATTATTATTATGCTCAAATTAAAGGAAATTCCAGTCAAAGTAATGAAAATTTCGTGGGGTTTCCAAAAATCAACATTTCATATTCTATTTTTACATAATTGTTAAGAAAATGTAAATTTCACACACATTTTTTTTCAAACTAAACAGTGTACAAAATGACACTTAATCTGAAAATTTCGAATATTAAAAAAAAAAAACAATGGGATTAACTTGTATTTTTGCAGTAATCGGGAAAAACCGAAAACGTTTGCTTTCCAGTCATTATTATTATGCTCAAATTAAAGGAAATTCCAGTCAAAGTAATGAAAATTTCGTGGGGTTTCCAAAAATCAACATTTCATATTCTATTTTTACATAATTGTTAAGAAAATGTAAATTTCACACACATTTTTTTTCAAACTAAACAGTGTACAAAATGACACTTAATCTGAAAATTTCGAATATTAAAAAAAAAAACAATGGGATTAACTTGTATTTTTGCAGTAATCGGGAAAAACCGAAAACGTTTGCTTTCCAGTCATTATTATTATGCTCAAATTAAAGGAAATTCCAGTCAAAGAGTAATGAAAATTTCGTGGGGTTTCCAAAAATCAACATTTCATATTCTATTTTTACATAATTGTTAAGAAAATGTAAATTTCACACACATTTTTTTTCAAACTAAACAGTGTACAAAATGACACTTAATCTGAAAATTTCGAATATTAAAAAAAAAACAATGGGATTAACTTGTATTTTTGCAGTAATCGGGAAAACCGAAAACGTTTGCTTTCCAGTCATTATTATTATGCTCAAATTAAAGGAAATTCCAGTCAAAGTAATGAAAATTTCGTGGGGTTTCCAAAAATCAACATTTCATATTCTATTTTTACATAATTGTTAAGAAAATGTAAATTTGACACACATTTTTTTTTCAAACTAAACAGTGTACAAAATGACACTTAATCTGAAAATTTCGAATATTAAAAAAAAAAACAATGGGATTAACTTGTATTTTTGCAGTAATCGGGAAAAACCGAAAACGTTTGCTTTCCAGTCATTATTATTATGCTCAAATTAAAGGAAATTCCAGTCAAAGTAATGAAAATTTCGTGGGGTTTCCAAAAATCAACATTTCATATTCTATTTTTACATAATTGTTAAGAAAATGTAAATTTCACACACATTTTTTTTCAAACTAAACAGTGTACAAAATGACACTTAATCTGAAAATTTCGAATATTAAAAAAAAAAACAATGGGATTAACTTGTATTTTTGCAGTAATCGGGAAAAACCGAAAACGTTTGCTTTCCAGTCATTATTATTATGCTCAAATTAAAGGAAATTCCAGTCAAAGTAATGAAAATTTCGGGGGGTTTCCAAAAATCAACATTTCACATTCTATTTTTACATAATTGTTAAGAAAATGTAAATTTGACACACATTTTTTTTCAAACTAAACAGTGTACAAAATGACACTTAATCTGAAAATTTCGAATATTAAAAAAAAAAAACAATGGGATTAACTTGTATTTTTGCAGTAATCGGGAAAAACCGAAAACGTTTGCTTTCCAGTCATTATTATTATGCTCAAATTAAAGGAAATTCCAGTCAAAGTAATGAAAATTTCGTGGGGTTTCCAAAAATCAACATTTCATATTCTATTTTTACATAATTGTTAAGAAAATGTAAATTTCACACACATTTTTTTTCAAACTAAACAGTGTACAAAATGACACTTAATCTGAAAATTTCGAATATTAAAAAAAAAACAATGGGATTAACTTGTATTTTTGCAGTAATCGGGAAAAACCGAAAACGTTTGCTTTCCAGTCATTATTATTATGCTCAAATTAAAGGAAATTCCAGTCAAAGTAATGAAAATTTCGTGGGGTTTCCAAAAATCAACATTTCATATTCTATTTTTACATAATTGTTAAGAAAATGTAAATTTGACACACATTTTTTTTCAAACTAAACAGTGTACAAAATGACACTTAATCTGAAAATTTCGAATATTAAAAAAAAAAACAATGGGATTAACTTGTATTTTTGCAGTAATCGGGAAAAACCGAAAACGTTTGCTTTCCAGTCATTATTATTATGCTCAAATTAAAGGAAATTCCAGTCAAAGTAATGAAAATTTCGTGGGGTTTCCAAAAATCAACATTTCATATTCTATTTTTACATAATTGTTAAGAAAATGTAAATTTGACACACATTTTTTTTTCAAACTAAACAGTGTACAAAATGACACTTAATCTGAAAATTTCGAATATTAAAAAAAAAAACAATGGGATTAACTTGTATTTTTGCAGTAATCGGGAAAAACCGAAAACGTTTGCTTTCCAGTCATTATTATTATGCTCAAATTAAAGGAAATTCCAGTCAAAGTAATGAAAATTTCGTGGGGTTTCCAAAAATCAACATTTCATATTCTATTTTTACATAATTGTTAAGAAAATGTAAATTTCACACACATTTTTTTTCAAACTAAACAGTGTACAAAATGACACTTAATCTGAAAATTTCGAATATTAAAAAAAAAAACAATGGGATTAACTTGTATTTTTGCAGTAATCGGGAAAAACCGAAAACGTTTGCTTTCCAGTCATTATTATTATGCTCAAATTAAAGGAAATTCCAGTCAAAGTAATGAAAATTTCGTGGGGTTTCCAAAAATCAACATTTCATATTCTATTTTTACATAATTGTTAAGAAAATGTAAATTTCACACACATTTTTTTTCAAACTAAACAGTGTACAAAATGACACTTAATCTGAAAATTTCGAATATTAAAAAAAAAAAACAATGGGATTAACTTGTATTTTTGCAGTAATCGGGAAAAACCGAAAACGTTTGCTTTCCAGTCATTATTATTATGCTCAAATTAAAGGAAATTCCAGTCAAAGTAATGAAAATTTCGTGGGGTTTCCAAAAATCAACATTTCATATTCTATTTTTACATAATTGTTAAGAAAATGTAAATTTCACACACATTTTTTTTCAAACTAAACAGTGTACAAAATGACACTTAATCTGAAAATTTCGAATATTAAAAAAAAAAACAATGGGATTAACTTGTATTTTTGCAGTAATCGGGAAAAACCGAAAACGTTTGCTTTCCAGTCATTATTATTATGCTCAAATTAAAGGAAATTCCAGTCAAAGAGTAATGAAAATTTCGTGGGGTTTCCAAAAATCAACATTTCATATTCTATTTTTACATAATTGTTAAGAAAATGTAAATTTCACACACATTTTTTTTCAAACTAAACAGTGTACAAAATGACACTTAATCTGAAAATTTCGAATATTAAAAAAAAAACAATGGGATTAACTTGTATTTTTGCAGTAATCGGGAAAAACCGAAAACGTTTGCTTTCCAGTCATTATTATTATGCTCAAATTAAAGGAAATTCCAGTCAAAGTAATGAAAATTTCGTGGGGTTTCCAAAAATCAACATTTCATATTCTATTTTTACATAATTGTTAAGAAAATGTAAATTTCACACACATTTTTTTTCAAACTAAACAGTGTACAAAATGACACTTAATCTGAAAATTTCGAATATTAAAAAAAAAACAATGGGATTAACTTGTATTTTTGCAGTAATCGGGAAAAACCGAAAACGTTTGCTTTCCAGTCATTATTATTATGCTCAAATTAAAGGAAATTCCAGTCAAAGTAATGAAAATTTCGTGGGGTTTCCAAAAATCAACATTTCATATTCTATTTTTACATAATTGTTAAGAAAATGTAAATTTCACACACATTTTTTTTCAAACTAAACAGTGTACAAAATGACACTTAATCTGAAAATTTCGAATATTAAAAAAAAAAACAATGGGATTAACTTGTATTTTTGCAGTAATCGGGAAAAACCGAAAACGTTTGCTTTCCAGTCATTATTATTATGCTCAAATTAAAGGAAATTCCAGTCAAAGTAATGAAAATTTCGTGGGGTTTCCAAAAATCAACATTTCATATTCTATTTTTACATAATTGTTAAGAAAATGTAAATTTCACACACATTTTTTTTCAAACTAAACAGTGTACAAAATGACACTTAATCTGAAAATTTCGAATATTAAAAAAAAAACAATGGGATTAACTTGTATTTTTGCAGTAATCGGGAAAAACCGAAAACGTTTGCTTTCCAGTCATTATTATTATGCTCAAATTAAAGGAAATTCCAGTCAAAGTAATGAAAATTTCGTGGGGTTTCCAAAAATCAACATTTCATATTCTATTTTTACATAATTGTTAAGAAAATGTAAATTTCACACACATTTTTTTTCAAACTAAACAGTGTACAAAATGACACTTAATCTGAAAATTTCGAATATTAAAAAAAAAACAATGGGATTAACTTGTATTTTTGCAGTAATCGGGAAAAACCGAAAACGTTTGCTTTCCAGTCATTATTATTATACTCAAATTAAAAGAAATTCCAAAAAGAGTAATGAAAATTTCGTGGGGTTTCCAAAAATCAACATTTCATATTCTATTTTTACATAATTGTTAAGAAAATGTAAATTTGCACACACATTTTTTTTCAAACTAAACAGTGTACAAAATGACACTTAATCTGAAAATTTCGAATATTAAAAAAAAAAACAATGGGATTAACTTGTATTTTTGCAGTAATCGGGAAAAACCGAAAACGTTTGCTTTCCAGTCATTATTATTATGCTCAAATTAAAGGAAATTCCAGTCAAAGTAATGAAAATTTCGTGGGGTTTCCAAAAATCAACATTTCATATTCTATTTTTACATAATTGTTAAGAAAATGTAAATTTCACACACATTTTTTTTCAAACTAAACAGTGTACAAAATGACACTTAATCTGAAAATTTCGAATATTAAAAAAAAAAACAATGGGATTAACTTGTATTTTTGCAGTAATCGGGAAAAACCGAAAACGTTTGCTTTCCAGTCATTATTATTATGCTCAAATTAAAGGAAATTCCAGTCAAAGTAATGAAAATTTCGTGGGGTTTCCAAAAATCAACATTTCATATTCTATTTTTACATAATTGTTAAGAAAATGTAAATTTCACACACATTTTTTTTCAAACTAAACAGTGTACAAAATGACACTTAATCTGAAAATTTCGAATATTAAAAAAAAAAACAATGGGATTAACTTGTATTTTTGCAGTAATCGGGAAAAACCGAAAACGTTTGCTTTCCAGTCATTATTATTATGCTCAAATTAAAGGAAATTCCAGTCAAAGTAATGAAAATTTCGTGGGGTTTCCAAAAATCAACATTTCATATTCTATTTTTACATAATTGTTAAGAAAATGTAAATTTGACACACATTTTTTTTCAAACTAAACAGTGTACAAAATGACACTTAATCTGAAAATTTCGAATATTAAAAAAAAAAACAATGGGATTAACTTGTATTTTTGCAGTAATCGGGAAAAACCGAAAACGTTTGCTTTCCAGTCATTATTATATGCTCAAATTAAAGGAAATTCCAGTCAAAGTAATGAAAATTTCGTAGGGGTTTCCAAAAATCAACATTTCATATTCTATTTTACATAATTGTTAAGAAAATGTAAATTTCACACACTTTTTTTTCAAACTAACAGTGAACAAAATGATACTTAATTTAAAATTTCGAATATTAAAAAAAATAACAATGGGACTAACTTGTATTTTGGCAGTAATCGGGAAAATCGAAAACGTTTGCTTTCCAGTCATTATTATACTCAAATTGAAGGAAATTATTGTCAAATTAATGAAAATTTCGTTGGGTTTCAAAAAATCCACATTTCATATTCTATTTTTACATAATTGTTATGAAAATGTAAATTTCACACACATTTTTTTTGAACTAAACAGTGTACAAAATGACACTTAATCTGAAAAAACAATGGGATTAACTTGTAGTTTTTGCAGCAGTCGGGAAAAATCAAAAAACAGAATTTTTACAACAATGCAGACGATTAGGAATTGTTCCTACACATTTGAAAAACACCACAAATAAACTAAAACTATTATTCAAAACAAGTAAAGCACAAGAAGAAGTAAACAAACTAGAGGCAAACCTACACACGAAAATATTAAATGTTGAAATAAGAGAGACGCACATAAACAAAACGGTTTATAGAAAGAGAAATCAAAAGATTGGAAGAAAAAATTAAAAATACACTAAACGAAACAGAACTAACAAAATTTAAAAACAGTCAATGGAATAGATATGAAAATATAAAATTAAAATCACAACAAACACATTTATCAAAAATAAGGAAACTGAAATTTAATTTAGTTTTTAATAACGATTGGTTTATTAATTACACCAATATAGAATTTGAAATGGAAAGTAAATGGCTGCTCTCTCTGGGGAACAAATTTGCTTTACCAGTGGACAAACACAATTTGTCACCGGTACCGTTGATAGCAGAAATTGAACAGTGGGTTCAAACAATTCAGGACGACACGGAAAAGGAAAAAACTAGGTCAAAAATTGCAAATCGGATTGCTTATTACAAAAGGAACTTAAGGAACAATGAAAAGGAAAAATATATCTTAGGCATTTATGAGGAAACAAGAAAAACTATAAGAAATTATAAGGACATTATTAGAATAACTACATCAGACAAGGGCAACAAAACTGTAATAATATACAAAGAGGATTACGAGAGGAAGATGAACACATTATTAGGAGATAAAGGAACGTATAGAACAGCAAGAGAAGACCCCACTCAGAAACTACAAAGAGCAAACAACAATATAGTAGCGGAACTTTTTAAAGACAAACATATCACACGTTTTGAAAAATTAAAGATGATTTCACATGCAGCCACTGCTCCGGAACTGTATGGATTACCAAAAATTTATAAGGACAACATTCCGCTTAGGCCTATTTCCTCGTCACAAAATGTCCCTTGCTACAATCTATCTAAATTTATTGGTGCAATATTAAAAAACTTGATTTCTACACAATACAACGTAAAAAATTCATTTCAATTTGAAGAAAAAATTGACGACATAATTTTGGATGATAACGATATACTAGTTTCTTTTGACGTTGTTTCATTGTTTACAAACATACCCACACATCTGGCAATTAAAAATATAATGGACAAGTGGCAAATTATATCGAAATACACGACGATTACTAGAAAAATGTTTCTACAAATTTTACAATTTTGCCTGATAGAAAACAATTATTTTAAATTTAATCAGACAACTTACCATCAGACTTATGGTATGCCTATGGGGAATCCCCTATCCCCAACAATAGCGGATATCGTACTTGACGCACTTTTAGACGACGTAATCGAGGAATTGAAATCGAAGAATGTGAAAATTAAATTTATATCCAAGTACGTGGACGACCTTTTTGCAATTATAAACAAGGATAACAAGGATATTATCATGAAACATTAAACGCATATCACAACAAATTAGGTTTTACAATAGAGGAAGAGGAAAATGGCGAACTAGCTTATTTAGACATGAAAATTATAAGAGACAACTGCAAAATTATAACAAACTGGTACACGAAAAAAACAGCATCGGGAAGAATAATAAACTTTAATTTAACGCAGCCCACGAAAGTGAAAATAAATACAGCGACAAATTTAATTAGAAAAGTAGTCACAATTAGCGATGAAAGATTTAGGAGCGAAAATATCAACAAAATAAGAAAAATATTACAAATGAATAGCTATCCCATTTACATCACAAAGAATTTGATAAATAAAATTTTAAGTGACAACCAAAGACAAAACGATAAACAAAAAACGGAAAATTTTTACAGTGTACCACATATACCCAAATTAACAGAAAGCAAAACTTTAAAAACTATGATCAACGGAGAAAATATAACTATAGCACACACATCTAACTCAACGCTTAAACATTTGTTTACGAAAAACACATCAAAGCTAGTCAAATTAAAAAATCATAATGTAGTGTATGAGCTGACGTGTAAAGTCAACGAAAATGAACAATGCAATCGCGGATACGTAGGGACAACGAAGAGAACTCTTGAAAAAAGACTATCGGAACATGAAGCAGACATTAAGAGGGGAAAGGAATCAACAGCTTTAGCACAACATATAAAAGAGACTAAACATGCAGTAGATTTTAATAATGTGAAAATATTAGATAGAGAAAAAAGAGAAAATAAACGGTATACGATTGAAAGCTTAAGAATACAACAGAGAATTAATACATTAAACACCAAAGATGATATAGATAGCTCCAAGCTTCATTATACCGTTGCAATAAATTGACGTGTTAAGTTCTGCAATACTAGTGTTAAGATTAATTTAAGTTTTTTTCTGTGATATTTACATTTTTTTGATTATTTTTTTAAAATTATTAAATTATTTGTGTCGTGAAGTGCAGTTTTTTATATATTTTTCAAATTTTCAAAACGATGTGAAAGGAAAATAAACGTGAGTTAACTGTGATACTAGGATTAAGAACAAAACACTAATTTATTTTGTAATTTATTTCTATTTGTCAGAATTTATTTAATAAAAATTCTCCTGAGGAAGTCGGAAACAAACCCGACGAAACGTTGAGAAAAAAGATGAAATAGATTGTTTTATTTACATCAAAATTACAACCTGACCATAAGTAGCCCGTAAACAAATACACAAATTAATTCAAACTTGGTCATAAATACAAATATTACAAAAACGTTTGCTTTCCAGTCATTATTATACTCAAATTAAAGAAAATTCCAGTTAAATTAATGAAAATTTCGTTGGGTTTCCAAAAATCCACATTTCATATTCTATTTTTAGAAAATTGCTATGAAAATTCTGTTCTCTGCTTTCAATCGGACTGGCTGTTTTACAATGCTATCGGAAAGCATTTGCTCTAAGTGTTTAAAAAATATTCATAAAGAGTGTGCAATTACATGTGAGATTTGCCAATGTAAATTTCACAGAGTTTGTGCGAAAGTTAATAGTGAGGGTGCTGTAGATGCCCTTTGCAATTTTATAAATATTGTCTTCAATTGTGACACCTGCTTGGAAACATCCAGTGATTTTGTTAAAAAAATAAGCTTATTAACTTATGAAATTGTACAATTAAAAACATTGTTCTCTCAATTTGTTAATAATAATGCTGATAAGAACAACGTAAATGTTGGGTCTCATCGTAGTTTGCCATTACCTAAAACCGGTTTGAATATTGCTAATTCCTTGTCTACAAATTCTTTAAATATTAATGCTCATAGTTTTGTCTCACAAAATAAGAATATTCCTAATGAGAAAAATGTTCTTAATCCTAAAAATGTAAAAGAAGTAAACAAACTTGATGTTGATGCTAATGTTGCGGTTTTAAACGCTGATGCTGTTGCGTTGCCTGCTGATAATTTATTGAGTGTTACTGGTAATAAACCAAATGGTAATACTAATGCTGCGGTTTTAACTGATGATAATAATGCTAATTGGCAAAATGTGACAAGGAAGAAAAAACTTTCCAAAAGTCGTAAAGTCGTTGTTGGCAATAATAAAAATTGTGAATTGGACGTTGTATCTAAAATGAAGTGGGTGCATTTATCCTCTTTTAAGCTTTTTGTCACTGAGGATGATATAATGCGTTATGTTGCTAAGCATCTTGACATCGATAAAGCACATTTATTATGTCATAAGTTGGTTAAAAAAGATGCTCCTTTGGTTGGTTTTAAATTCGTAAATTTCAAACTTGGCATTTCTCCTGGATTTTATCAAGAATTGTTTAAACCGGAAATTTGGCCCTCTGGTGTTAAGGTACGCCCGTTTAAATTTATTCAAAAAAGGAGGTAATTGAGTGACAGGCACCAATTATTCTTAAAGTTTAATTTTTAATTTAAATATTTTTAATTATAAGCTTTAAACTTTTTGTTGTTAATATAATATTTATAGTTTTAAGTTGCTAGTCTGTAAGGATAATATTGCATCCATAGACTGAAATAAATAAATAAATAAAAATGTAAATTTCACACACATTTTTTTTAAACTAAACAGTGTACAAAATGACACTTAATTTGAAAATTTCGAATATTAAAAAAAAACAAAGGGCTTAACTTGTATTTTTGCAGTAATCGGGAAAAATCGAAAACCTTTGCTTTCCAGTCATTATTATACTCAAATTAAAGGAAATTCCAGTCAAAGTAATGATAATTTCGTGGGGTTTCCAAAAATCCCCATTGCATTTTCTATTTTTACATAATTGTTAAGAAAATGTAAATTTCACGCACATTTTTTTTTCAAACTAAACAGTGTACAAAATGACACTTAATCTGAAAATTTCGAATATTAAAAAAAGAACAATGGGATTAACTTGTATTTTTGCAGTAATCGGGAAAAAATCGAAAACCTTTGCTTTCCAGTCATTATTATACTCAAATAAAAGGAAATTCCAGTCAAAGTAATGAAAATTTCGTGGGCTTTCCAAAAATCCACATTTCATATTCTATTTTTACATAATTGTTAAAAAAATGTAAGTTTCACACACATTTTTTTTCAAACTAAGCAGTGTAAAAATGACACTTAATATGAAAATTCGAATATTGAAAAAAAATAATGGGATTAACTTGTATTATTTCAATAATCGGGTTAAATCAAAAACGTTTGGTTTCCAGTCATTATTATGCTCAAATTAAAGGAAATTATTGTCATATTAATGAAAATTTCGTGGGCTTTCCAAAATTATACATTTCATATTCTATGTTTACATAATTGTTATGAAAATGTAAATTTCACACACATTTTTTTTAAACTAAACACTTAATTTGAAAATTTCGAATATTAAAAAAAAGCAATGGGATTAACTTGTATTTTTTCAATAATCGGGAAAAATCAAAAACGTTTGCCTTCCAGTCATTATTATACTCAAATTAAAGGAAATTCCAGTCAAATTAATGAAAATTTCGTGGGCTTTCCAAAAATCAACATTTCATATTCTATTTTTACATAATTGTTAAGAAAATGTAAATTTCATACACATTTTTTTTTTTTCAAACTAAACATTGTAGAAAATGACACTTAATCTGAAAATTTCGAATATTAAAACAAATATCGGGATTAACTTGCAGTTTTGCAGCAATCGGGAAAAATCGAAAACGTTTGCTTTCCAGTCATTATTAGACTCAAATTAAAGGAAATTGCAGTCAAATTAATGAACATTTCGAAGGGGTTTTCAAAAGTCCATATTTCATATTCTATTTTTACATAACTTTTAACAAAATGTAAATTTCACACACATTTTCTTTCAAACTAAACAGAGTACAAAATGACACTTAATCTGAAAATTTCGAATATTAAAAAAAATAATGGGATTAACTTGTATTTTTTCAATTTGCTTTGGCGTCATTATTATACTCAAATTAAAGGAAATTCCAGTCAAATTAATGAAAATTTCGTGGGGTTCCCAAAAATTCATATTTCATATTCTATTTTTACATAATTGTTAAGAAAATGTAAATTTCACACACATTTTTTTTCAAACTAAACAGTGTACAACATGACACTTAATCAGAAAATTTCAAATATTGAAAAAAAGTAATGGGATTAACTCGTATTTTTGCAGTAATCTGGAAAACTTTAAATCGTTTGCTTTCCAGTCATTTTTTTTTTGTTAAAGAGAAGCAACACTCAGGAAATTCTTCCTATTAATTAATGTGTTGCTTTCTTTGGAAAGGGGATAGGGGAGAGATGAAGGTAGTGAAAGATGAAGGGATTCAAACATGGCAACACTGTAATTGCGCGAGTAGATAAGTCTTAGAACAGTTGTTGCTCGCCACCTGATGTAGAGTTGGCGAATTTATTGAAGCTTTTTGTTTCATAGCCCTGATTCATTATTTTACCTCGGTGAGGTTAAGTACTATGGGAACACCGAAGGTGGGCGCAGCGATACATATAAGTGATAGAAACCTCATACATATTATTTTTCTAAATTGATGTTGTCGTCGCCGGGAATCGAACCCGGGACCATCTGTGTAGCAGTCCAACGCGCTAATCATTACACAACAACGCCCAGTAGCAGTAATCTGGAAAAATTTAAATCGTTTGCTTTCCAGTCATTATTATATTGAAAGGAAATTCCAGTCAAATTAATGAAAATTTCGTGGGCCTTTCAAAAATCCACATTTCATGTTCTATTTTTACATAATTATTAAGAAAATGTAAATTTTACACTCAGTTTTTTTAAACTAAACAGTGTACAACATGACACTTATTCTGAAAATTTCAAATATTTAAAAAAAAGTAATGGGATTATTGTATTTTGTATTTTTGCAGTAATCTGAAAAATTGAAATCGTTTGCTTTCCAGTCATTATTATACTCATAGGAAATTCCAGTCAAATTAATGAAAATTTCGTGGGGTTTATACATTTCATATTCTATTTCTACATAATTGTTAAGAAAATGTAAATTTTACACACATTTTTTTTTTCAAACTAAACAGTGACTCTTAATCTGAATATTTCAAATATTTTAAAAAAAAGTAATGGAATTAACTTGTATATTTGCAGTAGTCTGGAAAAATCGAAACCGTTTGCTTTTCAGTCATAATTATACTCAAATTAAAGGAAATTCCAGTCAAATTAATGAAATTTCGAGGTCATAATTGTTAAGAAAATGCAAATTTCACACACATTTTTTTTTCAAAATAAACAGTGTACAAAATGAAACTTAATCTTAAAATTTCGAGTATTAAAAAACAAAAACAATGGGATTAACTTGCAAATTTTCAATAATCGGGAAAACTCAAAAACGTTTGGTTTCCAGTCATTATTATACTCAAATTACACGAAATTCCAGTCAAATTAATGAAAATTTCGTGGGCTTTCCAAAAATCCACATTTCATATTCTATTTCAACATAATTGTTAAGAAAATGTAAATTTCACACACATTTTTTTTCAAACTAAACAGTTTACAAAATGAAACTTAATCTGAAAATTTCGAATATTAAAAAACAAAAACAATGGGATTAACTTGCAAATTTTCAATAATCTGGAAAACTCAAAAACGTTTGCTTTCCAGTCATTATTATACTCACATTAAAGGAAATTCCAGTCAAATTAATGAAAATTTCGTGGGCTTTCCAAAAATCCTTATTTCATATTCTGTTTCAACATAATTGTTAAGAAAATGTAAATTTCACACACATTTTTTTTCAAACTAAACAGTGAACAAAATGAAACTTAATCTTAAAATTTCGAATATTAACAAACAAAAACAATGGGATTAACTTGCAAATTTTCAATAATCGAGAAAACTCAAAAACGTTTGCTTTCCAGTCATTATTATACTCAAATTAAAGGAAATTCCAGTGAAATTAATGAAAATTTCGTGGGGTTAACAAAAATCCATATTTCATATTCTGTTTTTACATAATTGTAAAGAAAATGGTAATTTCACATACATTTTTTTTCAAACTAAACAGTGTACAAAATGACACTTAATCTGAAAATTTCGAATATTACAAAAAAGCAATGGGATTAACTTGTATTTTTGCAGTAATCTGGAAAAATCGAAATCGTTTGCTTTCCAGTCATTATTATACTCAAATTAAAAGAAATTCCAGTCAAATTAATGAAAATTTCGTGGGCTTTCCAAAAATCCACATTTCATATTCTATTTTTACATAAGTGTTAAGAAAATGTAAATTTTACACACATTTTTTTTTAAACTCAACAGTGACACTTAATCTGAAAATTTCGAATATTAAAAACAAAAAACAATGGGATTAACTTGTATTTTTGCAGTAGTCCGGAAAATCGAAATCGTTTGCTTTCCAGTCATTATTATACTCAAATTAAAGGAAATTCCAGTCATATTAATGAAAATTTCGTCGGCTTTCCAAAAATCCACATTTCGTATTCTATTTTTACGTAATTGTTAAGAAAATGTAAATTTCACACACATTTTCTTTCAACCTAAACGGTGTATAAAATGACATTTAATCTCAAAATTTCGAATATTAAAAAAACAAACAATGGGATTAACTTGTATTTTTGCAGTAATCTGGAAAAATCGAAATCGTTTGCTTTCCAGTCACAATTATACTCAAATTAAAGGAAATTCCAGTCAAATTAATGAAAATTTCTTGGGCTTTCCAAAAATTGACATTTCATATTCAATTTTTACATAATTTTTGAGAAAATGTAAATTTCAATTGACACTTAATCTGAAAATTTCAAATATTTGAAAAAAAGTAATGGGATTAACTTGTATGTTTGCAGTAATCAGGAAAATTTAAATCGTTTGCTTTCCAGTTATTTTTTTTTTTGTTTTTTTTTTTAAAGAGAAGCAACACTCAGGAAATTCTTCCTATTAATTAATATGTTACTTTCTTTGGAAATTGGATAGGGGAGAGATGAAAGGTGGTGAAAGGTGGTGAAAGATGAAGGGCTTCAAACATGGCAACACTATAATTGAGCGAGAAAATAAGTCTTAGAACAGTTGTTGCTCGCCACCTGATGTAGAGTTGGCGAAATTATTGAAGCTTTTTGTTTCATAGCCATGATTCATTATTTTACTTCGATGGGGTTAAGTGCTATGGGAACACCGAAGGGGGGCGCAGCGGTACATATAAGTGATAGAAACCTCATACATATTATTTTTCTAAATTGATGTTGTCGTCACCGGGAATCGAACCCAGGACCATCTGTGTAGCAGTCCAACGCGCTAACCATTACACAACAACACCCAGTAGCAGTAATCTGGAAAATTTTAAATCGTTTGCTTTCCAGTCATTATTATACTCAAAGGAAATTCCTGCCAAATTAATGAAAATTTCATGGGCCTTCCAAAAATCCACATTTCATGTTCTATTTTTAGATAATTGTTAAGAAAATGTAAATTTCACACACATTTTTTTTCAAACTAAACAGTGTACAAAATGACACTTAATCTGAAAATTTCGAATATTAAAAAAAAGCAATGGGATTAATGAAAAATTTAATGAAAATTTCGCGGGCTTTCCAAAAATCCACATTTCATATTCTATTTTTACATAATTGTTAAGAAAATGTAAATTTCACACACATTTATTTTCAAACTAAGCAGTGTACAACATGAACCTTAATCTGAAAATTTCAAATATTTGAAAAAAAGTAATAGGATTAACTTGTATTTTGCAGTCTTCTTCTTCTTCTTCATTTCCACTTAACTCCCTGTGGAGCATAGGGCCTCTACAAAATTTCTCCAAGATATTCTGTCATTCGCTAGTAGTTTTAACTCGTTCCAGCTTCTTCCGCTGTGTTCAATATCTTTGAGCAAACTTCTTTTTCAGGTGGTCTTTGGCCGACCTCTTCTTCTGTTGCCTTGTGGGTTCCAATCTAGTGCTTGGTGGCTTATTTCATCAGGGTTCTTCCTAAGCGTGTGACCGAACCATTTCCATTTTTTTCTCTTTAGAATAATGGGAATGGGATCAATTTGGCATTTTCTATACAATTCTTCATTGCTTATGACGTTTGGCCACCAAATTTTTAGTATATAACGCAAGCAACGGTTTGTAAAGGCCTGCAGTTTGCAGTTCAGTGCTACTGTTGTCAGCCAGGTTTCGCAGCTGTAAAGCAAAACTGATAGAACGTTTGACTTGAAAATATTTTTCTTAGTTTTGACCAATATAATATTGGATTTCCAAATGTTCCGCAGCTGAAAGAAGGCACTATTTGCCTTTCCAATTCTGTGTTCGATGTCTGATTTAGCACTTTCCTCCGATGAGACCATGCTTCCCAGATAGCAGAATTTATCAATAAATTCAACCGGTTCGTTGCCGATGAAAAAAGGGTTGTTGTTTGTGGCTCTTATTTTCATTGCTTTCGTTTTCCCAGTATTAATTTTCAGACCAACATTTGCAGAGTGGAAAACAAGATCATTGAGTTTTGATTGCATATCCGAATGTTTGGTGGACAAAAAACATATATCGTCAGCATAGTCTAAGTCCTCGAGATGACCGGTCAAAGTCCATTGGATGCCACGTCGATGATTAGCAAGTGTGTCATCCAAAACCTTGTCTATAACAAGCAGGAAAAGTAGTGGGGACAATAGACATCCCTGCCTCACACCTGATTTCGGTAGGAATGGTTCCGAGAGCCGATTATTATGCAAAACTCTACATTGAAAGCCATCATACTGAGCTCTTATTAGGTTGATTAGTTTGGTTGGAATACCAGTGTTCTGTAAGAGATCCCATATTTTGCAACGGAAAATACTGTCAAATGCGGTAGTGTAGTCAACAAAGGTGATAAATATATTACTCTGCCACTCTTCTGCTTGTTCAACGATAATTCTTAATGTGTTTATATGGTCAACACATGACCTGTTAGCCCGGAAACCTGCTTGTTCCTTACGTAATTTATTTTCTATCGTGTCACTTATTCTATTGAGAAGAATATTCGTAAGTATTTTGGATGGTATTGAAAGAAGTGAGATTCCCCTATAATTCTTACATTGAGAAAGGTCCCCTTTTTTTGGTATTTTTATAAGAACACCTTGAAGCCAGTCATCCGGTAATTTCTCTTCGCTCCATATTTCTTCAAAAAGTGGATGAAATAGCTGGGCTATTTTACGTGGGCAGCACTTGATAATTTCAGGTGGAATACGGTCGAATCCAGGTGATTTGTTGTTTTTGAGTTTTCCAATAGCCGTTTCAATTTCTTCCAGAGTTGGAGGGCTGGTATTGAGTTGAACTAATGTTGAGCTGGACATATTATTGGAGTATACAGGCTGTGGTGGGATATTGTTAAGGGTTTCTTCGAAGTGCATCCGCCATCGAATTATTTGATCGTCTACGTTAGTTAAAAGAGTTCCATCTTTAGATTTGATGGGGCGGTCAGGTGGCTTATGTTTACCAGCAAGTCTTCTCGTTATCTCATAAACTGCTTTCCAGTCATTATTATACTCAAAGTGAATTCCAGTCAAATTAATGAAAATTTCGTGGGGTTTCCAAAAATCCACATTTCATATTCTATTTTTACATAATTGTTAAGAAAATGTAAATTTCACACACATTTTTTTTCAAACTCAACAGTGACACTTAATCTGAAAATTTCAAATATTTTAAAAAAGTAATGGAATTAACTTGTATTTTTGCAGTAATCTTAAAAAATCTAAATCGTTTGCTTTCCAGTCATTATTATACTCAAATTAAAGGAAATTGCAGTCAAATTAATGAAAATTTCGTGGGCTTTCCAAAAATCCGCATTTAATATTCTGTTTTTACATAGCTGTTAAGAAAATGTAAATTTTACATATTAAGGAAAATTTCGTGGGCTTTCAAAAATCCGCATTTTATATTCTATTTTTACATAATTGTTATGAAAATGTAAATCTTACACACATTTTTTTTTTTCAAACTAAACAGTGGCAATTAGTCTGAAAATTTCGAATATTGAAAAAAAAACAATGGGATTAACTTGTATGTTTTCAATAATCAGGAAAAATAAAAAACGTTTGCTTTCCAATTATTATTATACTCAAATTAAAGCAAATTCCAGTCAAATTAATCCACATTTCATATTTAATTTTTACATAATTGTTAAGAAAATATATATTTCACATACAATTTTTTTTTCAAACTAAACTGTTGATTATCTTTGTACTAGTAAGAAGTGTATCTATCGCGTGCCTTTAAAACAAACGTAAACGTTGAAAACATTATTTCCAATTAAATCAAAACAAAATTTAATTAAACCCGGTGATATTTGTGTTGTCGCATCTTTCGATATCGCGGATTAAACATATAAATCTGGACTTTAAAATTTGCGTTTATAAAAAATAATAAATTATCAATAACAAATCCACTCAACTGGAATACAATTCTGACCGCGTTTAACAAAGCAGCTGAATACTATCTGTCATTTAACATCCCTGTCTTTCTCCACAAAGCAGTGTTGCCAGAGTTTTTTTTTGTTTTTGGCAAATGATTTGGTGGTATTGCCATTTCTACTCACCAGAGTTGCTAAGTCATACTGCCTTACCGACACACATTAACCGTTTGGAAAACTGATGGTATGTATACTGGAGATCCTGTCCAACTGGATACGCCAAGAAATAGCTTAACCGCATTTAGGGTAAGCAAATTCAGAGCTGGAGATCGTAAATATTTAGCTTCTAGAGGGAATAAGAGAATTAGAATTATTATGTTCAAAATTAGCCCAACAAAATAAAGAACTAATAATAGAAAGTAAAAAATCCGCAACAAACAAACAGCCTTTGGTTGAAGATTTTCAACAAGCCTATGCGACAGATGGGGAAGAACTGACCAATGAAACTGAGTGGATACTTCGTAAAAAAAAAACGAATTAAAAAAACAAAAAGCAAATACTCTACTGGAAAATGCATCAAACTTTTCCCAAATATGTCAAATCGAGCTTCCTGAAAGTCAAGTACCACGAAAGCGTACTCGCCCTCCACCAATCGTTATAAATACAAATAAAAGCTTTAACGAGCTTCATAAAAACATTAAACAAGTAGCCACAGAGAGATAACAAAATCGTTAAGCAAAAAAAAAAAAAAAAACGATTGGCACTCATATGAGGACAAACAAGTAAAACCTATAAGGGTTAGAGCCAAAAATCTCCATCATTCCTGTGGCCCAGAAGAAATCATATCAGACCTGAAACAACAAGGTTTCAAAATTATAAGTGCCAAAAATAAATAAATATAAATTCAGAACTAAAGAACCCTTAAATATTTTTGTGTTATCATTGGATTCGACTGAAAACATTGATAAAAAAAAAATCTACAAAATTAATAAAATACTAAATACAGTAGTAAATATAGAACAAATTTCTCTATCAAAACAAATACCTCAATGCAAAAACTGCCAATCATACAAAAAACTACTGCTCCAAACAACCTAGATGCGTGCGTTGTGCCGGTAAGCATGAATCCAAATCCTGTGATAAACCCCCAAATGGACTTCCAAAATGCTGCAATTGTGGCGAAAAACATCCTGCGAGCTATCGCGGCTGCGTAGTTGCAAAAGAGCTGCAAAATTAAGAAATAAAAAATTTAAGAACGTAATGCGTTATGGAACGCACACATACTAACAAATATGTTTCTACTTGTAATGCTACCCAACAAGCAAAACATAAACTAATTGAAACATCCCCATATGCAAATGGTGGAGATGATTTGGATGGCAATGTAGCTTTTAAAGACTGATGAAAAACTCGATGGAGGAGATACTGTAGGAAAAGCAAAAAAATATATCTACCAAAATGTTGAAGAAATTAAAAATCAAATAGAAGATGTCATGATGTATATGAGTCAATGAAAAAAGAAAATATAGCATTACGAGAGGAAATTGATCAGTTAAGGAAAGATATGCAAAAAGATCATCAACAACTACAACGTGTCGTTAATCAAGCTAGAAAAAGAACGTCATTTTTAGAGGTATTGAACAGAAAGGAACACCAATGTCGTCTGTTGAAAAAATATGCAAAGACATATTAAAACTACCGGAAGTTGAAATTATCTCAGCAAGGGTCCTTTACACCACCGATAAAAAGATAAGTGTGATAGCTGAAATGAAGGAGGAAGCCATGGCTACTAAAATATTTAAAAGTTTGAAAAATTTGGAAGGTTCAAAAATAAAAGTAGAAAAAGATTTGAATGCGAGGGTATCCAAAAATTCGTCACAGCCGAATTTAATCTTTTT
The DNA here is from genome assembly GCA_021234595.1 of Delia radicum. Lineage (NCBI taxonomy): Eukaryota > Metazoa > Arthropoda > Insecta > Diptera > Anthomyiidae > Delia > Delia radicum. The sequence goes on along the minus strand of CM037851.1, from coordinate 133,876,182 downwards.
TATACCAAATTCGGCACATCGGACTTTAATGCTTCCACTTGTTTTTTCTACCGATCCAAAAAAAGAAAAAAAGTTATATAAAAAAAAAATTGTATAAATTAAAACTATCAAAAAAAAATATCTTTTTAGTTATACTTTTCCACCAAAGGTTTGTATCAAAACTAATTAAAATTTGGATTTGTATATAAAAAAAATATAAATTAATAAAATATGGACCTTATATCGGCCTAGTAAATGGACGATACCTTAGTATCAATAACGAACGGTTTACAATCAACCAAAACTAAATTGTTCATTTAGACATCAAACAAAACTTTGAAATCTATATATGGGTAATTCCATGTCAAATCAACCAATGGGTGTACAATACCTTCTCCAAATTTTATGATTTTTCGTAGGAAGACAGATTATTACAGAACTAAAATAAGTGCAAAGTTTGAATGCACTGGCATTTCTGGATCCGGAAATATGTGGTCTTGAAAATCGTAAAAAATGTCAAAATTTACAAAGTTGTGCTTACTTATATGTAATTTTCTTAAAAAGTATTATAGGTAGGCAACTCATCAAGGTCGGATTTGAAAGCTTATTAAATTACCTTTAATTTGATATACAACATGATTTTTGTTTTGGAAAGGTCAAAGGTCACATCTTTTGACCTATAATTCGGGAGGCTATATCTTTAAAAACAATATTTTTAAAAATCTAAAAAAAATATATGTTTAAGACTGGTTCCTTCTCTAAAGTTACGAAAAATTTCAGAGTGGAGGTATTCTTGGATCCAGAAATATTAATCACATAGTAAAGGTAGATATTTAACAAGCGAATTAAAACTATGTAGCATAAAGAGCCCTTTAGTAAAAACAAGTGGAAGCATTAAAGTCCGATGTGCCGAATTTGGTATAAAAAAGATTAATTCGGCTGTGCCGAATTTTTGGATACCCTCCAGCTCATTGTTTGAATTAACCAATGAAAGTGCAAACAATATATATATATCTATATTCTTTGTAAAAATAACAATAACAATGTTGTTTTTATAAGTAAAATAAAATATGATTAATTAATGTATTTGGGGTGAAGAAAAAAAAGTTGTTTCAATTATCGTTAAAAGCGAACTGCACTGTTTATAAATACAGATAAAGATTTACACAATTCAATACATATGGTTTGTGTCTTTGCTATAAAAAAATCGTCGATATTCAGGCGCTGAAATCGCTATGTTTAATTTCTATGATATTAAATATATATTTGAATTGGGAGTTAAAATCCAATTAATATTCTTTTAAGAATCCAATTGCAATCGATGGAAACGTCCAATTGGGAAAATTGTCAATAAACTTTTGTTTTGTAAATGAAACGATTTTAGCAGAAAAAAATCTAACACTCGATTGACGAGGCTTATGTAGACAAAAATAAACTCAGCTTATTGCAATAATTAAATGCAGTTTGCTTATAACACTTGAAATAGGGGAAAAGCACAGATCGATGTCTCAAAGTAATCAATATTTGTAGAAAATAATATTATTCGTACATGAAATATTTACATATCATGTAGCACTGAAGTAATTATTTTTCTATAAATCAAAACCTGTGATTTTAGTAGAAAAAAGCCACAAAATAGGCTTTTAGCAATGTAACGAAAATGAATTGTATAAAATACAAAAACACTTTAATTTTAGCGAAAAACATACCGATTTGATCTAAACATACTAGGAATATTATATTTTAATAATATTAATAAAAACTTTAAATGTTTTTCATCTTATTTTTCACTGAAACACAAATTAATGTTCAAAGTTATTCTGCAGGTTTGTTCTCAATGAAGGACGTTTATTTTGGGATAATAGTTGGTTTTAAAATCAGTAGTGACAATTTACAAAATTGATAAAACTGTGGAAAAGTTGAGAAATCGTTTGCATGCACTGACAGGAATTTAATATTACATTTTAAGCAAAGTTATGCTTTTTTCACATGGACTTTTAAAAAAAACATTTAGGGGTCCAAGAAGGTGATTACGTAGAAACTTTTGAACTGTTTTGTAAATACTACATTAACATAGTTTAAGTGGCAATCGTTTCAGTTACATATATTCAGTCGAATTGGACAGAATTAAAGGGAAATGCAAAGTGAAGTATTTATGAAATCTGTGGATATAAGAAGTTCGTTATATCAGACATCATTTGTATGGAGGCTGGTTGACGAGACAAACAATTTAAATAAAATGAATTCTTTATAACAAAGATCCATTTTGCAAATTTTATTTTTATTGAATTTCAGAGGGAAATTAGTGTTTTAGTGAATTAGTTTTAGTGAATTTAGGGTTTAAAAAGCATACGCGAATTAAAAAAAAAGATTTAGAAAAAATGCGCTTGCTGAGACATACATAATGAAATAATTATTAATAATGAAATAATAAGTGTGTTCGATTACTTTCCCAGTAAAGTCCAGTAAAAATTACTCAGTAACAAAATTACAGAGAGTAAGACAAATTTACAAAAAAAAGTAAACGAACGGAAAATTTATAAGAATTGGTAAAATATATAAAACAGCTGATTTTAAATACCAAATATTAAAAAAAAATCAACTGGTCGTTATGGAAAAGATAAAAGTTAATTGAAATTGTCGACCAGAAATAATTTAGAATATTTTTTAATTTCTTTTATAGTTAATTCTTTAATATTTTGCACTTTAAATCCATAAACAATTAAAATTTAATTTAATATTTGTTTTTGTTTACTAAAAATACAAGCATATTTTTTCAATCATATGCTTTTTTTTTACAAATTCTTACTGGCAAAAATTTCTCCAGTAAAAACTTGTAAGTTTTTTTGTCAACAACCTGTCATTTTACTCTCTCTTACTATTTTTTTACTGAGCATTTGTGTAAACAAACACCTTCCAGTAAAAACTTTTACAAATTTGTACAAATTTTTGCGTAAACGAACAAACTTAATATTAAGTTTGTCAAAAAATTAAAAAAGAAAATATTTTGTGTCTTTAGAGGGTTTTTCGAGACACAAAAAATTAAAGAAACTGGTATTTTTTCAAATTATATAAATCTAAAAATAGATCCGGTGACAAATTAATATGTTTTGCTGACATATTAAACTTTTGTCAAAAATTCGTAAATTTTTTGGAAGCAAAAATCGTCCAATAGTCATTTAGTTATTTTGGGTATTAAATATCGTCAAAATGACGATAAATCGTCAAACCTGGCAACACTGCATGTTATTGCTTCTAATGCGTACATACATACCAGTTATAAAAACCTTCATACATACATACATATATACAGGGTGGCTGATGCATATTGCTGCAATTAGAAATAGAAATAACTTTTTTCAATACATACAAATATTTCTTTGTTTTTACATTTGAAAAGCCATACATTTTTATTAAGTATTTTTAATGGCTTTTAAGAAACAATTTAATTAAAATGACTAACACGCCTGTTGACATCAAATGCAAGCGAAATTCCGTGCAAATTACAGAGAAAATTCCAAGCTAAGGGGCAAGTCTACTGCGTTCAATTGCTTGTTATTTGATTTTTTTAAAGAAGAGAAATGAAAATCCTTAAGCAGAACTGTCCGTATTGACTGTCTGGTGATACATATATGATCAAAAATATTCCATGTCGAAACTCTAGAATTGACTTGTATTGCAGCAACTATGGCAACAATTGTTTCTTACATTTCGAACTGAGAAATTTTGATTAAAGGGCGTCCTAATGATTGTTCCACGATTGACAAAATAATTTACGAGCCCAATCTGCTCGGAGGAGTGCCGCCTAATGTGCCCGTTAAGTTTGTTTATGCGGAAATGCCAGCCCCCAAAGCATTGTAGTGGCGCACAATCATAATGTTAGTCTCATTACCCTATTCATTTTTCTTAAATTGAAAGACGAATCAAGGAAACCAAAAAAATGGAACCGATTAATAACTCAGAAAAAAAGTTATTATGCTATAAACACATAGAACACAGCAGACTGCAGAGCTACACGACTGCAAATGCCGTTGACTGCAATCGTCGCCGTGTGGTCAGCTACTTATTATTTTGGAAACGACAGCAGCATAGTAAACAGCTGATCACGATTCAATTTAAAAATATCAACAGCTTTTTTTTATACAAATCAGGGATGTTAAAGTTGGTACAATTGTACTTTTTTTTGGTACATTTTGACCTTCTAGAGTACCGTGGTACTACCGCGACTCATTTGGTACAATTTAAAAATTTTTAATTTTTCCCCTTTTTGAATTTTTAGTATAGCAAACAAATTGTTATTGTGTCCTTTTTCATTGCATTTATTCGTTTTATGTAATGAGCTCTTAAAATATATGCGACTATATCCGCCAGATTTTACGATTTATCATCATTTTAAGGATTTTGAAGAATAAAGTTGGCAATTTTTTTTTTTTTAATATCGATTAAAAATTTACGATTTTTTACAAAATTTATCTGGCAGCTCTTACATATATTGACACTTGTTGCAGCCAACTTCACTTTTATTTTGAATTTATTAAAATTCTGAAGAAGTGAAAATTGATATATAGATATGGCATCACTTATAACATATGGGAAAACAGTGAACATTAGAGTGAGGTGAGTTTCTAAAAATAGAACTGTTGTGTTGTTGGAGTTGTACTTCTGAGATTATGTATGCAAGAACAAAAACTAGTTTTAATCACAACAAAACTCGACCTAACTATAGCTCAGAGGGCTAAAGCGCTCTGTCTAACGTGTAGTGCGAGTGCATGTGGCATTAGAAATCTGTTTATCTATACCACGGTCAGTGATTGCACAGAAAAATTTCATATAGACGCAATCGAACAAATAAAAACATAACAAATATTACATTATTCAAAAATTCAAAAAAACAGTGTCACTGACGAACGTTCAATACCAGAAACTGCGCAGTCTGATTCAGAAAAAATTGAATATTTGCAATGTAGTTATGATTTTTAGAAAATACACTCATTCTTCTCTACCACGCCTTTCACAATTAAATTAAATAAAATTGCATATTAATTATAGTATTAACTGCAATTGTCTGAAAAAGACGTTAAAATTCAAACTCAAACGAAAATTAAATTATTGTTAAAGAAATGAAAGAAAATTCCAAACAATCTTATATATGTTTAATTTAGAACGAGCTCTCAACCTCCGTATATTTACAAAAATAAAGCAAATCAAACATATTAGCTAGGTTAATACTAGTATTTCGATCTGGTTAAAGATCTCTTCAGAACCCAATGTTTTAGAAAAGTTATAGCCTCCATAATAGGCAGAACTTTAACAAAAAACCGATTAATCATTAATTTTGCTCCATTCTTGTCTTCTTAGTAAAAATATTACTTGAGCCAGAGTAAAAACTAAAATTTTTTTAACTGAAGTCGTTAAAAAATTAAAACGTTTGTAGTTTTTGGTCGGTAGTAGCTAATTTTCAAAATGAACTGAATGTCAATATGTTTCCAGACATTTCTAGTCGTTGCTGGAATTTTATCCATTCCACACTGGTCTGCAAATGTGGAAAGAGTTTTTTTCTTTTCAAAATATAATAAAAACTAAGGAAAGAAACAGACTACATTAGCCAACATTATCAAGTCTCATACAGACTAAGGATTGGTTAAGAGCGACAAATTTATGCTGCTATGATGTAGAAATTCCAAATAGTTTATTAACTAAACAAATAATTCCATGATTTGGTCTCATATATTCATAAGACTTTTTTATGCCTTATTTTATTCATACATATAATGTATGTTATTGGAAGGTTTTGTTTTTTTTTTCTGTACAAGAGAAATTTTATGTATTTTTTTTTTGTTGTTTTAATAAATTTAAAAAAATGGTACCGTCAACGTCCAAAAAGTACAAATTTTTTTGGATGTTGGTACAAAATTGAAAACTCCATTTAACATCCCTGATACAAATGCATTTTTGTTTCAGTAGTGCCAATTACATCTTTTTTTTCTTTATTAAAATAGAACAACATGCTTGGTTGTAGACACGTATATAAAGTTCACTTAAAAATACAATTACTTATTTATAATACATTATTATAACGTGAAAATAAATTTATATAACCCCTCTTGAATATTAATGCAATTATACCATTTGATGTTACGACGTTTTTTGTGTTTAACAAAATAAAATATTTTTAAGCACTAATTTGTTACATATTTTGTTTTATTGTCAACACTATTTTTGTTTTGCAGCCAACAAAAATAGAAATTAACCTAAGTTGACTACAGCGGCAAAAGTAGTCGGGTAGCCGTGTAGTTGTGTTGGTGCCAAAATAATCGTTTTCATATAAACGTGTGTATTTTATTTTTGACAGGCTGTAGTCGTGTAGCTGCAGTCGTCTATGTGTTTATAGCATTACTTTTTTTTGTAGTGGCATTTATCAGTCACCCTGTATTACAAAACAAAAAAAACAACATTAATACTTTTGTGGGTTTTTCCCAGATTTTTTTTAAAGAATTACAAACATTTTACAAAGTGTGTACAGTAGTTTTGATTTAACTGCCTTTTACTTACGTGCACTTTTCACATAACTGCACAAAATTTTGGTTTCGTTGTTATTTTACAAAATTACGTATGCAATTGCCTTCATTAAGTGCACTGTGTATACCTGCGCATTTAAAATAAGTGCGTCATGTTTTTGGCAGTTGTACATTATTTTCATACAAAAGATCGCCGTTAGCTGCCTCTTATGTTTTGCTTACTTAGTTAGTTTGGTTAGTTAACGCTTGTACCTACATAAATTTGTATGTAAAAACCTTATAAAATTTTTTATGAATGTTTTTTTATTTTCGTTTTGTTGTTTTTTATATAAATTCTATTATATGAAATAAACAATTAATAAAAATAAATTAAATCATATCTGGTCTTTGCAGTTTTCAACAATTTAGTTTACCTGCACTTTAAGGCAGGTAACCAATTTGAGTTAGCAGCGCTTTTGGCTTACCTGCACAAAATTCGTGCAGAAGTTGGTTGTGCAGCTAAGTCAAAACTACTGTATACCCTCTGCACTATGGGATGGAAATTTATTTTTACAAACACGCTTGCGGAGACATACATAATGAAATAATTATTAAATACCCATTTACATTACGACTAGGGTTGCCATTCGTACTGTTTTAAACATGTACATGTACTGTTATTTGAACAATGTACTGTTTTATTCACAACACCTAACATAGTACGCAAAAGTACTGTTTTTTTTTTTTTATTTGTACTGTTTTTTTGTATATTTTACATATTTTTATATAAACAAGTTTTTTTGCGTTAACAAATATCTCTACAAATTCTAATAACAAGTCCCCTGAAGATTTCCTTGGGCAGGAATGAAATCCGGATAGGGACACGCCTACATCATATCGTTTTTCACAATTTGTTAAATAAGTTTTGGGACTTTAGCACATTTAATTACTATAAATGCAATTAATGTTTCTCCCGATGCAAATAAATTTAAATAACAAATATGCAGGTGCTTGTGCAAATTTAAATGTAACTGACACTAATAGAAAACATATGATTTTCTATTGTTGATTTACTTGAATAAACGTCACTACATTGCTAGGTCTGTCAAAAAAACTGAGTAGTATTTAAAAAACAAAGAATATTTATTTTTTAACCATGTTTTTTTTTGTGTGTACAATAGTTTTTTATATAAATTTTTTCAATCTCCCTGTATTAATTCCACTTCGTTTCTTTGTACATATATAAGTTTGGTTTGTTTACTTTTCAAGCAGTGGATGTTTGTAAACACAATTTTTTTTCATGACACTGCCCAATGCAAAAAGTAATGGTTTCCAAACTAATAATTTTAGCCAATTTGACGAAATTTAGTTAATTTGATGAAATATAGTCAATTTTACTTCTTTAGAGGATGTAAACTTGACGAAATTTTGTTGATTTGAATAAAATTTGTTAAATCTTAAAAAAAAAAATTGACAAAATTTCGTTAAAGATCTACAAAAACTTTTTTGTTGATTTTACCTACGCTATTTGGTTCGGTGTATTAACTTATTTTAAGTAAATATGTGATGTATTGAAGTAAAAGCTATGTTAACAATAAATACAAAAATGTACTGTTTTTTTTTTCATCAATGTACTTTTTTTCACTTTTCAAATATGGCAACCCTAATTACGACACATGTTTACACTATACAGCACATAAATCAAACAAAAAGTGTAATAAAATTAAGTTTGTCAAAAAATTAAAAAAGAAAATATTTTATGTGTTTAGAGTGTTTTCGAGATACAAAAATGAAAGAAACTGGTATTTTTCAAATAATATAAATCGATAATAATATAAATCGAAAACTAGATCCAGTGACAAATAAATATGTTTTGCTGATATATTAAACTTTTGGCAAAAATTCGTAATTTTGTTGGCAGCAAAAATCATAGAATCATCATTTAGTTATTTTGGGTATTAAATATCGTCAAAATGACGATAAATCGTCAAACCTGGCAGCACTGCATGCGATTGTTACTAAACATACATACATACCATTTATAAAACCTACATAGATACAGGGTGGCTGATAAATATTTTTATATTAAGAAAATCAAATAATTTTTTTTTCAATACATATAAATATTTTTTTATTCTTTCATTTGAAAAGCAATACATTTTAATTAGATTACCCCAATCGTTCATTTTCCTTAAACTGAAAGACGAAGCAATGAAACAAAAAAAAAATGAAACCGATAAATAACTCAGAAAAAAAGTTATTACGTTTTTGTTTTGTAGTGGCATTTATCAGCCACCCTGTATTACAAAACAAAAAAACAACAACAATATTTTGTGGGTTTTTTTGTTTTTGTGCGAGTTACCTGCGGTTACCTTCCCAGCCATCTCAGCCACAATGAACAACAACTACAACAACAATAAATAATTGACCCAGACAACCAACCAACATCGTAACAGCAACAACAACAATAATAGTTAACATCATCAAATTTCGACACATTACCAATACCTCACATAAAAGTAGGTTAACACAATAAGCATTTTATTATTTTAAATTTTATTAACAATTATTTTATTTCCCTAAATTATTCTTAGAATTAGTAAAATTAATAAAATTGAATTTAAAGCAATTAAATAGTATAAGTATAAGAAGTAAATAAAGTGTAAGTCAGTTATTATTCAACCTACAAACAATTGTGTACTTTATCTGGCGCAGTCGAACGGGCGGTGTGTGTGGAAGATATTAGTGATAAGTTAAATTGAGAAGTGACACTATAAACTTTCTTTAAGTGAATAAAAAAAAAAGTAAAGGAAAAAAGGAATAAATTTTTTTTTAATAAATAAAATAACATAAAGTAAAAAAAAAAAGTGAAAATTAACATTACGAGGGAATATCGTAATTGAATAATACATATGTAATAAAAAAAAAATTTTTAACATTACGAGGGAATATCGTAATTAAAAATTATACAAAAAAAAGAAATTTTAACATTACGAGGGAATATCGTAATTGAATAATACATATGTAATAAAAAAAAATTTTTTAACATTACGAGGGAATATCGTAATTAAAAATTATACAAAAAAAAGAAATTTTAACATTACGAGGGAATATCGTAATTGAATAATACATATGTAAATAAAAAAAAAAATTTTTTAACATTACGAAGGAATATCGTAATTAAAAATTATAAAAAAAAGAGAAATTTTAACATTACGAGGGAATACCGTAATTGAATAATACATATGTAATAAAAAAAAAAAAAAATTTTTTTAACATTACGAAGGAATATCGTAACTAAAAAATTATAAAAAAAAAAAGAAATTTTAACATTACGAGGGAATATCGTAATTGAATAATACATATGTAATAAAAAAAAAAAAAAAAAAAAAAAATTTTAACATTACGAAGGAATATCGTAATTAAAAAATTGTAGAAAAAAAAGGAACATTACGAGGGAATATCGTAATATAGAAATTTCAATAATATAAAAACAAAATAGTAACAAAAAAAAAAAAAAAAAATTTTTATATAAAGCTTTGAATAGAACATTGTGAAAAAAAGAGGAAGGAAAAATTAATTTTCCTAATCAATATACTATAAAGTTGTAAAAAAAAAAAGAAGAGAACATTTTTTTTTTTTTTGAAATCTTCCACACAATCGGAACCTACGGTACACAAGGAACGGTTGAATGATGCTCCTAGTTTTATTGCTGTAAGTATTGAACATTTTTTCTTTTATATATTTAGAAAATTTTATAACACTTTAAGGAAAGTAATGGGCGGGGAAAAGGAAACCAGATATAATAGTTGCTTAAATGCCAAGAATACCTAGATTCTCTTCATATAATTTTCCACACTTATTTAGAAGTAAAAGTTTAACTTCGATAATAGAAGAAGAACCAGACATGAACAACATCACTAATGAACTTTCTGGGCCTCACACAAGTGGGCTTTCACCTGCTGCAGCGGCTACAGCAGCTGCAGTTGCTCAACTCGATGTTTTCCAATCCCTTAGAATACCTGACGCAATAAAACAATTACCTACGTTTAGTGGTAATCCTAGATTACTACATGAATTTCTGAATAACGTTGAGGAGATTCTACTTTTTATCAGGGGCACGGATAAGACCCCATATGGGCAGATTCTCTTAAGAGCCATTCGGAACAAAATCGAGGGTCAAGCAAATGAGGTCTTGAATATGTATGGCACTCCTCTTAATTGGGATAATATTAAAGAAAATTTGATAACCCATTATTCTGATAAACGCACGGAAACTTCTCTTATTAAAGATTTACATACTCTTAAGCAGTATAATAAACCTTTTGAAAAATTTTATAGTGAGGGTCCGTCTCGGGGATATTACAATAAATATAACTACCAATACAAATATAATAACTACCCTTATAATAGAAACCGTAATTATGTTCACCCTGTTGGCAACGGACAAAATTATAATCCTCAATTCAATCTTACGAATAATTCACCTAATAGACATGTGTCCGAGGTAACTCAAAGACCAACCTTTAGTAGACACGTTCAAATTCCGAACACTGATAACTACTACCAAAATTTTAATAATTATAGAAACACTTCTACCAATCATTTCCAACAACGGGCGAATATTCCTAAATTACCACATCCAGAACCAATGGATACTTCTAGTGGATTTTCCCATCTGAGAAATAAAAATTCGTTCCCAAGTATTAAACAGAGCCCTAGCTCACAAACGAAGCGATATTCCAATATGGAAATAAATAATATAGAAATGCCACGGGAACACGAATTAACAAACGTAGAGGAAGTAAATTTTCGGGAAAATGCCTCGAACAATCCACGGGTTATCTAGATATAAACAAACACGGAAATGAATTGATTTACGTTAAATTATGTTTCGCTGGAAAAATTTTGAAATTTTTAGTAGATACTGGAGCTTCTTCATCTTTTATAGCACCAGAACTTGTAGATCCATCGCAGCACATGAGGTGTAAACCGACAAGTGTGAAAACTATTCTGGCAAGATATGAAATAGACAAATTAGCGACTATTCCAATCTTTAATGAATTTAGCCAGGAAGGGAAACTTTCACTATTATTATTTAGGTTTCACAAATATTTTGACGGTCTCTTGGGACTTGACTATTTATCTAAATTGGAAGCGAAAGTTGATTTGAAACATAACATATTAGTAACAAAGAATGCAACATTACCCTTATTTCTTAAACCAAATATATGCTCAGGTAAAATATTGATTCAACCTAATGAAAAAATATTGATTTACTTACCTGTAAACGTTGAATTCGGGGATATTTGGATTCCTGAAACACTTATTAAGGAAAATATCATAATATCTGCTGGTATTTATACAGCGAAAAATTGGCTCAGTCTAATTGAAGTAGCTAACATCGGGGTTATACCAGAAACTATTTATTTGGATCAACCCATCAAAGCAGAAGTATATAACTCTAATAATTTTCACGAAATAAATACCACAGAATTTAAAATACCTATTGATGATGACAACTGCGACATCAAAGATCTTTTACGACTTGAACACCTTAATAAAGAGGAAAGGAAATTATTACTCAAATCATGTAGAAAATATTCGGATGTTTTTTATAGAGAGGGTCAAGCACTCTCATTCTCCAACAAGATTAGACACAAAATACCTACTTCTAATGAAATACCGATCTATACAAAATCATATAGGTATCCTTTTGTTCATAAGGACGAGATTAAGGACCAGATTTCGAAACTATTGAACCAGAACATAATAAGACCGAGCTATTCACCGTGGAGCTCGCCTGTCTGGATAGTTCCGAAAAAAAAGGATGCAAGCGGTAAACAGAAATGGAGATTAGTAATTGACTATAGAAAAGTCAATAAAAAAACCATTACTGATAAATACCCGATTCCGAATATCAATGAGCTTCTAGATAAGCTAGGCAGGTGTATGTATTTTTCCACAATTGATCTTGCCAGTGGCTTCCATCAAATTGAGATGCATCCAAAAGACATTCCGAAAACTGCGTTTTCTGTTGAGGGGGGGTGGCCTTATGAATACATCAGAATGCCTTTCGGACTTAAAAATGCTCCTTCAACCTTCCAAAGAGTTATGGACAACGTCTTGGGGGAATTAGTGGGAAAAATTTGTTTAGTCTATCTGGATGACATTATCATTTTCGAAACATCCTTACAAGAACATATTGGGAACCTTGAATTAGTATTCGAGAAGTTGAGAAATTCCAATTTTAAAGTCCAGTTAGACAAATCGGAATTTTTGCGTAAGGAAATAGAGTTCTTAGGCCACATCGTGTCTACGGATGGTATAAAACCTAATCCAGACAAAATTCGTGCAGTTAAGGAATTTCCTATTCCGAAAACGCCAAAACAGCTTAAGTCATTTCTTGGGTTACTGGGCTATTATAGGAAATTCATTCCAGATTTTGCGAAACTGACAAAACCCTTAACTGTGTGCTTAAAGAAGGATATGGGGATTAAATTAACTGACAATTATATCAGAACATTTGAAATGTGTAAGAATTTATTGTGTAACGATCCTATTTTACAGTATCCTGATTTTTCTAAGGATTTTATATTAACCACAGATGCTAGTAATTATGCACTAGGAGCTGTACTTTCACAGGGTCAAGTTGGTAGCGATAAACCTATCTGCTATGCCAGTAGAACACTATCCTCATCGGAAATAAATTAGTCTACTATAGAAAAAGAACTACTTGCGATAGTTTGGGCAACAAAGTATTTTAGACCCTATCTTTTCGGTCATAGATTCAAAATTATAACGGATCACAGACCACTTACATGGGTTATGGGACTTAAGGAACCTAATTCAAAATTAGTTAGATGGCGTCTTAAACTGGAAGAATTTGACTACGAGATAGTTTACAAAAAGGGCGTGCAGAATACTAATGCCGATGCACTTAGTAGAATTCAGCCGGAAGTAAACAATCACTAAATGTCCTCTACAATGGGAACAAGTGGTAGTACAATTCATTCTGCTGAAGAAAATTTTGATGATGGAATCCCAATATCGGAGAAACCTCTTAATGATTTTAATATTCAGTTAGTATTAGAGAACAATTCAAACTCGAATGTCTCTTTGGAAGTCCCTTTCAAAAATAAGATTAGGAGAACCATTAAATCACCGGATTTTGACAAAGATTTCATAATAAAGATATTTACTAAATATATTAAACCAAATAAAATTGTAGCAATTTTTTCGGAGGACAAAGTTTTTCGAATAGTTCAACAAGTATTTTCGGAATATTTCTCTAATAGCAAGAAGTACAGGCTGATACGATGTACATTTAAAGTAAATGATGTTACCGGAAACGACGAACAAGATGAAATCATAAGATCATATCATTATAACAATAATCATAGGGGAATTGATGAAACCTACCTACATTTAAAGAGAAAGTATTTTTTCCCACTTATGAAGAACAAGGTCAGCCAACTGATAAATAACTGCGATATTTGGCAGACTCAAAAATATGACAGACACCCACAGAAACTAATATTTCAAATACCGGAATCACCATCAAAACCCTTAGATATATTACACATCGATATTTATCACATTAACCATCAACAAATACTTACCATTATCGATAAATTCTCGAAATTTGCGACAGGATTTACTATTCCTGCCAGAACAAGTTTAAACGTAATCAAATCTTTGAAAAATTTTATTAGTTCATACGGAATTCCAGGAAAATAGTATGTGCTCAAGGGAAAGAGTTTACAGCCCTTATTTTCAAAGATTTCTGCAAACAATACGAAATTCAATTACACATAACTTCCTTTCAACAATCCTCTAGCAATGCACCAGTTGAAAGACTCCATTCCACTTTATCGGAAATATACCGTATAGTTCTATTGAAAAGGAAAGAAGGTAAACTCTCAGTAGATCATGAGGAGATTTTCGCAGAGGTTTTAATAACGTACAATAATTCGATTCACTCAACTACAAAATTAACCCCTTACGAATTATTCTTTGGGAGACCTCACGCCTCGAACGAGAAAATTAACTTTAATGGGGAACATGAATATTTGAGGAAACTTAACGAATATCAACAAACATTATATCCACAGATACAGGAAAAATTAGAAACCTCTACCAAAACTAGGCTAGATAAACTGAATAAAATTAGGGAAAATCCAAAAATATTGCAACCTAATGATGTAGTATACCGAAAGGAAAATAGGAGGAATAAAATAACTCCAAGATTTTCGAAACAAACAGTCAAAACGGATAATAAAATAGCTTTTATTTCAGGAAAAGACCAGAAAATTCATAAATCAAAAATTAAAAGAAGGAAAAAATAAAAACTAAATATATTATACAATAATATTAATATCTTTTTTTTCTCTTCACAGAATCTCAGCGGTTAATTCCCAACGTATAAGAACACAAGAAATAACCAATAACCCAGCAATAATAGAATTAAAGCTGTGTAATGCCAAAGTAATAGACCATTACCAGAATCTAATCCATATAATTAACTTAAATGAATATTTAGAGAATGTCGACAAAATACGGGAAACTCTAAATATATTTCAAAACGATTCTTCGATTAAAGAATCATTGAAAATTACAGAACTAAAATTAGTTCAACTTAAAAGTAAAATTGATAATTTAATACCCTTTAAAAGACAGAAAAGGGGTATATTTAATGGATTGGGTTCTGCTGTCAAATATATTACTGGCAATATGGATGACAACGATGCAAAGAGCATAAATGGTAAAATAAAGGAACTAATCGAATTTAAAGTTCGGTTTAACAACTCATACACACATCAAAAACACTTAAACACTGAAATCATACAACGATTAGATAACATTACACAACACATAAACACTGAACAGAACAACATAGCAGCACATATAAAGAAAACACTACAAAGATTTTCAAATCAAATAAATAAAGAAGATCACATTATTTCAGAAATTCAATACTTGAACAGAATTAACTATAACATTGATCTATTGTCAAATCAATTAAATAACATAGCGGAAAGCATAGTGTTAGCAAAACTAGGGATAATTTCTAAATTTATTTTGAATAATAAAGAAGTAGATAACTTACTTGAATTATTAACTGAACAATTAAACGAATTGGAAACAGTGGAACAAATTTATGAAATATTAGAATTACAAGCTTATTATAATCAGTCGAACATAATATTAACACCAAAGTTCCAATTTTTCAAAAAGATAAATATTTAATGTCACATATTATAACATTGCCAATTAATGAAACTAAACAAATTGTAACTTACAATTTCATAGCATACAATGAAAATTTATTAATTATTACGAAAATAAATGTCAACAATTACAACATACATATATTTGTAAAAATAATTTAAGACAGGAATCATTTCAAAAATCATTGTGTATTGGTAAAGTGCTACGTAATCAACAACCGAGATGCAACTTGAAGGATGTTGGCCGAATTGAAACTATTTATCAACCAGAGGAAAACTTCCTAATATTCATCAATATTCCAACAACACTGGTCGAATCGGATTGCAACAATTCATTTAATGTGAGTAATACAACTATACTTTATTACGAAGATTGTCCGGTTACCATCAATTGGTTGACGTATGGAAACAAACCAAATACTTACCACGAAACCATAAACATAACATTACCAGACTTTGTAAACATAGTTCCTGAAAATATCATAGAAGAACTTAATCTACAAAAATTAAAATCGTATCAATTTAGCGACCATGATATGATGGCTTCATTAAAATCTGCAACACTAACTCATCAATATGTTACATACATATCAATACCAATAATACTAACCATAATTATTGTAGTATCCATTTGGCTTGCAAAGAATATAAAAATCAAATATATACCAAATACAAACCTTTTTGCTAATAAAGTTCAGGCCCCTCCAAATTCGATGTGGCCCTAACTTTATTCTAAGGGGGGAGGAGTTACCTGCGGTTACCTTCCCAGCCACAATGAACAACAACTACAACAACAATAAATAATTGACCCAGACAACCAACCAACATCGTAACAGCAACAACAACAATAATAGTTAACATCATCAAATTTCGACACATTACCAATACCTCACATAAAAGTAGGTTAACACAATAAGCATTTTATTATTTTAAATTTTATTAACAATTATTTTATTTCCCTAAATTATTCTTAGAATTAGTAAAATTAATAAAATTGCATTTAAAGCAATTAAATAGTATAAGTATAAGTATAAGTATAAGAAGTAAATAAAGTGTAAGTCAGTTATTATTCAACCTACAAACAATTGTGTACTTTATCTTGCGTGTTGATTATGACCACGGATGGTAACCGATTCTATGTGGTTATTGTTTCGGTTAACGCTATTTTCTATTATTTCTGTAACGGTATTTTAGTGGTAACTATATTTTAGTTATTTCGGTTGCGGGCTTTTAGCGTTAACGGTATTTAATTTATTTCGCTAACGGTATTTTAGATATAAAATAACGTTACATTTTAGTTATTTCGGTAACTTTATTTTAGGGAAAAGATTTTTCAGTTATTTTGGTAACGGCATTTTAAGCGTAACGTTATTTTAGTTATTCAGGTAATGTTAATGCACACCACAATTTTTAGGCCCATTATGCCCGAGTTTTAATGACTTTCTAGTTTATAATCATACTTTGGGAAAATATATATATTAAAGAAGTTTTTTTCAGATATTGGTAGATTATTTCGGTAACGGTATTTTTATGGTATTGATATTTTAATTATATCGGTAACGGCATTTTACGGATAACGGTATTTCAATTATTTCGGTAACGGTATTTTAAGATATTGATATTTTAATTATATCGGTAACGGTATTTTACGGATAACGGTATTTCAATTATTTCGGTAACGGTATTTTTGGGCTAACGATAGTCAGTTGGAAGGGGTTTGAATCGGAGACAGTATTTTAGCGATATTGACTGCCATCCCTGATTGCGTATATTCTTGGGTATAAGCATTGAATGTACGTATGTATGATGAATTTGATTCAAAATTTTAAAAGGTATTCCCACATTTTCACTCATAACTTTTGAACGCGTTAACCGATTTTGATCATTTTCACTAGGAACCTGCTCATGATATCAACAAAAAGTTTGACTGAAAATTAGCAACACCTCTGCTGTATTGGCGGAGTATTTTGTATTAACACAGACAGACGGACATGGCTATATCGACTTCTCTATTCATGCTGATCAAGAATATATATAGTTTATGGGGTCCCTGAATTTTTTTAAAAGAATTACAAACATTTGACAAAGTGATATATACCCTCCTGCACTATGGGATGGAGGGTATAAAAAGAAGAAATGTCTACACTGTGTCAGAGTTTGAGTCCCGGCTGCACTAAAACAATATAATATTTAATATTTCTGGATCAAAGAATACCTCCAATCTGAAATTTTTCGTAACTTTAGGGAGGGAACCAATCTTAAACATATATTTTTTCAGATTTTTAAAAATATCGTTTTTAAAGATATAGCCTCCCGAATTATAGGTCAAAAGATGTGACCTTTGACCTTTTCAAAAAAAAAATCATGTTGTATATCAAATTAAAGGTAATTTAATAACCTTTCAAATGCGAGCTTGATGAGCTGCGTAACTATAATACTTTTCAAGAAAATTACAATTAAGTAAGTACAACTTTGTAAATTTTTACATTTTTTTACGATTTTCAAGACCTCATATTTCCGGATACAGAAGCGTCAGCGAACTTAAATTTTGAATTTTTCTTAGTTCTCTGATGCACTTTATTCCTGCCAAAATTCAGCAAATTTGGAAACAGTGATGTAAAAAACAGTCATATTTTAAGTTGAGTTGAGATGGTTCAACCCATATATAAATGGAATGTGTGTTTGTTTATTTGTACCTTATAGAAGACCAAACCTCTGGACCGATCTTCGTGAAATTTTCACAGAATTTAACTGGAACTCTGGCATGATTAATAGGGTACTTTTTTTTCGACCACGCCCACTTTTACGCCCACTTTTTTTAAATTATGTAATTGCTCCCATAGAGTTTTTAACAGATTTACTTTAAATTGTATACACATTATACTCCAGGCGAGGTAGAAATAAACATTTCTTACGCCACGCCCCCTTTCACGCCCCTTTTCACGCCAAATTTAGTTTGAAAATTTTGAACTTTTTGTTCTCTGTACAAATTTGTTCATTCCAACGGATTTTTTTTTATTTGGTAGTATATTGCTCTTAATACTGTTAATGTAGCCATATAACTATGAACCACGCCCACTTCACCGCCCCCTCTTTTAATTCAGATACTTACTTATACCACTAACAATGTTTGCTATACAAAATACTTTTTTTTATAATATGTATTTACCTAAGGTTTTATACACTTTGTATCTACAGGTAAGGTAGCCATACATTTTTTATTACCAAATCCCCCTTTTTCGCCCCATTTTACCTTAAATTATAATTAATCTGCTTTCAATCTATCTATATATATGAAACGGAATGTGTGTTTGTTTATTTGGTTGTTTGTAACTTATAGGAAGCCAGACCCCTGGACTGATCTTCCTGAAATTTTCACAGCATTTAACTGGGACTCTGGCATGAATAATAGGCTACTTTTTTCGACCACGCCCACTTTTACACTCACTTTTTTGAATTATGTAATTGCTTCCATATAGTTTTTAACAGATTTACTTCAAATTGAATACACATTATATACTCCAGCCAAGGTAGATATAAACGTTTCATACGCCGCGCCCCCTTTCACGTCCCATTTTGTTTAAAAGTTTTAATCTTTTTGTCCTCTGTACAAATTCATTCCTTTCAACGGATTTTTTTTCAATAATGTATACTGCAATTGATTTCACTAATTAAGAATGGGTTTGATTGGCTGTCTTAAGAATAAATACTATTTCACCAAACAGGAGCTATGTTTACAGCCATTAAAGTTTTAACTTTGATCGCGTCTTTTTGACTAATTACAATAACGTTTCTGATTGACAGGTTAAAGAAAAATTATTCTATTTTAGCAAGCGGGAGCTTTGCTTGCATGTCTTGAATTTATTTACTTTCAGAATTAAATAAAATTTTATGCAAGACAACGTCTGCCTGGTCACCTAATTAATACAAATAAAACTTAAAGGAAAACAACGTTTGCCGGGTCAGCTAGTTTTAATTATAACAAGTGGAAGCATTAAAGTCCGATGTGCCGAATTTGGTATAAAAAAGATTAAATTCGGCTGTGCCGAATTTTTGAATACCCTCCATCTCATTGTTTGAATTAACCAGAGAAAGTGCAAACAATATATATATATATATATATTCTTTGTATCAATTATCGTTAAAAGCGAACTGCACTGTATATAAATACAGATAAAGATTTACACAATTCAATACATATGGATTGTGTCTTTGCTATAAAAAAATCGTTCGATATTCAGGCGCTGAAATCGCTATGTGTAATTTATATGATATTAAATATATATTTGAATTGGGAGTTAAAATGCAATTAATATTCTTTCAAGAATCCAATTGCAATTGATGGAAACGTCCAATTCGGAAAATTGTCAATAGCGCCATTTATTAGTTATAAAGGGATAGGTTTAAAGGGACAGTAATAAGAAAAAAATTGTTTTAAAAATAATAAATATATTGTGAATTAGTAATTAAATTTAATATCTAATTGTAGTTGAGAAAAGACCTAATTGGAAGAATAACTAGCTCCACCTTTTAAATTGTGAAGGAAAGTTTATAAAAAAAAATAATAGAAAAAAATATTCTTAGGAAAAAAACTTTTGTTTTGTAAATGAAACGAATTTAGTAGAAAAAAATCTAACACTCGATTAACGAGGGTTATGTGGTCAAAAATAAACTCAGTTTATTGCAATAATTAAATGCAGTTTGCTTATAACACTTGAAATAGGGGAAAAGCACAAATCGATGTCTCAAAGTAATCAATATTTGTAGAAAATAATATTATCCGTACATGAAATATTTACATATAATGTAGCACTGAAATAATTATTTTCTATAAAACAAAACGCGTGATTTTAGTAGAAAAAAGCCACAAAATAGGTTTTTAGCAATGTAACGAAAATGAATTGTATAAAATACAAAAACACTTTAATTTTAGCGAAAAATATACCGATTTGATCTAAACAATTAGGAATATTATAATTTAATAATATTAATAAAAACTTTAAATGTTTTTCATCTTATTTTTGACTGAAACACAAATTAGTGCTCAAAATTATTCTGCAGGTTTGCTCTCAATGAAGGAAGTTTTTTTTTTGGAATAATAGTTGGTTTTAAAATCAGTAGTGACAATTTACAGAATTCACAAAAACTGTGGAAAGAGTTGAGAAATCGTTTGCATGCACTGACAGGAATTTAATATTACATTTTAAGCAAAGTTATGCTTTTTTCACATGGACTTTTAAAAAAACATTTCGGGTGATTACGTAGAAACTTTTGAACTGTTTTGAAAATACTACATTTACATAGTTTAAGTGGTAATCGTTTCAGTGACATATATTCAGTCGAATTTGACAGAATTAAAGGGAAATGCAAATTGAAATATTTATGAAATCTGTGGATATAAGAAGTTCGTTATATAAGACATCATTTGTATAGAGGCTTGTTGACGAGACAAACAATTTAAATACAATGAATTCTTTATAACAAAGATCCATTTTGCAATTTTTATTGTTATTGAATTTCAAAAGGAAACTAGTGTTTTAGTTGAATTTAGGGTTTAAACAGCATACGCGAATTAAAAAAAGGTTTATAAAAAATACGCTTGGCATACATAATGAAATAATTATTAAATACCCGTTTACATTACAACACCCGTGTTTATAATATACATCAGTCAAACGGAAAGTGTGATAATATTAAGTGTGTCAAAAAATTAAAAAAGAAAATATTTTGTGTGTTAAGAGTGTTTTCGAGACACAAAAAATTAAAGAAACTGGTATTTTTTTCAAATTATATAAATCAAAAAATAGATCCGGAGACAAATTAATATGTTTTGCTGATATAGGTATTAAACTTTTGTCAAAAATTCGTAAATTTTTTGGAAGCAAAAATCGTCCATAGTCATTTAGTTATTGTGGGTATTAAATATCGTCAAAATGACTATAAATCGTCAAACCTGGCAACACTGCATGTGATTGCTTCTAATGCATACATACCATACCAGTTATAAAAACCTTCATACACACATACAGGGTGGCTGATGCATATTGCTACAATAAGAAATTCAAATAACTTTTTTTTTTCAATACATACAAATATTTATTTTTTTTACATTCGAAAAGCCATACATCTTTGTTAAGTATTTTTAATGGCTTTTAAGAAACAATTTAATTAAAATGACTAACACGCCTGATGACATCAAATGCAAGCGAAATTCCATGCAAATTACAGAGAAAATTCCAAGCTAAGGGGCAAGTCTACTGCGTTCAATTGCTTGTTGTTTGATTTTTTTAAAGGAGAGAAATGAAAATCCTTAACAAGAACTGTCCGTATTGACTGTCTAGTGATACATATATGAGCAAAAATATTTCATGTCGAAACTCTAGAATTGACACTTATTGCAGCAACTATGGCAACAATTGTTTCTTACATTCGAACTGAGAAATTTTAATTAAAAGTGTTTTTGTAATTGTTAGACTAAAACTTTGTTTAAAAAAATGCATTTTATTTCATTGCCACAGATTTATGTAAAAATACATGAAATATTAAGAGATTTTTAAAAGTCTTGTTTTAAATTGAAGAAGCTATTAAAAGATTGCTTTTTGACTTAAAATAAATAAAAAACATTTCAAATTTTTAATACTAATTGTTTTTTTTATTATTTAACAAACCTTTCTAGGAAAAAATCTACATTCTATTTACTTTCGACAAAGTACAACTGCTCGATTTAAAACGAGCAAAAAAATTGCGATATCGGAATCTGGCACACCTAATTTTGTAAACTCGTTTTACTTTTGCGGTTTCGTTTTCTGGCACATACACGAAAATTAAGTTTGTCAAAAAAGAAAGAAACTGGTATTTTTTTAAAATTATATAAATCGATAATAATACAAATCGAAAAAAAGATCCAGTGACAAATAAATATGTTTTGCTGATATATTAAACTTTTGGCAAAAATTCGTAATTTTGTTGGCAGCAAAAATCATATAATCATCATTTAGTTATTTTGGGTATTAAATATCTTCAAAATGACGATAAATCGTCAAACCTGGCAACACTGCATGCGATTGCTATAGCTATAGTATACTAACCACACATACATACATACCATTTATAAAACCTACATAGATACAGGGTGGCTAATAAATATTGCTATATTAAGAAATCAAATAACTTTTTTTCAATACATAAAAATATTTTTTATTCTTTCATTTGAAAAGCAATACATTTTAGTTAGATTACCCCAATCGTTCATTTTCCTTAAATTGAAAGACGAAGCAATGAAACAAAAATAAAAAAATGGAACCGATTAATAACTCAGAAAAAAAGTTATTACGTTTTTGTTTTGTAGTTGCATGTATTAGCGACCCTGTATTACAAAAGAAAAAACAACAACAATATTTTGTGGGTTTTTTTGTTTTTGTGCGTGTTGATTATGACCACGGATGGTAACCGATTCTATATGGTTATTGGTCCGGTTAACGCTATTTTCTTTTATTCGGTAACGTTATTTTAGGGGTAACTATATTTCAGTTATTTCGGTTGCGGGCTTTTAGCGTTAACGGTATTTTATTTATTTCGTTAGCGGTATTTTAGATATAAAATAACGTTACATTTTAGTTATTTCGGTAACTTTATTTTAGGGAAAAGATTTTTTAGTTATTTTGGTAGCGGCATTTTAAGGGTAACGTTAATTTAGTTATTCAGGTAATGTTAATGCACACTACAATTTTTAGCCCCATTATGCCCGAGTTTTAATGACTTTCTAGTTTATGATCATACTTTGGGAAAATATATATATTTAAAGAAGTTTTTTTTTCAGATATTGGTAGATTATTTCGGTAACGGTATTTTTATGGTGTTGATATTTTAATTATATCGGTAACGGTATTTTACGGATAACGGTATTTCAATTATTTCGGTAACGGTATTTTAAGATATTGATTTTTTAATTATATCGGTAACGGTATTTTACGGATAACGGTATTTCAATTATTTCGGTAACGGTATTTTTGGGTTAACGATGGTCAGTTGGAAGGGGTTTGAATCGGTTACAGTAATTTAGCGATATTGACTGCCATCCCTGATTGCGTATATTCTTGTGTATAAGCATTGAATGTACGTATGTATGATGAAATAAATAAAATATTTTAAAATTTGATTCAAAATTTTAAGAGGTATTCCCACATTTTCACTCGTAACTTTTTAACGCGTTAACCGATTTTGATCATTTTCACTAGCAAACTGCTCATGATATCAACAAACAATTTGACTGAAAATTAGCAACACCTCTTCTGTATTGGCGGAGTATTTGTATTAACACAGACAGACGGACAGACGGACAGACGGACAGACGGACATGGCTATATCGACTTCTCTATTCATGCTGATCAAGAATATATATAGTTTATGGGGTCCCTGAATTTTTTTAAAGAAATTACAAACATTTGACAAAGTGATATATACCCTCCTGCACTATGGGATGGAGGGTATAAAAAAATCTTTATATTGGTTGTTTTCTTCAGATTACAACAAACTGATGCGACGATAAAAAACTAACTTTTATACCCTGTATATCAGATTTAAAAAAAAATCTTTTATATCAAAGTATAACAATTAGTATTTTACCTAATAAAAATAATATTGTTTATACCTGATTATTAAAAAAAAATATATTCTATTTGTCTAAATAAATTTGTCAATAAAATGTAAAATGACAAAAAAAAAACGTCAAACATAAATTTTACAATTAAACAAAAAAAAACTAGACAAAGGACCGACATCATTTACCATATAAATTAATTCAAATTTTGAATTTATATGGACCCACTTTGACTCCCTTTAAAACACTACTTTCCTCCCTTTTCACTTCCCTAAAAGAGCTCTTTGAAGGAGTTTTAATAAGGCCTTTCCAAATTTCGCGAAATTTGCCTTGTTCTTTCACGGGCTAAACAAAATTTAACACATAAAAAAAAAGTTTGATCTCTTTAACAAACAAACAAAATATACATATAACACAATTAAAAAAATGAACTATAACTTATTAATCTAACAAATATTTAAATTTTCTAACTATTTCCGCCACTAATCTTTATTTTATCCTTTCTATATATTGAAAATTTTGCCTGTCACTTTCAATACAGGTATCTTTCCTTAAAAAATGATCTTTTATATTCCTATAATTATACTAGTCACTATAAACTTTTATAATATTTGCAATAAGATTATTTGAATCAGTATAAGATTTTCGGGTTGGTGACCTGGCTAACATCCACAATGTCCACAACCTCTAAAATTGAATTTTGGGAACTAATTTCTGCACAATTTTCTCTACAAGCAGGAGTGACCACCTTTATTCCCGGTTACTTGTTGTGCTCCTCCCTCTATTAACCAAATCTACTTTAGGTGTTACCACACGGACAGACTTTTCGGATAACACGGTTGTTGCCACTTTACCCCGTATACACAAATACATGAAATTTTTAAACTATATAAAAAAATTTCTTTTACCTTTTTAATTTAAAAAAATGGAATCCTGTGGCCAATGTTTGTCGGATGTTCTTGGTAGATATTGAGCCCTTTATATGCACTATATTTTGAACACACTATTACAAAAAAGAAATTGTACACAATGGACTTTAGGAAATGTTTTAGAAATTTCAAAATGGACGACAAAAAAAGCTTACGGTTTTTAAATTAAAAAGGACACAGAACCAATAAATTTCCTGAATATTCCAGCTTCTAATTGCTCCAATTATTATCCAATTGGATCAACTTCTATACACAAAAATTATTAACTTATATGCTTTTACTAATTATATTGTTTTCTAACTCACTTTAACTTTAAAGTTTTCCATTTCACACCAAGAAAAAAGAACAAAAAAAAATTTAACTTTTTACTTTAGGTTATTTTACTCAATATCAACTTTATGATAGCTTTGCTGTACTTTAAGTGGTCATAAATTTTGAAAATGAAAGCCATCAAGCCTAATTTTTACATAAAATTAATAACTGGACATTCTAAACAACAAAATATAGTTAAAAAAAATAATCATATACAGTACTTTTTGCTTATAGTCACATCTCTTAGTTGCACACAAGTTGTGGACTATATCGCTAATGTGACTATATCGCTAGTTTTTTTATATGCCATTTTGTTGCCTATAAATAAATTGTGATATAGTCATCATAAAATGTTACTTTATGCAATTTATTTATTATTATAACAGGTGGAAAATTTGGAATATAAAAACAATGTTTGAAACGATTCAGCTCAGTTTCCTTGTTCCAATTTTCGTTTTAGCCTCTTAAATTTTAAAATAATTTTAAACCGAAAAAAATTCAAGATTTCACAATTTTATTAGAAATTTTCTGTATTGTGACTATAACTTAAATTATTTGCATATAAATTTACTTTTAGTAGCCAGAGTTTAGTGGCATATAAGCCAAATGTGATTATATCGTGAATGGACTATATCCTAAATATTTTGTATGCAATTTGATTTTAGATGACAGTAAAAGTGTAAAAATGGACTATATCGCTAAATGGACTATAAGCGATGTGACTGTAAACGAAAAGTACTGTACATAATTTCTCCCCTACACATACAAGGCCAATGCATAAAATCTCTATCTTTTAAAAAAACTTCGTAAAATTTTAAATTTTCGGTTATTAGTTTCTCTCCTAAATAAAGGAAATTTTCTGTTACAACACAATTCCACTACGAACATCCGGCAACGCCATCCATTTTTCATTTTTCTTTCTGGCAACATAGGTGCGGAAATGGAAAGGGTTTCGGAACAAAACCAAAAACAAAACAGTTGATTCGTTACTGCACGGAACAGCAAGACTAACTGAGTCTTAATTAAAAAAAAAAACCCTAAAACTGTTTTATATTTAAACTTACAAATAAAACAAAAAAAGTGAACAACAAGACCCCAAAACTAAGTTTAAAAATAAATGGGAATTTATAAAAACACTGTGGTTTAAAATCTATTTTAAATTAAACCCTAAACTTAAATAAATAAATATATGAAATTCATAACTTTTAATTAAAAACTAAATGTGTTTTATTTTAAATAAATATTAAAATTTCCTAAACCCTTTTTAACCCGAAGTAAACATGGTCCAATCGAACCTCTGAAGTGATTTGAAAAAGTGACAATAATTAAAGAATAAAACAAAAATTTAACCATTTACAAATGAATTATACAGTCCACATACATTAAAACAAAACAAACAGTGATATTGCTAAAAAAAAATATTGCTAAAAACAATAAAAAAACAGTGATCTTGTGAATTTTGTAACATCCCGGTTAAAATAATCACTTAAGTTCATTAAGACAAAATTCAAAACCCACCCTTAAAAATATAAATATTGTATTTAAAATCATTATTTAAAAATAAATGTTAAAAAGCAACAAAAATTAAGAATATAAACTGTATACAAAAATTTAAAAACAAAACAAATTTAAAATATTTTGTATAAATTTACAAGAACAAAAAACTCTTTTTAAACAATATCCAAATATATTTTAAAACAACAAAAACACGCTTGTAAAAAACCTTACTTACAAACTTTACATTCAGTTTCTAATAAACCGTGGTTGTGAAAAGACGTATAGTGCGCATAATTAGCAAAAACTCCTTTCTTTTTTTTTCTCTAAAATAACAACAAAGTTATTTAAAAAAAAATAAAAACAAAGGGATTAACATTCCAACATTAGGATTATTAATCCCCTTATGCAAAAAACAATAACAAAAAAGTAAAAAAAAAAACTTAATCTGGTGTAACAACAACTAAACATCTAACATGCCTAGTTTAAGTGATGATGATAGTGACGATAACGATGGTATTTGGCAACAAGTACCAGAAAATGCAAATAAACGACGGTTAACTAAATCACCTAATATGCATCAGCATAAAAAATTTAACTCATCACAAGAACCGTCCACTTCTACAGCAAATAAATTTGCTTTGCTTGCTGAAAAGGAAACATCGGAGAAACGCCCAAACAACAGAGGAAGATCAAGCCCAAGAAGCAACCGAAGAAGAAGACTCATCTCCAAAACCACCACCAATTTATATCCCTCATGTATCTAATATATGTAATATGATTAAAGATATAAAAGTGAAATTCCTTGTGAAGATTTTAGCTATAAATCAATTAGGGACAATCAAATTAGATTAATGGTTAGAAATAAGATTCTTTTAGGAAAATTGTTAAATATTTTGAATTAAAAAATATTAGTTATCATACATATCAATTGAAAGAGGAGCGTTCATATAGAGTAGTCATTAAGGGTATTCACCATTCAACACCAA
The DNA here is from genome assembly GCA_021234595.1 of Delia radicum. Lineage (NCBI taxonomy): Eukaryota > Metazoa > Arthropoda > Insecta > Diptera > Anthomyiidae > Delia > Delia radicum. Next base: position 133,848,153 of record CM037851.1, on the reverse strand, counting down.
CTAGTGATATAAAGCTGAACTAATTGTTTTAGGACACCAAGTTAGAGATGTAGTTAATATTAAAAGCCGTGTTACGAAACTACCATTACCTATGTTTTTTGTAGATCTCGACCCAAGCCCTAACAATAAAGACATTTTTAATGTACGATATATTAGTAATGCTATCGTTAAAATTGAAGCCCCTAAAAAGACTGATGATTTGGTGCAGTGCTACAGGTGTCAGCAGTTCGGGCATACTAAATCGTATTGCAGAAAACCATTTAGATGTGTAAAATGTGGATTAGACCACCCTACATCTAGTTGTACTAAGGATATAAATACGCCTCCTAAATGTGTGCACTGTTTACAAACTCATACAGCGAATTATAAAGGATGCAATGTTTACCAGGAATTGTTACATCAAAAAGAGCTGCTAACAATAGAAATCAATATCCGTTGAGAAATTCCCAAAATGCACAACAATTTCCACAATGAATACTAACGGTAATGCTACTTCCAACAATAACAACAATGGTAATATAACATATTCACAAGCAGTCACAGGTATAACTACAAATAATGCTGTGAAACAAGGTTCTTAGAAAGACTAGAACGTATGATGGACAAAATGTTTGATATGATGACAAAAATAATGATGAAGCTATGTCCATAAATTTAAGAATTGCAACATGGAATGCTAATGGTGCTTCCAATCATACCAGGGAAATTGAAATTTTCCTCATTACAAACTACATAGATATTTTATTAATTTCTGAAACTCATTTCACAGATAAAACTTATTTCTATATGAGAGGTTACGATCTCATACAAGCAAATCATCCTGATGGCAAGGCGCACGCTGGCTCTGCAGTTTTAATAAATCTTTTCTAAAATATGAAGCTATGGATCCAATTATTTCACCATCAATTCAAGCAAGTGGTATTAATATAAAATGCAATAATATTGATGTTGCTGTATATTCTATTTACTTCCCTCCGAGACATAACATAACTTGTGAGAACTATGAAACTTTTTTAAGAATCTTGGGCCCAGGTTTATTGTTGGGGGTGACTTTAATGCCAAGCATCCATGGTGGGGATCTAGAGTCGAAAATCCTAAGGGAAAGGAGCTTTATAAGTGTGTTGTTAAATCCAATTACAAAACCATATCTACGGGAAAACCTACATATTGGCCAAGTGATCACAATAAAATACCAGATTTGCTAGACTTTTTTGTTTGCTCTGGTATATCAAGCAATTTACTTGATATAATGGATTGTGATGATCTTAGTTCGGATCACACACCAATTATCTTAAACATCAGTACCGATTATACCAATTGTTTCAAAATGCTTAAAAATAATCACGTCTAAAACAGATCTAAATAATTTTCAAACTGGATAGACAACCATTTGCAGTTAAATGTATCTATTAAGTCAGGCGATGAGCTCGATTTAGCGGTTGAGCAATTTACAAACCTAATTCATGAAGCCGCGTTGCTGTCCACACCTCAAATTTCGCCACAAAATGGTAGTAAGGTTAAAGTATCAGCCGAAATAAGAGAATTAATTAGAAATAAAAGGAGGCTAAGAAGAGTATGGCAATCAACTAGGAATCCAATTGATAAAACAAATTACAACAAATCTGCTAATCATCTCAAAAAACGTATCGCTGAAGTAAAGAACGAAGAACTATCTACCTTTTTAAGAAATCTGGATGTCACCAACAACAACGAATACAATTTATGGAAAGCCACGAAGTACTTGAAGAAACCAACTAAAAGGAATATTCCAATAAGGGATGAAAACGGAACTTGGTGTCGTAGTAGTAAAAGTAAAGCCGATTCATTCTGTGGTCACTTGGAAAAAATCTTTCAACCATTTCCAACAACAAATTTTGCCGATGAAAATAATATTCAACAATTTTTAGAAACTGCTTGCCAAATGGATCTTCCAGTAAAACCTGTTTCACCTAGAGAAGTTCAAAACGAAATAAATAAACTCAACAACTCGAAATCGCCTGGATATGACAAAATTGACCCATTAGTGGCAAAATCTCTTCCAAAAAAAGGTGTTTTATTTCTCACCCTCCTTTTACAATTCTATATTAAGACTTTCACACTTTCCATATCAATGGAAATGTGCTGAGATTATTATGATTCCTAAGCCCAATAAACCTGAAAATGAATTGTCGTCATATAGACCAATTAGCTTGCTGCCAATTTTTTCAAAAATTTTTGAAAGATTGTTTTCAATTAGATTGCTCCCGCTATTGGAAAAACAAAAGATTATCCCAGACCATCAATTTGGCTTTCGACATAAACATGGAACACCGGAACAATGTCATCGAATAGTTAACATGATAACCGACTCATTGGAGAGGAAATTGTACTGCTCTTCTGTGTTTTTAGATGTCAAACAGGCCTTCGACAGGGTATGGCATGATGGTCTTATGTATAAGCTTAAAAAACTCTTACCAGCTCCATTTTACCTCTTTTTAAAATCGTACTTAGACGACAGAAAGTTTTATGTTAAAGTTGATGATGATAGGTCTAGCATATGTCAAATTAAATCAGGTGTCCCACAGGGCAGTGTATTAGGCCCTATGTTGTACACTTTATACACTTCTGATATGCCATTAAATGAAAATGTTGTAATAGCAACCTACGCAGATGATACTGCTATATTAGCATCTAGCAGCTCTGCAGTTGAAGCATCACACTTGTTACAAATGTATCTTAATCAACTACAACAATGGTTAATAAAATGGAAAATTTGTATTAACGCAGATAAATCTAATCATGTAACATTTACTCTGAGAAAAGAAGAATGTCCATCGTTGTATATTAACGGTTCAGAAATTCCAAAAGCTAAAACCGTTAAATATTTGGGAATGCATCTTGATCATAGACTCACATGGAAAATCACATTAGAACAAAGAGAGATCATCTAAATATTAAAACCAGAAAAATGTGGTGGTTACTAAGACCAAAATCTGAGCTAAGCCTGGAAAATAAGATCTTATTATACAAGACTATATTGAAACCAGTGTGGACATATGGGCTGCAGTTATGGGGCACGGCGAGTAACTCTAATGTGGAAATTCTACAACGTTATCAATCTAAAACTTTGAGGTTTATAGCAAATGCCCCGTGGTATATGACCAATATTCAGGTTCACAGAGATCTTAGGGTTCCTTTCATTAAGGACGAAATAAATAGGTTTAGCTCTCGATACATAGATCGACTAAGTAACCACTGTAACGTTTTAGCAATTTCTTTATTAGATGAGACAGAAGAGATTAGAAGACTTAAAAGGTATCATGTTTTAGATTTGCCTTTCAGGAAATAAATATATTAAGTTAAAAATGTAAATTTTGCAAAAATTTTTCTATTGTTTCTTTTTTATTTTAAACCGAAAAATATGTAAATTACTTTGTAAATACAAATTTTTAAGATAAGGTTATTAGGCTTGTTGAAGCTTAATAACGTCTGTTAAGTACTTTTACATTATCAAATTAATAATTATTGTAAAATAGATTGTAAATAAAACTGTTGAGAAAAAAAAAAAAAAAAAAAAAAAACTTTACATTAAGCATTGTAACGGAGTTGTTATTGTTTGTTCATTTCTTTAAAAAAAAAAGTTGTTAACTTCACATACAATGCAAACAGCTGTTTCCATGAAGAATGTTAGTTAGAACAATAATTTAAATGTATGTAAATAGAATGAAGGAAATGGCAATTATTTTGAAAAAAATTAACGAAGCTTGGGTGCCGCGTAATTTTTTTGTTTTTTAATTTAAATAGTTAGAGTGGGAGGGATGTTGCCAAAGTTTAAGTGGGCGTTGAAAAGAAGAGGATAGAAGGGAAATGGCGGTTTTATGGACATTTGTTTAAACTACGGCTTGGTGGTACAAGTGAAAAATTTAAATTGTCATTACGAAAGCAACGTCCATAAAGGCAGGAAGTAAAGAAGTGCCGTGTAACGTCAGTGAAAAGAGACAAAGTTTATTTTTTTGTTTGTGTGTTTGCGTACTACCAAGCCGTAGAAGGTAAGTTTAGAAAATATAGTGAATTTTATTTTATTGTTTGGATCAATTTTTTTGATGGTTTTATCCAAACAGATTCACCATAGTTTCTGAAAGTGCACGGGACGAGATAATCCATTTTTTATTGTAGAGTGGGACTACAGTCTTGTTATTGGGAAATACCAGGAAGACCAAGCGGTTCCTGTGATCCCTGGGACTGTAGTCCACAACATTTTGGAAGTTACCCCGATATCTATTATACATTGTTGGGGAAATAAATCTGCAAAACTTAACCGTATTCCTGCCAGCTTCAAATCAACGGCCATCTTAAAACGGCCAAAGTTAAGCCCCATAAAGAAGAAAAAACTTATTGGTGAGTCCGTTCCGGTAGTAGAACAAAAAATTGTGTGTTTCGGAAATTAAAAAGAAAAAAAATAAGTTAATAATTTCTTATAAAAAAATTCTTTTTTTTTTGTTTAAAAAAAAACATAAGATTTAAATTAATCATAGTTTTTTGTGTGTGGCTGGGTATTAAACCCCACAAATTATAATAATAGTGCGTTTTAAATATAAAAAAATAGGATAAACATATAGTTTAGTTTTAGTGTTAATAAAGTTAGTGAGTGAAGTTAATGTGAGCCCAGAACTACATTGGAAGAAAGTGTCGTGATGAAATTTAGTGTGGGTATTTTTTTTGTGTGACCCGTGAAACTACTTTAGAGAGCTCTCTCAAGTTAGGTATTAGTTTTTTTGTTATTGTGGAACCCCTAATTGGGTTAGATACTGGTTAGGTGTATTTTTGGGAGTATTGTTAGTTTGTTAATTGTTTTATTAAGTTTTTTTTTGAGAAATGAATTTTTTTATATATACTTACTTCGTCTAATTTTTGTTAGAAAATAAGTTTTTTATCAAAATAAAAATTTTATATTATTTTTTTTTATTAAACAGAAAAAAAAAATTCAAATTAAATACATATATGTTTTCATTTGGATGAATTGTTAGGATAATGTGCGGCTAAAGTTTAAAAATGGTGTGTTAACGTAAGTATGTCCATCGCCATGGATAACAATCTTGTCGCGATGCGGTGGCTTAAGTGTTCTGGGGTTTGTATACTGATACAAAGCACTGGAACATTGCGCACTTGTGCTCCTGCTCCGGTCTTTGTCTTAGTGTACAAAAGCTGCAAGGAACATGAACTAACGGTTATCCTCCCCCCTCTCTAATTCCCCTCTCCCACTGTTGCCCTACTAATCCTTCTTTCAGTCCTTTGTATCCTCTTCCTTTATCCCCCACTTGTAAGGTCAAGGTGGTTGGTAGCAGTGCCGATTTCCTGAATGGCTAGTTAGTGGTAAAAGATGACTAGTCGTTAACAGCTCCCCTTCAACGCTAGGGCACGGGTTGGTTGTAATACTTTTTTGCCTAGTCCATGTACGCCGTCACTGCATGGTACGGTCCATCCCCTTACGTGCCTACTCGTGGGACCAAAAATGAATTCTAAAACAAACAACAACAACAACAAGACGATTAGCGGGTTGCCTTGCAACTCGTCTGAAGATGACCTACTGTCTTCCAGTCAGGAGACGGTGGTCAACTTCCCAGGCACTGAGGGTACACTCTATAGTACTCCAGCGTCTCACCAGACAACATCTCAGGCAATAGCCCAGCCTGGACAGGTCACCTCGGCAGGTGACTTGCCCAAGCGTAAGCGGAAGAAAAAATCCTCAGGCGACGTATGGAAGTCTAGATATTCAAGAGCGAAGTTTATTCTTGACAAAATTGCCAAGAACGCGTTGAATGGGACCGTTCATGAGCGCGATGAAGAGGACCGCGTAAAATACCAAGCTGTGGTGGATGAGTACCTTAAGCGAAAGGAGGCCGCACCCAGCACATCAAACATGACAAGAAAGGTAGAAGGGTCAAAGCGAAATCGCTCACAGATTGAGGGTGACAAATCGCCGAAGCGGAAAAAGGTCCACGAGCAGAGAACCGTTGCGCAGCCTATTTCTACCTCTCGTAGACCCTTTAATGAAGTTGTAAGGGATCATTTGCTTGTGGCTCTAGCAAATGTCAGTGGTGGGTTGCCTTCGCCTGTAGTAACAGAATGGAGTGCTATCGAATCCAAGTTGTCAGAACTCGTGATGGCGCACGTGATCTCCAACAAGGGTAGTCTGGTACCTCGTTTTGACTCCAGTGAAATTCACAGGGGATACAGGATAATCAAATGTATGGACTTGTTCTCCTTGGAATTCCTCAGCAAATGCGTCACTACGATAAGCGATGCATGGGATGGCCTTATTTTAAAGCTCATCCCCGCTGCAGAAATTCCAGCTAGACCTCGTGACAGAATTTGGTTACCAAAAATGGCAATGGACAATCACAGGCTGCTAGAGTGCCTCAAGGCTCAAAATCCTGAGATTCCGATGAATGACTGGTCTGTCATCCGGGCAGAGGAGCCTCAGAACAACAGCATAAGCTACGTGCTTGTCATCTCCGAACAGGGTGTGTCCGCACTCGAGAAGGTGGGCAACAAGTTCTTCTTTGGTATAAGGGAGGCCAAGGTAAAGGTTTTCCGTCCATCTGGGTCGGGTGGTGTCGATGGGAAAGATGAAATCGATGACGCCAACCAGCTGCTCGATAAGATGCAGCTCGAAGAACCCCCCAATATAGCTAACAAAGATGGGGAAGCTAAAGGTCGTGCAGATTAATCTGCAGCATTCCCGGATTGCTACAGACAACCTGCGGGTTCTTCTAGCCGAGGAGGACCTTGACATAGGCATCATCCAGGAGCCCTGGGTCAATGACTCACAGGTTAAAGGGTTTCAGGGTGTCCCGTACTCAATACTATACATCAATCATAAGGGTAAGCCAAGATCCTGTATAATAGCTAAAAAGAACATAAAGATTTTCTATGCTCTCAATTTAGCTCAGCTGACCTTACTGTTGCGGAGGTTGAATTGACAGTTGGCCGCAACATCACTATTGCCTCCTGCTATATGGCTCACAATCGAGACGCCCCGCCAGAAGAAGTGAGGTTCCTGTTGTCCTCCATTGCTGCAGATGATAATTTGATCCTGGGCAGTGATGCCAATGCCAGGCACATAATCTGGGGGTAGCACTGAAATCAACCAGAGAGGTGAGTCTTTTCTTGATTTTATTAACGATAACAATCTCAATATATGTAATTCTGGTACTAACCCAACTTTTATGTTTCCGAGCTCCGATAATTATAGGGGTTGGGAAGAAGTTCTAGATATCACAGCTATCTCAGGTAATTCTCACGTACGTGTTAAAAAGTGGAGGGTATCCGATAAGAAGTCCTTTTCGGATCATAATTGGATACTTTTCGATATCAACACGAACGCTAGGGAGAGCGTTTGCTTCAGGAATCCTAGGAGAACTGTTTGGCCTAAGTTCAATAGGATTCTTAGGACGAAGCTGTGTAGGGTGCCAAGGGTCGAAGGGACAATCGAAAGTCTCGAGGACTCTGTAGGGGTCCTGGAAAAGGCCATTGATGTGGCGTTCAAAGCTTCCTGCCCTCAGACTAGGGCAAGGAAGAGTTTTCCTCCCTGGTGGAATTCTGAACTGTCAGAGCTTCGGAGGGAGACACGAAGAGCTTTCAACACTAGCTATTCCAGCAAACAGTGGAAGCCATACCGCAACAAGCTGAAGGTTGTACATTGGCGTTTGCAAAGCGGAACTCATGGAGAGAGTTCTGCGAATCCATAGACAACACTAGGGACACTGCTAGACTTAGCAAGGTGCTGGCAAAGGGTCACTCTAACCCTACTTATGTCAAGAGGGGTATGGATCCTGGTCAGAGTCATCGGCTGAGTCGTTGGAGATCCTTCTGAATACTCATTTTCCTGGCTGCTTGGATGCAGATACCTTGGACAATGACCAACGCAGCCGCTCTAGGGGCGCTTCGAATGGGATGGAAAACGAGATAATTACACTTGATAGGATAGCCTGGGCAATTGGCAGTTTCTCCCCATACAAATCGCCGGGTCTGGATGGCATTTTACCGATAATGCTGCAGAAGGGTCAAGATTTGATTACTCCCTGGCTGCTTGTGATATACAGACTTTGCCTCTCTCTTAACTACGTGCCCGTAAGCTGGAGAAAGGTTAAAGTAGTTTTTATTCCTAAAATTGGCAAATGTGGTCACGAGACTGCAAAGGACTTTAGGCCAATCAGTCTCTCATCTTTTCTACTGAAGACGTTGGAAAGACTCATTGACGTACATATAAGGCTGAAACTCGAGGGATCGCCTCAACTGTCGGGTAGTCAACATGCGTATATCAAGGGACGCTCAACGGATACTGCACTCCATGAGGTTGTGAGAGTGGTGGAGAGATCCTTGGAATTTGGACAATATACACTGGCCACCTTTCTGGACATAGAGGGGGCTTTCAACAATGTCTCGACCGATGCAATACAGGGAGCCCTGTGGATCTGGGCGCTGAGACTTTCATCAGCGACTGGATAGTGAACATGTTGGACTCCCGTGTTGTCAGTGCTAGACTGGGAAATAGCGAGTTGTCAAAGCAGGTCAGGAGAGGTACACCTCAGGGTGGTGTGATCTCGCCCCTGTTATGGCTCCTTCTTATTAACTCAGTTCTCGTCACGCTGGATAATAAGGGTGTTAAGGTTGTCGCTTATGCGGACGATGTGGTGATATTGGTATCAGGGATGTTCTTGGACGTGATTAGCGATATTATGACCAGAGCTCTGGATACTCTCAGTAGCTGGGCCACCAGTTGTGGCTTAGGAGTGAATCCGAGTAAAACAGAACTGGTACTTTTCACCACTCGGTCCAATTCGGGCTTCAGACCTCCGCGGCTGTGAGCTCACCCTCTCTGATCATGCGAAATATCTGGGTATCATCTTGGACTCTAAACTATCATGGCGACTTAACACCGAGCACAGGGTCAGGAAGGCAACGGTAGCCTTCTACTCCTGTAGGAGGATGTTTGGTTCAAGGTGGGGGTTTGAGTCCGAAAATGGTGCTGTGGATGTATATGGCTATTGTGCGTCCAATACTTACATATGACTCTATCGTGTGGTGGACTGCGACCGCTAAGAGGGTGGTTACGGATCGTCTGTATAGGGTGCAGCGCTCTGCTTGCATTGGGGTCACGGGCGCGATAAGAACTTGTCCCTCGGAGGCTCTCAATGCAATGCTACACATTATTCCTGTTGATTTGTATATAATGGCGGTTTCTTCTAGTAGCGCAGCGCGGCTTGCTGCAACAGGTTCCTGGAAGTCCAGGACCTATGGACATGCTAGGCTTCTTGATGGACTTCACCCACGTGTGGGATTTGAGTCCGACTATGTTACTCCTAGATTGGATTTCTGCCGACATTTTCGGGTTAGCTTTCCCTCCAGGCGGGAGTGGGATATGGGGGATCCAACATGTGGTTTTGACATCAGGGTATACACCGACGGCTTAAAGATGAGTTGTGGTGTAGGCTCCGGGGTCTTCTCGGGTGAGTGTAACTTGCAGTGTTCTTTCAGGCTACCTGATCATGCTACTGTTTTCCAGGCGGAAATTCTGGCTATCAGGAAAGCCTGCACACTCCTGTATGAAAGGGGGGCTCGAGGGACAGTGGGCATCTTCGCCGATAGCCAAGCGGCTTTAATGTCCCTGAGCTCGTACGTCACATCCTCTGCTCTCGTTGGTCAGTGCAGGGAGGAACTGTCCAGGCTAAGCTGTCTATCCCAAGTTACTCTAGTTTGGGTCCCCGGCCACAAAGACCTCTACGGTAATGAAAGGGCAGACGAATTGGCAAGGGCAGGATCTGCTTAAACGTCTCCACATCGGTGTCAGTCGCTGCACCGCTGGGGACTGTTAAGTGGGAAATTTTCCGGCACTATTTTCGCAGGGTGGGGGACAGGTGGCATAATTTGGATACCTGTAGGACCGCGAGACTTATGTGGCCCAACTACGACCTAGGGCGTACAAACTCTCTCCTGAGCAGGAGCAGGAGGGATGTCTCGAGGCTGACGGCTGTTCTGACCGGTCACTGGCTGATTGGTAGGCGTGGCATTAGAATTGGGATTGTACGCGGTTCGCATTGTCGCAGCTGCAGCATCTTCTCTGCGATTGTCCGGCGCTGCAGAATATTCGACTCCGGATCTTGGGTGACCATATACTGGACGACCTCTCGGTAATATCACGTGTGGGATTCGGTGATCTCATACGTTATCTTAACCGAACGGGGTGGGTTTAGTACTCCGGATATTAGTTCCTTACGGGTAGTGTGGTTCTCTACAAAACGGAGTCGCTTTTTGACTCTACTTGATGCTCACGAGTAGCGTGAGCTGCCACTTAAACCAACCAACCAACCATGTGTTAAAAGTGACTGGTGCAGTGTTTGTGGGGTAATCTTTTAAATGTTAAGTGTAGATTACCATGTGTTGAATTCTTCACAATAAATTTGTACGTCAGTACATTTGATAAATTAACAAACATACATACATCTGCAATTATGAAAATAACTTTGAACTGTTGGTTTCCGTTAACACATTTATTTTTTTTGTAAGCTAGGTTAATAAACTTGAAATGCAGTCAGCTATTCTTTTATTTTTATAAACAAAGCAACAAACAGACTGACCTACATTATTAGCTGACTGCATGTCTAGATGTTTTTTACCTTTGTTTACTTTCGTTATTATGCTAAGTTGCACATTTTATTTTATGATTTAATTAGTATATAAGCTTGACTTTTTATTAATAAAGACAGAAGTAATAAATCAATACAAAGAGTTGTTTCTTCTCCTCCGTATAACCAAGTTCAAGTGCTTGTGTTATAATACAGAATTGTCTTGGTGTTACTGCTTACACAAATAAAAAAATAATTAATACTTTTGCTAGGTTGAACAAACTAGTTCAACCCTATCCTGAACTTGGATAAAAACATTGGTGACCCCGACGTGATCATTAAATTTGTAGCTTCCCCCCACCAGTGGTAAGGGGCTATTAAAAATTAGTGACAACTAGAAGTGATCCACCATTGAAATTGTAAGCTTCCCCCCACCAGTGGTAAGGGGCTTACAAAAATTTTGGTGATCCAACAACTATACACAGTCTACCCAGTAACATTGGCCTGTAGAGGAGATTTTCGAACACGAATTCTGCCCAGCAAGTCCTTGTCTTCAGCGGAGGCTACAACGAATATCAGCAGTTCCAGACGCTTAATTTGCTGTCGAAGCACTGACATTAAATCATCAGTTCCGGGATCAAAATATCCCTGGACACTTATAACAGGCACTAAAACATTGTGTCCTCTGTGAGGTTCAACACGCAAAAAGGGAAGTTTTAAAACTAGAGGTTCTACACGATGGCTACAAACACCCCGATGGAACAACTAGCTGCAGCCCAGCTCACTACAGGTGAAGCAATTCAAACTATCATACGAAACTTCAAAAAGGACTCGGCTACCAGGAAAACCCACCAGTATTACGAAGACCGAATCAGACGACTAGAAGCGGCTTGGGCTGAGTTTGAAATCAACGACAACAAAATACGATGTCTCGAGAAGCCATCACTAGACCACAAATATTTCACCGAGAATTATTACGATAAGATATCGGACCTCACAGCAAACTACCGGGAAATATTTGAAGCAGCTATTATGGAAGCTCCAAAGGACATTGATTAACAAATGACTATCAGTGATCCTAAGCCGCCAGCTAGAAAAACTCAGGTTGACGGTGATGCATCCGCAAACACGATCTCATCAAATCCCTTGATTATAAGACAAAATGTCATGATGAACTCGCTCAAGCGATTATTGATCATAGACCCAGCAGCAACCAACGTACAGCTGAAGGAAAAACTATGGACACAAATTCAGGAGTTGCATTTCTCAATATGGGAATCCAGCACTGACCCACTCAAAGAAGGGTATAATATGGAAACCTATCTCGATCTGGAAAATTAATTATTGAAAATTTTAAGATATCTTTGCGAAGCCCAGAACAAGGTAGCGATTCCCAGCAACACAACGTTCTTCCACTACCAAAGGTTACGATCCCAAAATTCAGTGGAGATTATGTAAAATGGAGAGCCTTCTCCGACCTGTTCACCCAATTGGTGGACAATCAACAAGTCTCAAAGGCACAAAAGATGTGGTATCTCAAATCAAATTTGGGAGGAGAAGCTGAAAAATTAATCAGCCATCTTTCAGCGACCGCAGACAACTACACGACTGCTTGGACTTTGCTAGAAGAGCGCTATGATAATCAACGCATCATTGTCTCAACCATAGTGCAACAGTTGCTGGATCAACCTAATGCTGGACCATCACACATACAACACAAGAATGTCTGCATGAACTAAACAACATCGGAATCGACACGACCTCGTGGGACCCCATATTGTTTCACACCTTGGTAAGGAAATTGGATCGGGGTACTCTTGTTCTGTATGAGAGGACCATTCAAAATCCAAAAGAACTACAAAGGTTCAGGGACTTCCTAAAATTCCTTGAAACTCGTTTCCAATCCTTGGTAGCCACAAACCAGAAGGAGAAATCCTAAAAGATATGCGCTTCTGCAACATCAGCCAATAAAACAGAAATCAAATGCCCACTCTGCAAAGCCGACCAACACCCACTGTATCGGTGTCAAAAGTTTCAACAACTACCGCCACAAGGCCGCCTGAGCTTCGTTCGGGACCAGAAACAGTGCATAAACTGCTTAAAATCAGGGCATACAGTAAAATATTGCAAAGCCGGACCATACACGATATGCAAGAAAAGGCACAACTCGCTACTTTACGCGGAAAACTACACTCAATCAACAAAACAAGGATCAACTAGCCAAAAAACATCCCAGATGACATCATCAGTTACGACCACTCCAAATGCAAACTTCAGCAAGGCGCTAGCCAGCGTTCCAGAAGCATCCTCATTAACAGCAGCAAGCGGTCACGTGTCCAACTCGTACGTTCTTCTCAGCACAGCCGTAGTTAAAATCAAAACTGATACAATGGAAGTTGAATGTCGCGCACTACTTGACGCCGGATCACAAGTAAATTTTATCACCGAGCGTTTGGCAAAACGACTTAACATTGCAAAACATCCATCATCAACGAACATTAAGGGAATCGGTAATTCCAACACTAAAACACGACACCGGGTCAATGTTGCATTGCACTCCCGAATTAATGGGTTTTCAACTCGCCTGGAGGCACTCGTCTTGCCTCAAATCGTCGCACCACAACCATCACAATTTGTCAACGTTGATGATTGGCCACTACCGAAGAACCTGACATTAGCTGATCCAGCATTTAATAAACCAGATAAAATCGACATATTGTTAGGTGCAGAACACTATCTCCAGCTGCTCGCAATTGGGCAAATCAAACTATCTCCACACCTTCCGACTTTACAGAACACAGTTTTGGGCTGGATTGTAGCAGGAAAACTAGATAAGGAACCCTCAACAGAAGCATTTTGTGGAATATGCACCGAAGATGAAGGGCTTGAAGCTTCCATCGCTCGGCTTTGGGAATTAGATGAAATCAAATCAACTATAAAACCACTATCAATAGCCGACAAACAATGTGAAGAGCACTTTGCACAAAACACAACAAGAAACAATCAAAACCACTTCGTCGTCCGAATACCATTTCATCAAAACCCGAATACTTTAGGCGATTCACATGGATTTGCTCTTAACCGATTTTTTGCTCTCGAACGACGTCTACAAAGGAACCCAGAATTGAAGGCCAAATACATTGAATTTATGGACGAATATGAATCTATGGGACACATGACAAAATGGGAACCAAAATCCAAAGTCTCTCCAAGCTACTACATCCCACATCATTGCGTATTGAGGCCTGAAAGTTCAACTACAAAGCTCAGAGTAGTCTTTGATGCATCAGCCAAAACCTCATCAGGACACTCCTTAAATGATCTGATGTACACGGGACCAACACTACAAAGCGACCTATTCTCGATACTCCTGAGGTTTCGAATGCCAAGATTCGTCTTCACCACCGACGTTGAAAAAATGTATAGGCAAATTTTAGTTGCTCCCGAAGATCGTCAATTTCAGTCAATAATTTGGAGAAGGGAACCCACAAGTCCTATTAGCTACTTCCAACTCAACACAGTTACATACGGCACCAGAGCTGCTCCCTACTTAGCAACAAAATGTCTAGAGCAATTGGCTACAGAAAACGAGACACGTTATCCCCTGGCTTCCAAGTTTCTCAAAGAAAATTTTTACGTGGATGATGGCCTGGGTGGTTTTGATAGCTTAATAACCGCACTCGATGTACAACAACAGTTAGTGCAAATTCTGAAGGAGGGTGGCTTCACATTACGCAAATGGTGCGCTAATCATCCACATGGAAGTGGATTTAGACTTCGAAAGCACCAAGGTCGACTCGATAAAAACATTAGGTCTCATCTGGCTACCAAAAAATGATAAATTAGGAATCAAGGTAAACGTTACGAACATCAAGAAAATTACCAAACGTACAGTCACTTCAGATCTTGCGAGAATTTTCGACCCACTAGGCCTCCTGTCACCAGTTGCCGTTACTGCTAAGATATTCATCCAAGAACTGTGGGGGCTAAAACTCGATTGGGATCAAGCACTCCCTGAGCACTTGTACACTAAATGGACGAACTTCCGCACAGAACTGGATGAACTAAAAACATTGCAGCTACCAAGGCACATCTTCAATGGAGAAATACCTAAATCAGTCCAACTACATATTTTTACTGATGCCTCAGAAAAGGCATATGGAGCAGCGGCTTATATTCGATCCACGACAAAAGGCGGTTCAATTACAACACGATTACTGTGCACAAAATCCCGGATTGCTCCACTCAAAACTCAAACCATACCTCGACTGGAACTATGCTCTGCGGCATTAGGAGCACAGTTAGCAGCCAGAATCATCACAGACCTTCAACTAACAAGCCAAGTTTGGTTTTGGACGGACTCGGAAATTGTGTTAGCATGGATAAACTCACCAGCATCACTTAACACCTTTGTAGCAAATCGAGTGTCAAGTATCTTACAAACAACGCAAGCAAAACAATAGCGACATGTCAGCACAAAACTAAATCCCACAGACATTTTATCACGAGGAATCGCACCCAGGCGTCTCAAGGACTGTTCCTTCTGGTTTTATGGTCCACTATTTTTACATGGTCAAGAATCAGCATGGCCCCCCAAATATAATCCAAGCCATGCCATTCCATCTGACCTAGAAAGAAAGGTAAAAATATCACTAACTGCGACTTCCACGGAACCAGAATTCATATACAAAATAAATCACAGGAACTCGTTTTGGCGGCTCCAGAACATCGTTGGATACGTTCTACGCTTTATCAACCAAGCCAAATGCAAAAAGACCTCGAGGCAGAGTCTAAAATCATTAACAACAACTGAGTTAAACAACGCTCTAAAGTTAATCATAAAACAAATGCAAGCGGCAGATTTCAAACAAGAAATTCAGCAACTTAATCCGCGTTGGAGGCCGACTCGAAGCATCACCACTTCAATACGACTCCAAGCATCAATTCCTGCTTCCATACAATGATCCGATCGCAAAGCTAATCTTTGAAATGATTCACAAGGACAACAAACACTGTGCCGCACAAATACTCTTGGGAATAGTCAGGCAAAGATTTTGGCCTATCAAAGGAAAAATCATGTCTAGAGCCACAGTGCATCGATGTACGATATGCAGCAGAGCCAAACCAGCGTTCTTCCACCAAATAATGGGCACCCTACCATCAACACGCGTCACGCCAGCCCGAGCCTTTATTAATGCCGGAGTCGACTACTGTGGCCCGATTACTGTTCATTATAAACTTCGGGGAAAACGACCTCACAAGGCCTACATTGCTGTATTTTGCTGCTTTGCTACAAAGGCAGTACACCTAGAACTTGTGAGCGATCTCACAACTGAAGCTTTTATAGGTGCACTCAAAAGGTTCATCTCCCGGCGTGGGCATTGCCAAAACTTATATTGCGACAATGCAACAAATTTCGTCGGCGCCAAAAACAAATTGCCCGAACTTTCCGAAATAATACACTCATCAGATGCACAGGCAACTATTCAGAATGCATGCACCCAAAAGGGTATCCAATTCAATTTCATTCCACCAAGAGCACCGCACTTTGGTGGTCTATGGGAGGCAGCCGTTAAACCAGCAAAGTACCTATTGGTAAGAACATTGGGAAATGCATCTCTAACGTACGAAGAGCTTGAAACTATAGTTGTAGAAATCGAAGCAATACTAAACTCCAGGCCGATTTCACCGATGTCGAACGACGCGAATGACATAGGCGCACTTACCCCGGGACATTTTCTGATAGGCGAACCACTAACAGCCCAAATTTATGCTCAAGCTAAGACCACACACCTGAAGCTGGAGAAGCGATGGAAACTAGTTTCTCATCTCAAGCATGAATTTTGGAAAAGATGGTCACGAGACTACCTAAATGAATTACAATACCGAAACAAATGGCGAGAACAATCAAAAAATCTTAACCCAGGAGCAATCGTACTTATTAAAGAAGATAACGTTCCAGTAATGAAATGGCCCTTGGGGGGCGTTATAAAAACATATAAAGGACACGACGGGGCTGTAAGAGTAGCAGATGTTAAGACCGCTTCAAGCACCCTTAAACGAGCAATTCAATATCTAGCCCCACTCCCTCAGATCAACGAAGAAAACGATGAAGGACAGCGACCTCCACAATTCCCAGAATCCAAGGATACTCATGAATTATCAGCAGAAATTCAACCATGAAAACCGTCATCGGATGAAAGTCCACCAGCTAAAAAACAGCGGACCTCGGCCAGCTCAATTATGACCACACTACTCACAACCCTACTAGTACTTCCGCTTGTGTCCACAAATAAAATTACAACAACACAATTTGAACCAAATATCGGCTTGTACTTCGAAGATATCACCAACACCCGAATATCACGGTCAGAATGGAACATAATTTCCTACTACAATCTCAATCCATATTGGAAGGAAATAGCCTACTTCATGAATGAATCAACGACATTGCACCACTTATGCGACCTTCTTATTCCAAGGACACCTTGCTTGAGCTTTCTCCAAACAATTGATCACAGCCTAGCAGGACTAAAGGACAAAAACCTCTTGCTAAAGAAAAGAAGTAAACGTGGCGCTATTAACGTTGTCGGCAATATTGCTAATTCACTGTTCGGCGTTCTAGATTCAAATTACGCTGAACAAATGTCAAACACCATCATTGCAGTAAACCAAAATGAAAATCATTTAAAACAACTTCTCCTGAATCAAACATCAATTGTTGACGCAACTCTAAACTGTAGCATATAACCAAATTTTTAATGAACAAAATCAGCAAGTTTTTCCATCGAGTACAAATAGCAGTAGCACGTATGATTTTCCGGCCTCTATCTCGTCGGCAATTTGGGGGGATTCTAGTGGCTATCATAGCTCGATAATTAAGATATTGTATGTACAGAGAATTATTTTATTTGTACGTGCTGGATGAGGATTATAAACTGTAGAAGTGAAAAAGTAAAATGGAAAATTAAAGACAGGAAACGGAAGACATTTAAAGGGGGTTGAAGACACTCTGTTGACCGAATGTGTATAGGTGTTAACACATAATATTTCCCCTCCCAACCATGACCATATAGTGGAAAGCCTGTATTTAATATATGGTCCCAATCATGTTTTCCCCTACCTGATTATCTAGTGAGAAATCATAACACCGAAATTTAGTGTAACATTATAAAATTCATAATTTTATTGAAATAAAAGTAGCGGAAAAAAAATTACCATAACTTAATGTTATTAAAATCTAATTAAAACTAGCTTATATCGATAGCTAATATGAAGTGAGACGAAGAGAACTTTATATTTAACATAATTCAAATATAAAAATTTAATCAAAAAAAAATGTTTGACAAACAAGAAAAAATCAATCACCAAAAAAAATTAATGTGCAAAAATCAAAAAGCTGAAAAGAAGAATTAAAGGTATATATCCAGTTCGGATATCAGGGTAGATATAATATAAACAAATTAATAAAAAAAAAAAATATTCGAATTAAAAACGATGAAACTCGCGATTCATAACGTGTCAACCGAATCACAATGATATTAAATAAATATCAACTCAAAACGATAAAAAAAAAAAAATTATAAATTATCAAAACTTAAAAAAAAAAATAATCAAACTTTATTTATGAGCGACGAATTCATTCTTTTTAGTGAATGTAAAATAAACTTTAAACTAAAAACGCAATATAAAAACTTTCCCGAATATTTACTAAGAAAAATAATGAAAATAAAACCAATGTTTAATCTGAGTGATCATTTAACCAAGCAAGCGGAATAAAGAATGCATTCTTTTAAATACCAGTGACAAAAAATACAAAATTTATAAAGGATCGCATTCCGTTAAAGGCAGGCAACCATTCAAAAAAAAAAAAAAATCTTCTTTATAAAATGTTAGTTTAAATGAATTTTGAAATTTAATTTCTTGAATAAAAAGAAAAGAAATTCATTCCTTTATAGGAATGGGTAATAATTTGCTCTTAATAATTGGGAATAAAAGAAATTTAACTTTTAATGTGAAATAAAAAAACTTTTTTATTAAAATTTGGATAGATTAAAATTTATAGTTAATGAAATCATTCTTTTGAATGAGTGGAAGAAATTTTATATTTTAGAATGAATTAATGATGATTTATATTCTAAAATTTATGAATAAAGATTTCATTCTTTTATATATATGGAAAAATATTTACTTTTAATAACAGCTAAAAGAATGCATGCTTTAAAAAAAATATAATAAATTTGTTTTAATTGTTTTAAATTGATAAAAAAATGAATTTACTCTTTTAAATGTATGAATTACAAAAAAATTCACCACACTTGCTCTTTACAGAAAATTCTCTCTTCTTTCCTTTTGCAATATATTTTTGTTGTTGTCGAACATAAATAAAATAAATAATTAAAATTATGTTTTTATGGATTAATTACCAAATTTAAAGTTTTTATACCACATTTTGTTATCAAAATTTAAGTTAGAGAATTTTCTATAAATTAGCGTTATAATTTTTTTTATAAAATGATCACTTTTACTAAAATTAAACTTTTAACACTGTTTGGTTAACAGATGTACCCAAAAGCTAACATTTGTAACATCTGTCAATAACAGAATACAAGAATGTTAGGTTTACCTTAACAGTGGTACTGTTGAGGCGTTAACAGTGGTAAAAGCTTGATTTTAAGACAGATTAAAGAGAGTAGACAAAAAATTAAATAAAATGAAAAGAATTACTTACAGCCATTTCACTCCCACGTTGAAAGATCTTTCACGCTGGAACAATGCTGATTTGATGAAAATGATGATGTTGATGAAAAATTATAACTTAAATGACATGGTAATAAAGGTTCATTGCCGATTTTAAAAGTAAAAACAATTATTAAATTATTTTTTTCACAAGGAAAAAGCCTTTTTTTAGTGGTAAATAAACCGGGGAAAAACGATCTGGTTATCGAACTAGCCCCGTTCGTTTTCTCTTTTTATATTTTTGTTTTGATAAGCACTTTTAATAAACGTCAAACCGAAATGACTTTTTTTTTATTATTCGCTCTCGATAATTCGTTTTTAGTTACATGTTTTCTTCGGAGTTCGGGTTTTAATTAATTTTTAATAAATTTTATAATTTTAGTTTTGTACTATTTAAATTAGACAACCCGGGTAAAAAAAATACGCGATTCTTTTTGATTGGTGCACTAGTGTTGGTGATTGTAAATTTAATATTAAAAATGAAATTTAAAAATTGTAAAATGAAATTTATAAAATAGGTATACAAAACGAAATAAAAATAAATCTTAAAATCTTGTCCTTTTGTTTCACTCTTTATATGCTTTTATGTTCTTTTTTCATATTTCAGTGTTTAATAGTTTTTCAAGCAAAAAAAAATTTTAATTAATTAGTGAAAATTTTAGCACTTTAATTATAAAAAAAAATTATTTTGTAATTTAAAAAGTTAAACGAATTTGATCTGTGATAGGAAATTCTGTGATATTAGTTTTTAGTTTTTGTATCGTATTTAGTTTGTTTTTGGCCTTAGCCAATTTTAACATTCAACTCTTTTCCTTAGCCTTTAAATTTTTTTATAGTTTTAGCCAATTGTGTTTTTACACTCACACTTTTATGTCAGATTTTAGTGTAGTTTGTTTTAGCCAACTTTTTTTTTTTTTACACTTAAAAATTTTAGTTAGTTATATTTTCTTTCACACTCAAAAATTTATTATGTTTTAACTGTAGATTTAGGTTAGCAAAATTTTCATTTAGTTTTAGAGAAAAATTGTTTTATTAACATTCACTTTTATAAAACTTTTTATGGCTTTTCATACACTTTAGGCTTTTGTTTTCTATAGAGGTTTTCACAGTTTCTCTACACAGAATTTTCACAGACTTCACTATCACAATTTCCACTAGATTTTCACTAAGATTATCACTAGCACTAGAATTTTCACTTTTGGAGATTATAGATGAAAATTGTTGAAAGTTTTGTAGATTTTGATGAGAGTCCCCTTAGTTAAGCGACAAAAATTTATGGAAAATGTTGCGGGTTTCCGTTGAGGGTTTCCCGTGCCCAGTAAAGAGAAGATGCCACTAGCGTAGGGTTGGATGACGGCTTCCAAGTCGAGTTGGTCTTCGTTTTTGTGTATTAAAACGGTAAACAAAATTGAACAAATATAGTTGTAGGCTTTTTATAGCTAACAACACGGTGTGAGAATTAACTATTTCCCCACTCGAATTATCGATCCAAAAGAAAATAGGTTTTTGAAGAAAATTTTCTCTTCGGAAAACTATGTAAAAAAAATTAAAAGAAAAAAAAATCAATGAAAATCATTGAAAATTTATAAAGAAAAATTCCACAAAAAAAAATAAAGAAAACTATAACTGATAGCCAAGAAAATTTCTTGTAATTTCTACATAAAATTTTTGGGGAAAAAAAAAAATTTTAGAATTGGTAAAAGAAAATTATAGAAAATTACTGAAAATTTTCTAGAAAATAAAATTGAAAATTTTTGAGTTACGTAAAGTGATGTTGCAAATATGGCAGCGAAAAAAAATGACAAGAAAGCATTTTTTGCCTTTGTCGGCCCTTTTATACCCACAAAATTGTGGAAAGTTGTGGAAAATTTGCGTTATCTGAGAAATTTTAATAAAAAATAATACATACAAACAAATTTCTCACCCATACAAATACAATTAAATGCGCCAACCCAAACTCTACACCTTTTGACAGGAGTCCTTATTGCCAACTAAGGTTAAAATAAATTTTGTCATTTTACGCTAGGGTACGCCAATCATTCGAAAATGACCGTTAAAATTAAAGATGACAAATATTGAAATAAAAATAAAAAATATAAAAAATCGATTTTATGGCTACAAGCGCCTCTACAAAACCCCCCCACCAAAATCAGATTTCGGGCTGTAGCAAACAAAGCTGATCCCGCTTGTAGCTAAAATAACTGAACAAAATAAAAGTTTGGGAACCTCTGACTATTGACGAATGTCTTTCGCATGATACATGCCTATCGAACGACCACTTAGATCCTCAAGCTCATAATAATTCGCACCTGTTCTTCTACGGATCCTAGCCTTAAGAAAAGGTGGAGCTAATTTCGCGTTATATCCTTTTTCGAAAGAACTTTGGCTAAAATTTCGCCTAAAAACCTCTTGACCGACTACATAGTTTACTTCCCTAGACCTCAAATTATATGATTTCTCATTTCGCTCCTGCTGTTTTACCATATTCTTTGCAGCACGACTTCTTATAATATCAAAAGAATCTTCCCTGTTAAAACGAACACCTCTATCCTCCAACATATTAAGATTGCGTAACAGTGCATATGAATTACCGTTGGTAATCATGTGCTGTCCGAAAGCCATGTAATAAGGTGAAGTACCTGTAGATGCATGCACTGCAGAGCGTAAAGCACAACAGATGCTGCTGAGGTACTCATCCCAATTACTTTGGTCGCTTTTTATATACGCACGAATAGCTGAAAGCACTGAACGATTAACACGTTCAGAAGCATTAGCTTGTGGCGAATGAACTGCAGTATAAACGTGGTTGACCCCATATGTCTGCAACATTTTATTCAAAAGATTCGATTTGAATTGAGAGCCGTTATCCGAGAGAACAGTCTCAGGTGTACCAAAAGTGTGGAAAAGATTCTGTTCCATATACTTAACTACCACATCAGCTGTAAATTTCTTTACAGGTTTTAAGAAGCAAAATTTAGAGAAGTGGTCCACAACGATAAAAATTCCTATATTCCCAGACTTTGACCTAGGATAAGGACCAAGAAAGTCAATAAAAATTCTTTGAAAGAAGCGAAACGATTCAGGTGTTTTGCCCATAGGAGGACGCATGACAAAGTTAGGATGTTTTGTACCCTTACAAATATCACAACTGTTTATATACTCTTTGACGTCATTTACGAGATTTGGCCAAAAATAAAACCGGCGAATTCTTTCCAATGTTTTGTTAATTCCGCTGTGTGAAGAAAGTGGACTATCGTGTGCCTTTCGGAGTACTTCTCCTACCATATCTTTGGGAATACAAAGTTTCCAACATAGATCATCTTGCAACTGCTCTCCCGTGCAATGTTCCGTTCGTCGGTACAAGTAATTGTCAATGATCTTTAAGTCTGGCGTTTTATCAAGATTTTCTCGCACTTTGTCTAGGAGTTCGTTATAATCAGTACTTTTAAAATGTTCGGATTCTAAATCCACGAGGACCCCAGTCTCGTCATTAGCGGACAATTCTTCAACTTGAAGAGCGGACAAATCTTCTACATTGGTACGTGAAAGCGCATCAGGAACTACGTTTTGACTTCCCTTCCGGTGCTCTATCTTGAACTGAAAACCCTGAAGTTTTAAAGCCCATCTTGCCAACCGCGAATTCAGGTCTGTTTGGGACATGAGCCACTTCAACGATGCATGATCGGTGATGACTGTGAACTCATGACCTTCCACATAAGCCCGAAACTTTTTAATGCTTAACAATGCTGCTAAACATTCCTGTTCGGTCACTGAATAATTACGTTGGGCTTGGTTGAGCTTCTTCGACATAAAGGCGATAGGAAACTCTTCACCCTCCGCAGTTTTCTGGACCAATACGCATAGGGTTGCCATATTTGAAAAGTGAAAAAAAAGTACATTGATGAAAAAAAAAACAGTACTTTTCAAAAAAAAACAGTACATTTTTGTATTTATTGTTAACATAACTTTTACTTCAATACATCACATATTTACTTAAAATAAGTTAATACACTGAACCAAATAGCGTAGGTAAAATCAACAAAAAAATTTTTGTAGATCTTTAACGAAATTTTGTCAATTTTTTTAAGATTTAACAAATTTTATTCAAATCAACAAAATTTCGTCAAGTTTACATCCTCTAAAGAAGTAAAATTGACTAGATTTCATCAAATTGACTAAATTTCGTCAAATTGGCTAAAATTATTAGTTTGGACGCCATTACTTTTTGCATTGGGCAGTGTCATGAAAAAAAATTGTGTTTACAAACATCCATTGCTTGAAAAGTAAACAAACCAAACTTATATATGTACAAAGAAACGAAGTGGAATTAATACAGGGAGATTCAAAAAATTTATATAAAAAACTATTGTACACATGAAAAAAAAACATGGTTAAAAAAATATACAAAAAAAAAAAACAGTACAAAAACAGTACAAATCCAAAAAAACAGTACTTTTGCGTACTGTTTTAGGTGTTGTGAATAAAACAGTACATTTTTCAAAAAACAGTACATGTACTGCTTAAAACAGTACGAATGGCAACCCTAAATACGCATCCTATTCCAGTGTTGCTAGCATCACAGTGTATGTAAAACGGCTGTGAAAAATCAGGGCTGTGCAACACTGGTGCAGTTGTCAAGATAGATTTTAGTTCTTCAAAAGCTCGTTGAGCTTCTTCAGTCCAAGCAAACTTCCTGTTTGACTTTAACAAGTTTGTTAAAGGAGCGGTCACAGAAGCATAGTTCTTAATGAATTTTCTATACCAACCGGACATACCCAAAAAGCGTCGGATTTGTTTAACAGACCTCGGCGTCGGGAATTCTACTATGGCCGAAATTTTCTCGGGGTCTGTCTGAATTACACCATTACCTACTAAATGGCCTAAATAACGGACTTCCGGTACACAAAATTTAGATTTTTCGACATTAATCGTAAGTCCTGAAGAGCGAAGATGTTGCGAAATGATTTGAAGAACCTCCAAGTGCCTATCAAACGTGTCTGACACGATCAACAAGTCGTCCAGATAGACGAACACTTCCGTTCTCAGAGTCGCCGGCACCACCTTATCCATTAATCTTGACGTTGTTTGGGGCGCGTTACAAAGCCCAAAAGGCATAACTTTGTATTGGTATAAGGGACGACCTGGAACGGTAAATGCCGTTTTATCTTTCGACGACTTGTCTAGCGGAATTTGCCAGAACGCGTCTTTTAAGTCCAGGCTCGATATATATTCTGCTTTTGGCAATCTACTCAGAATACCATCGATATTTGGTAGAGGATAAGCATCCTTAATTGTAACAGAATTCACTTTCCTACTATCGAGACACAAGCGAACTTTCCCTGGTTTGCGAACGAGAACAATAGGCGACGACCATGCACTGTCCGACTCTTCGATTACGCCCATCTCCAACATTCTATCAAGTTCGGCGTAAATTAATTTTTCAATGGCCGGAGAAACGGGAAAATGCCTTTGTTTAATGGGGGTGGCATTCCCAACATCTATCACATGCGAAATGACATTTGTACGCCCTAAACCTTCTTTAGCAAACGAAGGAAAAGTATTTATTATATTTTGAAGCCGTTGCTTCTCAATATCAGATAATAAACGTTGTTCAGATATTTCTGAAATTGTATTTAAAAATAGTTTCCTGTTTAACTCAGAAATCAAACCAGGCGGTAATAAATCGAACATAAGCCAAAAGTCCATTCCAAGGTATAAATTTTGTGATAGCGTTGGAACGATGTATAATTTAATTGATTTTGTAACACCTCTAAACGTAATTTCAGTTTTAACAAGACCTAAAACTGTTTGTGGTTTCCCATCAGCTGTTCTTACGTGTGACCTAATCTTTTTAAAATTGGTATGCTTGTCTAAAAAATCTTGAGCAGCTTTAGAACCAATACAGCTCACGGAGGCACCAGTATCTAATAAGCCGCTATAATTTTCCTCAAACAACAAAACATCTGCGTAAGGCCGAATATCATTGGGCTTGTCGTATATGGCGCTTAAAAGTATACGGCGCGTATGCTTAATATTTCTCCAAAATTCTTTCATACGTTGCGTAGAACGTTTTTGTCGATTTGACGGTTTAATATTTTTAAAAATTTCTTTTCGTTTAGAATTATATTCAGATAATCTGATATGAAACGGTTTAAAGTAAGTAGGAGGTGAAGCTGCAATAACAGACTTACCAGAAAAATTTATAGTTTCAGAATTATCATTTAAAATATTATCATTTTCATTATTATTTGGCCGTTTTAAAATAACAGGTGTAAATTCTGTATTTTCATTTAAACCTTTAGGACTATTTGAAGAATTATTATCTGAAAAATTATTAGAATTTTCGATTGAAGATATTTCAAAACAATTTAAAGTTGTATTAGCCGGGATATTGTTCAATAAATCAGTAGATTCAGAACTTTTTATAGACAAGTCAGGTAAAATTGAATTTTCATAATTAAGTAATTTTGTTTGTGAATGAGGCAGATTTATTCCGGGTTGGAACTGTTCGGTTTGGTCTGTTTGAGTGCACCTTTCGGTACACTGGACCGGAAGTTTTTTGAATTGTTACAATGAGCACAATTTGGCTTATAAATACTTGGTGCTCCGCAGCCGTAACAGAATACCCTACGTTCGTCTAAACATTCCTGGTATCGGTGACCCGATTTCTGGCAATTCCAGCATGTAAGAGAAATCGCTGAAAGTTCCTCTTCTTCGACAGATTCTGAATTTTCATGTTCTAATTCGTTTATTTGCTTACGAACAAAAGGTTTTGGAAAAGCTTGCTTACGACCAACATCTTGGAGGAAAAACTCTCTGCGCCTACAAATATCTCTAAGATCTGAAATCGACCGAATTTGTAAATTTAAAATCTCGTGTTGGATTTCGGGCAAGAGATTTCTGCGTAAAATTTCGACGAGAATTTTCTCTGATAAAGGCTCAGATAAACGATCCGAAATATTGACGATAGCATCGTAAAAATCATCAAAGCACTCGTTCATCTTTTGTTTGCGATCACGTATCATCTCACGTATGTCAATATCTGTTCGCGAATCCTTATACTGATTGCGGAGTGCTGCACATAACGCTGGCCATTTTATCACACGCCTGCATTCACGATGGTATCGCCAGAACCAGTCGTTAGCTTTCGCATCAAACAACGTTGATATATGATCACACAAGAGATTAAAATTCCCATTCAGAGTCTGATGTGTGAGAGCCTCAACTCTATATAAAAAGTTTTCGACAGACATGCCTCGCGAATCTCCAGAAAACCTAACCTTCCAATTATAAATAATCTGACCTATTTTCTCTGGCCTGAAAGACGATTCAGATGATTGAGGAATTGTACTAGCTGACGAATTTAGATTTTGATTTCCGGTTCCTGTATTTTGTCCATTTTGACCACCAGGTAAACCTAGAAGTTGCTCCAGAGTTTGTTGTTCTAAATCAGCAACCGAGGGAATTCGAGGAAGCTGATTTGAGGAAGTAGCCAGTGGTTGTGTATTAGCATTATTGTTGTTATTGTTAACTGGAGAAGCCGTAGCTAATCTACGAAAAGCTTCTTCTATTTTATCTTCAATCAATTTCGAAAAACTTCGGTTGAAAATTTCAACAATTCGACTAGTTTGAATACTAACAGCCGCATTAACCAGTTCGCCAATACGATCACTTTGTTCAAGATTAGTTTCTTCCTCAGATACAATAGAAGAATCGTTGTTGCTGGGTCTATTTCTGTCAAAATCATCTGCCCTCTTAATCTGAGATCTGGTTAAAGGTCCAGAATGAAGATTTGTAGAAGCTGATGCTTCTAATACTTGGTCACATGATGGACAATTCGATTTTGACTTGATTAATTTGAAAAAACAAGCTTTATGAAGAAGATGCTCACAAACCGTGGTAATCATATACGAGGGATCAGTAATTGCTGCATTACAAGCAATACAATTTGGCAAACTAGCGCCCTCACTACTATCATTTGGACCAGGCATGATGAAAATTCAACGAAATAAACTAAATAGCAAAAAACTAAAATATTTAAAATTTAAAAAAAAATATGCATCTAATTTTTTTCCAAAAATTCTATATTCAAAACTCTAGCGCAGATGCAAAAACTATAAAATCCAAAATCTATAAATTCCTAAACTAGTAATTTTAGAAACTTAAAAAACTGAAAAATAAAGAAAAGGTTTTTTTTTTGTAAAAAAAAATTTTAATAAGTTTAAAAAAAATTAATAAAACAATTCAGAAGATTGTATTAGCAATCGAAATTCATAAACGTTTTATGAAAATATGTGAAATTGAGGAACAAATAATTCAATCAGACAAAAATTTTCAAAAAAACTAAACCTAAATTATATAGAAAATATACTGAAATTAACTTTTAAAAATTTATAAAATTTAAAAGCGCAAAAGAGCTAGAACGTTTCAAAATTTTCTTAAAAGAAATTTATTCGAAAAACTAGAAAAATCTAAAAATTAGATTAAAATATTTAAGAAGAAGAAAACTATTTCAGAAAATAATCTATTTTCCAAAATAATATACTCTTGGAAAAAAATTCAGAAAACAAAATCGATTTGAAACAAAAGAATTATTTTCACAAAAAAAATTATTAAAAACTTTCAAATTATTAGCAAAGTTCCAAGAAGCAATAAATAGAATTTAAAAACTAAATTATAATTAAAAAACCTAGTAAAAAAAAAGTAACGACAAATCAATTTTCCCAAACGAGAAAATTTTCTGAATGCAACTACTTGCAATAATCAACGCAAAAATAATTATAACAATTATTTAAAAAAAAAAAAAATCTCAAAAAGAAAATGAATCAAAATTCAAAACGTTAGAATTTTTTCAAAAATATGAATAATATATCTGTTAGATTTCTCAGCTAGATGCCAGGTAGGGCAATTAAATGTGGTCAACAGAGGATGAGCTCCTACTACCAATAAATGAACTCCGGAAAAGGAAAGCGATAGAAAAGAATAGCGAAAGAAAAAGAGTAAAAGTATTTTAAAGAGAATGTATTTTGTTGGTACTAAATCAGAATTTTTCCAATTTAGTCATTTCCGCACAAAAACAATTCAATGAGAGGAAATTTATTTAAAAAATGGCAAATTAGACGGTCATATTCCAGAGGAAGTCTCCATAATAAGCATTTCCGGAAAAATTTAGTCAAACTTTAAATAAAATTTTAAAACGGAAGAGATAGGCGTGTACTGAATATTAATGTTGGTTAACAGTACGTGTGAATGTTGAATGTTAATTCCTTAACAAAAAAAATTCATTACACGATGAGGTGAAATTGCTAAAAACAGAGAATAGTATAGAAAGTATTCACAGTGGGACAGAATACTAAAAAGTTAGGACAGAATAGAAAAAATCGAAGAAATTAATTAGGAGCCACACAAATGTAATTTTGAATAAAATTCAAAAGATGACAATAATTTTGGAATATTTAACTGCGTGTGCCCCACGTTGGGCTCCAAAAATAATATCTGTAGCATATAACCAAATTTTTAATGAACAAAATCAGCAAGTTTTTCCATCGAGTACAAATAGCAGTAGCACGTATGATTTTCCGGCCTCTATCTCGTCGGCAATTTGGGGGGATTCTAGTGGCTATCATAGCTCGATAATTAAGATATTGTATGTACAGAGAATTATTTTATTTGTACGTGCTGGATGAGGATTATAAACTGTAGAAGTGAAAAAGTAAAATGGAAAATTAAAGACAGGAAACGGAAGACATTTAAAGGGGGTTGAAGACACTCTGTTGACCGAATGTGTATAGGTGTTAACACATAATATTTCCCCTCCCAACCATGACCATATAGTGGAAAGCCTGTATTTAATATATGGTCCCAATCATGTTTTCCCCTACCTGATTATCTAGTGAGAAATCATAACACCGAAATTTAGTGTAACATTATAAAATTCATAATTTTATTGAAATAAAAGTAGCGGAAAAAAAATTACCATAACTTAATGTTATTAAAATCTAATTAAAACTAGCTTATATCGATAGCTAATATGAAGTGAGACGAAGAGAACTTTATATTTAACATAATTCAAATATAAAAATTTAATCAAAAAAAATGTTTGACAAACAAGAAAAAATCAATCACCAAAAAAAATTAATGTGCAAAAATCAAAAAGCTGAAAAGAAGAATTAAAGGTATATATCCAGTTCGGATATCAGGGTAGATATAATATAAACAAATTAATAAAAAAAAAAAATATTCGAATTAAAAACGATGAAACTCGCGATTCATAACGTGTCAACCGAATCACAATGATATTAAATAAATATCAACTCAAAACGATAAAAAAAAAAAATTATAAATTATCAAAACTTTAAAAAAAAAATAATCAAACTTTATTTATGAGCGACGAATTCATTCTTTTTAGTGAATGTAAAATAAACTTTAAACTAAAAACGCAATATAAAAACTTTCCCGAATATTTACTAAGAATAATAATGAAAATAAAACCAATGTTTAATCTGAGTGATCATTTAACCAAGCAAGCGGAATAAAGAATGCATTCTTTTAAATACCAGTGACAAAAAATACAAAATTTATAAAGGATCGCATTCCGTTAAAGGCAGGCAACCATTCAAAAAAAAAAAAAAATCTTCTTTATAAAATGTTAGTTTAAATGAATTTTGAAATTTAATTTCTTGAATAAAAAGAAAAGAAATTCATTCCTTTATAGGAATGGGTAATAATTTGCTCTTAATAATTGGGAATAAAAGAAATTTAACTTTTAATGTGAAATAAAAAAACTTTTTTTATTAAAATTTGGATAGATTAAAATTTATAGTTAATGAAATCATTCTTTTGAATGAGTGGAAGAAATTTTATATTTTAGAATGAATTAATGATGATTTATATTCTAAAATTTATGAATAAAGATTTCATTCTTTTATATATTTACTTTTAATAACAGCTAAAAGAATGCATGCTTTAAAAAAAAATATAATAAATTTGTTTTAATTGTTTTAAATTGATAAAAAAATGAATTTACTCTTTTAAATGTATGAATTACAAAAAAATTCACCACACTTGCTCTTTACAGAAAATTCTCTCTTCTTTCCTTTTGCAATATATTTTTGTTGTTGTCGAACATAAATAAAATAAATAATTAAAATTATGTTTTTATGGATTAATTACCAAATTTTAAGTTTTTATACCACATTTTGTTATCAAAATTTAAGTTAGAGAATTTTCTATAAATTAGCGTTATAAATTTTTTTATAAAATGATCACTTTTACTAAAACTAAACTTTTAACACTGTTTGGTTAACAGATGTACCCAAAAGCTAACATTTGTAACATCTGTCAATAACAGAATACAAGAATGTTAGGTTTACCTTAACAGTGGTACTGTTGAGGCGTTAACAGTGGTAAAAGCTTGATTTTAAGACAGATTAAAGAGAGTAGACAAAAAATTAAATAAAATGAAAAGAATTACTTACAGCCATTTCACTCCCACGTTGAAAGATCTTTCACGCTGGAACAATGCTGATTTGATGAAAATGATGATGTTGATGAAAAATTATAACTTAAATGACATGGTAATAAAGGTTCATTGCCGATTTTAAAAGTAAAAAAAATTATTAAATTATTTTTTTCACAAGGAAAAAGCCTTTTTTTAGTGGTAAATAAACCGGGGAAAAACGATCTGGTTATCGAACTAGCCCCGTTCGTTTTCTCTTTTTATATTTTTGTTTTGATAAGCACTTTTAATAAACGTCAAACCGAAATGACTTTTTTTTTATTATTCGCTCTCGATAATTCGTTTTTAGTTACATGTTTTCTTCGGAGTTCGGGTTTTAATTAATTTTTAATAAATTTTATAATTTTAGTTTTGTACTATTTAAATTAGACAACCCGGGTAAAAAAAATACGCGATTCTTTTTGATTGGTGCACTAGTGTTGGTGATTGTAAATTTAATATTAAAAATGAAATTTAAAAATTGTAAAATGAAATTTATAAAATAGGTATACAAAACGAAATAAAAATAAATCTTAAAATCTTGTCCTTTTGTTTCACTCTTTATATGCTTTTATGTTCTTTTTTCATATTTCAGTGTTTAATAGTTTTTCAAGCAAAAAAAAAATTTTAATTAATTAGTGAAAATTTTAGCACTTTAATTATAAAAAAAAATTATTTTGTAATTTAAAAAGTTAAACGAATTTGATCTGTGATAGGAAATTCTGTGATATTAGTTTTTAGTTTTTGTATCGTATTTAGTTTGTTTTTGGCCTTAGCCAATTTTAACATTCAACTCTTTTCCTTAGCCTTTAAATTTTTTTATAGTTTTAGCCAATTGTGTTTTTACACTCACACTTTTATGTCAGATTTTAGTGTAGTTTGTTTTAGCCAACTTTTTTTTTTTTTACACTTAAAAATTTTAGTTAGTTATATTTTCTTTCACACTCAAAAATTTATTATGTTTTAACTGTAGATTTAGGTTAGCAAAATTTTCATTTAGTTTTAGAGAAAAATTGTTTTATTAACATTCACTTTTATAAAACTTTTTATGGCTTTTCATACACTTTAGGCTTTTGTTTTCTATAGAGGTTTTCACAGTTTCTCTACACAGAATTTTCACAGACTTCACTATCACAATTTCCACTAGATTTTCACTAAGATTATCACTAGCACTAGAATTTTCACTTTTGGAGATTATAGATGAAAATTGTTGAAAGTTTTGTAGATTTTGATGAGAGTCCCCTTAGTTAAGCGACAAAAATTTATGGAAAATGTTGCGGGTTTCCGTTGAGGGTTTCCCGTGCCCAGTAAAGAGAAGATGCCACTAGCGTAGGGTTGGATGACGGCTTCCAAGTCGAGTTGGTCTTCGTTTTTGTGTATTAAAACGGTAAACAAAATTGAACAAATATAGTTGTAGGCTTTTTATAGCTAACAACACGGTGTGAGAATTAACTATTTCCCCACTCGAATTATCGATCCAAAAGAAAATAGGTTTTTGAAGAAAATTTTCTCTTCGGAAAACTATGTAAAAAAAATTAAAAGAAAAAAAAATCAATGAAAATCATTGAAAATTTATAAAGAAAAATTATACAAAAAAAAATAAAGAAAACTATAACTGATAGCCAAGAAAATTTCTTGTAATTTCTACATAAAATTTTTGGTGAAAAAAAAAAAAAAAAAATTTTAGAATTGGTAAAAGAAAATTATAGAAAATTACTGAAAATTTTCTAGAAAATAAAATTGAAAATTTTTGACTTACGTAAAGTGATGTTGCAAATATGGCAGCGAAAAAAAATGACAAGAAAGCATTTTTTGCCTTTGTCGGCCCTTTTATACCCACAAAATTGTGGAAAGTTGTGGAAAATTTGCGTTATCTGAGAAATTTTAATAAAAAATAATACATACAAACAAATTTCTCACCCATACAAATACAATTAAATGCGCCAACCCAAACTCTACACCTTTTGACAGGAGTCCTTATTGCCAACTAAGGTTAAAATAAATTTTGTCATTTTACGCTAGGGTACGCCAATCATTCGAAAATGACCGTTAAAATTAAAGATGACAAATATTGAAATAAAAATAAAAAATATAAAAAATCGATTTTATGGCTACAAGCGCCTCTACAAAACGTGCTTAAACAAGACGAAAGAAATATCAAACAAAATCTCGACAGCATAGAACCGAACTTAAATCGAAAATAAATGATGGGGAAAAGGAACAGTATCAAGCAAGACTCTTCCGAATATTTATGCTACGATCCGCTCAACTTTCATTAATATCAGCAAGGTTACACCGAATTCAAGCAGAAATTATAGCAGCATTAACGGACTCACACCATAAATGCTCACAGGGATCAATACTTCATACTAACGGAAAACCAACGGGCCACATGTGCAATCACTGGCGAGAACGAAATTTTGTGTCAACACATACAATCAAATTTTAATGCAAACGCGGAGAAATGCCTATGCGAACTTTCGCTTCTCAGCTACAATATGCAGAAGGGATGCAACATTGTTCCTGTTGCAGACAACACGTCACTTACACTTCAACAACCAGTGGTTATACACATTTCTGCAGCCGTCTCGAATAAGCGCCGTCTGTGGGCAAGAAAAATCACAGCTCGCCTTGCAAGGATCTGGAATCCTGAAAATCTCACCAGACTGTACTCTCAAGTTTGGATCAATCATCATCAAAGGTCATAAAACTGTCCCACATCACTTCAAACATCCTACACAGTAACGAGTAACATCAGTGACATCATATATCCAGATAAGAGGCAAGATGGAATCATTCACACCAAGACCTATGCTGACCAAATAAAGAACATCTCCGAAATACAGCGCAACTTGCACCAAATAGTCAGTTCAGAGTTTCCATCACAACTCAAAACCATCCAATATCACCACGGGACCATTGCCTACATCGCTCTAGTTCTCAGTATCATCATCTGCATAAGGGTTGCCTGGCAAAGAAACCATCGTAGAAAAATCAAAATAACCCAACAGCCCCCACATCCAGCAGTGCGCCAGCACATTCCAACTTCACAATTTGAAGTATCAACAGTTTAAGTTTTCTGTCCCAACAGTTTAAGGTTATCGAAGTGAAATTCTGTTGAGCGTGACTCAACGGCGGGGTGTATGTTCAATTCTTCACAATAAATTTGTACGTCAGTACATTTGATAAATTAACAAACATACATACATCTGCAATTATGAAAATAACTT
The DNA here is from genome assembly GCA_021234595.1 of Delia radicum. Classification (NCBI taxonomy): domain Eukaryota; kingdom Metazoa; phylum Arthropoda; class Insecta; order Diptera; family Anthomyiidae; genus Delia; species Delia radicum. Next base: position 133,814,080 of record CM037851.1, on the reverse strand, counting down.
TGAACTGTTGGTTTCCGTTAATACATTTATTTTTTTTGTAAGCTAGGTTAATAAACTTGAAATGCAGTCAACTATTCTTTTATTTTTATAAACAAAGCAACAAACAGACTGACCTACATTATTAGCTGACTGCATGTCTAGATGTTTTTTACCTTTGCTTACTTTCGTTATTATGCTAAGTTGCACATTTTATTTTATGATTTAATTAGTATATAAGCTTGGCTTTTATTAATAAAGACAGAAGTAATAAATCAATACAAAGAGTTGTTTCTTCTCCTCCGTATAACCAAGTTCAAGTGCTTGTGTTATAATACAGAATTGTCTTGGTGTTACTGCCTAGACAAATAAAAAAATAATTAATACTTTTGCTAGGTTGAACAAACTAGTTCAACCCTATCATGAACTTGGATAAAAACACCATGGTTGGGTGGGCAAGCTAGGGGGGACATATTATATCTTTTGTCCTCGTTTTTGTATTGTAGTTCAGTTTATTGTAATTTTTTTTTCTGTCCGTTTGGTTAGAAAATATAGTTTTTTTGTTTAGGGACATAAAGTAATTTAAATTTTTAAGTGATATTTTGCGGTTAATTTTGTTTTGTTGTTGATTTTGAGTTGTCTTTTTTTTTGAGTTTAGTTTTATGTAGTTTTTTGTATAAATTTTATTGTTCGGCCCTCGACCGGAAGTAGCGGGTCATACCCCCCCCCCCTCTTGTCCGTGAGCTAGTCGGACAAGGATGGCTTCTTCCGGTACGTAATGTCCAGGGTTTGGTGACAGCATCTATTACTTACAACAAAAATAACACATTACCCACACAACACACTGCTGCTCCACTAGAGGGAGGACTAGAACAAAGAAGAGAAGAAAAACACGAGAGTAGTTAGTGAGTTACTCTTGTGAAGGTTTGTACCCTATACCCAGCAAACAAGGCCAGTAAATATTACTAAATCAAATTTCTAAAACCCTTTTTAACCCAAAAATTGTACACTTTTCATCCATAATTCATCGCAATCAAGATAGAAAACGTTTAACCCTTTAAACCACCCACCCTTTTCGTAGAAAGGAAGTACCTACATGTCAAATCTTAAGTTCCTAGCTCCTACGATTGGAGCCGGGCTATTAACGGACACTTTCCTTTTTTAACGTTTTAATTATAAGTTCAAAGAAACACATATTTTAAAGGTCAGATTTGTAGCCCAATGTTATTTGGCAGAATATTAAAAGGGAGATTTTGCGCCTCACCTTATGGAATTTCACCACATAAATTTCTTCTTAGATAATGTCTGCGCCGGACGAGGAATCTTCAGGTGATTATTCCCAATTTATCTTACTTAAACCCCGAAGTTGAATATTTTTTTTTACCATTTTTACTAAGTTTTTATTGGAAACTTCAAAAAGTATATCTTAGCCCAAACATCAGAGAATACATATTCTAAATTTTAGATAACCATAACCCATAACATATTTTTCAGATATCAACACAATGCAATGCATTAGTATGGGCATCCCCTGAGTTTTGGTCCAACGTAAAAAAAAAAAAAAAAAAATACTTCCACATTTGTGGATGTCTGCTCCATAGAAGGAACATACATGCCGTATTTCAAAATCAAGCGGTTTGGGCTGAGTGATTAAGCGAACATTTGTTTTTGTGCCACATTTTTATCAAGTTGTATTTGAAATTCCTAAAGGCATATTTTAAGCCCATAGATTATTAGCTAATACACTTGAAATTTCAGATTTTTAGCCGAAGGGGTTTAAGCAGGACGATAAGGGGAAAACTTTTTATGTTTTTGTACCACATACTAACAATTTCCTAAAATCGTGATTAGATATCTACGATGGAGAAGGAACCACAATGACAAATTTCAAGTTCCCAGCTCCAGCGGTTTAGGCAGCGTGATTATTCGGTACTGAATCCCTTTTGAAAGCCATTTTACTATCTTTTATTTGCATATTTTAGAAATTATCTTTTCAGTAAATTAGTCAATATACCAAGGAACACATAATTTATCGTAAGGGACAAGCCCATTAAGTTGTTATTATATGTAACACGTTATTTTGCCTTAAAGTTTAAAATAATAAAGTATTAACTTCTTTATTTTACAGCCTTCCATAAATATTTTACTCAGCGAAGCCGGCTTTGAACATACCACAGAATAGAAAAATCCTAAACCTGGTCCGTCTACGCAGAAATACTGTAATATTCACACAATGTTCTTTTGAAAAACGATCTTATAACAATGTAAGACATAGCTCCCATTTTGATTTGAGGGTTAAGACAGAAATATTTTCATTCGTAATCCCCAAATGGGAAATGGTAATAATGCCAGACCAACACTACTATATTGTGTTTTAGTTTCCTTAAAAAATTAAATTCTTATCCAAAATCAATTTCATTTTAAATTTGAAGGCAAAACAATGTCGTCGTCACGCTAACTATTTAGCGGCCATATTAGTAATAAAAATACATTATAATCCGCTATGGTTCGGACCATAGTGTGTACGTATCATGGGGTATTTTGCAAATGGGATACTACTACCTCATTATAAGAAGGCATGTCCAATGACTCAAGCCGATGTACACATCGTTATTGAGCATCGATAGAATGTGAATTTATCACAATTTGATTAATTATCAAAAATTTTATTAATTATCCTTCAGCGAAAGTTTACAGGCATGGATCTGCAAGACCTCCATTAACATCACATTAACATCACATGTTGGTCATTATGAAAAACCCGTTTTAAAAAAACTTCTTAAATATTCACAAAACTTACAATGAGTAAAAATTTTTATTGTAGAAAACATTGAGTTTGTGATTTAACATAACAAATATCTCTAGAAATTATAATAACAAAGTCCCCTGAAGATTTCCTTGGGCAGGAATGAAATCCGGATAGGGACACGCCTACATCAGATTGTTTTTCACAATTTGTTAAATAAGTTTTGGGACTTTAGCACATTTAATTACTATAAATGCAAAACAAACATCATTTTATGATACGAGGGCGGATCAATAAGTAAGTGACTTTTCGAATTTCACTCGTAGTTATATAAAATGCAACACTGCTCTCATCAAGTACCACCTGTTAATAGACTACTGTCAAATTTTGAGCAAGTTTCGTCATGTACTTTGCGTTTAACAGCTGTTCAAAACATACAACTCCTGGATTTTTTTAAAAATGGAAAAAAAGTGAATTTCGAGTGCTCATTAAACATTATTTTTTGCGAAAAAAAACCATCAATCCATCAATCAAACCAAGGAAAAGCTTGACAAATACTATGGGGACTCTGCACAATAGATTTCAATAGTAAAAAGTGGTTTAATGACTTTCGTTGTGGTCGCACAAGTACAAATGACGCTGAACGTTCTGGAATGCCAATTGAGGTCAATACACCCGAAAATGTCGAAAAAATCCACGGTATGGTGTTGGCCGATCGAAGAGTAAAAGTTCGTGAGATTGTTGATGCCATAGGCATTTCATATGGCAGTGAGGTTTCGATTTTAAATGATTAGTTGGGATTAAGAAAGCTGTCTGCAAGATGGGTGCCGCGTTTGCCCTCAATTGACCATAAACGTAATCGTGTCCAATAAGGTGATGGCAACAGTTTTTTTTGGGATGCACGCGGGATAATCCACATCGATTACCTTCAAAAGGGAAAAACAATAAACGGCGAATATTTCGCAAACTTATTGGACCGATTTAACGAGGATTTAAAAAAAAACGACCCCATATGACCAAGAAATGCCTATTTTATGGACCTAGAAAAATCCTACTTTTTGGAAGGGATACAAAAATTGGAGAAACGTTGGACTAAGTGTATTGAGCTAAAAGGAGATTATGTTGAAAAATAATTTTTTTTTTTGCAAAAAAAAAAATGTGTTTCATTCAAAAAGTCAAGGACTTATTGATCCGCCCTCGTAGTTTAAGAGCTTCATATTGTGACTACAATTCGAAACAATCATATGATGATCGTAACAATCATATTATGATATTAAATCGCCTTTGGTAATCATAATCTGATTATCAAGAGTCATTTATATCATAACTAAAATCATAATATGATAATTTTGTGTCCACAATCATGTTCAATCACAATTTTTCTCTGCGTGTGGGTGCACTCCGGGCAAGCCCGGCTTTAGCCGTCTTGTTCTTGTATATAAGCATTGAATGGACGTATAAACAGTGGGATAAATCACAAAATTTGTGGAAATAATTCGGCCATTTGTTAACTTGTATTCCGATTGCAATGAAATTTGGAACATGCATAAAAGACATAAAATGGAGTTTAAGTTGTGATTTTGAACCTTCCAGACCCTTTGGTGGCAAAATGGCTGCCCAAATTGGCAACTTTGCAAGCGGTTGGGGGGAAAAGTATTTACAAATCAAATTTTTTTTTACCACAACTCTCATTTATATAAAAAGACTTTCCAGAAAAATATACATACTTTATATGTTCAGAAGAAAAATTTTTGTCTGGAGCGATAAGAAGTTTGGTGCTTTTTGGGGAAAATGTCGCCAAAAATATACTTTTTTTTTAATTTCTAATTTAAACTAATGTAATTTTTGACTGAAACAAGATATTGAACTAATTTTTTTTTTATTCAATCAAGAATTTTATTGGCTAAATAACCGTTAGTCTAAAACGAAAATTGGTCCCAATTTTCTCCCAATTTTCGAAAAACTTTGGACCTGAGTCGGACAAAATTTGGAATTTCACATTTTCAAATCGGAATATCTCGGAAACTATTGGAGGTAACCCACACATGTAAGCATGTTTTTTGTTCATCTTTACAAGAAGATTACTAATATGTGAATTTTTTGAAAATCGGTTGAGAAACAAAAAAATGGCAAACACTCAAAATTTTTTTTTAAAAAAAGTACCCAACTTTGGGCAGCCATTTTGCCGCCCCAAAGGGTCTGGAAGGTTCAAAATCAAAACTTAAACTCCATTTTATGTCTTTTATGCATGTTCCAAATTTCATTGCAATCGGACCACAAGTTAACAAATGGCCGAATTATTTCCACAAATTTTGGGATTTATCCCACTGTGGTATGTATGATGAATTACAAAGAAAAATTATAAATTTGCTTCAAAAATTTTTAAAGGTTTTTCCACATTCCCACTCATAACTTTTGAACACGTCAACCGATTTTTATTATTTTAACTATAAAACTGCTCATGATATCAGCAAACAATTTGACTGAAAACTAGCAACACCTCTTCTGTATTGGCGGAGTATGTTGTATTTCCACATACAGCCGGACATGACTGATCAAGAAAATATATAGTTTATGGGGTCCCAGATTTTTTTTAAAAGAATTACAAACATTTGACAAAGTGATATATACCCTCCGCACTAGGGGTTTAAAAAATGAGTGTAAAACTTACATTTTCTTAACAATTATGTAAAAATTGAATATGAAATGTGGATTTTTGGAAAGCCCACGAAATTTTCATTAATTGGACTGGAATTTCCTTTAATTTGAAGGGATTGCATGTCGCTTAAAATTAAAAAAAATTGCTTAGGGGCACAAAGACTATTTTTGTTTAAATTCACTTATGATATTTTATTTATTTATTTATTTAATATGATTACTTCTACAACTATATAAACATAGAAACATAGAAACATGTTATCTACGAATAATGTTTAAACATTTTCTTTCTAAAATGTAACGCATTGCTGGTTTCTTTAATTGTTGGAGGAATATTATTCCAAAGACGTATTGCAGTTATAAGAAATTGCCATTCGGATATTAATGTGTGATGTCTGATTTGAATAATATTTCTGTTTCTTCTTAGTCGACTAAATCTCAAACGGTTAAACAAATGAAGTGGCTCACGAGTGGTAATAATTTTGTGTAGAAATACAAGAGTCCTTATTTTCAGTAGATCTTCAAACTGCACACCAAAAATTTGTTTTGAATGTGGAGTAATATTAATGTAACTACCATTATTATCAAAGATTCTGAGACCATATACGTACCTTGCAATGTTGTTATATGTTACATTTAATCTAGATTTACTTGTAGCATCGCAACTTGCAAAAATCTCACATCCGTAGGTTAGAATTGGAATCAAGTATGTCTTTGCAAGTAGTAACCTAATTTTTAATGGAGTGCAGTTTTGAGTAGGCCATAGTGTTCTTAGCATTGAGTATGTTGTGCCACAGGCAGCTGTTACATGGTCTGACCAGGTGAGAGTGTCATTAAAAGTTACACCACGATTCTTTGCCTTATTTACGATTTCAATTCGTTGATCTTTAATAAAAACGTTGGGAGTAACAACAATTTTTTGTGTTCTATTTCGCATTACAATACATTTTGATTTTCTAGGATTTAAACTTAAACCATTTACTTCTGCCCAAAGAGAAACCCGATGTAAATCATCATTTAGCTTTGCAGTACATTCCTCAATTAGTAAATTTTTGTTACTTATATACAATTGGACGTCATCGGCATACATCCTAATGTTACAGTGGAGCAACTGTTCAGGGAGACCGTTTGCGTAAATAGAGAAAAGGAGAGGTACTAAAATAGAGCCCTATGGAACACCCCTAACAACTGGAAGAAAAGTTGAGATTGTTGAAGCATTAGTTTCAACACACTGTACTCTATCCCTAAAATATGAATTAATCAATTTGATAGCTGTTGAAGAAAAAATCATCATTTTCTCAAGTTTTTGAATTAAAATTGTATGATCAACGGTATCAAAGGCCTTCGAATGATCCAACAACACTAAAAATGCGACGCAGCCATCATCAATTTCCTTTCTGAGATCTTCTGCTACATCAGTTAGAGCAGTTATACAGCTATGTTTGGCCCGAAACCCAGATTGTTTATCGGTTAGCAAATTATTGTCATTAATATAATTAGTTATCTGAAATCTGATACATGCTTTTGAACTAATTTTGGTATGCTGAACACGAATATGTCAAAATATTTGAAATCGCTTAAGGAAGGGATTGCGAGATATCGCTTAAAAAAAAAAAACGCTTAGAGTCACAGAGATTATTTTTTCTTAAATTCACTTATGATAGATGCGTTTTAACTAATTTCGGTATGCTGAACACGAATATGTCAAAATATTTGCATTAGCTAGAAGGGATTCCGAGCTATCGCTTAAAATTAAAAAAAAATCGTTTAGAAGCACAAAGACTATTTTCTCATAAATTTACTAATGATACAGGCTTTTTAACTTATTTTGGCATGCTGAACACGAATATGGCGAGATATCGCTAAAAATTAAAAAAAAAAATCGCTTAGAAGCACAAAGACTCCTCTCTTAACTTCACTTATGATACATGCTTTTTAACTAACTTTGGTATGCTTAACAGCAATGTGTCAAAATATTTGTAATAGCTAGGAGGGATTGTGAGATAAAAATATATAAAAAATCGCTTAGAAGCACAAAGACTATTTTTTCTTAAATTCACTTATGATACATGCTTTTTAACTGACTTTAGTATGCTGAACACGAAAATGTCAAAATATTTGAAATCGCTTGAAGGGATTGCGAGACATCGCTAAAAATTAAAAAAAAAACGAATAGAAGCACAAAGACAGGCTTTTGAACTCATTTTGGCATGATGAACACGAATATGTAAAAATATTTGAAATCGCTAAGGAATTGCGAGATGTCGCTTAAATTAAAAAAAAAAACTGCTTCAAATCACAAAGACTATTTTTCTTAAATTCACTTATGAGCCATGCTTTTTAACTTATTTTGACATACTGAACATGAATATGTCAAAATATTTGAAATAGCTAGAAGGGATTGTTAAAAATTAAAAAAATCGCAATTTGCAATAGGTAGGAGGGATTGCGAGATTTCGCTTAAAATTAAAAAATCGCTTAGAAGCACAAAGACTATTTTTTCTTAAATTCACTTATGATACATGCTTTTCAACTAATTTTGGTATGCTGAACACGAATATTTGAAAATACTTGCAATAGCTAGATGTCGCTGGAAACTAAAAAAATCGCTTAAAAGCGCAAAGACTTTTTTTTCTTAAATTCACTTCTGATACATGCTTTTCATGGAACGATCGTAATGCAGAAAATTATAAAAATGCTGATAATCAGTAAAGCCAAATATAGCGAGCAACAAAACAGATACCAAAACTTATGCAAGTCAAAACAATAAGAGTATTATAAACAAATAGAAGCTAAACTTAGTAGTGGAAACGACTGTAACAAATTTTGGGCTATAGCAAGAGAATTAAGACACAGCAATAGTTATATTGGAGGAAATATTAGTGCAGAAGATTTAAGGTCTTATTTTAAAACCTTGCTAAACCCCACAGTACATTCAGTCGAGTTATATTATGCCGCTAATCTAAAAATGATAGATGAATTAGATACACCAATTACGATACTTGAGGTTAAAAGACAACTGGCTAGATATAAACCTAATAAAGCTCCAGGAGAAGATCGTATACCATACGAGTTTTTAATCAATGCCAGCAATGGGTTCTTGGAAGTTTTAACAAATGTTTTTACTTAAATTCTAGATGTTCGTGAATCAAATGAAGCTTTTCAGCACAGTAATCACCCTTATTTTAGTTGTCGACGTCGACACAAAACGACGTTGTCTTGTGTCATCTTTTTAAAATTGGTATTCCAGTTGTCGTTATCGACTTGTATCGATTACTGTTGACTAATATTTGGTATTCTCTAAGAAAACTTAACGATGTTATTGTGTTGAGACGACTCTGATTCTGTCGTAATTGTTTTTGCTAACGACATTTTGAAGAGAAGTGTAACAAAATAAGAAATAGAAAAAAATGGAAACAATTGAAGAAATTAAAATAACGAACGTGAAACAGTTTGAAAAACTTGTGGAAGAGTTACAGAAAAATACATCACTTGCTCGAGGATTTTGCAGGGGCACTGTTCCGAGTAATTTTAAACAACAATGGGATGAAGTAACAAAAGTCCTCAATTCTCTTGGCCCACCAAGAAGACTTGGAGATGGGTGGCAGAAGGTAAGGAAATCATAAACGTAAATAGGCATTATAAAAATATATATATAACTTCAAATTTATTTACAGGTTTGGCGAGACTTTAAATTTAAAGTGAAAAAGAAAATCGTAGCCAACAAAGTTGAGTGTAATGCTACTGGTGGCGGAAGATTTAAGCAGTTTACACTTAGCCCGCTGGAGGAAGATGTGGCGAATCTGCTTCAGTTTCAGAAACAGCTGAACCCTCAGGGCGCCACTCAGGGAGTACAATGCGACAACCAGGGCAATGAATTTTAAGTCCCAGAGATAGATCTTGCTTTGAATATCGAAGAAATATCTGACACTGTTGAACTTTGCGCAATGGATTTGCCAATTGACCAGGAATTACCAGAAAGTTCAATCAGACGCACCATTCAGCACTCAAAGCCTGTAAGCATTTCTCTGCGGAAAGAAAGCTCTACCCCATTGAAAAGCAAGGAAAGTTGTACTAAGGAAAACAAATGTAATTGCAATGGCCGTCAGAAACTGCTCCAAAATCATAGCGATGAACAAGCAAGACTATTGACAGACATTTCTAATACATTGACATCAATAAAACGTATCCTTAAAGACAGAAACAGTTACAAAAAACAATTACAAAAAACAACAGTGGGGGCCAAAGGCCCCCCCCAAAATATTTTCGATTTTTTATTTTATTTTTGTTTTGGTTAGTATGTAATAAATGAATTTATAATATTTTTTTGAGACTATAATTTTTCAAACTAATGTTATATTAACTGAAATTGATCTGTGGAAACACTACCATAAAGGCCATCAAATCCGCTAGATGCTATTCAAGATTGCAACAAGGAGCTTTTTCCAAACGTTTACATGTTTTTACATTTACTGATAGTAATTCCTGTTACAACTGCATCCGCGGAGAGAAGTTTTTCCACCCTAAAAGAGTGAAACATATTTAAGGAATTCTATGGGTGAAGCTAGACTTGGTGCTCTAGCTCTTGCATCAGTGTATAGAGAAAAGGTTGAACCTGACAAAATCATTGACACTTTTATGAAACAAAATCGTTGAATTAAATTTTAAGAGTTTTGTTAATAGTATATAAGGATCTTAATTAATATGATAGCTCACTTTAAAAATCAAATAAAATTATTTAATTGATACATAAATTTGTTTTATATTTCATAAAAAAAAAAAAAGAAAACTAAAAAAACAAAGACATGTCAAAACATTTTTGCTTCAAAATTGCTATCATAACTGGGTATAACGTCAATGGTAACTTTCCCATCCAAAACTTATTTAATGCTATAACACATAGACGACTGCAGCTACACGACTACAGCCTGTCAAAAATAAAATACACACGTTTATATGAAAACGATTATTTTGGCACCAACACAACTACACGGCTACCCGACTACTTTTGCCGCTGTAGTCAACTTAGGTTAATTTCTATTTTGTTGGCTGCAAAACAAAAATAGTGTTGACAATAAAACAAAATATGTAACAAATTAGTGCTTAAAAATATTTATTTTGTTAAACACAAAAAACGTCGCAACATCAAATGGTATAATTGCATTAATATTCAAGAGGGGTTATATAAATTTATTTTCACGTTATAATAATGTATTATAAATAAGTAATTGTATTTTTAAGTGAACTTTATATACGTGTCTACAACCAAGCATGTTGTTCTATTTTAATAAAGAAAAAAAAGATGTAATTGGCACTACTGAAACAAAAATGTATTTGTATCAGGGATGTTAAATGGAGTTTTCAATTTTGTACCAACATCCAAAAAAATTGTACTTTTTGGACGTTGACGGTACAATTTTTTTTAAATTTATTAAAACAACAAAAAAAAAATACATAAAAATTCTCTTGTACAGAAAAAAAACAAAACCTTCCAATAACATACATTATATGTATGAATAAAATAAGGCATAAAAAAGTCTTATGAATATATGAGACCAAATCATGGAATTATTTGTTTAGTTAATAAACTATTTGGAATTTCTACATCATAGCAGCATAAATTTGTCGCTCTTAACCAATCCTTAGTCTGTATGAGACTTGATAATGTTGGCTAATGTAGTCTGTTTCTTTCCTTAGTTTTTATTATATTTTGAAAAGAAAAAAACTTTTTCCACATTTGCAGACCAGTGTGGAATGGATAAAATTCCAGCAACGACTAGAAATGTCTGGAAACATATTGACATTCAGTTCATTTTGAAAATTAGCTAATACCGACCAAAAACTACAAACGTTTTAATTTTTTGACGACTTCAGTTAAAAAAATTTTAGTTTTTACTCTGGCTCAAGTAATATTTTTACTAAGAAGACAAGAATGGAGCAAAATTAATGATTAATCGGTTTTTTGTTAAAGTTCTGCCTATTATGGAGGCTATAACTTTTCTAAAACATTGGGTTCTGATGAGATCTTTAACCAGATCGAAATACTAGTATTAACCTAGCTAATATGTTTGATTTGCTTTATTTTTGTAAATATACGGAGGTTGAGAGCTCGTTCTAAATTAAACATATATAAGATTGTTTGGAATTTTCTTTCATTTCTTTAACAATAATTTAATTTTCGTTTGAGTTTGAATTTTAACGTCTTTTTCAGACAATTGCAGTTAATACTATAATTAATATGCAATTTTATTTAATTTAATTGTGAAAGGCGTGGTAGAGAAGAATGAGTGTATTTTCTAAAAATCATAACTACATTGCAAATATTCAATTTTTTCTGAATCAGACTGCGCAGTTTCTGGTATTGAACGTTCGTCAGTGACCCTGTTTTTTTTGAATTTTTGAATAATGTAATATTTGTTATGTTTTTATTTGTTCGATTGCGTCTATATGAAATTTTTCTGTGCAATCACTGACCGTGGTATAGATAAACTGATTTCTAATGCCACATGCACTCGCACTACACGTTAGACAGAGCGCTTTAGCCCTCTGAGCTATAGTTAGGTCGAGTTTTGTTGTGATTAAAACTAGTTTTATTCAATACACGGTGTTTTTGTTCTTGCATACATAATCTCAGAAGTACAACTCCAACAACACAACAGTTCTATTTTTAGAAACTCACCTCACTCTAATGTCCACTGTTTTCCCATATGTTATAAGTGATGCCATATCTATATATCAATTTTCACTTCTTCAGAATTTTAATAAATTCAAAATAAAAGTGAAGTTGGCTGCAACAAGTGTCAATATATGTAAGAGCTGCCAGATAAATTTTGTAAAAAATCGTAAATTTTTAATCGATATTAAAAAAAAAAAATTGCCAACTTTATTCTTCAAAATCCTTAAAATGATGATAAATCGTAAAATCTGGCGGATATAGTCGCATATATTTTAAGAGCTCATTACATAAACGAATAAATGCAATGAAAAAGGACACAATAACAATTTGTTTGCTATACTAAAAATTCAAAAAGGGGAAAAATTAAAAATGTTTAAATTGTACCAAATGAGTAGCGGTAGTACCACGGTACTTTAGAAGGTCAAAATGTACCAAACAAAGTACAATTGTACCAACTTTAACATCCCTGATTTGTATAAAAAACAGCTATTGATATTTTTAAATTGAATCGTGATCAGCTGTTTACTATGCTGCTGTCGTTTCCAAAATAATAAGTAGCTGACCACACGGCGACGATTGCAGTCAACGGCATTTGCAGTCGTGTAGCTCTGCAGTCTGCTGTGGTCTATGTGTTTATAGCATAACAGATACAAAATATTAGTGTCCGACCGAACTCATTTTTTTTCGGCCGAAGCCGAACTTCGGCCATTATATCAATGTTCGGCCGAAGCTGAACTTTTTGTTTTAATAAAAAAAAATATAAATTGTTATTTAGATCAATAAATTTAATTTATTTATTCATTTCAATAACCTAGCCTGAAGGCCATAATCGGTTACAAATTTCTACTAAATTATACAAAGTAAACAATAAAATTTGATATAAATAAAATAATAAGAAAGAGATAATAATTAAAATACAATAATACTAAAAATAAACAAAAATATAAAAAAAGCAGTGATATCAGTTTATTTATTTATTAAGTCCCCAAATTTTACCAAACCAAAAAGTTATTAAACATAAACAAAATACAAATTTATAGGTATATTTTTTTAAAAAATCATATTTGGAAAATAGTTTTACTATTTTAAGTACAAACAAGTGGAAGCATTAAAGTCCGATGTGCCGAATTTGGTATAAAAAAGATTAAATTCGGCTGTGACGAATTTTTGGATACCCTCCATCTCGGTGTTTTCATTAACCAGGAAAGTGCAAACAATATAAATATCTATGTATAACTTTGTAAAAATACCAAAAATAATGTTGTTTTATAAGTAAAACAAAATATGACTGATTGATTCATGTATTTGGCATGTTTCAGAAGAAAACAAGTGGAAGCATTAAAGTCCGATGTGCCGAATTTGGTATAAAAAAGATTAAATTCGGCTGTGCCGAATTTTTGGATACCCTCCATCTCGGTGTTTTCATTAACCAGGGAAAGTGCAAACAATATAAATATCTATATTCTTTGTAAAAATAACAAAAATAATGTTGTTTTTATAAGTAAAACAAAATATGACAGATTGATTAATGTATTTGGGATGTTACAAAAGAAAAAAATGTTTAATTAAAGTTTACTAAAATGAATCTGAAATTCTGCATGCTTATAACAGTGGGTATTCAAAGGTTATTCTGAAAAAAATATATATTTTTAAAGTTCCTTATGATGTTAAAAAAACTGTTGTAAAATTCGCCAGTTGTTTGTCTCTTTGCCTATATAATAATGAAAGAAATAAGGGTTACTAAAATATATTTTGGATCGTTAGAAGAGATGCAATGAATACAAACGCATAAAAACAGTTTCGAATAATCAGAATTTTAGATAAATTTAAGGGAACAAAAATGCGCTTGCGGAGACATACATAATGAAATAATTATGAAATGCCAGTTTACATTACAACACATGTGTTTATACTATACATCACATAAGTAAAACGGAAAGTGTGATGAAACTAAGTTTGCCAAAAATTATAAAAGAAAATCTTTCGAGTGTTTAGGGTGTTTTCGAGACACAAAAAATTAAAGAAACTTGTATTTCAAATTATTGTTTTTTCAGCTCAGTTGCTTGTGCAATTCTCGTTTACGACTCCTAGAATAAGAACCCTAAGAAATTTTCCCAAAATTCGATTGGTTTTTACACATCAATACTTTAATTTAGATTATTTTTGTATGTATCAAATAAAAATTAGTACTTTTAAGGAAAACAAATGCATATAATCAAAAGATTTTAAGATGAAGTATGCACCTTATATTTCTTAAATAAAACAGTTCTGAAAGTGAATGTCCTTTAAATTTAATGGGGTTTTTAATAAATGTAATTAGAGTGTAAGAGTTTCCTTGCAAATTTATTAAAGGTTGAGAATGAGAATAAATAAAAATAGTGTACGAAAAAAAGTTATGAATTTACATTGTTGAATTCGGGGATTTTGTTCCTGGATATTTTTTTGATCTGATAACGATTAATGTGTCTGGCAACTCCGGTTAATGCAGTCAAATAAATAAAGAATTTTAACTCAACTATTTTGTTCTACCTTTTTTCTAATTGGTGATTTTTTGATTTGTTGGGGTTAACAAAAAAAGGTATATGGCAAGCCTGGTATCTGGTAAACAAAAGAATACTTTATAAATTAGCTTAACAATTTTCGAGGGCTTCTCACATTTGCACTCATAACCAGTGTTGCCAGGTTTTCAGAGCATAAAAACGACAAATTTTCTAGAAAAAATCGTCAAAATCGTCATCATATTTTGAAAAATCGTCAAAATAAAATAAAGGATAAAGTTTTAATAAAAATAATATACAATAATGTTATTCATATTACAAATGTTAACGTGTTATCGTTGTAATATAACACGATTTTGACACTTCTCTTTGGTTTAAACTTCGAAAATCATAATATTTTACAACGATATTCATATTTATAAAATGTTGAAACAGTGTGCCCCAGTAGGCTAGTTGGTAGCGTGCTGGCTTATCAGTACGGGGGTCGTGGGTTCGATTCCCACCAGAGGCACTGATCTGTTTTCGCTACAACGCGCCGAAGGCCATAGTAGCTAGTGCTCGGTTAGGGTAATAGTATATAACTTGTAATTATATGATTATTAATTAATAAAATAACAAAAATATAATGTTGAAAGATCAAATAAATACAACTTTAAATCAAACAAATTTTACCACTTGAACTGTTAATCACTTATATCTGCATAATTCTGTGAACAACATTTCAGTGGCACAGCTTTTTAAATATTAAATTCTTTTACAAAATTTGGAAGTTCTTTAACAATAAGTCTGCTCGATTACTTTTCCTGTAAAGTTCAGTAACAAAATTACAAATAGTAAGACAAATTTTCAAAAAAGTAAACGAACAGAAAATTTGTAGGAATTATTAAATTAGATAAAATAGCTTACTTTAAATAATAAAAAAAAATTCAACTGGTCATTATGGAAAAGGAAAAAGTTAATTGAAATTGTCGACCAAAAATAATTTAAATGTTTTTTAACTTCTTCCATGTATAATTATTTAATATTTTTCACTTTCAATCCATAAACAATTAAAATTTAATTTAATTTTTGTTTACTAAAAATACAAGCATATTTTTTTAGTCATATGTTTTTTTCATCTTACAAATTCTTACTGGCAAAAATGTATCCAATAAAAACTTGTAAGTTCTTTGGCATCAAACTGTCACTTTACTCTCTCTTTTTACCAGTTTTTACTGCGTATTTGTCTAAACGAACACCTTCCAGTAAAAACTTGTACAAACTTTTGTGTTATCGAACAAACTTAATGTTATATATTTTAATTATTAAATTTTGGCACTTTATTTATATTATTAGGCCTGTTTGTTAAGCACCGGATTTATTTTTGGATTTATTTTGTTTCATTTAAAGTTGTATATATATCATCTTTCAACATGAAATATATTCGGGCTAGAGATCTGTTTGTTTCGCAAAAAAAGTCCATGCCTTGTGTTTTAACATGAAAATTTTTTTATTTTTATTTAAATCTAACTCCAATTAAATTTTATAAAAATTTAAAGAAATGTTCTAAACATATAAACACAGAAACTAAATTAAGCTAAACCCGTAATGAATTTATAAAAAAATAAATGCAGTTTGGATTAAGTTTTATTCAATTCTAGGATTTGCATTTTTAAAAAATTATATTTCACATCATATTAGCATATAAAAGCTAGCTATCGATCAAAAAACAATGTTTTTGCTTTCAATTTTTAACGAAATAATATAAATTTAATAATCGAGCCGGCGATTTTATGAGAATGATAAATAAGTAGATCTTGCTGACATATTAAATTATTGTCAAAAAATCGTCATTTTGGAAGCAAAAGTCGTCAAATAGTCATTTAGTTATTTTGGGTATTAAATATCATCAAAATGACGACAAATCGTCAAACCTGGCAACTCTGCATGCGATTGCTGCTAATTCATACGTACATACATATATATATATATTCCCGTCGTTCCTTTAAGGAGCAGAGGGCCGAACATACATACTGTATACAAAACAAAACAAAAAACAAGAACAATATTTTGTGAGTTTTTTTTTTGTTTTTAAGTGTTGATCATGACCATGGATGGTAACCGATTCTATGTGGTTATTGGCCGTAGTAACGCTATTTTCTTTTATTTCGGTAACGGTATTTTAGGGGAAACTATACTTCAGTTATTTCGGTAACGGGATTTTAGCGTTAACGGTATTTTATTTATTTCGCTAACGGTATTTTAGCGGTAACGATATTTTAGATATTTCGGTAACTTTATTTTAGGGAAAAAGATTTTTCAATTATTTTGGTAACGGCATTTTAAGGATAACGTTATTTTAGTTATTCAGGTAATGTTAATGCACACCACAATTTTTAACCGCATTATGCCCGAGTTTAAATGACTGTCTAGTTTATGATCACACTTTGGGAAAATATATCTATTTACAGAAGTTTTTTTGTTCAGATCTTGTTAGATTATTTCGGTAACGGTATTTTACGGATAACGGTATTTCAAGAATATCGGTAACGGTATTTAAGCGATAACGATAGTCAGTTGAAAGGTGTTAGAATCGGGGACGGTAATTCAGCGATATTGACAGCCATCCCTGCTTGCGTATATTCTTGTGTATAAGCATTGAATGTACGTATGTATGTATGTATGATGAAATAAAAAAAAAAAATTTTAGAGGTCTTCCCACATTTTCACTCATAACTTTTGAACGCGTTAACCGATTTTGATCATTTTCACTAGAAAACTGCTCATGATATCAACAAACAATTTGACTGAAAATTAGCAGTACCTCTTCTGTAGTGGAGGAGTATTTTGTGTTTCCACAGACAGACGGACGGACAGACGGACATGGCTATATCGACTTCTCTATCCATGCTGATCAAGAATATATATAGTTTATGGGGTCCCAGAATTTTTTTAAAAGAATTACAAACATTTGACAAAGTGAATATACCCTCCTGCACTATGGGATGGAGGGTTAAAAATGTTTAATTAAAGTTTACTAAAATGAATCTGAAATTGTGCATGCTTATAACAGTGGGTCTTCAAAGGTGAAATGGTTATTCTGATTACCTAAAGAAGAACGTGTTGTGAAAAATAGATATATTATTAAAGTTCCCTTATGATTAAAAAAAAAACTGTTGTAAAATTCGCCTGTTGTTTTGTATAAAAGAATCGTCTCTGCCTATATAATAATGAAAGTAATAAGGATTATTAAAATATATTTTTGGATCGTTAAAAGAGATGCATCAAAACAGTTTCGAATAATCAGAATTTTAGATAAATTTAAGGGAACAAAAATACGCTTGCGGAGACATACATAATGAAATAATTATGAAATACCAGTTTACATTACAACACATGTGTTTATACTATACATCACATAAGTAACACGGAAAGTGTGATAAAATTAAGTTTGTCAAAAATTATAACAGAAAATCGTTCGAGTGTTTAGGGTGTTTTCGAGACACAAAAAATTAAAGAAACTGGTATTTCAATTTATTGTTATTTTTCAGCTTAGTTGCTTGTGCAATTCTCTTTTACGACTCCTAGAATAAGAACCCTAGAAATTTTCCAAAAATTCGATTGGTTTTTACACATCAATACTTTAATTAAGATTATTTTTGTATGTATCAAATAAAAATTAGGGTTTTTAAGGAAAAACAAAATGCATATAATCAAAAGATTTTCAGATTAAGTATGCACCTTATATGTTTTAAATAAAAAAGTTCTGAAAGTGAATGTCCTTTAAATTTAATAGGGTTTTTAATAAATGTAATTAGAGTGTTGTAGTGTGTTTGACAAGTCTGCGTTACCATACCGTCTGTATGTAACTAGAGACCCACACTTTGTGGAATGTTGTTTGTCAACACCAGACCAATCCTACTAGCGTGTGAATTGCAAACTAAGCAATATCACACACTAGTATAATTCATGTTTAAGTAGTTCTAAGTATTTTTAAGTTAATAAATAAAGGAGTCGCTCACTAGAGCTGAAGAAAGAAACAGTGTGTTCGTTTTTACTTAATAAGGCTAATGGCTATATTTGCCATTACATGGCGACCGTGACAGGACCGGGAAAAAAAATATAATATAAATAAAAAACGCATAAAGGGTTGGGTCCAACAGGACCTGACCCTAAAAGAAAAAAAATCTAATTAAAAAAAAAAAAAAAAGAGAGACATATAAAAAAATAAAAAACTATTTTAAAACAAAAAAAAAAACAAACAATAGAATTTAACAAAAAAAAAAAATATAAACTTAGTGAATAATTATATTAAAATATTTGCCATTACATGGCGACCTAAATTAATATATATACAATTTTAATTTTAATAAAATAAAAAAAAAAGTTGTTAGTTGGTGAAATATAAAAAAAAAACTGATGTCATTATAAAAATTTTTTTTTAATATGGTTGCTCTAAAACACAATAAATATATCAATGAAGAAGCAATGCGGATGAGCATTGCCGGAGACACACGCCAAGTGCTCCAAGGGTGGTGTGGCCAAAACACCACCAGGAAAACCAAAACACCACCAGGAATATATGTTTGAATATCGTGAAACTAATGGACAACATCAACCCCTATTAATGTTCTTCAATCATGGCTTGGAAGAAGAAAAATGCTAATACAACAACAACAGCAAATACCACTTTAGCATAAGCAGCAAAGGTGTCACAACATCAACAACGGGCAACAACATTACAAAATTTGGCCCAACAACATCATCAACAACAACTTAAAACTACAGTAAGATGAAATTTAAACAAGGTAAACATATAATAATATTTTTTTTTAAAAAAAAAAGGAAAATTTAAAAATTTTTAATTTAAAAGTTATAAAATTTGAAAATTATAAATTCAAAATTTTAAAATTGAATTTAAAAATTATACATCATAAATTATAAAAAAAAAAAAAAAAAACAACAAAAATTTTTAAAGTTAAATTTTTTTGAAAATATTGAAAAATAATTAATTAACTACCGTGGTGACTAATATAAAATTAATAAAATTTAAAAACTACATACATCTTCTTAAAGTTGTAGAATTATTAATTTTGAATTATTTTCAAATCGTTTTTAGCATACTTTTTAAATATTTAAAACACTACGTTTTCAAAAACTTGGTTTTTAATTTAAAATACTTAAAAAAATGAAATGTTTTAAGAAAAAGTTTTTAATTTTGTGCGAATAGGTTTTAATTTTGTTTGAAAAATCTGAAATAAAACTTTTATATTTCATATGAAAACCCTAGTTTTTGTTAAAAAAAAAAAACTGGAAAAATTTTAATTTTTGTTTATTTAAATCATTCATCATTAAACTTTAATTTTTGTTTCTTTTATATATATACATTGCAAAACAGAGGATAATTTAAACATTATAACCACCAATGTGAAATAAATAAAAATTGGTAACTAAAATTAATAAAAAAAAAGAGAAAGAAAAGTTCAAATAAAAAAAAAAAATGAAATATTTTAATAAAAAATTATTATTTTTTTTCTCAAAATCACTGAATATTATTTAAAGTTCGTTGATTATTAAAAAAAAATTATTATTACTAACACTCTAATAACTATTTTTATTGACTATGGTGACTCCTACGGGACACTCCCCTAGTGCAGTAAAAATCTACCGGTCATCAAATGACGCATGACCTATATTTGCCGTTGCAATTGGGATCTGTCTATCTGAAGGTGACGGATAACGAATGCCACGACAAATATATAATTTTTTTTTACTAAACAATTAACAAATCGAAATCCCTGTTAATAACAGCCCAATTAAACTTAGTTTAAGTAAATCAATGTAAACTTGATTTTTGTACATGTACTGGGTTGCATTATTGACAGAGATGGATAAGACCAGTGTTTTACACTGTAAATTTTAATCTTGATTTTGAAAAACTGGCCGCACTTTCATGTGTATTAAAGTGCCACAAATCTTATATTTGCAAAAATTTAATAACTTTACCTTAAAGTTATCATTATTTGGAATTATTACTCCAACAATAGGAATGCGAGAAAATGATTAAATGGCAGCACTGATCTGTGCACATAAGTATGCCACACTATTTAATCATTAATTTATTTTTTTTTTAACCAAATATAATGAAGTATAATAAACCTTTATGGAATTTTTGAATAACCAATTATTCATATTATCAATTTTTTTTTATTTCTATATGAATCTCGTGAACTAAAAACTGGAAATTCGGAAAATTTCCAACGATTCAAATTAAAGTTTCTCAAATATTAAAGAAAATTTAATGAATCATTTTTGTATTTATGAAAATGATGCCATGACCAATGGATAAAAATTCGTTATAGTTTTCCTTGCAAACAACAAGAAAAACCCTTATAACAGGCGAATTGACATTGGGAATTTTCTAAAGTAATAGTGAATTGAAATAGTAGAGTCTTTGAAAATATTTGTTTGTAGACTTTGCTAATTCAAATCACCATTATTAAGGGAATATAATTTTTATTCCCATACATTAACAACAAAGAAACTTTGAATATTTTTTTTTGCGTTTTTGATTGTTTTACAATTATAATTGTTGTAATTATAATATTTTTTATTGTTGTAAATACTAAGGTTCCTTTGAAATTCCTTAGATTTCTCAATAGCACTTTATATTGGTTAAGTTAATCTCTATAGAATATCTTGATTTTAAGTAGAATCATCACGGATGACAGCATAATAGCTAAGACTAATTGTACCCTGGCGTACACATTGTGACACCAAAAGAAATCATAACGATCGGAACGTGTTATGTTACAATCGACCACAGTACCATGCATATGATTACTAGCGTTATTACCGCTAACGGTAAAATAACGTGTATTGATATGTTTTTGGACTACTATGAATGTTATTTCAATGGTCTGATTTATCACCTTTTGACGGGCAACGTCACACAATGATAGATTATAACACTTTCCGGAAATTGATTATTTTCGATCTTAAAGGTCTTTAATGCCGAATTATTCCTTTACTATATCATTTTGTATAGTTTTGATTCAGCAATGCAGTAAAGACAGATTCTTAATTTCACCTTTGTGCTGTATCATGATATAATCCTATGCCACAAATCATATTTAACAACAACTACTAATGAAATGCTGTATTATAATGAAGCTATAGTCGTATATCTTGACTTTCATTAAAAATATCAGTACTTTCTTTCATTATTGTTGTAATGTTTAAATGATTCCCGATCTGTAGCTCCTATCATATAAATCATGATGCATGACACGACTTATTTCTTTTATCTCATCAAGTAACAATAGTACCGTTAGATTTGCATTAGCAAAACTACCCTTTACTTTTGTTCCAATTATATCAAAATCAAATAATATACGTTCTACTCGTTCGCCTATGAACTGTCCTTGATTTTGATTTTCTTACTTGACTTTTAACCCTTTTGGCTCTGCAATGCTTAGCCTATTTTATTGAGTAATAAAGACATGATAAGCCTGTGGGAATTCTCTTCTCTACAAACAAACTCACAATTTCACTTATTAGTCAATATACTCATAATCTTTTATGGAAATTCAAGAAAACCAAATCATATTTGGTTGGAATCTTTACACTGATGTAATCACTGTAGGCTATTAAGCCGTGAGTTTAGATTTCATCAGTACATGTTCCATTATGCTTGTCTCCACTCATTTATTTTCAATACATAAAGAAATATTTATTTATTTATATCTTTATATATATCTTATTCTGCTAATATTCTTTGTAAATTGTAATTTTGTATTTTTTTTAAATACTTCAATTTACTTAATGCTAAATTCTATGTTCGTTTTACAATTATTTTTTTTTGAGATTAACAATTTCCTTAGAACGCACTATTTATGTAATACGTGCAAATTGATCCAATTACGGACTATTTCGTAATGTAATAACGTTGAATTAATCCACATATTAAAAGTATTTATATACTTTACACGACTTAAATGAAACCATGCAATTTCGACTCAGTTTCCGCCTATATATTTCATGTAGACTTAAATGAAACTGTGCGATACGGACTCGGTTTCCGTCATATTTGTATGATTCACGTTATTGGTTCCTACGAACCAGGAATGGATCCCATTATCAGAATCAAAATTGATTCGATTTCATTGCTCTCAAAAAGCAACAGATTCAAAACTTGTGCATACTATACGAATGCATCAAACATCAAAAATTGATTTTTCGTACTTCATTATTTCATAACATCTCTACCCAGATACAAATACGTTAGAAATTACTAACAGTATATTTACCCTTACTGAATTTTGTTAGAGGTGCTTATAGTTTCAAAAGAAACTAATATAAATTTGAGGGAGACGTCCATCAAATTTTTAAATAATAAATGGCAGCGCGTTATGAAGATAATTCTTAATGAATTATATTACGGTACATTAGCCAGCCCCTTTGTCAATAGGATATTGACCTAGACTCAATCATCCTAAGTCTTGAATAATGAGACTGCAAGGCGAGGTGAACGGAGCCCGTTAAATAGGCCACATAGTTTGGATGGAACAATAAAAAGTGCACTTTTTGATAAGCATTGTAGAAATGCGCAATCGCGATTGTTATAAGTACCGGGGTGTTCCAAAAGAATATTTAGAGTTCTGATCTTAAATTGATAGAGCAGCTTGAGTGCTCTGGTCTGATCAAAGCTTACATATTATGTCAAATAAAGACAGGAAACCCAATACCGGAACTAGAATTCCGAAGAAGTTGCATACCAAGTCTATTAAATAGACTTAGTGTTGAAGTTAAGGCAAGCTATTGCTAAAGGCATTGGAAATAATTCCACACGCCTCAGGTCCCGAGACCGGCAATTAGAGTCCTCTTCTTAAAACTTAATAAAAAAAAAAAACGACGTGCCAAATTAACAACATAAATAAATTGCTAATGTATTCGACATCACATTAGACATTAGCAGCACCATACATAAATATTAACAATACTAGGTTAATAATAATAATAAAAAGAAAGAAATACAGTAATAGAACGATTCAGTAAGAGGAAAAAGGGTAAAAAGTTAACCTTTCAGTGACAAACTAGCTGCACTGACAATTTGATTTTCTAATAAAATCTATAAATTATTTGATAAATCTAAAATTTATTTTAATTTTTCGGTTAACTAGCTTTTACACTAAGTGTAAAGAAAAAAAATTTTCTTTGGTTAATACACAGCGCAATTATTTATGGTATTAAAATACCCACAATATATAATAAATATCGCTGATAATTCTCGCATCTCCTTAATAACAATTCATCTCCTAAATAACACTTCAACTGTTTAATAACACTTCAAACAACAAATTTATTATCTGAATTATTACTTACGAACTTGAACACTGGAAAATACAATCATTACCAAGTCCCATTTTTCTTTTAAAACATCGCATTCTTTGACATTATTGACCTTGCGGTAATGGCCATACCGGCGGGTACATGGAATTGAAAAGCATGTGATGTCCTTTATCTTCACAAATAACTTAAAATTACATTATTACAAAGAAAAATGATAACATAAGTA
Source organism: Delia radicum (assembly GCA_021234595.1). Lineage (NCBI taxonomy): Eukaryota > Metazoa > Arthropoda > Insecta > Diptera > Anthomyiidae > Delia > Delia radicum. Next base: position 133,789,970 of record CM037851.1, on the reverse strand, counting down.
CAAATAATACAGAAATAAAAATGTTGGTTGATACAATTTATTTTTGAGCAAAAATTTTCTAATTATCATCTTTCTCTAATTATCATTTACTACGATAATTTTATTTATTTTCATAGAAAAGAAAAAAAAAGGGTTTTATAATAAATTAAAACCAATGGTTTAAATTTCCTCTTGTAAATGTTATATTTTATTAAATAAGTTATATAAAAAGATCGATCAATAAGCTATTCTAATTGATCAATCTTTTTCCTAAAAAGGGGAGGTGTAGTGTGTTTGACAAGTCTGCGTTACCATACCGTCTGTATGTAACTAGAGACCCACACTTTGTGGAATGTTGTTTGTCAACACCAGACCAATCCTACTAGCGTGTGAATTGCAAACTAAGCAATATCACACACTAGTATAATTCATGTTTAAGTAGTTCTAAGTATTTTTAAGTTAATAAATAAAGGAGTCGCTCACTAGAGCTGAAGAAAGAAACAGTGTGTTCGTTTTTACTTAATAAAGCTAATGGCTATATTTGCCATTACAGTGTAAGAGTTTCCTTGCAAATTTATTAAAGGTTGGGAATGAGAATAAGTAAAAATAGTGTGCGAAAAAAAGTTATGAATTTACATTGTTGAATTCGGGGATTTTGTTTGTGGATATTTTTTTGATCTGATAACTCTGGTTAATGCAGTCAAATAAATAAAGAATTATAACTCAACTACTTGGTTGGACACTACAAAATATTAAATATAGGCTCTCGTATGTAACAAATTATATGCTTTTCAAACAAAAAAAAATTTAAAAAACAAAAATTGGGCCCCCCCGAAACAAAATCCTGGGTACGCCGCTGGCGTATCGAGAAGAAAAAGTTAAAGTTATTGGAAGAAAAAAATAAAAGAGACGCAGAAAGAAGTCAAAGAGGGAAAGAAAACCATGAGAATGAGTAAAAACTAAAAAGGATTAAAATGTTGATCAAGGAAAAGGAGCTTGAACTCCTTAACAAAAAGTAACACTACACACTGTTGATGGATGTTTTAAAACAGAATTTTTACTTTTTGTTCCTTAGAATTATTATTTATTTTAGATTTTAATTTCCTTTGTTGTAAAAAAGATAAATAAAAAGACTGAATTGAATTTAGAGAAAGCTTTGTTTTATTTGTTCTCTTATTTCAGATGCCGCAATACTTTGCGTAATTTCTGCGTCATGTACTTCAACATCAGGTTGGCTATTTTCTGCACTGCATGTATCCTCATTAGGGTGATAACTTTTTTTGGACAACATTCTCCCCAGGGTTTTCTAATGGCAAATATTGTATTAATGATAAAAAAACTATTTCAGTTCAATTTGGTAAAAAAACCTTGCGCACCGACAGCGATTTCTAAAATGCCTTTAATATGTTTTTTTTAAATTTTTTTTAATAACAATTTTTTTAAAATATGGTTTTTACATATGTAAGTAAGCAAATTTGGAAGAAAATTATTCCATTGACTCGAAAACGGACTTTACTATTGATATCAGCATGCCTTATTTATATAGATGTGATGGTCAGACGTTGAGGCATCAAAAAAAGTTTTTTTTTTAACTTTGTTTGATTCAAAACTTTAACGCGTTTGGTGCGGAACCTTTTTTAACGATAGCGAAAAACTAAAAACGCAGTTCTTAATATTTGTCCATGCCCTACACAATTATGTCTGGGGAGATTTGATATTTGCAAAAAATGCAAAAAGTTATCACCCTAATCCTCATATGTAATATCTAAGCCATATTCAATGCATATATTGTGAAGTGCAGCGCAAACATTGACAATTTTAATTGATTTTGCAGGGGTGTAATGAAGTTGACGGGCTCCAAGCAGACAGCGAAATCGGTTTTTTAACACGCCAATTGTTCTTTCCACTATATTTCATGCTTTAGCATGCTTTGTATTAAAAATAGCCTCTGCACTTCCTTCAACAGTAGACCGATATGGCATCAGTAGATATGGCTCAAGGTAATAGCCTGCATCACCTACTAAAAAAAATACGTTACACAGTGAGCTATTTGAAAAAAATAATGGTAATAAGTTTTAAACTGCTATTCCCATCGGCATTAATAGTATTGCAAATTGTAAAGAAGATGTGCAGGGTGTTTGCACAGAGTTTCAAAGTTTAGTACTTCGTATCTGAAAAATCTTTTGGGGGTGTAACTATTGTAAATGTGAACTGATTTCAAAGACTTTTGATCTGAGGTGATACATGTTATAAGACACAATTCGCACGAAGTACTTAGGTAAAATACAAATTGAAAAGTATTTTGTATAAGTTAATACAAAAATGCATGCATTTATACATTTTTCGTTTTTGTTAACTTGCCATAGCTTTTGTTCAATTACATTCTGAAGCACTTCAAAATTTGTTAGGTTACCTAAGTTTTTTCATTTGTAACTTATCTAAGAAAATATTATTTTTTAACTTAGATATTGTGTAACTAACCCAAAAAATTTTTGAAGTTGTATTTTACCGAAGTACTTTGCACTTTTTATTTTTTCCGTGCGCTTAACCCATTTCCTGGCACTGATGGATCCGGTAGGAATTTTTGTTCACTTATACAGTGCTCCCTAGCGAAAACACATCCATTTTTAGTTCAAACTTTGACTTTCAAAACACCCATAATGTATTCAAATTTTTTCAAAACTAAAATTTGTATGTGTTTTCTATATGCAAATCTACGTAAAATATTTTTAAAGAAAAAAATTCGCACAGAATCGATCAGTGGCAGGAAATGGTTTAAATAACAATAAAATTTTTACCTAAAAGCCATGAATTCCGTTCACCACCAGTATATCGTTCTTGCAAAACTCGTTTTGCTTGGCTAACGTTCCAGATTAATGAATCATGGGCAGAACCTGCATATCGAACATCCAAAAACCGTATCCGCATTTTATGATCACAAATCTACATGAAAGTCAAATATATATGATTATAAATTGTAATTAAATATTTAACATACTTACGATCATAGCGTTTAAACTAAAAACCCCTTTACGGTTGAAGTATAGATGCTGGTCTTCTTTAATTGGTGCTAAAATTTTGATATGGTTTTTCAAAAAACTGTAATTTTGCTTCATTTCTTTCAGTATCTGTCATCTCAAATTTTATCCATAGGGGGCAAACTGTCAAATCTAAGGCATCCAGAGTCTCAGACAGAATCTTGGAAACTATTGGCTCTGATAGTCCCAAGTTAAAGTCATTTCCAACACTGAGCTGGTAGCTGGTGGTTCGAAATGAATGTTGATCTAACTCCGCTGTTCAAATTAGGGGATATTATTTCCAGCACACGCTTAAATGCTGCTTTATTAAGTCGAAAGTAACTTTCAAATCTTTTGAAGAAATGACAAAATATTTTTAAAGGCAATAGTCTATGATTTTGCTACTCACTTTTTATCTGGTAAGTTGAAGATGTCGGAGTAATCTTCTTTGCAATATTAGATTTTGTTTACGAGTATTTTCTTCTTCACTCGAATCAGAATCAGAAATAAAAAACATTTTCCCACAAAAATAACAAGTAAAATAAATCAGTTGACTCAAATATTAGAGATGTGCTTTTGTTTTTTTTTTTCAAATTACCGATAAACAGTCGACATCGTTACAAAATTCGTAGAGAATACTACATTGGTGTCAAATTGATGTCGACGTCGAAAGAAAGTGATGTTGTCTCAAAAACGACGACGGCATCGACGTCGACAACTAGAATAAGAGTGATTATTTTGCCAATTTACAAAAAAGGTGACATAAACCAACCATGTACCTACAGAGGCATTTCTTTTATTAATTGCATTGGGAAATATTGATGGGCATAATAAGTCAAAGAATAACAGAATGGGTAAATCAAAACAAAATATTAAATGAGTTCCAAGCAGGTTTTCACAAGGGATATTCTACCATAGATAACCTATATAACTTATCATATATAGTAAATTTAAAATTTGCAGAAAATAAGAAAGTATATGCCTTCTTTGTAGATTTTAAAGCGGCCTTCGATCGTGTGCCCAGAAATCTATTGAATTATAAACTGCATAAATTAGGTTTATCAACTAAGATTGTAAATTTCATTGAAAAGATCTACCAAAACACGAAATCTTCAGTTTGGACTGGTTCAGAGCTCTCAAATGAGCAAGGTTGCTTAATTTCTCCTTTGTTATTCTCCTTATATTTAAACGATATTCATGACCATATTGGAGGTGGTTTGTACATTGATGATATGAATATTCGTCTATTAATGTATGCTGATGATATTGTGATGTTAGCAGAAAATACAAGTACCTTGCTAAAAATTAGTAACAAACTCGAGGAATATTGTCGAATATGCGGTATGGAAGTTAATCTACCTTAATCCGAAATAATGATTTTCAGAAAAGGAAGTAGAGTTGGTGCTCAAGAGAGCTGGACGTTTAATGGTGAACTTGTGAAAGTTGAGTCCGAATACAAATATTTGGGAATAACATTAACTCAAAAACTGTCGTACACAAGCACGTTATTGCAATGAATGAAGCAGCAAAAGCAAGTTTAAATGCAACTTGGAGAAACTTTATCGAAAGAAGCGAAATTGAAACTGTTTTTATCAGTCTGTAGATCAATACAGAGCAATGGTGTGCAGATATGGGGTTACTCATGGTTCGATGATGTAGATAAAATTCAAAGAATTTTAAGGCTTCCAAATTCTACACCCAACTATGTATTAGCTTTAGAAACAGGTCAAGAAGAAAGACATTTCTTTACATATAGTTTGCATCTTCAGTACATATATAAAACACTTTTTATAGGTAAATGTCCAGTGCTAAACACAATTAGAGTAAAATATTTTGGGCAAAGAAGTTTAACACAAGAGGAAGTCATTTACGTTTTAAATGGTGGTGAGGATACTTATTGGCTCAACCTTTTTAATTTTATTAAGGAAGCTTTTAAATTTCTTAATATCTGAATTTAATTTTTTTAAAAAATAAAATGTTCAAAGTTAAAAAAAAAAATTAGAAGCACAAAGATTACTTTTTTCTTAAATGCACTTATAATATATGCTTTTTAACTAATTTTGGTATGCTGAACACGAATATTTCAAAATATTTGAAATCGCTGGAAGCGATTGCTAGATATCGCTAAAAATTAAAAAATCGATTAGAAGCACAAAGATGATTTTTTTTTTAAATATGTACATGCTTTTTAACCACTGCACTACAGACTTTTTGTTCGTGATTTCAGATTATTTTTAGGGATAAATAAATTACAAAGAAAAATGTTTTACTTATATGCCCACTTAAACCCACAAAAAAATAGAATTTTTAAAATTTTTCATTTCATACCACTAAAACATTCGAATGCATACATTTTAATAGAATCAAACATTTCTCGATTTATTTCGTAAATCATTAACTTATTCTTTAAATAAATTAGATTACAAATTTTTAGGCTTAAGAAAGTATAATTGGTTAAAATTTTTACAATAAATATTAAGATTATTTTTTATACAAAATAATAATTTCTTTTCTACAACTAAATAAACTTCAACTTAAAAGGCTGACTTCACTGACATTTTTTTGGAGTGTTGAAGATACTAGATCCGATCTTGCGAAACATTTGACAGCCGCAAAGTTAGACATGACCAATTCCAGAGGATTTGCGTTAAAAAAAATAACAACGATCAACGTGTTAGACGTTTCTCATAATGACCCATGACATTTGAGTACACAAATTGAGTGTAAAGAATATTGCACCTTGAATATTTCAATTAAATACCCTGATATTATCAATTCAGCAGATTTGCTCGATTTACAGGTATTACAACTGTGTTGATAATAATGGAGATGGCAAAGTGTATTTAAATGAAATGCTCATTATTACGATTGCGCAATTTGGTTTCTTCAATTTCACGTTGCCATTGATTGCGGCTGGCTTGCATTATTAAATCTTGTATAGAACCGTATTGTGAATTGTGATGAGATTTAGCTGGTACCGCTAAATCTTCTTCATCTTCATAAAGATTCTCATACATATAATCGGGATCCATGGCTGAAGGTAGTTTCAAGGGAAAATCACTGTAGTCAGCCTCATCTTCAGGTGCATCGATCTCATCATCATCGTCATTATTATTAATACCATGTTTTTCATTAAACATTTTTAATAAATCATCAATTTTATCGGAAGGCATATCAGAAACCATTTTAACAGCAATCTTACGACGAGAACGTTTCAGATTCTTTTGTGGCTTATCGGCCAATTCAAAATTAACTGATGTTTTCAAAGTGCTCTTAGAGAGTTTTAATTGTTTCAGAAGGTTATGATAAACCTGCAAAAAGCGATTCGAGGATTCTTCAGTTTGATCATCGGTAGTAGCAATATTGTATTTAGGATTTTCCTTAATGAAACGATTGAGTAATTCTATGGTACCCTGCTGATCCTTTTGTGATTTTAATAGCTCAACTGTAAAGGCAAACAAAAAAACATTTTATGGTTAGTTTATTTACGAAATTTCATAAGTCAAACAAAACAACTTTACAAATTCATTGAATAGTAACAATTTTAAAATAATTACCTTTTCGATTGGTTAATCCGAGTTTTTGTTTGAATACACTCCATTCATCTTTGTTTTTGGTGCTCTCATTTTCAGCTACCGACTTGATATACATTCCATTCGAAACATAAACCATAAAAGTGATTGTCATAGTAATCATAAGTGCTGCACGATTCATTTTAGTTATATTCTTTATATTTCAGTAAATATTTTTTTGAAGTTAGTTTTAAAGTTTGATGTTTTGCTGTAAATATTCAGTTTGTGACTGATGTCCTTTTCCGTGTGCTCTCAACTTTTATACTACTTTTCGAATGATATGAAATCTTTATATTCCCATAGTACATTTTCTGCTGTGTGATCACTTAGGTCATATCAATTAACAAAAACGTCAGACTTCTGTATTTACGTTGATCTACACTGCGTTCAATCAGTCAGTCAGTCAACCAGCTTGCCTGACCAGACAATGGTTAAATTGATTTATTCGTTTGTTTTACTGGCTCTTATAGAATGTATAGGCATTTGCTTATAGACAGACACTAAGAGTGAGATAGTATCATCGAACTGGTAGCGATCAATCGACTCTAACTACGACATGGATGGCTGGCGCGCTTTTCCGCAGAACACAAGGCATTTATGAAGCAATTAAACGCTACAAGTAATTATTAATATTTTTATAGATTCTAGTCAGACACATGGAACAGGTAACTAATAATTTCTAGTCCGTTTTGCTTATCCGTCCATCATATTTAGTCTCGCGTATGACGACGACACGACGCACAGTGTTGTGTGCTTGGGCAAAAACAGTATAGATATATATTCCCTATTAATGCAATGTTAGAACTCAAATAAATTTTCAATAGTTTTTAATAAAATACACTTTAGATAAGAAGAAACAGAATGAATTATACAAAAATATTAGTTTTTGAAGCAGATGTTGAGCTCCGAAGTCGAACTTTTTACAACCCTTCAGTTATTTTTATGGAAATGTTTAAAAGTAGTGTATGACCAATAGTACTGATTTGATCAGTACATGTACTGACTCTTAGTCACGTGTACTGATGGAAAAAAACATGTGCTGATTTTTTAAAAATTTTTCGGATTATACCGATTTTTAACATTTTCAAAAAATGTTATTTTTTCCATAGAAAAACTAAAATTTTGATCCATTTAGAAAAAGGTTTTCTAAATTTACGATTTTCAAAACAGAAAGCATTCAGAACCAGATTTTCTCCAATAACAACTGAAAAAAGTTTTAGAATTAAAAGTATTTATGTGGCAACTCGGTTTAAACCCACACTCAGGGAACTTCTGCTGTAAATACTTGTAATTGTATCTTTATTTTTAAGTGAAAAAACAGTAATTTGTAAAAGAAATTTCATTTTTGACTACATATGTAGTTTATTTAAGAAAGCAAACCACATCACACTCAGTATTAGTATTTTACATTAATTTTATACAGTCGTTTTTTATTTATTTAAGAAAGTAAAACTAATAAATGTTTGTTTATTTTTTACTACGTATGTGGTTCATTTTGCTACAATTGCGGTTCATTTTTTGAACAGCAAAAAACAATGTTAGTTGAATTTACTGAAATGTAAGTTGTCTTTTTTAAAGTGAAACTTCATTTGTTTTTAACTACATATGCAGTGGTAGTTACCTACATAGTATTCTAAGTGCAAGATTAGTTCAAAAGAAGTGCTTAGAATCCGAGAGATTCAATATATTAAAATCTTGGGTGTTTTTAGAAACAAATATTCAGCATGAAAAATTAAAAAGTCTTTAGTCTGCACACACAGATAACGATTTCCAACTAAAATTCAGTTACTTCGACTGAAATCAGTTGGCAACTAAATATTGGTTTTCGAGTAAAAATCGGTGAATGCAACTAAAATTAAATTTACGACGACTTCTAATGAAATGTTTCTTTAAACAAATGATAAATAAAGTGAAAAAGCTTTATAATTTTTATGATACTATTTTCAATGAAAATAAAATTAAATTTTTCATAAAATTTTATGAAAAACTGCATTAATCTGATGAAAAGTTTTAATGGGTGAATTCCAGTGATAGTATAATGCAAAAAACCATTAAGATCATGGGTATAATTCTCTCAGTGTATAATTCTATAAATCTAGCTGAGTCTTACATTTTTTTATATAAATTCTAGTAATTTTCATTATTTTATGAACAAATTTCCACTTACTGTGAAAGTAAATTCGCTGTTCTTTCTAGAATTCATCACAAGATTTATATTTTTAAAAAAATGTGTACTGGTTTCACGTCACCCTACTAATGGCCGTAATTTCAAGCAATACCTACCGTGTACACGAACAAAATCGGGTAGGTATCTAAGCACCGGTAGGTATCTATTGCTTGAAATGACGGGCATAAGACTTCCACATGGTACACTCAAACAATTATTCTTCATGATATTAATGAAATAATTTCATAGAATTTTTGCCGTAGATACAATGAAGAATTTCACTATATACAAGAAATATTATTAAAACAATGAATTTTTTTATAATTTATAACAAAATTCAAACTTTTCATTAATTTAATGAGAATTTTCATTAGAGCTATAAAACTGTTTTAAAGTCTAAACTTTATGGAAGAAGTTAAAAAACATTCTAAATTGGTTCTGGTCGACAATTTCAATTAACTTTTATCTTTTCCATAACGACCAGTTGATTGTTTTTTTAATACTTGGTATTTAAAATCAGCTATTTCATATCGAGGGCTTATATTCAATACCGTCTATCTACAAAAACACAATTTTTCAGGAGAGCCAAAAAACTGTTTTATTCGCAAATAAGCAACAATTTCGATGAACTCATCTTCTACAATATTAACAGAATGTGTCTAACAAACGTTCTAACTAAAAAGTTTCTTGAAATTCGCGTTATTTTAGCTTATATGATAGAAAGACGGTATTGCCTCAAAAATGAAATCATTGTGTAGGAAAATAATATGTAGATAGACGGTATTGCCTTATTTTAAAATTAAGTTTGTATTACGGTTTTTGTATGGTGACCCCGAAAAAGGTGGGAGATAGGGGGTAGATATGTTCACAAGAAATGTTGGGGATAGAAAAATAGTAGGACCTGTTCTAACATTTGAACCCTTCAGGGAGCTAGGGGTTGTTTTTGACTAGTTTTTGTTTGTTTTTGGCATGGGTGTCTCAAAAAGGGTGTCAGATAGAGGGTAGGTGTGTTCAGAAGAATTGTTTAACCAGTTTAAAATCAAAGACAATGTTTTTTTATAATTTTTTTATTATAATTTATTATAATTTTTACTGCGCGTGGCTAAGATTATGATAGAAGTAGTGATACTCCTCTGGAATTACAGCCTTTAACTCCTGTAAATGTTTCCATTTGTTTTGCTGAATTGGTAGTCGACCGGTATACAATTGTTTTGGTTCTATGTGACCTTCATATTGCTTTATTCTAATAGGTAGTTCAGTGTAATTATGATCAAAATTCACTTTAAACTTAATGGTACCACTTGGGGAATATAAGAGAGATCTTAGTTGGGATACTGTCGGATCATTTTTTGCTCGACCAGGCCTAATACTGGAAAATCGAATAAGGTTCGTATCCTTATAGTTCTTAAAAAAATCATACTTTAAATGTAATGCATCAAATGGCATTTTAATAATTTTGTTCTTGATTTTGACTGTTTTGCGGGCATCTTTGGTTACCCTGACGTAGTCGTATGGCAAATTTATGGTTTGATTTTTCAACTTAGCCTCTATCTTTGCATGGGCGCTGTCACACTTCATCTGGGTGTGTCCTTTCTGCAAGTATTTTTGTTCTATGATTTTGTTGTTTTCTATTGAAAAATTGGACAAAGCATTCGACAAAAAGTGATTACGGTTTTGGTAACCGCAACCATCGGAGTAAATTATTATTGGTAGAGTATCTGTTAGACAGTGTGTTGACAAATGGTGCATTATGCACGAAATAAACGTCGGAGCGGAGAGGTCTCCATCAGTCTCGTTCCACCAGTAATTTGAACATTGATGCGTGGCGAGATTATACACGGTAAAGTTGTGCACTTGTAGGCGTGTTTTATAATAAATGGCTGAGGCGTTAATGTCAGGGCAAAGCTTTACCGCTTGTGCATCCATGGTGAACACGTGACATCGTCCTTCTTCAGCTGCAAGTTTGTCTTGTTGTTTTTCAAATTGAGCCCGTTGTTTATCCATAATATGTGCATCGTATTCTTTAATTGTTATTTGCTTGGCCTTAAACCCCACACAAGTATCGCACTGATCTTTGCGAGGCATAAAGAGCGCTAAATTTTGTTCGGCAAAAACTGTAGAAAATGTAAAAATTGAAACGGGCTTTAGTGCCTTCTCGGCACATTTTTCAAGGTAATCTTTAAAAACATCTGCTTTGGTTTTAAAAGTGGTAAATGCAAATGATTTTTGGAAGCAACTGCTAAAGCAAATTAAGAAAAACAGACATTGCAAAAATCACTGTGTGAATTGGGCATTCGATTTTAAATCGAGGTGAAGTGGTCAATTTCAAATCAGTATCAAATTAGTACATTCTTGCTTGTGTTTTTGAGTTTTTGCGTTTGAATTCATTTATTTGCATACTCATTTGTAGCTAGAAAATAACATAAAGGGCACACAACCGCATACACAGCGTATTATGGTAGGTATTGATCGTTCGAAAAGAGAAGTATGTATCCGAAAAACGAACAGTGAATAAATAGATATCAAACAGAGAAATAGCCTGAAATTAAATAAAACGACAAAATTCTATGATGTAGATAGACGGTATTGCCGTCATAAAATTCATAAATAAGTATCTTTGTAGATAGACAAATGATAAAATACAGGATATATAGTACTAAAAATAGTTTTTTTCCACTGAAATTTTTACAGTACATGCAGATGGGGTCAGAGATGAGTTTGGCATAAAAAAAAATTTCGTGAAAATGTAGATAGACGGTATTGAATATAAGCCCTCGATATATTTTACAAATTCTTACAGATTTTCAGTTCGTTTACTTTTTTTTGAAAATTTGTCGTACTCTCTGTAATTTTGTTACTGAGTAATTTTTACTGAACTTTACTTTGAAAGTAATCGAACAGACTTATTAACACAAGCAATTCTTATATTTTTGTGAAATCCAAAAATAAATGTTCTGAAACAAACTTTGTTTAAAAAGCTGACTCTAAGATCAACACTGAATTATAAATAGCAACTTCATATTATTCTCAAAAAGTCATTGTAAATTTTAAGAAAAATTTTGTATTTTCTTTTTTTTGTATTTAAGGATATATGGGAGGTAGATGTGTTAATTTCCAGGACATATAAAATACGTATTATTAACCGAAAGTATATATGAAATGTTGACATATTCTTGCATCGAGATGAATGAAAGTGTTGTTTCCATACCAAATGTTTTTCTATAGCTTGAATTTTATAACATTGGACTTAAACCAGCATGTAATTCTCGTTTAGTTAGCAGATGTATTTATACTTATATGAAAAAATTCACACAGAAATTAGTTTTTCCTTTCTATTGAAACGTAGGGAGTATGGGAAAAATTGTTTTTGGATTTTTTTGCAGAAATTAGACCTTTTGGTAAAACCAGTAAACATACTTCAACTTAAAAAATTACATCAATTTTAAGATAATGTTTTGAATAAATTAATATTTAGATTTGAACCACTAAAATAAAATTATTTAACTTAATAAAGTAATAAACCTAATAAGAATTAATAAAATCTAATCAAAATGAATTTAAAATATTTATTACTAATACATAAAAAACCAACTACATACATAAATATTACAAAAACAACAACAATTTGTTTAGAGCGATATTATAACGAAATGTCAAGCAATTTCCGAATTTAATTGATTCAATTAATTTTTAATTTACAGCTCTAAACATTTTCAACAATTCGATTTAATTGACAAAAAGTATGAAAATATTTAAAACATTTAAATATAAATTTCTTTTAAATGTGCTTTTTTCTAATAAGGAAAAGTTCAACCTTGATAGTCCAGATGGTTGTAACAACTATTGGAGAGACGTACGCAAATAACCATGATATTTCTCAAAAATAAATTTAGGAGGCGGATCCTTAATGTTTTTGGCGCTTTTTGTTTCAACGGTATGGTTGATTTGGCATTTTCAAGCACCAAAATGAATTCTTCTTAGTACATTAACAGTAATAGAAGAGAAAGTGGTGCCATTTATTGATTTTCGCCATCTTGGAAATAGGTCTATCTAATAGTTGTTAAAACCATCTGGCCCATCAAGATTGAACTTTTTCATATCAGAAAAAATCACGTTTAAAAGAAATTTATGTTTAAACAGATATTCAAAAACATGAAAAGGGTAAGGGTAGCTTGTTCAGGTGCCGTTAAAAGTATCATAAAAAATTGATTTCCACGAAGGCGAAAAATCGGAACATTTTGATCAAAAAGTACACTTTCCTGTTAATATATCTCGTACGCAAGGATTCAGCGTACATTATACCTTTAGAAAAGTATACTTTAGTTCTAGTCTCAAACATTTTTCGGCCGGTAAAAAGTACTTACATGTACTCATGAGAGCTCCCCACTGTATATACACTGAGAGAATTCTCTACATGATATCAATGAATTTTTGCATAAGACCTATGAAATGTCACTGGAACTCGTTCATTGAAACTTTTCATTAAATTCATGCAGTTTTTCATAAAATTAAATGAAAAACTTAATTTTGACTAATGAAAAAGTTTCATTAAAAGAAATTTTTAATTCACATAGTGAATCAATTTAGTGAAACAATTTAAAATTCGTCCAAGAAATTCTCTCTGTGTACCAATTTTCATAACATTAAAACCATTTGTTATATTTGATGCAAAATTATGTTGATCGGAAATCCAAAAAATTTTACATATACAATTCTATCTACATATTTAAGAAACATACCAATTTTCGCCAGTTTCCGATAATATATGTGGACTTTATTGCATTTTTCACTTTCAGTGATTTTGATAAAATTTTGTACTTTTACATGTTTAAACACTATATATCGAGGGCCTATATTCAAAACCCTCTATCTTAAAAAACACAACTTTTCAGGAGAGCCAAAAAACTGTTTTTTTCGCGTATTACTTGAGTTATTAAAATTCGGTATTCTACAATATTTTTTAAAGCAACTACTGAATCTCACATATAATTGGTTTTAAAAATGTTGCATTATTGGGGACTTTATAATGGATATAGGGTTTTGCTTCTCAAAAATATTCAATGTCTATGTATGAAAATTATCAGATAGAGGGTTTTGCATTTTAATAAAAATAAATAAATAAAATAATAAATAAAATAAATAAAATAAAAATAAATTATTTCGATTTCATTTATGCCATTTGTCAGTTTTTAAGGTGATTTATTTAAGATAATGGCTAGTAATACAACATAAGATAAAAATTAATAAACAATATGAAACAAAAAGTTATGTGTTTTTTTAAGTTTTTTTGGAGTAAATTATCGTTAAAATATTGGTATTCCGGTGGTATTATGCTCTTCAAATCTTGCAAATTCTTCCACTTATTTCGCTGAATTGATAGTGGACCAGAATATAGAGGTTTAGGTTCAATATGTCCTGTGTAAGGTTGAATACGAACAGGAAGATCCATGTAATCTGTATCAAAATCTAATTTATATGTTATGTTACCATCTGGAAGATATAAAAGAGATCTTAAATTAGACACAGTAGGATCGTTCTTTACTCGTCCTGGTCTAATGGAAGAAAAACGCATAAGTTTGTCATCGTTGGAATTATTAAAGAAATCATAATTTAAATATTCTACATCAAACGGCTTTTTTACGATCTCATTGTTAATTTTAACAGTCTTTCTGACTTCTCTAGTAGTTCTCACGTAATCGATTGGCAAGTGTATAGATTGATTTTTCAATTTAATCTCTATCTTAGCATGGGCACTATCGCACTCCATTTGCGTATGGCCTTTCTCTAAGAACTTCTGTTCAATAACTTTATTATTTTCCGCAGCAAAATTAGATAGAGCATTAGATAAATAATGGTTGCGGTTTTGGTAGCCACAACCATCCGAAAAAATCGTAATTGGCAATGAATCCGATAAGCAATACGTTTTTTAAATGATGAATAATACAGGAAACAAATACCGACGCGGACAAATCACCATTGATTTCGCTCCACTAATAATTTGTGCACTGATGAGTGCCTATATTGTAAATAGTAAAATTGTGTACCTGAATGCCATGGACACTATATTTTCCAAAAACCAAATTGTAAAATATTTTCATTTTAATTCAATTCAGAATCGTCTTTCGCTATTTTAACAATCGATTAAAAAATGAAAATTCATGTTCATCATCCAAAAAAAATAGTAAGAAAACATGTATTTCAAGAAGAAATTATTCCAAAAAAATATTTGAAAATTTATTATTTAAAAGATAGAGGGTTTTGCATTCAGAAAAATTAATTGCGTAAGATAGAGAAATAAAAAAATGCAAATAAAACAGCAAAAAAAATTATTTTTGTTATGAAATTCACACCATACATGAGGGCTGTTTTACTGAATATTTTACCATCAAAAAGCCATTTTCGTGAAAATCAAAGATAGAGGGTTTTGAATATAGGCCCTCGATATGTACTTGTGTACTAAATTTTACTTTCGTACTATAACTCCTTCTATTTTTGGTCTCTTGTAATATGAATTGCCGACACTGTGCAACGACAAGTATCTTATCTAATTTGGTGTATGTGTTCAAATACATGTCATATACGCGGTTGGCCATATAGGAATCAAAATGCAATTGACATACAGCAATCGATTAGTTACTTACATTTTACTGAACTAGTCATAATTGAACTAAACTCAACACACACACTCTTTAATTACGGTTCCCTAGGAATGTTCAAGTTTTCATTAATGAGCCACCAAAAACTACAACAGGTAGGAAGGACATCATTCAATTACGACTATTCGATTTGTATGTACCAAGGAAATCTAACATGTACGACTTATGTTAATTTGTTGTTGTTGTTGGATAAGTGGTGACAATTGTCGATATTGTCGCAATTAAATGTGAAAGGAAGTGAATTTAAATCCCAGCGCCAGTCATAAAAGACAAACACATTTTACTCGAAATCATTAAGTCTCTCTCTCTTTCTCTCTCTCTCTCTCTCTCTCTCTATCTATCTCTCTCTCTTCAAAATGAAATTAATAATCATTTTAAGTTGCTCACACTCATGCTGTAATTGAGCTAAATATTAATTATTGAATAATTAAGCAGGATTCAGAGAATTTGTTGTTAAATTAGTACTCGTCTTGTTTTTTTTTTTTTTTTCAATTGAGTTTGATAATTGATCCAGGTGTGCCGTTTAACAATTATTGTGGGTTTACAAACACTTTTCCTTTGTGTTTTTTTTATCTTTTGTTGTGCGTTATGCCCCCTGTGGATGAAAAATACCTTTTGTTTTATAACAGTTGCATGTTTGCTGACAACTATTTCTGCCAACACATTTATATTTGATATAAAAATGTAGATCCATACAGGGCATTTATAGGTACGTATGCTGTCAAATTTGCTTTCCAATTATTTCACAAACAACTGAACCGATCGCTTAAGAGTGTTTGGAAGATTAACGCATCTATATTCTAGCTTTAGATTGCTTAACCCTCTAAGCGGCAAGTCCGCCTCCAGGAAGGGTATTTTAAATTGGTCATAAGTGCAACAAATGAGTGTTTTATAATAGCAATTTAAACTATTTCGAAAGAAACCCAAATTTACAAAATGTAAGTAAGTAAATTTTTGTGTGCATGTTACGGTTTTGAAGCGAGAAAGTGAGTATTTGAAATATACACAGTTTTCAAAAATCTTGGAAACATATTTATGTTGACTAGTAACTATTGAAACACAAAGTAAGATTAAAGCTCAACATTTTCAAAAAGCTCTAATTTTGCTCCAAGAACATAGAGAATTCCAAAAGGATAACTGTAAATGACATCGTCTCGTATGGACGGATTTTTATTAAATTTGGTAAGTAGCAAAACCTTTAAGTTAAATCAATATCTGTTAACGTTTACCAACGTTTTCGCTCAATTTCGCGTTTTTCAAAAAACGGAAATCGCCATATCTTCTTAAGGAACTGCACAGAAAGGGCAATTTTTGGACTGCAGTAATATCTTGGTAAGAGGAATAATTTATGTCTAAACTTATTAATTTTTATGGATTAGTTTTTCAGATTCGCTATAAACCTATTTTAGTCCGTATCACCTAAAATAGGCTATGAAAAAAATGTTGGTCTAACATATTGTTTATTTTTCTTGCCGAACAATTGGTATACATATTATTCCAAAAAAGCTTAGGCGGTTTGAGGGTTAAACATAAAAAGTACTTGGTGTTGTATTTTTTTGTTTCATAATTAAAATATTAAAGAAAAATATATAAAAACTTTGGATACAAATTAATCTGTATTATCTCGGGATTTATGACCGACATCATAAATGTTCTGCACCTGTTAAAACCGGCATTCTTATTTCTCAGGGTTTTATGAATTGAGAGGAACGATGGACAGAGTTAGGTTGACTATGCTTAAAATCTAGAATTGATGGGCATTTAAAAGTCAAAAATTAGCTAGCGTATTTCGAGAACTGAGTTACTTTATAAATAGCACCTCCTAGTTAAAAAGGCATTTTAAAAACTTTGAACGCAAAATTTTATGAACTTTTTATAAATTTATCGAAATTTAATTGTTTTGTTACACACAGAGAAATAAAGTGCCAACCGAATTTAAAAGTGTATATTAATAGTAAGAACTTATAAATTCAGTTAGTCCAATGATATTTACATTAGATTACTCAATATTTTGGGTGTTGGAACTAAAATTTAGTTGAATTAACCGAACTTTGTTGTGCAAACTAATATTAAGTTGTGCCAACCATATGGAATTCGTAATAACAGAATTTGAGTCGTAGTAACCGAATTTTAGTTGGCAAATAGCTAAATCTTTTTCTGTGTGTAGACATGTTTTTATAAAAAAAACAACATGGATTGAGTACAAACTTAGGTGTCTAGAGTGAATCCTAACGACGGACTTAATTGATAAAGTGCAAAGAAGTTAAATTTTGTTCATTCATACACGCAGGGAACTTCTGCTTTAAAATATTGTAGTTGTTTGGCTTGTAATACTGTTTCTTTATTTTTAATGTAAATGTCAGTCATTTGTAGAACATACTGAGTTTTTTACTAACCTTGTAGTTCATTTTGAAAAACAAACCACATCAAATGACTGTTTTATGATTTTATATTAATTTTTTACAGTAATTTTTTTTTATTGAAAAAAATAAAAAAAAAAAAATATATGTGTTTGTTTATTTTTCACTAACATATGTGGTTAATTTTTACTACAATTGTTAGTAATTTTTTAAACAGTGAAAACAAATGACTAATGTTAGTTGAATTTAGTGAAATGTTAGTCGTACTTTCTTTAAGTGAAAGTTCATTTGTTTTTGACTATATTTGCTGTCGCCTTTTTACCTACATAATATCCTTAGTGTAACGGCTACAGCGCCAGATATTTCCAAACACATTTCACTTAGTGACAACTAAAGCGCTGTTTCAATTCCGCCAAAACGTTCATCAAATAAAAGATTTTAATTGGCTTAATACTCAACACAAATTTTGATAGTCTCAGAAAGCATCCTTATATAAATTTTTAATTTTTCGCATGTTAAAGTATTCAACATGATTTCCTGCAAATAAGTAACCCTAAAGCCAACTAATTATCATTGAACCGGCAAAATATTCGTTTACTTCAAAATAATCGCGGTTTTCTTTCGAAGTACTAATATAGGAAAGAAACAACGTTTTGAGTGTATTTTTTTAATTTGTTGTTGGTGTAATATATATATATTAGGGCGGGTCGATTTAAAAATCGCTCAACGTTCAAGGAAAATCGTATTCTAGGGATCAAAATAAGAAACTTTGCCGAAGGAACCATACCTCTAAAACGAATTCTAATGTCCCGACTTTTGACCCTTAGGGTAAAATTTTGAAAAATCCCACTTTGACCCATTTAGAGTGCCCCAATCGAATCCAACCCAATTGAATATATTTATACTCTATTTCTTCCGGAGAAGAAATAGAGACCCCAATCTTGGAAAGACTCCTCCTACTTTCTGAAATATCTCTATCCCGAGATTTGTACATTTTGCTAAAAAAAAACACGGCTAAAAAAGCCCTCTTTTAACTTAAATTTTAACCCCTAGAATGATAATTTATGCATTAATCTGCCAGCGCGTCTCCCGGAGAAGAAGTATCTCCCATAATCTTGGAGCGATTCCTCCTACTTTCTGAAATATCAAAGTGGGCTTTTTCAAAATTTGACCCTACGGGTCAAAAGTCGGGACATCAGCATTTGTCTTAAAGGTATGGTTCCTTCGGCAAAGTTTCTTATTTTGATCCCTAGAATACGATTTTCCTTGTACGTTGAGCGATTTTTTTGCCTCCATACAAATCGACCCGGCCTAATATATATGTATTTTAAAATGTGTGAATGCAATGAAATCTATCAAATGATGTAACTATAAAGGAATGGTTATGTGTCCTCATCATAATCATTGATTTTTTTTTAAATTGTTCCAAAATTACCCGAAATCCATCCCGATGGACTCACTCCGATTTTCATGAAACTTGGAAATGTGCTAAAGAAAAAAAAGTGACACGTATTTTTTTAGAGGTCCAATCTCATGTTTAGGGGTTAAAAAGTGGGGTCAAAATTATCCCATTTT
The DNA here is from genome assembly GCA_021234595.1 of Delia radicum. Taxonomy (NCBI): domain Eukaryota; kingdom Metazoa; phylum Arthropoda; class Insecta; order Diptera; family Anthomyiidae; genus Delia; species Delia radicum. The sequence continues at coordinate 133,770,644 of CM037851.1, read as the reverse complement.
TATTTTTTTTGTCATATTTCGAATTGTTTCAGAGAAATTTTAGACAAATGGGGATACCAAATGAAAGAGCTTTTGAAGACGCATTATTTGGTATACGAAACATGTCCGATAACTTTCAAGTATGTTTGTTATTTAAAAATGTGTTTTATTTATATTAAAATTATATGATATTAAAACTGGCGTTTTGTGAAAGAATTACAGCTGGATTAAGCTAAATAATTTGTGTATTAATGCCTATCAAATTTAATCGAGGAAGTATCTGAGCTTTTTCCGTCATTCGTAATTGTTCGGCTTTTATGATATTTTATATAAAGGACAACCCAACCACACTACATCTATGTATAGGCAATATTAGTATCAAAATTTTTGTTGTCTCAAGTACATCAAAACTGCATTCAAAAAAATTTTAGTTTCATTACTTAAGCTAACATTTTTCCAAATAAAATATTTATTATCTTGGCCATTACTTTTATATGGGGATGTGTTGCAAAATAATGACATATCATTCCTAAACACATTACACCATACGAGAAATCAAAAAATATGTGGTTACCTATATGCTTACAAGTTAATTTAATAAAAAAAAACAAAATTTTTTATAAAAAAATTAGTTTTTAATTAAATGTGCCCACGCGGAATTCGAAACTGGAACTCCAGGTTGTCAGTCAACCGTTCTAGCATCTGATCTATCTCGACATGTTATACTTAATAGATAATAACATAAATGACTTGCTTGTACAAAATGTCATTACTTTCCAGCTTACAAAAAATCAAAAATAAGTTCTTATATATACTTACTAGAGTTGAAAAAATAATAAGTCTAAAACTAGACTTTCATTAAATTTTTCGATCATTACTTTACATTTAAAATAACGAAATACATACTTATATTATGCTTTATTTTTTGTAGTTATTAACTAGTTATTAGTAGGGCAACCAAAAATAAGCTAGAGGTTTTTTATTTGAAAAGAGAGAAATATTTATACTAAATACAAGTTCTGATCATGAAATTATGAAAGATTTCAGCTAAATTTGTTAGAGCTTTCTTGGCTTATTTTTGATCTTTACTTATTTTAGCTTATTTTGTAAATATTAGCTACTGTTGTTTGACGTCTTCTTTAAAAATTAAGCTTATTTCAGCTTTTTTCTTTTAAACTAGATCATTTTTTTTCATTTTGACTTGTCAGGTTTCAAATCATAATTAAAATGTTACTATTGTAAATAGAAAACACTAGTGGTGTTTTATTTTCAGGCAAATAATGTATAATTTTTGTTTGCCTTTTGCCTAAAACAGCCTTTTTGTATTCTTTTCTAAAAAATGTTTACCTTGTAAAAGGGTGACGTGTTTTTTTTTTTTTCTTTAAATGTCGCCCTCTTAATGTGCCTAAAAGTTGCACTTTTTGACCTTTATAAAACCACAGGGTGATAATTGACCTATAAAACAGCTGATGTTTGGTTTTCGCAAGGGGGCTAGAGCCCAAATTGAATATTTTTAATAAAAATTAATTATAATTAAAAAAAAAATTGCCAAAATTGTGGAAAAAATTGCTTTAAATTAGAAACAAATCGCAAATATTACAAAATTTGAAAAAACTGCCAAAAGTAAAATAAAATTGCCAAATTTAAAAACAAAATCCTCAAAATTGCCAAATTAAAAAAACGTCAAAATTCGAAAAAATCTCTAAAATTAAAACAAAACTGCTAAATTGAAAAAATATCTCCAAAATTTAAAAAGCGCGAAATTTTTTTTTAATCGATTTTTTAATTTGGCTATTTTTTAAAATTTTTTGTATTTGTTTTTATGTTGTTATTATAAGTTATAAAAACTGGAAATTTTGTTTAAACCAACTTCATTTTCAATTAAGCAGTTAATACATATTATTAAACATTTAATTGAAAGTGAGTTTGAAATCGAACAAAAGTTTAATTAAAAGTTTTTTTTCAATACTTTTTTCTGTGTATTTTGACATAATCTTTTAAAATGGAGATACCACTACGGAGATACCAGTAGGACCCAAACTTAAGTTTAAATGTACCATAGTGTGTATTTTAAAAAGTTGATACTTTACTTACAGTGCAATCTTTTTATTTTAATTTGGTTTGCTACGCACGCATCTGGTAACATATTTTTGAGTATGTTTTTACTATATATATATTACGATATCTTAAAATCCATTAAAGCGACTCGTGTTTAGACCATTTTTTTCGAAATAAATTTAAGCCTCTAACTTTGATAGATAAGCATCATGTGTTAACGTGGTGCAATTTGAATAAAATTTTCACAATTTTTTTTTAGACTAAATGTGAACAAATTCCGATCGGCGCTCATTGAAATGTGACATTTTAAAATTAAGTAGCTTAACTAGACTTTGTGTTATAACGATGTTGTCTTTTTTAGAAATTTTAAAGCGTTTTTATTTAAAAAATTGATTAAAGAAAATTGTAATTATTAACGAAAAAGTTTAAATGAAGGGTAAACACACAAAAACGCTTGAAAGGCATCTGAAATCGTACAAAATATAAATCACAGTGAATTGAAAAACATAATTTAGTTTAAATAAGACATGGTTAGGTATATTTTTAAATTTTCCAATTGTATATTTCTTCTTCATCATTATTTCTTTCATACTACAATCCAGGCACGTAGCTAGGAATTTGTTTGGCGGCGATGGGCTTTTTTGCAATCACGTATTAATAATCGAAATCTCTTTCTCAGGTCATTTTGAAACAAAACCTCCAGCATAGAGTGCATTTCCTTAAAATGGATTTTTTTTCATTTTTTTTCTTATTGTGTTCATTATTTTCCGAACTTTGATGTCTATATCGCGAAGCAAGGCTTTAATCTGGTTGATCACAATCCGCGAAACACGTCAAATTTGAAAACGTTTGTATCCTTTAAGTTGGATATGCATCGTTATTGTCTAATTACGTTAAAATTTTAGCTAAATATTAATTTGTTATTTAATTAAATAAAAAACGGATTATGCGGAAAACTTTTTGAAAACCGTAAAAAATAAAATTTTTTTTATGGAGGCTCTAACTTTTCTAAAACTTCGGGTTCTGATGAGATCTTTAGCCAGATCGAAATACTAGTATCAACCTAGCTAATATGTTTGATTTGCTTTATTTTTGTTAATATACGGAGGTTGAAAGCTCGTTATAAATTGAAAATGTTTTACTTTATATTTTAATGTGCTAATATACGTCTAGGGTAGCTAAAACTTGATAAATGTAAAAAAAATTAAAAAATTTTCGACTTTTAATAACCCGATTAAAATTAATATGATGCTTTATATAATCATACGAAATTTAATATGAGTCTTAATACAGTTTTATCCCAGAAATGGTCATAATAATTATATAAGTTTGCATTAGCTTAGTTTTAATTTGATAATATCAGATTAAATAACATCCGAATAATGACGCGATATAATTTAATACGATTTTATACAGCGGTATAAATTTATATCTGAACTGATACAGATATATACAAAATAAGATATAGCTGTATCCGGTTTTTGATTTTAAAACTTCATGAAAATCCGAAATATCTATTAATTCTTTTAGACTTTAGCCACTTGCAAAAGGTTTATAATTTGTAACAAATTAATTTCCATTTGGTCATTTTATTTTATTAAAAAATTCTCTTGAACTTATCAAAAAAAAAGTTGTTTGCGAAAAAAATTTGAAAAAGAAGATATAATGAAAATGAAGATTTTGGGAAATTTATTAACTTACACCATTGAATAACAAACACGGAAAAAAACGTTTGAAACTAAATTTTAAAGTTTTACATTAAAAAAATCTATGACTAAATTAAGAACTCATAATGTTACTAATGAAACAAGTTCTTTTTTAGGGTTAAGAACCAGAAAGAAATCAATTCAATTGGGGGTAAAATTTGTGTATAAAATTATACACAAAATGATACAATTAATTGTACTATTGTATTGATGTAATACATGTTTACATCCAAAATATGATCGACAAATTTTCTAGTGTGACTCTGCATGGGGTAATATACAATTTTATCTAAAATACAATTGCATTTTTTTAAATATGATATAATATCAAAATATATATTATTTTGCCACGTCTAGGTATATAAATATAACGTAATCATTAATTGGATTAGTTTTAGCGTATTCTAAATGCAATATACAATTATACGCAACTATATATGACATATTAAATTTTTTCTACGAAATTTATTTTATATATGAATTTATAAAATTATGTCCGGTTAAATGCACTGGCAGACAAAACCTTATAAGTGTATATAAAATAATGTATTAATTTATGCAAACGTTTTAACTCGGGAAATTAAATAAATAAATTATTTAATTTCCTGAGTTAATACGTGTTGAAATGCTCCAGAAAACACACATTTTGAATACCATTTTGACACTATGGTGTGAACCTAGGCTGCCACTTATTTGAATTATTTTAACAAATTATTCACAATTTTTCCCCTTTTTCATATATCCGACTTTTTTAAGATCGGGGGCTATACTTCATGTCAAGCAAGCGTGATTGTAGTCTGAAAGAATTAATGATAAAGAAAAAATATACAATTGGAAATTTAAAAATATACCTGATTATCAATTCCCTTTGATTTATATTTTGGTCAATTTCAAATGCTTTTCAAATTTTCTTTAATCAATTTTTTAAATAAAAACCCTTTAAAATTTAAAAAAAAAAACAGCATCGTTATAACACAAAGACTGGTTTAGCTGCTTGATTTCAAGGAGCTCCGATCGAAATTTGTTTACATTTAATCTACAAAAAAAAGTTGAGAAAATTTGAGTAACATTGGACCACGTTAACACACTATGCATATCGATCAAAGTTTGAGGCTTAAATTAGTTTCGAAAAATTAAAAAAATATGGTGTCTGTGTGTGGATTTTGAGATATCGTAATATATATCGTAAAAAAAAAATACTGAAAACTATGTTACCAGATGCGTGCGTAGCAAACCAAATTTAAATAAAAAGATTGCACTATAAGTAAAGTAACGACTTTTAAGGCACAAGTAAACTTAATTTTGAGTCTGGAGATACCACTCCATTTTAAAAGATTATGTCAAAATACACAGAAAAAATTATTGTCAAAAAATTTCAATGAAACTATTGTTCGATTTCAAACTTACTTTCAATTAACTGTTTAATTGAAAATTTGGTATAAAAAAATTTTCAGTTTTTATAACGTATAATCACGTCACTAGAACTTTGTGTGTATGAACCTGTCCTAGATTCGGTTCTGTTATATGAAAGTGACATGGGCTTGTCATAGGAGGTGACAATTGCTACCTTTGGAGAACTGTGTGACGTGGCGAATAACTTGACCAATTTAACCCATCACCGTACCGATTGAAATGAATATGCTACTGGACAAGAGTGGGACAATTTTAGGATTTATGTGATATGCAACAGAACCAGTAGGAAAAAATTTATCATGTGACTGGCGTAGGTGTACGTATCGTAGAACTAGAAAAAATTTTTTGAAAGAAAACTAGTCACATATTAAGCGCAATGTGTTCTGTGATGGGGGAAGTTTGACTGGAATAGTTTTGTGACGTACCACTGCACTGGTATAAGGGGGTACATGTCGCCGGACTTTCAAAAAGTAATTCACAAGTAACCTGTCACTTTTTATTCAGCGTGTGTCATATTATGTACGGGTTGCAAAATCGCCCTTCCGGAACCAGTCACGGCACTTATAAAAAACAGCGTGTCATACCACAAGTTCAAAAAACCTTCAAAAAGGCACAACAAAAACCAATTTTAAAATTAGGTTATTTTATCTATACCCAACAAAAAACTAAATTCATTATAACAATTTAAATTGGAGAAGTACATAAACTAGACAAAATGTCCGGATGTTCAAATAATAGATTTTTTTTTCAAGTTTTTTCTTTATTTTCTAACACTGGTATTATCAAACAATTTCTATGAATTTTTATATCCCAACATTTCTAAAAAGCACTTCATGAACAGCACAAATTTAATGTATAACTTATAAAGCAGAGTAACGAAATATATACTCAGATTCAATTTTGTACCCAAAGAAATTCTTACAAATCGCCAATTACTCATACATAAAAAACCGTTACCAAAAATCTTGTAAGATATCTCAACAAAATATTTCGAAACCAATATGCAGAAACTTTGCTATTTTAATTTATATTCTTGTAAAGTGTTTCAAGTTTTTGAATAAGTTGTGCAAATAATCATATTTTGGTGATGTATTTCTAATTGTTTGGCAGCAATATTTTGTATGTAAAATCGAAATTCACTCGAAAAAATCGCCATAAAAATCGCCAGTCGGCAATTCAAAAATTAACATGCCAAACGAGTATTAAGATCGATACGTATGGCGAGAAATCGGCATATATGGTAACCCTAGTCACTGTACAAATAGTTCCGTATTCAGTTCTTTTGAACCAGTGGAGTGTTTCATCTTCATTTCCAATGTCACATAGTCGGTATTGATACAAATCCCTTCAGTGTTATATCCGCTTTGTAGCAGTGATTTGGAACTAATTGTCATGTTTTGATATACTGCTAACGGGTTTGAACCAGTTCAATGACCAGTAGGAACTTCAATTGCAACGACCCTGGTTGCATCAGTGTACTTTGATGTTATGTTAGTTGGTCTCCAAGTACATGATATAAATGGTACCAACCAGTGAATGTTTTGTCACCATAACTATAGTCAAGTAATTGGTCATTTCAACCAAATTAACACTTTTTGGTGCACCACAATTTTGGCTTCACCAGTTTCGTGACGTGCCCCCAATTATATATCACAGAATTACCACTTTGGATCAATCGACCCTTCATTTCCCGCAGGGAATATAGAAACAATGCAAACATTTTAAAAAATCGCCAAAATTAAAAAAATCGTTTAAAGTAGAAAATTCGCGTTTTTTTAATTTTGATGATTTTTTTCAATTATTTTCGACTTTCGGCGTTTATTTTGGGAGTTTTTTAAATTTGTCGATTTTTTTACAATTTTGGTGATTTTTCTTAAAATTTTGTAATTTTGGCAATTTGTTTTTAATTAAGCAGTGGTCACCAAACCCTGGACAGAACGTACCGGAAGAAGCCATCCTTGTCCGACTAGCTCACGGACGACCGGGGGGTATGACCCGCTACTTCCGGTCGAGGGCCGAACAATAAAATTTATACAAAAACTACATAAAACTAAACTCAAAAAAAAATATAACTCAAAATCAACAACAAAACAAAATTAACCGCAAAAATATCACTTAAACTTTTAAATTACTTTATGTCCCTAAACAAAAAAAACTATATTTTCTAACAAAACGGACTGAAAAAAAAATTACAATAAATTGAACTACAATACAAAAAAAAAAACGAGGACAAAAGATGTAAGATGTCCCCCCTAGCTTGCCCACCCTACCATGGTAATCTACACTTAACATTTAAAAGATTACCCCACAAACACTGCACTAGTCACTTTAACACATACTTACGTTAACACACCAATTTTTAATCTATAGCCGCACATTTTTCCTAACTATTCATCCAAATGAAAACATATATGTAATTTGAATTTTTTCTATTAATAAAAAAAATTAATATAAAACTTTTATTTTGATTAAAGACTTATTTTATCTAACAAAAATTAGATGAAGTAAGTATGAATATATAAAAAAAACTAATTTATCAAAAAACTTATTAAAACAATTAACAAAAAAAAACAATACTCCCAAAAATACACCTAAACAGTATCCAACCCAATTAGGGGTTCCACAATAACAAAAACTAATACCTAGCTTGAGAGAGCTCTCTAAAGCAGTTTCACGGGTCACACAAAAAAAATACCCACACTAAATTTAATCACGACACTTCCAATGTAGTTCTGGGCTCACATTAACTTCACTCACTAAATTTATTAACACTAAAACTATACTAAACTTTTATCTTATTTTTTTTTTCCTTTTTATATTTCAATTGACTATTTTAATTTTTGGGGTTTAATACCCTGCCACACACAACAAACTATGATTTATTTAAATCTTGTTTTTTTTTGTAAGAAATTATTAACTTCTTTTTTTTTCTTTTAATTATTTTTCAAAAACACGATTTTTTTTTCTACCGGAACGGACTCACCAATGACTTTTCTTTTTTCCTTATTCAGTTTTAGCCTTTGGCCGTTGATTTGAAGTTGGGCAGGAATACGGTACGGTTTTGTGGATTTATCCAGTTTTTATTTCCAAAACAATATAGTTTAGATATTGGGGTTACTTCCAAAACGTTGTGGACTACAGTCCCAGGGATCACAGGAGCCACTTAGTCTTCCTGGTATTTCCCAATAACAAGACTGTAGCCCAACTCTCCAATAAAAATGAATTATTCTCGTCCCGGGTATTTTTTTAAAAATTATGGTGAACCTGTTTGGATAAAACCATAAAAAAAATTTTCCCAAACAATAACAAAAAAATTCATTATCTTTTCTAAACTTACCTACGGCTTGGTAGTATGCAAAAAAAAACAAACAAAAATAAACTGTATCACTTTTCACTGAAGTAAGTTACACGGCACTTCCTTACTTCCTGCCTTTATGGACGTTGCTTTCGTAATGACAATTTAAATTTTTCACTGGTACCACCAAGCCGTAGTTTAAACAACTATCCACAAAACCGCCATTTCCGTTCTGTCCTCTTCTTTTCCACGCCCACTTAAACATTGGCAACATCCCTCCCACTCTAACTATTTAAATTAAAAAACAAAAAAAAATACGCTGCACCCAAGCTTCGTTAATTTTTTTCAAAATAATTGCCATTTCTTTCATTCTATTTACATTTAAATTATTGTTCTACTTCATGGAAACAGCTGATTGGCTTGTATGTGAAGTTAACAACCTTTTTAAAGAAATGAACAAAACATCACAACACCGCTACACAGTTTTTTTCCTAATTTTTCCCAATAGTAAACAATATTCAATTAAAATTTTAATAGATGTGAATAAAACTATAATTGAAAATAATATTATTGTAAACATATTTAATTTTTAGTTTGCATTGTCGCAAACAATTTTTGATTATATTTTAAGCCAAAGACGAAAATCGAAATCTCTTATGAAATGATTTTATTTATTGCTTTTTATCGAAAATCAACTCCAACAAAGATAGCCGCCCATTTGCAGGCGATGTTTTCTAATGAAATCTTAAGATTCGAACTATTTCCTATTTGATCCAAGTCAAAAATAAATATTTTTATACTAAATTTATCAATAACATTGTTACTTCCTAACGACTAGTATTACGTTTTTAAATTTGTCAAAACATTTCGGGGAAGGCTCTAGCCCCCTTGCCCCTCCCCTAGCTACGTACCTGCTACAATCACACTAGTAAGCTTAAACGCTTCCTTGGAAAATTTACGATTTTATTAATACAAGGCATGGAGTATAGCCCCTATGGCGCTCCTTCCGATCTTAAAAAAGTCGAGTATATGAAAAAGGAGAAAAAGTATGAATAATTTGTTCACCAATATTTAAATAATTCAAATAAGTGGCAGACTGGGTCCACGACATTGTGCCAAAATGGCTTTTAAAATGTGTGTTTCTCTAGTATTTTAACGCTGTTTTCAAATAAGTATAAATTTCCTAAACTTTAAACATATTTTCATACAAAGATGTGTTAAATTTCACCGCCACTTTTAACCCCCAAAACGTGGGATTGGGGCCGCTGAAAATGCGTTTATCATTTTTTTTTTGGCTCCTTTATCACCTATCCAAATTTTATTGAGTTCAAGGGGAATCCATCGGAAAGGCTCCCTTTTAAGTGTCAGGAAATTTATCTAGGATATTTGCCTTTTAATTTGTCTGCAAAATATGAAACTTTTGACTTCACGAATAATATATACATACGTAGTTTTTTGGACGGTTAAAAATCTTTAATTTTCCGAGGTAAAACGTTTGCATAAAAGAATACATTATTTTATATACACTTCTAAGTTTTTTTCTGCAAGTGTATTTAACCGGGAATAAT